>CANSNZ010001120.1:0-722539 GCA_947646795.1 Beta lomatogona
GAGATATATCTCCTCAATTTACTGGTCGGTGTAACATTAACAACCACTAGTTACAGACCTGCATGCTGAAAATACAATTGAGATGGTATTTGACATCTTCTACATGCTATTCAATCTTGGACTCATCGTACATCATTGGAAACATGACAAACCTTGTTGTTAATTGGACAAGTCGCACCAGAAATTTTGTAAGTAGCCTCAACTTTGCATCTCCTACCACCACAGTATTACAGATATCATTAACATCAAGCATCAGTCAATATGAAAATAAACATAAAGTTTGAGTAGCCAAATTCCTAAACAGTCAAAACACCTTGGACCAATAGAAAGCAATATTAGCCATGAAAAAGGATGTTTCTGACAACAACAAATCACGATGATATGTAAGTTGTATATAAGAAAAAAAAAGAAAGAATGTAAACCATATTGATCAATGTTGATGTTAAACTCGTTTTTCAGAGGGATACAGTAAGGGCTTGTACAGAATTTGCAGCACGCAATCAACTTCCTGCACGAATACAGGACCAGATGCTGTCACATGTATATCTGAAGTTCAAAACAGAAGGTTTAAAACAGCAAGCAACACTAGACAATCTGCCGAAAGCTCTACGAGCAAACATTGCACAACATCTCTTCTTCCCAATCCTTCAGAAAGTTCCTCTTTTCTACAGAGTTTCTGGAAATTTTCTTTTCCAACTGGTAACATCTCTTTGTCTGATGATACACAAGCTATAATATCTCTTGTCTGATGATACACTAGCTATAACATCTTTTGTCTGATGATACACTAGCTATGCTCATACCATTTTCACCATATTTACACTGACTGCCAAAATTTGCAGGTTTCTGATATGGAGGCTGAATATTTCCACCCAGAGAAGATGTCATTTTACAGAATGAAGCGCCAGCAGATGTATATATTCTCGTAACTGGTGCAGTGGTAAAGCCTATTTGTCCCAAGCAAGTTACACACCCAGGTGTCCATGAAAGACCTTCTAAACTAATGACTGATTTTTCTTTTCCTTAATTTTCTTTTACAGGACATGATAGCACACATGAATGGGCGTGATCAGGTATTTACATTTTCAATGTATTAATGTCTATACCAGAAAAAAAGAAAGCTCCACATTGTCTGACAACGAAGAGATTTTGCAGATTATTCAAAAAAGATACTTCCAGGAGATATAGTTGGTGAGATAGGAGTCTGTGTAACAAACCACAACCATTCACAGTTCGGACGAGAGAGCTCTCTCAGATATTAAGGCTGAATAGAACTTCACTTACAAATACTATGCACGCAAACAAGGCAGACGGCCATATCATTATGAGCAATCTATTTTTGGTAATAGGTTTATTCTTGATAATTTGTATACCTATTGATGTCTATTTTGCCCTCGTTGTGGTGACCTAGTGTCAATGGTTTGCAGAAGCTCAAGACTTTAGAAAGCCAAGGGATATTGGGGCCGCAAAATGTTTTCGAATATGTTTCCGGTGAATGGTTTAATGGCCCACAAACATGTAAGATGTGCTCTGATAATGGTTCTCAAGCCCAATTTTACGAGAAGGCCACAAACAACGTGAAAAGTCAAGAATTAACCACATGTTGCATGGAAATTCATGCAGTGGTCCAAGACAATGAACCGAAGTTTTGCTCAACTGTCCAAGATGACAATATTGATGCAATTAAGATTCATTTGGATGAAGACACTGACATGAACTGCAGACAACCGGATCCGTCACTGCAGCAAGGAGACAGAACTGTATATGACCAACAAAGATGGTACCGAAGTAAAGATTCGTGTGATCGGATTAATTTAGAGGTTGTTGAAGAGCAAACACCCAGGCTCAGTAGGCAGAGCAACGTTTGCCATTATTGTAATGAAGCCGTAGCTGAGAAATCAAGATCATGTGCAGAACATTCCAAAGCGGCCATTCCGAAATGTAACAATAAGATTAGAGTCACCATTCATATGCAGTTGCAAAGCAGCTCTATGGGGGGAAGCAGTTCGGCAAACTGATTGTCCTACCTGATAGTATTGAAGAGCTGCTCAGTGTTGCAGGTAAGCCGTCCTTTTAAAAGCCTTTTAGATTATCAGGAAGTTAATTGGTGTATTTCTGATGACAAGACCCTGTGCACTGCAGGCCAAAAGTTTGGAGGATGCTTCACGAGAATCATCAATACAGAGAACGCAGAAGTAGAAGACATTGGTGTCATTAGAGACGGGGACCATTTATTTTTTCCTGCAATGACAGTAAAAGTACAAAGAGTTCGAAGCAATTTAGCTGCACGGCTAGACTGCAGATTTGCAAATAAACGCAACTCTTCAGACCTTCCGTTAAAGTTTTGTAAAAGAAATTGTAAAGTTTATCATAAAACGAATAGGATAATCTGACAGCGAACTTGCAGTTGCAGTATAATAAAGTTACTGGACTCAATGAAATTGAAGGGAGCTCCATATTCATGTGTTTAACCTAGCAGGGGATTGTTAGCTTGATCCGGAAACCTCTTCCTTACATAGGTAATATTGTGAAATTTACAATAGCAAACTACCTGTTTGAGATTTACAACCATTAGTAAATTGCTTTAACAGCTAGATTTGTTAAAGATAAACTCACTCAAGGCTCAAGCCATATAACGATATTAATGAGAGTACTGGTCCATGGGCGAAGCTACTTCGGGGCTGAAGGGGGCCTTGGGCCCCCTCACTCTATGATTTATTTTGATTTGCAAATACATCATAGTATAATCCTTGGCCTAATGATTCATGCTTGCCTAGTTATTGTCCCCCCTGTAAAGCTTCGCCTCTGACCCTTGGGCGTCAAACTTATGAAGAATATTAGTGGAATCAGGCAGGATTCAACTTTCTGTCAAAAATAAAGTTTTTAATAACAAAAATTCCTGATACTGTAGTTTCAGAATTTAGGAGATTGTGACAATAAACAGGCTGGATAATCATGTCAATGTAGAATTTTAACTCTTGAAAATCTGTTAGTTGAGGACAAGAATGCCTATCAAATTGCTGCAAGATAAAAGGGATACATTTGAAATCATTGTGGTAAAAAGCAAAACGAAAGAAAGAAGAATTCCAGTGATTCTTGTTTCTTATAAAGATACATGTTAACTATAATTGGAGAGCTAAGTCAGCTAACTACTCAACAAAGACCTAAAGTTTCAAAGAGATTTAGGTATTATAAGGTGGTTATTTAAAAAAAATAAAATTATAAGGTGGTTATTTTGAAAATTATGATTTTAAAAGGTGGTAAAAATTAAAAAGTCCTATTACAAAACCCATAAATTTAGGAAAAAATTGTTATCATAAACTTTAAATTGGGCAAATGATTGGTTACTCTTATAAAATGGGGTTAAAACAAACACCCTCTACAAGACTACAACTAATAACAAATTCCTTTTTCAGAACATGTACTAATTTCTTTCGCAGACAGTTAAGAGATGCAACTCATCAACTCAATGTATCCAAGGATAGAGCTTATGCTCGATAGAAAGACCTCTCGCCTGCGCCGAGGCGTTCGTCGATTCGACCTTCCCCAAAGATTACGTTTGGCTTTTTAAAGATGCTACGCATGCCTTACCGCCAATAACGCTGTTGTTTCCTACTAAGCAAGAAATTTCAGTAGTGCAATTTCTACGACTTTATCTCCTAATGAAAAAAAAAAAAAAAAAAAAAAAAAAATCAACTCAATGTATCCTGAAGGCACCTATCTTCGATACATGTTACATACACTACCAACATCACTTTGAGAAATTCATTATACTCCTAAATTCTAAAATGGTAGCATCTTTGATATTATTATTAAAAGTTGCAATTTAAATAACTAAAAAGGCCTAAAAATACATGTGCAACTTATGTTTTTCTAAAAAAAATAAAAATTGTATCAACACACAAGCTAAAATCCATAAGGATTGTAAATCAAGTGGTAATGTGAATATGAAAATACAAACAAAGGCCGTAAAATATGCAGTCAAATAGAAAAAGAATTAGACAATAATATTGGTCAACTATGCAATCAAGGTAGAACAATATAAATATCACTCCACTGTTTCTCAATGTATAGCATTAGTGTCTAGTTAATTATCTCTAAGTACAGGAATGGGACAGAAACACATCAGAGTCACATGCACATACTTAGATGCCAGCTAAAAGCTTGTCAATTAAACTAAGGACGTTTTATATCAATTCTCAAGCTGAAAAAAGAAATTAAAATGAAACAATTGAAGTCCTTATTTTCCAAGTAACTAAAAGAGAAAAAAAAGATTGTCGTTTTGTCAATTTTTGATGTAACACAAACAATAACGAAATTTGAAGAAGAAATGAAATACGTACTTGTAGAAAGAGATTTAGCAGAACTTGGCATTGTCATTGTTTTGATCAGTAGAAAAGTTCAAACTGCACAATAGAGGGTCGGAACTCCTCTCGATTCTTCGAAGCTGATAAATTAGGTGCTTCTCCTCAAGAGAATTGTCTATTAATTGTACTATTTTTCTTATCTATGAAAAAGAAAATTACGTATTTACATCTAGCTTAATGCAGAAAGCTCACGTAGAGGTGCTACCCGGTGACTGGGATCGAACCATGTCTACATTAATGCCTTTCGTCGCTCTCTTAGCACTAAAAAACGACATAGCAGAATAGTTGAAAATGCACAATATAGGGATATTCCCTAAGATTTCATGATATGTTTGGTCCCATAACATTTCAGAATATTTTTCTGCAAAATGAGAATTAAAACGTAGTGCAAGCTGTTGAGAACTTGGGTCCAATTCTATGAAGCATTTTTTGGTGAGGCAAAGGAAGGGGAAAAGGGGAAGCATTGAAAATTGAATTAAACAGGCCAAGGAATAGTGTTACATTCCCGCTTTTGGTCCCCAAAGTTGATCGGGGTTTTACAGGGAGCGCAATCGCGCGTTTAAATACTGAGATTTGAGACGCTACTTATGTGGAGGTTATATATAGACCGGTGGGATAATGGGCGGGGCCGTGGGGGACCTGGCCTTCCTGGGACCATTTTCATTTTGTCTCTTTGATCTAACTGCTTATGTTTTTTTATTACGTGTTGATTTTAGGTTTACAATACTTATCTTACTTTTCTTAAACTTATCTTAATTTATTGAAACTTATCGAAACTCTTCTGAACCTTTTTGAATTTGTCTAAACTTATAAGAATTTATTACTCCCTCCATTTCTTTTTACCTCTGTTTCGATTCAACTTATTTTTAATTTATCCGAAATGATTTTATCTTAACCGAATTTATATTATCTTATCTAAACTTAACTTATCTTATCTGAACTTATCTTATCTTATCTTATCTGAACTTGTCTTATCTTATCTTCTCTAAACTTATCTTATCTGAGCTAATATTCTAGTTTATTGTGTTTCTAACGTAATTAATCCGTTTTATTCAACTTGGTAAATCTTATCTTATCTTATATGAACTTATTTTATCTTATCTTATATGAACTTATTTTATCTTATCTTATCTGATATTTTCTTATCTTATTTTATCTTATCTTATTTTATTTTATCTTATTTGAATTTATCTTATCTTATTTGAACTTTTTTTTTTTTTTTTTGAAATAAGTTAATAAATTGAATTGTTAATAGCCTCAATGGTTATAGTTTGAGTTTTGACAAAGTATTCCAAATTTATGTTTGACTATCATTTGTGATTAACGGGTATGGAGAAATATATATAGTGATGTGAGATCTTGTTTAATTCGCTCTCGATATGTACTTTTGGAATATCAATTTTTTATATTTTCTACAAACAAAAATTTAGAGATATTAATGTTCAAATATTTACATTGGCAAACATGAAAAAGGTAAGGTGTAACTATTAAAAAGAAACGAAGTGAGTATAAGTTATTGGAACTTAGGTTCTATTCTCGTTCAACTAATTTAAATTTTTTTTTTCAAAAAAAAGTTCAGATAAGATAAGATATGTTCAGATAAAATAAAATAAGATAAGATAAGTTCAGATAAAATAAGATAAGATATGTTCAGATAAGATAAGATAAGATAGGTTCATATAAGATAAGATAAATTCGGATAAGATAAGATAATTTCATATAGGTCAAATTAAGTTGAATTAAATAAAGCCTTAATGGCACTTTTCTAAACTTATTATTGCAATAGAGGCATTGAGTACCATTGTTCTTTTACTCTAGTTCGACTATAAAGTTATTAATATATAAGTACCAATGTTTATATGAAATTTTATTAAATTTATTTCAATGTATATTACATTCAAAATGTTAAATTTTACAAAAATTGTACGAATTAATAAAGTCTGATAGTCAAATATGTTAGATGTTAATAGAAAACGCAAATGTCAAAGTGGAACTGTTAAAAAAGTGAAGGGTTCTATTATTTCCTTTTTCTTTTTCCACAATTCAAACCTTAAAAATACAAACGAAGTAATCGAAAAGGCCAAAGCGCTTACACAATTTCGTAATAAAAACCCGCACTCAAACCGACAACTCAATGTAGAGGACGACGTGATAACTTTAAGAAGCAATATACGACTTAATATAGGAAGATAGGTCATGAAAGTATAACCAATTAACACTAGTAGAAAAAACCTCTTTTACTACTTTACAAATAGTTGGGTTGTTTTAACAACCCGAGCATTTGACAATTTTTTGGAAAATTAAAAAGTAAAATTCAAAATTGCTCGGGTATTTAAAAACAACCCGAGCATTTGACTAATTTAATACTTTTTTTTTTTGGGAAAGGAATTTAATACTTGGAAGTTGGAACGCAAAGTCTAAAACTATTCCCCTCTAATCTATGTTCTCTCTCTCTTCCCTCTCCATGAAACCGGCTTCTCTTTCTCTCTCTTCCCCTCTTCACTCATTCTCGATTCCGCTTCTTCGAATGCATGTCCAGGTAATTTCTTTCGATTTTTATTGCTGTATTTTAGTTTTATTGTTGTATTTTAGGTTTTTTTTTGGTTTCCTAGATTTGGGGATTATTTTAGGGTTTTCTTTGATTCTTTAAGGTTTTGTTTGATTCAAAATCTTTCTCTCTCACCTCGATTCGCCATACCGGGCACCGCGGTGAGCCAATGTTGTTCCGTCGTATACTTCTTGGTTTGTTTTCCCTTTTCTGAATATATCTTCCCAATTTCTTCCTCATACCTCACTATACGTATTAGGTGACACTTTATTTATTAAGAACTTTTTATGAAATTAATTGCGCATGTTCTTATTGGAGCTTAATTTTCCCTTTTACCTTTATGTAATTGGGTTGAATTGCTATGAACTATGTGTATGAATTGAGAGCGAATGTTACAACAAGAGTGAGAAATTTAGTTCATTATTCATGTACTTGATGTTTTATTGGAATCTCAATTTTGTTGCCGCTTCACAATTATTGTAATTGGTGAAATCGAAATATGATGTTGCCTTATGAAGCATTATGTTGTTTTGCTTTAGACCAAGGAAGCCTGAATTATTTGTCTCTTCTCTTTGCTTGATGCATCTATGAGTGTTTCTAAGTAGTGAATTAGAACAAGACGGTGAAAGATAATATGAATAGGGAACATTTGTAATCTTGATGGTTTCTTGTACTCGCATTTTAATAATTTATCAATAATAGTTTATATAGTTTATTAGCATGTAGACTTGTACTTGTATTTTTCCATTTCGAGTCTTTTCTAAGCAATGCTTGTAAAGGGAGGGTCAGGCTGGGATAGGGGTGGCAGTATATTGCTGAAAGATGACGGAGGAAAACGGCTTGTTATTCAGCTCCTTATGTTGCAAATGCATGTCGTGCTTTTATTTTACGACCATTCTTTCTTGCTTGTGAGATATTGTGTCTTGTATGTTCTTTTATCTGTTTAGCTGGAGTTAGCAAGAATTGTAGCTCTTCAAAGAAGTATAGGATATTTTTATTTTGAGTGATTGGAAGAGTTGATTAGGATGGTAGGCTCTAGATAGACTAGGGTTGTAGATATGTTTGAATGCACTCGTGAGGGCTTAAAGTTAAGTAAGTAGCTCGATTTTTTTTTTCTTTTTTTCGTTTTCGCATTGATTTTGTCGAACCCTAGAAATCGAATTATGGCTTTTCGGTTTTGCGTTTATTTTCCCGAACTTTTAGTTTTTTTGTTCCTATCTACTTTATTCTCGTGTTCTCTAGTTTTAACATGATCTTCCGACCTTCGGTGTAGAAGCCCGGTCTCGTTTGCCGGTTCGCCCGGTCCGGTTCGCCTTCATCTCTTCCACCTTTGCTCGAGTTGATTCGTCTTCATCTCCGAATTCCGCCATCGCCCACTAGTTCGTCGTCTGCCTATTGAACTATGAATCCGAGGTACTCTTTATTTCTCTCTTTGATGGTTCATATAATTAGTTGAAAATTGGATGTGTGAGTTTTAATGGTTTAGTTGAATATTGGATGTGAAACTTGGATGTGTAAATTCGATTGTTTAAGTGAAAATTGGGTGTGTGAGTATTGATGGTTTAGTTGAAAAGTGGATGTGTGTAAATTTCTAGATTGATAGACATACCTAGGATTTATTGTCCATAGAAGTATTATTCAAGCAACTTTGAAATACAACAAAGCCTTGTTCTAACTCCAAATTTCATACTTACAAAGTGAGGCTTGGAAAATCTAAAGAGAGCGTGTTGAATCTTATGAGCAATAGTTTGACAACAATCCGACTAAAAGCATACATTTTGGTGGAATAACTGGATGCTATGTTCATGCCTAAAAAACTTATCGGGATCGACTCTAGTCTCGATTTGAACCAATCTCTTGAAGTTTCCATTGAAGTACTTATTGCCCCATACACTTGCTTTGTCGAATCTAGTAATTCACTTCTCATTTATGCCCAAATCAAAGTCCTTATAATTTGCATATGCACTTTTTAGAAGCTTTCCCAAATCTCCGTAATTGCAATTCGAGGAATTGGATGTGTAAATCCTAGATGTGTAAAAAATTTATGTTCAAAGATGTGATTTTACAATTTAGTCTAGATTACTTGTATAAGAGCTTTACGGGTACAAATATGTAATTTTGTGCGCATATAACTTCGGGAATGGTTAATTATATGAATAGGAGTAATGATATTCAGCACGCTAATACTCCGTAATTTTTCATCTTCTCTCTTTTCGTATTATAATTTGTAGTACTTCAATCGAAAGCCAACTTGCGGATCGGTGATCCAAGTATACAAACTTCGGACTGGAGTTGTAGTTCGTTTATTCGGTGAGACTCTCATGTATTTAAATTTATGGTATCCTATGGTAACATTCATTGGTTCAATCTGTCAAGAGTCGAGTCATAGTGTTCCCTATGCAATACATTAATGGTTGATTTTCTTTCTACAATTTTGATTACACTCGTGTCAACTCTATTTATTAAGCTGCAAGTGTTGTGGACTCGGGAAAAGTAGATGTACCTTCTATAAAATGTTCGAGTGGCCTCACTCTATCCATGTTCTCACATTGTAGAAATTCGGTTTCAATATATCCGAAGTGTGTTTGCATCCATTTTTCACATGCATATATCTTCTCCTAACATACTTTTTGATTTTTGTTTGTCGTTACAAGAGACGAGAAGGGTCAATTGATGATCGGTATGAGGCGTGCAAATCGCCGGATAACTCGCCATAATCTGTTGTGTGTGTCCGGGCAAGCATGCACATCGTTGTTCTTGCCGCAGCTGCACATCTTCCGCTAACAAAACCCTGTTACAATTTTCTACAATCTTAGGTATTGTGATGCTTTACTTCTCTTAAGCTTTTTCTAGTGTTGTCTTCTTTCTTTTCGGAGATTGAAATTACAATTATTTCTCTTTGCATTTTTTGTTGTATCTAGGGCATGTCCTACTGAATTCATAATTCCTTGTAAGTTTAGATCTTTTTTTTCATTGCTTCTCAAATTTATAGCTTATGGTATATATGCTGCACTAGAATTTGACTAAAGCGTGTAGTTGCCTCATGCTGTCCACTATTTGATTTTTTGTGTGTAGGGTCACTATGAGTGGAGGGATCCTATTGTTTGTGTAGAGGATGAAAGCACCGGGTATATGTTGCTTAATAAAATACTCCCCTGGAAATAGGTATGACAAGGCTATTGAAAGCTTGCCTTGATATGTGTTTTGCTTGAAAATTATATGTTACTTAGTCATACTTGTTTTTGTTAATGGAAAAGCCAAGCAGATGTCGCTGACTACCAACAAATTACGATATTTCATAAAGTCCAAGCACCCATATGTGGACGCAATTTTGGTTTTGTGGTTAAGATCATCAGGCATTCTCTTCAGAAACTCTTCGTGTTTGGAAATAGTTGCTCAAAGAACTAAAAGCAAAGCTCAAATTCGAGATGGTGATATATTTACTGAAACATTATTTGGGCAGTGCATATCTATTCGTAATTATATCTTTCTCCCGAACCGCAACATTTTGGAACTAAATGTAGCAATTTATCACATGATCTCGTTATAAATTCTTCTCGTTATAAATTCTTCTTTAACAGACATATCTGGCTGCTATAAAATACAATAACCATATATATTGCACATTGAAGAGGAGTAATGTTTTACGGTTATGCAAACTCATACAAAAAATATTCATTGTAGTATTGGTATTTTATATTCATTGTAGTATTGGTATTTTTAACAATGTGCATATTATATATTACAATAAGAAAGTCGTATATTGCTGGCCTTGTAAAGTGAGATCTTAGAAAATGTAATCTTGTAACTAGAGCATATATGCAGTCTGTTTTGCTTCAGGATTTCTTTATTATGTTTGTGATAATTGATCTTTGCTGCCTTTTTACTTTATCTTTGTTTATGTGGTAGCTGCTCTCTTAGAATTTAAACTTGTGCCGAGGAGCGTATGGATCTCTTCTTATGGCTGTCTAAGAAACTCTCCAAGCTGAATGACTTCCCCGATACGGTGCACTACTGAACCCAGTGCTTTGTTGCCATGAAGGTATTGTTCAACCTCCATTTTTTCCTACTCTATTTCTACGGTCAAATGAAATGTCTTATTGGACATTTCCGGGGTCTTGATACCCTTGGATTTATTTTTACATAGGTCATCAGATGTTCGTAAAGTAGCTGATGCTTGTCTTTAGGAGATTCTGAAAGCTTGTGTCCGGAACTGGTATTGCTAAGCTCTGCCCATATGTGTTTTTTTTTTTTTTTTTTTTTTGTGTAGAAATGTTTTGAATTTCATACAACTTGTTGTTTAGCAAATATTGGATCGTGGGATGTTCAGGTGACCAATAATTTGAGAGATATTCAAGGCCCAACTCTTTCTCATTTTGTTGAGAAGTTGAAACATTATGGAGCTTTTCTAGGTGTGCCATTATGAATTTTAACTCGTTTCATAAAGCTGTGCTGAGATCATACCGAAACTTACATATGTTTATTGCTAACAGATTTGTATGATTATGCTCAAGTAACTTCTAATGCATCACTCCCGAAAAGTAGTTTTAGAATTGGTAAAGTTAATTCAACTGCAGTTTGGGGATCGTGCCTCTAGGCACCAAACAAAATTAGTATCGTCGGTGAGTTAGATGCTCTTTTTGTCTTGTGCACAACTTTTGCTTCAGCTTTTTAAAATACAATAGTCGTAAATACAGAGAGCTGCTCCAGGGAGGAGCTAAAGAGCGGAGACTATCATGTCGGTTCAAAGAACAAACGGACGCAGATAGAGTGTGCAAATCTTGTATGGGGTTTTTTGCTATTTTTTCTTTGTTATTTCGCTGATTGCTTCACTTTTCTTTTTGATTTTATTGTTCTTGTTGTTGATTTGGTTTGGTTTGGTTTTTGTTGTTGGTTCAGATTTTAAGGGATGAAAAATCAAAGGTTGATACTAATTGAGATTTCCATTCATTTTGTATATACCATTTTCTCTCTATGTTTGTGTTTTTCTTGCTAATTGAAACGAACTGTTATATTCTTGCTATCATTTTTTTTTTTTAATTTCAAAGCATTGCTGAATTGGTTATAGTGCATAATCATAGAATTTCCTCTCGTTTTCTTATTTTGTTATCTTTTTTTATAAAAAAATCGAAGTTGATATAGCTCGGAGTTCTTTTTTTTTTAATCACTTATTGGTTAAGCTAAAATGATGCCATGTATTTCTTGAATAGGAAATTAAAATGTCAATAATTGAATGCAGCTTTTGGAAAATTTAGCAGAGAAGTCTAACCAGGTTGTTTGCCGCCCCGGCTACAGTCGTCTACGGCAAGTTACTACCTCCACCACTCACCTGCTCGTGTCTTGTGGTACATTTTTCTCTCTCCAACTTTTTCTGTTTTAGGGTTCATTTCTTATCGAATTTCCCCCTGAATTTCATTGAATTTTGTCTTACTTCCATAAAAATTATTCCTATCAAACAAATAAGCCTTTTCTGTGTTCCAATCTTGTAACTTAGGGCGAATTATTTGAATTATTTGAGTTAGTATCAAACAAATGATGCCATGTTTTCTTGAATAGGAAATTAAAATGTTAATATTTCTTGTTTGGTGCATTCCCGCCATGTTTGGATGGATTCCATTGAACTTATAAAGATTGATATTATTGTTGTATGTTCGTTGAATGGTATCGTGAGTTTAGATTGGCAAAGTGACAAGAAAAAGAATATGCTCAAACTCTTAATTGCCCCAATGTAGGCCATCTCCCCTTGCCTTCCTGTTTCCGGGTTTGATCTCCGCTTATACATATATGTTGCTAGATTATGTATCTCTTAGCCTATTTCTTCTTGACCTGGCCGGGTCGTTTTTGGTATGGTTAGTAGTCTGGTCTTTTCATGACTTGCTATGTTCTCTCTGCGGTGCACGTCTTACCGTGTTGTTGCGGTTGAGTTTGCGGGTGGCAGTGATTCTAATTGCTTTCCTTCGAGAGTCAAGGATGAGTTACCAAGAAATATGGAGGTGGCAAAGTAGCACACCTGCCGCAAAGGGTCCGAACAAAGAATTTAGGTAATTGTTCTCGCACTTTCTTCCTCTCGAAATGTCCTTTCTTTATTTTTTTGGTGTGTGCTTCATTTTGTATCTTGATTTTACTTGGTTAAAACTCATAGTGAGCACCCTTGTTCTTTGCTTTTTCAGGGATCCTATTCCTCTTCCTCTTCCTCTTCCTGAGAAGTGACGGAAGCCCTCACAGAGGTTCAAGAGTTTCGATCTAGCTAAAAATCTTATCCTAGATGTTAGAGTCTATGATGTTGGTGTTTGGAGTTTTCAGATTTGAAGAAGATGTTATCTACAGTTCAGATATTGTCTAGGTTTTAATGTGTGTTAAATTAATATTTGCAAAAATTGTTTTATAGCAGTTATAATTACTTTATGTATTTGTTGCTGGTCAATATCATTTAATGAGACATTTGATGCATGTGTACAATGTTGAAACACAATAGTTATGCTACTGCTTCTTGTTGTGTTGTCGTTGTACTGCCTTTAGCAAGTCGGGCATTTTTTTTTTAAAAAGAAAATATTAGCAAATGCTTCGGTTGTTAAGGAAAAACCGGAGCATTTGAGACACAAATGCTTCGGTTTTCCCTTAACAACCGGAGCATTTGAGACACAAATGCTTCGGTTTTCCCTTAACAACCGGAGCATTTGGTTTTCGAATGCTCCGGTTTTTCAAACAACCGAAGCATTTGATCAAATAAATGCTCCGATTAAAATCGGAGCATTTGTAAAATGCTCAAATGCTCGTATGACGTCTGCTACGAGTCAAATACGGAGCATTTGTGGCCTTTTTAACCGGAGCATTTGAGCATTTTTCCACTAGTGTAACTATTAATCCAGTGAGTATCTTATAAAAAATGTAAGCTACGAAACTCATATTTAAACGAATTTTGACCATTCATATGTTTAATTTAATATACGCCAAGAATAGTAGTTGACATTGGGGAGGGTGCATTTTTCTTAGTTCGTCCCAGGACATCCAAAATATCAGGGACGGGCCTGATCGAGCTTTTCCGTCAGAACATGAGACCACACGTACACGTAGTGTATAAACATGAAAAGTCAAGGACAACAAGCAAAAGTTTAATAAATGGTCCTCATTAACTAGTAATCGATGATGTTGAAATGAAATCATGATTCGAAACAACTCAATGAATATACTATATATATCCTTTTAGAACACCTAGAAATATCACTAGAGTCTAGTAGAAACCCTCTAAACTAGGGTGAAATATTATCTTAGAAAATATCAAGTTTTTGATTTAACTTGTTGGTTCAATCTATGTCACCCGTCTAACAAATCTAATGAAGAAGCAATCAACTTGCAACAGCGGCTATGGCTAAAAACCAATTATAATCCTGCACGTAAGTGCAAACGCTATACCTTTCTCCAGGCACTCAACACCTCAATTGCCATAATAAGTTTAGAAGAGGGTCATTAAGCTCCAATAAGTTTACAGAAATTCAAAAAAGTTGCAAAAAAGTTTCAATAAGTTTCAATTATTTCGAATAAGTTTAAGAAAAATAAGGTAGATATAGCAAACTCACAGTCGTCGCATAAGTAAAAAACTTAAGCGATCCAATCAAAAAGAGAAAAAGAATTCTAATGAAATATTATCTTTGAAAACATTAAGTTTTTTTTATTTAACTTGTTGTATCGTCTAACAAATCTAATGAAGAAGCAATCAACTCGCAACTATTGTTATGGCTGACGAGCGATTATAATCCCGCATATAAGTGCAAATGCTATACCTCGTAAACACAAAAAGTGAACAATTATAAATAGCAAAAGTATAGTTATTCTATATGAGAAGGAAAAAAAACCACGTCCCGTCAAAAAAAAAAAGGAAAAAAAACACTTACTAAAGATTAAGTAGTTATTTAAAATCACTAGAAACAAAAGAAAACCAAATAAGAAAAAAATAGAAAACTAAAGCTATTTTAAAATCATTGAAAACAAAAGAAAAAATAGAAAGCTGAAAGACACAACATTATATATGGGATTCGAACCTGGGATGCAAAATGTAATGGAATCAGTCATTATGTCAAAGAGCAAACCAAGGAGCTAACATTATACTTGATAAATATAATGCAAGCATGTTTATTTATCCGAAAATAGGAGATTGCAAAAACATCAACTTGGGCCTTTTCTCCTTGGGCCTCGGGCGGACGCCCCTCCTGCCCAGGCTCAGGGACGGGCCAGAGCTCGGTGAAGAAACTATAACCCGCTTTATCTAAGTAGATCGAAATAATTTGTATGGACATGTTATGACTAATGGAATCGAAAACCTCACATAAGGAAAAGGAGCGCTCAAAACCAATGTGACATAACTCTTTATCTAAAAATTGAATTCATTGAGCTCGAAATCCTATAAGGTCGACCGCAAGTTAGAAAAAACATGCTCATGCATGCATAAAATATGCTCACTGACTTAATATTACTTAATATATCCTTTCAATGGTCAAATTTTGTTTTATTGTTAATTATTTGGATCATTCACCATACGTACTTTGGTAGGCCTCGAAATTATCTTATGGCGGACATGGCATTAAGCCCGAATCGATTAAAATAAAAAAGGATTTTTCATTAGATACCGCCTCGGAGCTTCTTGCACGTCTTCTCCAGGTTATGACACTTCAAAGATTTCCCCTCATTCTCTCCATCCAAATATGTGACGCTATGTGGCCACCATAACCCGGTATGACACTACAAGTCCAACGGCCCACCCGCCCATCGTCACGTACTAGCCATGAAATGTCATCTTCCGTCGGCTTCCTCTTGCCCGCCCTACAACTCCCGGATCCTTCAAGCATTGCACGATGCTCCGTCCGAATAACGTGCAAAACGACCACGAGAGGTATGTGGTCCGCATCCCTTAGAAGTACGACCCTTCCTCTACGCCCGTCATAATAATCACCCGCCTCTTGCTCGTTCCCCGCCATCGGATCACCTTGTCCAAGTCAACTTAGGTCTCCACGGCTCATCGGTAAAATGGACCGAGTAGGCAATGCAACCGATAAAGGAGAAATTTCTAGAACTTCCTCTGTTTCTGCGCCTGATGAAGACTGAGTGCTCTTCAAAAGCGACGTTTTAGCCTTCCGCGATGAGTTCGTCACTCCTCTCTCATGAGGATGACGATGCCCAGAATCCATAGGCAAGACTTCGCTTTGACCTTGTCTCGCCCACTCATCTTTAATTAAAAGAAGTATAAAATTTCATTAATATTAATAATTCAATATGAAAAATCACTTATATCCAATAATTGTATACGTTATGAATTTTCTAATTATTTTTCTAAAGTTCATTGACTATTTTTTATATTATATGTCACTTATTTTTTCTCAATTACACATTTTTCTACTTTAATACAAAGATAGTAACTAAATTTTTTAATTATTATTTTCTAAACTAAACAAATTCAACTATAAAATTACAAATAACAACATCATAACTTAAAAAGGGTTTAGGCGCCTAAAGTGGACGCCCGCACCTCTTGACAAGCGCCTAAAATAGGCACTTATATCATCAGTCAGCGCCTACTTTAGGCGTCCCCACCAAAGGTGAAACGCCTAAAGTAGGCTCCTGACCAGGGGTATAAGCGCCTATTTGAGGCCCTGACCACCGATATAAGCGCTTAATTTTGGCGCTCACCTCCTATTCCAAATCCCATTTCCAACTTCGAATAAAAAATGCAATGCTAGATTCAAATTCAACATGCAATTCTAGATTCAAATTTTAACATGCAATTCTAAATATCAATTAACAACCAAATTTTCCATCTTCATCAAGCGTCCATAATGCAATTCTAGATTCATATTCCTATTCTAACATAGGGAATTCTAACAACAAATTTACAATTATACAATCTTCGAATCAAACATGCAATTCTAGATCCAAATTTTAAACATGCGATTCTAAAATCTAACGTAAATATGGTGGTGGAAGTCGAAATATACGACCCACCAAAGGCATAGGTGCCTAACATAGGATCCCACAACGGAGGCGTCTTCATCAAGCGCCTATGCCACTTCGGTGGAGCGCCTATATTAGGCACATGGTCTGCTGCGCTATTCAAAACAACAAACTACTAACCTTGGTCGCCGAAGGTATATCGCTGGAAATGATGTTGTCGGTGATGGTGTCCTGTTGCCAGAGGTCTTATCGTTGGACATGGGAGGTCCTAGGTGATGAGAGAGATAATGAGAGTGTGAGGAAGTATGAGAGTGGGAAAGTGAAAGAGAGTGAGAGGTATGAGAGTAGGAGTGCAAGAGAGAGTGAGGGAATGGTGTAGGAGTATAAATACATGAGGATGGGGACAAGTATGCATACAGGTGCCTTAGTAAGTAAAAAAAGGGCGTAATTTAGCAACCCGGAAAACTAATTTGGGATTTTGGTTTTCATAAAACATTATAAAAAATAATTTTGATTAGTTTCAATTTTCAAAATAACTTTTGGAATCAAATTAATTATTAATTATCAAATATTTTCCCATTGAATTTTCAAGCGAGACAAAAACTCAACTGAATTGATCTAGGAAAAAAGTGTTGGCAATCATTAAATAGGAGTAGAAACGAAATATGAGGTGGGGGGTGGAGATAGTGGTGGTGGAGAGAGAAATGAAATAGGAGTTGAAGTATTGGCAATTATCAAATAACTAGAGGGTATTTGGTGAATAAGTTTGTAACGAGAATTTTATGTTAGGGGCAAAAAGTTTTTTTCAAAACCTCATGGGTACCTTGTGCATTTTTGAAACTATGAGGACACCCCGTGAATTTTTGTAAAAACCGAGGGGTAAGTCGTGAGGGGGCATTGGGTTATTTTAGGTGATTTCGATTATGTGTTGAAGGTTGATTAAAGAATTAGCTCTCTTCTTAAACCTTAGGAAATTAAGGATTTACAAGTTTCTATGATGAAGTATGGAATGACGGATCTCACTAGCATAGATTGTCTCTTCACTTGGAATAACAGAAACGGAGAGAGAGAGAGAGAGAGAGAGAGAGAGAGAGAGAGAGAGAGAGAGAGAGAGTAGGGTGTTTAGTAAATTGGACAAATGATGGTTAATGAGGATTGGAATAATTAAGTCTTAGTGCAACTTGCTCATTTCATGCCCGAGGGTCAATTTAACCATATTCCTATTATAATGAATGTATACCCTCAAATTTAGCCGGTAAATGACCTTTCGGGTACTTTACCATGTGGAGTTTTGATCCTTCTTTTTGAGATTATAAATAAGTGTTGGAGGAGTCAAGGTTATAGGTACAAAGATGTTTAGAACTCGTGACGAAATGAAGTTGATAAAGGTATTCCAAAGTATGGAATAAATGTCGTTAGGGTGAAACGGTATCCTTCAATCACGTATGCCGGTTTGATGTCCTGCAAGACAGAACACGTGAACTAACTTCGGGGGTTGATCCGAGGAACGCCCCTCCGATGCCTAAGTCAGTAAAAGGTAATAGCCGGTATATCTTAAGTAGAGTACATTAGTTTATGTGAGCGTACCTTATGATTCATGTCATGGGGTATTTATAGGAGCCAACAAAGTGTCCGAAGCTAGGTAGGACATTGCTCCCATTGGTTGGATACAATTCTATCCTCTTTTGATACTCATCTTTAGGCCCATAGGCGCATTGAGTAAATCTTGGATCAAACCCGGGCTCATTTAGCAATGGCCCAAGTGATAAACACCGGTAAGGTATTCGAATGAAGCAGGCATAGCATATATAGATGCCGGTATCGTAGCTTGACTACTCCCAGTAAATGGGATCTCCTTGGATGAGTTGACCATGACGGTTAATACGGTCCAGTTGGACCGGTATGGAGCTTAGAGAACCCCCATACAACTAGCCCCCATGCCGGTATGACTGGAACAAACATATCCTGCTTGGTCAATGCTAAACCGTCATAGATGATGCAAAAATCAGGCCTTCATTTGGAGCCGTTAGGAATTTACGAAAATAAAGTTGGCTTGTTGAATACGAATCGTCGCCTTGATCTTCGTGAGGATGTGACTAGTGTGTCGAAGACTCGCCCATAGCCGTTTTCGAGCTAAATTCCACGTGGCACGATCCGGACGGGAAGACGAAGATTCATCGATCAAGGCCATGAATTCCTCTATAAATAGGATTTGGCCAACTTCCTTTGCTC
Organism: Beta lomatogona; assembly: GCA_947646795.1. Taxonomy (NCBI): domain Eukaryota; kingdom Viridiplantae; phylum Streptophyta; class Magnoliopsida; order Caryophyllales; family Amaranthaceae; genus Beta; species Beta lomatogona. The sequence goes on from CANSNZ010001120.1 coordinate 19,090, forward strand.
ATTTTCAAACTACTCTAAAACTTCAAGCATTACGCAAAGCGATTTTTCTCTCTGATTCCTAGTTTTGGTTGGCTCGTAACTTCCTTGATTCTCAACCAAATCATCTCCTAACAAGTGCAGATTCTTCGTCCTGATATTCCGAACCATATTCTGCCAAGTGCGGATTCTTCGTCCCGATATTCCGAACCATATTCGCCATTCTTTCGAGCTTTCGTCTTAGGTCGATTTAGTGCTCGTTCGTGTTCTTCTTTCGTCGCTTTTATCTTTCCAGGTATTTTCCCATAAATTTTCTCTATCTTTCGCAATATTACCTTTTAATCATGTCTCCATCTTCTGATTCACAAAATGTTTCTAAGAGCCCCCCTTCCATGACCGATAGAGACTTTGCCTCAGATAGTAAATCCTCTAGCCCTGTAGCGTCTGCTAACTCACCGTAGTAGACTTGACCAAAGAACGTAGGAGTAAATCTAGTCATGACTGTAGTACTTCTGGTAGAACTCTTGAGGAGCCGGTATTACATGCCTCCCTTCTAACCGCTATAGAGTACCGGTATCCAGACCGCACGGTACAATGATAGGTATGGCCGAGCACTCCTCACCGCTATTTCCTCCACTAGCCGACACCTCTCGCTAATTCCCCTAGGGAACCCTCGTCCTCTAGACCGGCGGGGTGTTTCGAGGAGGGTGCACCAAATGCTGAATCGTCTGATGACGAAATGGAGGATGCTGGCATAGAAGATGAGGTTTCTTCTGTTGCCTCAGAAGATGTGGACTATGTTATCCGCGACCTGATGTCGGCTGCTGAGTCGACATCTCTAGAAGTCGATGACGATGAAGACCCTCATGAGATCATCCCGGAGGATGATGACAAGACTTTGGACGATTTGTACATGCCGTCCCCGCGAGGTCGCCAATCCGTCGTTCGTATAAATTGACCCGAATTGGAGGAAAACGACCTTAAAGAATGAATCAGGCTGTAGAGGGGCCGAAGCATTTGCCTTCCCAGCACGGCTATGAACCGGTGATGCCGCCTCGAAGGGTATCGGGTTACCGATTGTTTCTGGGCATATTGCGGTGTACGCGCACATGTTAGATTTCACCTTAGGTTCCCTCTAGACCCATTTATAGTTAAGAATTTTTAAGGCCTGGAATATATGTCGTTCACAACTTACGCTGTTAGGGTGGCGTAATCTTATTGCCTATGCCTGGACCGTCTGCTATAAGAGGTTCCCTTAGACCCTAAACTTATTACGGAAACTGCATTGGATTAAAGAAGATGGTTCCGCGAAGGCCAAGGGTAAGGATAAGAAGAAGAGGTCCAAGGCCGAGAAGGAACTTGGCCAGGGTGGCTGGTTGTCTCTGTACACCAAGGGTGGTAAGTTGACGGTGTACCCGAAGCTGACATCTCTAAAGAATTGGCGGCCTCACTTTTTCTGGGTCAAGGTACCCGCCGACTTTCCTTTACGCTGGTACTGGACGAAGCCTCGTCCTCGAATGGAGCACATCCGGGACAGGCGTTACACGCTGGGAACTACATGCTTTAAAGTTTTTCGAAAGCATTAACTAAGCCGGGCCCCTAAGGTGGTAAGCCTGTTCCTGTGCCGTTAACTTGGTTACCCCATGCCAAGTATATTTCGGGCAACGCGGCTCTTTCCGCTCTCGACTTTTGCCAAGCTGAGCCACATGGTAGGTTTTAAGGGTCATGTCGTTCTTATGGGGGGTTTTTTCATGTATGTATCTATTTTACTGTTGTTGTATATTTTGTCTGATTGCTGATGTATGTTTCGTGGAATTTTCAGGCCGGGAACATTTGATCCGGGAGGCTCTCCACCTTAATCAGAACTAGATCCCGATCGGTAACATGCCACCTAAGCCCCGCCCGAAAATTTACGTACATTCCCGCCACCTTGGTGGCCGGGAGGAAAGCAAGGGCGGGTGCTGGTCGCGGTGATGGCAGCGACTCCACCTAAGCCCGGGAAAAAGCTTTTCCGCCTTTGATCGAAAGGCAAAGAATAAGTCGTTCCTCAAAAGAGGAAGGTAGAGGGTCAAGGCGACAAAGAGCAAAAACGGCCGGCTACGAAGACGCAGGCCAAGGACACTGCCACTAGTGTAGCCGGGGGGGAGAAGGATAAGAACCTGCTGAAGGGCCAGATAGCCGAGGCCGGGACCTCTTCTCCGCGCCCAAAGATCTACAAACAGCTGACCTTACCAGCCATGATTCCGGAGTTGGAGCATTTTGCAGCCAAAACCGGTTTCATTGAGCGTGATAAGGTTGATGTACCGGAGTTTCTCCGGAAGAGATGGGTCGGGTCGCCTGTCCGTGATGACGAGCTTTTCCAGCCAAAGCTTAATGTGCTTAACGACGAGTCTTTGCTGCGGACCACCCTATAGAAGGCGATAATCTTGGTTATCGGCTCTTAAAGGGCTTTGAAATGAAGTACGACATGCCGTTGGACGAGGTCCAAGTTGTTGCTGCCGTCTATGCCCATAACCTGGCTGTGGTAAGTTGTTCTCTCTCCCTGTTGACAAAGTGTTATAACGGTTGCTTTTTCATGACATTATTGCCTATTTATTGACTATGTTTCATTGTGTCGTGTTTCAGTCGGCCCAATCCGGGAAAGAGCTTCGTGATCTTAACGGGTACTTCCAAGGCGCCTATTTTGGCGAAGTTGAGGGTCACAAAGCTACGAAGGCGCAACTGGCCACCAAGGGTGAGGAGTTGGTGACGGTTACCTATGAGCGAAATAAGCTCAAATCAGTGAAGGTCGACCTGGATAAAACCAAGGCAGAGCTGCATTCGGTCAATGTGCTGAATAGTTGTAATCAGCTCAACCTCCTTGTTCTTCAGGTTAACAAGGAGGTTGAGCTGCATAAGGTTAGGGAGGAGCTCCAAGCTGCTAGAGACTGGGAAGCCAACGTTGTGGCTAAATACAGGAAATCTATGGACTTTGTCACTCGCTTGGCCAATCGGTACAACAGGGGTTGGTCTGCTGCCATCCCCGATATTGAGACCCTGGACTATGGGGTCACTGAGGAAGAGATCGCCAATGTTGACCCCCACTTTAAGTTCGAGGAGCAAGAAGAGCAAGGCGACGTCACCAAGGAGACCGTCAACGATCATGTCCAAAAGACTGAAGATGTTATCATACTTGACGGCCCCGACCCGAATGCTTCTTGCGGCGTCATCGAAGAAGGGTTAAAAACCCCTCGATGCCGAAGCTAACCCGGTAGGGGCGTTAGAGGGCGACAAAATTGCTGTTTTCGAGGCAGCTTAGGGTCCCAACTTAGGTCTTCTTTTTTTCCTTCTTAGCTTATCCTGGTCGTGCCACTTGTGGCCGACATATTTTACTCACTTTTGTACCTAGCGTTGCATAGGTTTGTAATTATGACTTATCAATGAAGTTTTATATTTTACCAACTCCTTTATCGGTTATGCAATTTGTTTAATATTTAATGCTCTATAGGCGTTTTTCTCGTTTTACCTGTCATTGGCAAACGGTATATTATCTTAACAACAAATCCGCGTAGGTTCATAGACCGTGAAATAGATTTGTTCATTTCTCTTATTCCGGCAGATCGACTAGGGTCATTCATCGGTTTAGATTAGAATTAGCCTACGTATATTCTTTTTTTGCCGACAGATCCGTCTTAGGTCATTGACCTTGCAAGAGAGTTGTAAGGGCCGCTTCCCGTTGGCGGATCCGTGGAGGTCATTGACCGACGGGGAGGTGTCTCTTGTGTCAAGCGGATCCAAATAGGTCATTGACCGACGGGAGGTGTCTCTTGTGTTGCGCAGATCCAAATAAGTCATTGACCAACACTAAGAGTCTTGGATTTTAGTTAGTCGTGGCGGCAGATCTGATTAGGTCATTGACCGCCAGGGAACTTGTTCTGCATTGTCTTAGTTTCTCTTGACGGAAGATCCACTTAGGTCATTGACAGTTAAGGAACTACAAATAAGTTGTACGCATTGTAGGTTAGAAGATGCTCATCTTATTAAAAGTGGCTCTTCCCGGCCTTACCGGAATTATTTTATTTAAAGGAAATAATACTAGTTTCGGCTAAATGCCGTATTAATAAGTAATACTCGTGGCAACAATGTCGTTTTATTATTAACTATGTAATTAAGCTAGGAAAGCATTATACAAAGTTTTTTTTGAGTACGCTGGCATTCCAGCTATTCTTCAGCAAGACTTGCCTCGACATGTCTTCTAGCCGGTATGCACCCGAGACTATTTCCTCCTTCACTAGGTATGGTCCCTCCCAGTTAGCTGTCAGTTTGCCCTCAGCATGGGCCTTTCCTGTACCTGTTGTGCACCTAAGGACTAGATCCCCTTTCTCTATTGGACGACTTCGCACTCTATTGTTGTAGGCTTTGCTTATCCGATCTTTGTAATTGGCTGACCTGACCTCTACAACTAGCCTTACTTTCGGCAGAGATCAAGGTCTTCTTTGTGCAACTTATCATTCGGCTCGGGGTCATAGTTCAGGATCCGCCTGTTCGGTAACCCAACTTCGACCGGTAACACAGCTTCAGCGCCGAATGCCAGCCTGAATGGGGTTTTCCCAGTCGCTTCCTTCTCGCTGGTCCTGTTGGACCATAATACTGCTGGGACCATGTTGGCCCATGCGCCCTTCAAGTCATCCAGCTTCTTCTTGAGCGTGTTCGGGATCTCGCTTATTGGCGGCTTCACTGACCGTTGCTCTAGGGATGACATACCGATGAGTACACGAATTTGATGCCGTAAGGGCTCAGGAAGTTATTTATCGGTCTGCAATCAAACTGGACGCCATGGTCCGTGATAATCCCTATGGGAATCCCGAACCTAGTGATGAGGTTCTGCCAGATGAATTTTCTAACTTGATTAGCCGTGATCTTTGCAGTCGGCTCCGCATCGATCCATTTGGTGAATTCCGAGGTTCCGCTACTTACATGTCGGCATCTTCATCTTCTCTATAGGCTCCTGGAGTATGGGAGTTGAGAAAGGAAAGTTTCGGAGAGATACCGGTGCTTGACATCGGGCATACTCGCTCGCTCTCTGGGCCGAGATGATTCTTTGGATCTCAATGTCCTGCCGATCTTCTTCATCTCCTTCCCCCATGGGCTCGGGGAGTCTTTGAATTCTCCCCCTAATCTGGGTCATGCCGACTTTGGTCACCCTGTCGGCCACTGATAAGGGTGAATTATTATATATTTATAACCTTCTTATTTACTCTTAATAGCTATTTATTAGTATTATAAAGTATAAGTGGTGGGTTTTAATGATTTTTATAGATTCTTTAGTAATTATGTTTATATGGTTATTTATTAGTTTGATCTATGTTATATTTTATACTATTAATAATTAATCTCATATTGGCAGATACATAATCATAGTGGAGTCAAATAATGGGATATTTGGGCCAAACCCAATAGTAACACTTTAGCCCATGCAATAAGAAGTGGAGGAAATTTAGTTTCCTTTGGTACAAAACCCCACGTGGGTATTAGAGGAAAGAAAGCAAATTCTATGTTTTCTTGGGCTTAGAATGACGCTCGCAGCAGGAGATTAAAAGGGGTCAGAAGACGTAACATAACGGAAGAGTAGAACACAAAGGAGCAACGACGAAGCGGCAAGACAAAGAGGTAGGAGACGAAGCAGAGCAAGAGAGCCGAGCAAATGGGTCAATCTGGTATGAATATTCCTCTTGGTTTCCAAGCTCAAAGGTATACTTCGCAAACTACACAACCTGTGAATGAAAATTCGAACTTGGATAAAGTGATATCTGCGCTTGGAACTCTTACTACCACCATACAAAACATGGACTCTAGGATTCAAGGTATAGAAAAGAAAATACATATTATTGATTCTCACACACACTCCATAAGTAAACTTGAATCACAAATTGGTCAGTTAGCTAATGCAATTAGTAAGAGGGATGATGGTAAACTTCCTACTTATTCTGTTGAGAATCCTAAGAGTAAAAATTATGAACATGTGAATGCAGTTATGACTCTTAGGAATGGTAAAGATATAGATAACTTAGTGTCGGGAAAGAAGAAACATGATAATGGATTTAATACTCAAGAGAATAAAATTGAAAAAGAAAATGTGGATTCCCTTTCCCCGAATGTTTCTAAATCTCCCGATCCTATCTTATAAGCCTAAAGTTCCATATCCTCAAGCTCTAGAGTTACCATCTAATTTTAAGAAAGATAAGAGAATGGATGATATTTTAGAAATTTTCAAACAGGTTAAGATTAATCTTCCATTGTTAGAAGCTATTAAGCAAGTCCCTGCTTATGCTAAGTTTCTTAAAGATATGTGTACTTATAAACGAAAATCTAAGAGTCATGAGCCAAAGTTAATTTACATGGTCAAGTTAGTTCAATTTTGCAATATAATACGCCACCAAAGTTTAAGGACCAGGTATTCCTACCATTTCTTGTTTTATTGGCGATTATAAAATTGACAATGCACTCTTAGATTTGGGTTCCAGTGTTAATTTAATTCCATATTCTGTTTATGAGAAATTAGGATTAGGTGATTTACAACCTGCTAATATGAAGTTGCAACTAGCGGATAGGTCATTTAGAGTACCGCGGGGAAGAATTGATGATATGCTAGTTAAGATAGATAATGGTTTTTTCCCTGTGGACTTTATAGTTCTTGACATAGACCCTCACCTTCCTAAGAACAACATTCCTGTTATTTTGGGTCGTCCTTTCTTGGCTATTGCAGACGCAACTATTAATTGTAGGACTGGAGTGATGGACGTTTCTATTCTAAACATGAGAGTTAAGCTTAATGTTTTTAAAACGTCATCCCTCTCCTCTAATGAAGATGAATATAGTTGTTTTGCTCTTCATATGCTTGATAACTTTAAGACTAAACCACCATTTTCTTCTAAAACTTCTTATGAATGCTTGTCTACTAAGCAAGTCATTCAGGGGAATGTATATGGGATTAATTCTAAGTGTCATGAATCTGATAAGAAAGCTCATCAGTTGAAGATTGGTAATGCGAATGCTAGTAAAATGACGCTTTTTGGAACTAATTTGTTAGATCCAGGTTGATTCGGTTATTACTAGACTAAGTCTAGCTCAAGACGTGAAACTTAGCGCTAACTGGGAGGCAACCCAGCTTTTACTTATGTTATTTATTTCTCAGTTAGGATTTGAAGTAATTTTTTAGTTTCTTAGTTACTAATACTTGGTTATTCTAGAACTTGTTCAGTTTTTGCAGGAATGTGCTACAACCTACTACAAGTGTGCGAGCATCAGCATGGACTTGGAGTATAGCACATGGCGGGCCGCGTTTGTCGTGAACGCCGCCCGGCCAAAGATAAAATTTCTCCTACTCTCTTTTACAATTAAATGTAGAAGGGAAGTAAGGTTCGTATCCACAGGGAAACAGGGACGAGTTCTATATTTAGCATGAGTTAGTACCTAGATAACTCTAACGGCCGAGTAACCTAAAAACAAGGGGGGTTTTCAAGTAGATTTACGAACAAACTAAAATTAACTAGCAACTAAATAAAATGAGAAATCAATATGGGAAGATCTTGAATCCGATTAACATCCACTTCAATTCATTATCGATCCTTGAACCTTCACTCTAATTATTTCCTTAATTATCTATTGCTGAGAATTAATCTCGTGTTCTCCTTATTCCTAGTTGAATAGCACGATCAGCGTGACTATAAAAACCTAACTAAAGGATAACCTAGTCAGATCGCGTCTAAGTTCAATCCAATAGCAAAGAATAAACACAGAGAACCAATGACTCGCTAACGTTATACAAGCGATAAACATTCAACAGCTTGATTCAATTTCCCAAGAAATAACCAAGACAATCTGCATCTAAGTTACTTCCTAGTTTGCTACCAATTGATAAAAGAATAAAACAATATGATTATATTCTTAAATCTAGCATTAGATTAATTACACAATCAAACTAGTAATATTCCTAGCATAATCATGCAAAAATCATAGAAAGCAAGCATAGATATTAAACCATAATCAAAGGAACTAAATAGAGAGGAAAGATCTCACAATAATGCTTGAAGCTTCATATTAATCTCGTTCAAGAACGGTTCAAGCTACAATCGGCATAGCAAAAGCCAATTCCATAATTGAAATCCCTAACAACTAAACTTAGAAAATAAAAACTAAAAAGAGAAGATAAGAAGAGAAGAATGGAGTGTTGGATATTCTCTCTCCTCAAGTGTGTGTGTCTTTAGGACCAAAAACAAAGTTTAGTATTTATACTAAGGCTCAAAAGTCAGCCGACATTTAGACCGACCTAGGGGTCGCGAGGTGCGGTACAGGTCGCACCGTGCGATGAGCTACTGCCTTCGCAACGAGCTGAAGAGCTGGGCAAAACAAGCAGGTCGCACCGTGCGAGCAAGCTCGCGAGGTGCGAGTAGGAGGTCGCGAGGTGCGACCATGTTCGCGAGGTGCGAGCGGCGGGCGTGCGCGGCGGGCGCCGAGCATGGGCGATGCTCAGGCCGGGCTTGGCGATGATGCTTGTGATGGGCGATGCCGCTGGGCCTCGCCGGGCCGGGCATGGTGGGCGTGCGATGATGGAGCATCGGGCTAGGCAGCTTGCTTCGAGCGTATGCATGCGGTAGTTGGTGGAGCTTGGTTATGCGATGATGCTAGGATAGCACATTGTCGTCAACTCATAACTTGCTTCCGTGCCACCAAGCCATGGTGTTGAACTTTCTTGAACACTCAAGGATAACTTCAATTAAACATCGTTTAATTCCGTTTCTCCTTAAAAGCTCGGAATCTAGAGCATTAACCTAATTAACTCACAAAACCCCCGAACTTCCGCTAAGGGTTAAATAAAACACGAACGTTAACAATTACGAACAAATCCCTTAGCAAAGTGCACCTCAAATATCACAAAAACATCGTATAACTTGAGCGTATCAAATACCCCCCACACTTGAACTTTACTCGACCTCGAGTAAACTCAAAAGTGAGAGTCACCCAATAAATCATCACCCAAGTTATCAACACCAACCTTTATCTCCACCAACTACATCATCATCATCACATCCAAACGAAATACGCTCAAAACCTAAACGTAAGGGACAATGATTCCCCCACACTTAGATTCAAGCTACTATCAGAAATACAGACGCGGCAACAATAATCACCAAACGACAACCAAAATGTGAGCTCAACTCCCGAAGGATCTCAAAGGAGTTGAACCCACTCCAATGCCACAATCAAAATGACAGCTCGCCTAAAACCTCAAAAAGATAAACTACTACTAGAACAACTAACTTAAAATAGCAAGCCATGGAACAAAGACAAAAAGGGATAAATTCCATGCTTACTCCCAAAAACAAACAATTAACCAAAAGAATGTGAAAGCCAAAATAAATCTTCACAAAATCAAGGATGAAATAACCAAACCAACCCAAAAACGCTTTCCATCTTATGACACCATCTCCGCAAATGAGTTTTCCAAATACATAATTCTCTCTTAATCTCTCATTTTGCCTAGGAGCCCTTTCGGTTTTCATCCTAGCTTCTCACATTTTTTCATCTCACCATCTTACCCGCTCAATATAAGCCACTTTTTTTGCATAAGTTGCCCTTTCGGGTTTTCAACCTATCCGGGCCCCCATTTTTGCCCGAGTCGCCCGCCCTTGCGGGTTTTCAACTCAGCCGGGATTCTTTTCATTAATTTTTTTTTTTTCAAATTAAAAGTAATATATACAACATAGATACATGAGAATGAGAATACCCTCCCCCCAACCTAAACTACACATTGTCCTCAATGTGTCGACAATTAAAAGAAAAAGTAAACTGAAAATGGTGGGGAAAATTTGAAAATCGGGTAAATCAAGATCGAATTCTCAAAACTCATGAAAAGCAATCCGTCCAACTCAAATTTCTTAACAACACCAACTCAAATCTCTCAACTCGACTCACAACCCTCTCCCTCGAATCACTCAAACAAATGACAAATTCAAATTTTGTTTAGATTTTTGAGATTTGCTCCTAGCTTAAGAGATCGAAAAGATACATTAACAATCTCAACCCTCTAGTTGTACCAACTCCTAGCTATTGAAGTCCTCCAAACGGATTTTCTTTTGTGGATTTTGGTTACAAGTGAATTAAGATTGGTTGTGGATCTTTTTAGTGGTTGGGCGGTGGGTGAAAGAAAATTTGTTGTGGTGGTGGAAATTTGATGAGAAATAAAGAAAAGGAAAGAAAATAAAAGGGATCTCGGGTTGCCTCCCGAGAAGCGCTGTTGTTTAAAGTCGTTAGCTCGACTTAGTACCTTGAGCTCAAAAATTGGGCTTGTGCTCCATATGTGACAATGGTGGCTCCATGTCAACCCCCAATGCAAGTACCGCAAAACAAACCGAGAAGAGCTCTTGCAATGCATCGTTAGTGGTACCGCTTTCAAAACAAGGTGGTAAATCGGGAGGCTTTTTCCGCTCTTTCAACTCCGGCACCATAACCTGCATGTTAGTAGGAGATGCACAATCCTCAACCAAGACATCATCAACATTCATCGACTCATCAACCTGCTCAATATCAAGAACATCATGCAAAACAGAGTCAACAATGTTAATAGAGCAAAGAGGGTTATCATCCTTAATTAAAGGCTTAGAATCATCGATTTTAAACGCCTCTACCTTTCCCTCGAATTCCATGGTCAAAGAACCAGCGCAAACATCAATTTTAGTGCAAGATGTTTTCAAGAAAGGTCGCCCCAAAAGGATGGGGGCGGCATGCTTATCAGGTTCCATCTCCAAAACATAAAAATCAGCAGGAAATTGCAATTTCCCAACCTTAACTAACACATCCTCTAATTTACCCCTAGGATAAACATTGGATCTATCAGCTAATTGAATCACCACACCAGTTTCATGCAAATTGCCAAGTTTCAAAGACTTATACAATGAATATGGAATCACATTAATTGACGCACCTAAGTCTAACATGGCTTTAGGAAACATGGTGTCACCTATAGTACATGGGATGGTAAACATGCCTGGGTCATTGCACTTTTGAGGTAATTTCTTTTGAAAGATAGCAGAGACATGCTCGCTAACCTTCACTTTTTGCACTCCCTTTTATTTTTGCTTTCTTTTCGAAGTACACAATTCTTTAAGGAACTTAGCAAACCTAGGTACTTGATTTAAAGCATCAAAAAGGGGAATGTTTACCTCACATTTACGAAAGATTTCGTAAATGTCATTGTTGCGCTCCGCATTGCGGGTTTCTCTCAATGCCTCGGGAAATGGTGGCTCTGGTTCATATGGTGGAGGAGGTGATTTTTGGACTTTCTCCTCTTGTTGAGGTGGCAATGATTTACCATATGTTGTCGGTTCATGCTCGATCACCTCTTCCACTATTTCTTTGTCTCGAACCACCAACCTCTCTTTGCTTGCAATTTCCGCCTCCACTCCTCAATGTGATAGCACTCACGTTCATTTTAGGGTTGATTTCTGTTTGGGATGGAAACCTCACCGAATCCCTAGCCTCTAACTTGGTTACAGCTCCTGCAATTTGGCTTACTTGGCTCTCCAAGTTCTTGATGCTCGAACGGGTCTCCTCCCGAAACCGAACCATATTTCCTCGCATGTTAGTAACATTTTTAGTTAAAGCATTAATCATATCCTCTGTAGACATGCTGGTACTCGGTCCTCGTGATTGGCCTTGCGGCCGAAAATATGGAGCTCCTTGCTCAGGTGCCCTCAAATAAGGAGGTGGTGGGCGGTTATACCGTCGTGGTGGCGCGCTGGTTCCCCGATGAGTTCCCGTACCTCAAATTAGGATGATCTCGCCATCCCGAATTGTAGGTACCAGAATATGGATCATATCTTTTCTGGAAACCTTGGCCCTGAAAATCGGCCGCCTTAACCTCTTCACTCGGTTCTTGTAGATGAGGGCAAAAATCGTTGGATGATGTGAAGAGCAAATGCCACAAGCCTTCACTTGGTGAGTTTTCTCTTTCACTATGAATTCTCGCATCACGGATGTGAGAGCTTGCACATGATCTTCCAACTTAGAAGAACTAGAACCCTCGGCGACCACACGTCGAGTTCCGCACCTTCTACTAAACTACCTCGAGCTTTCAAAGAAGCTCATTTAACAGTTCTTTAGCAAGTGAGTGCAGTTTTATTCACAATGGATCCACCACTTGCTGCGTTAACCATCCTAGCATCCTCATCACATAAGCCATTATAGAAGTATAGCACCAAATCTTCCTCTCGAATAACCGTGGTATGGACAAACTAGCACATAATTTCTTAAACCTCTCCCAATACTCATAAAATGACTCATCACCCCGTTGCTCAATGTTACTTATCTCCTTCTTCAATGTAGATGATTTAGAAGTGGGAAAGTATTTCTTGAGAAAGCTCTTTTTCAATTGTGCCCAAGTGGTGATGCTGTCGGACGGAAGGTAGTACATCCAGTCCTTTGCTGCGTCTTTTAGCGAAAAGGGGAAAGCTTTAAGCTTGATTCTATCTTCTGAAACTCCACTTGGTTTCATGCTGCTGCATACCACATGAAACTCTGACAAATGTTTATTTGGATCTTCACCATTTAGCCCATGGAATGAGGGAAGCAAATGTATCAACCCCGACTTTAGCTCAAATGTGTCCCCCACTTCCGGTTCCGGAAATGTGATACACAAAGGCTGTTGGTCAAGGTTAGGAGCAGTGAGCTCCTTTAAAGTGCGGTGCTCAACTCTAGGAGGCATCTCTTCTTCAAATTCAAGCGAAAAAGGGAGCTCTCTAAAGCTTTCACGCAATTCTCTTCTCAACCTGAAAAGGGTTAGTTCTTGATCTCGCTCGTACTGCAAAGGCTCTTGGTTAGTAGCACGAGTATTAACCATAAACAAAAACCATAAGCAATATAATCCAGAAACATACACTAAATACAAACAAGTAACACCGTGTCCCCGGCAACGGCGCCAAAATTTGGCGGGCCGCGTTTGTCGTGAACGCCGCCCGGCCAAAGATAAAATTTCTCCTACTCTCTTTTACAATTAAATGTAGAAGGGAAGTAAGGTTCGTATCCACAGGGAAACAGGGACGAGTTCTATATTTAGCGTGAGTTAGTACCTAGATAACTCTAACGGTCGAGTAATCTAAAAACAAGGGGGGTTTTCAGGTAGATTTACGAACAAACTAAAATTAACTAGCAACTAAATAAAATGAGAAATCAATATGGGAAGATCTTGAATCCGATTAACATCCACTTCAATTCATTATCGATCCTTGAACCTTCACTCTAATTATTTCCTTAATTATCTATTGCTGAGAATTAATCTCGTGTTCTCCTTATTCCTAGTTGAATAGCACGATCAGCGTGACTATAAAACCCTAACTAAAGGATAACCTAGTCAGATCGCGTCTAAGTTCAATCCAATAGCAGCAATAAACACAGAGAACCAACAGACCTGCTAACGTTATACAAGCGATAAACATTCAACAGTTGATTCAATTTCCCCAAGAAATAACCAAGACAATCTGCATCTAAGTTACTTCCTAGTTTGCTACCAATTGATAAAAGAATAAAACAATCTGATTCTATTCTTAAATCTAGCATTAGATTAATTACACAATCAAACTAGTAATATTCCTAGCATAATCATGCAAAAATCATAGAAAGCAAGCATAGAAATTAAACCATAATCAAAGGAACTAAATAGAGAGGAAAGATCTCACAATAATGCTTGAAGCTTCATATTAATCTCGTTCAAGAACGGTTCAAGCTACAATCGGCATAGCAATAGCCAATTCCATAATTGAAATCCCTAAAAACTAAACTTAGAAAATAAAAACTAAAAAGAGAAGATGAGAAGAGAAGAATGGAGTGTTGGATATTCTCTCTCCTCAAGTGTGTGTGTCTTTAGGACCAAAAACAAAGTTTAGTATTTATACTAAGGCTCAAAAGTCAGCCGACATTTAGACCGATCTAGGGGTCGCGAGGTGCGGTACAGGTCGCACCGTGCGATGAGCTACTGCCTTCGCAACGAGCTGAAGAGCTGGGCAAAACAAGCAGGTCGCACCGTGCGAGCAAGCTCGCGAGGTGCGAGCAGGAGGTCGCGAGGTGCGACCATGCTCGCGAGGTGCGAGCGCTGGGCGTGCGCGCTGCTGGGCGCTGAGCATGGGCAATGCTTGTGCTGGCTTGGCGATGATGCTGTGATGGGCGATGCTGCTGGGCCTCGCTGGGCTGGCATGGTGGGCGTGCGGTGATGGAGCACTGGGCTAGGCAGCTTGCTTCGAGCGCATGCATGCGGTAGTTGGTGGAGCTTGGTTATGCGATGATGCTAGGATAGCACATTGTTGTCAACTCATAACTTGCTTCCGTGCCACCAAGCCATGGTGTTGAACTTTCTTGAACACTTAAGGATAACTTCAATTAAACATCGTTTAATTCCGTTTCTCCTTAAAAGCTCGGAATCTAGAGCATTAACCTAATTAACTCACAAAATCCTGAACTTCCGCTAAGGGTTAAATAAAACACGAACGTTAACAATTACGAACAAATCCCTTAGCAAAGTGCACCTCAAATATCACAAAAACATCGTATAACTTGAGCGTATCAGCACACCACACGTGGACAACTTTGCACACTTCAACATTACATCCACCATCCACCAGGTTGTGTTGTTCCTTTCTCTTCTTTTCTTTTGTTATTCTTGCATTGAGGACATTGCAAAAATTAAGTGTGGGGGGAGAATGGATGCAGCTGGCATATTCAGATGGTTTGGTGATGTGTAGTGTGTTTTGTGGTTATTTTTGATGCTAGAAAGTGTTATTTGAGTGAATTACAGGTTTAAATAAGTAGCACATATTGCCTTTTGTCCTGTTTATGGGGAAATGCTGCCCAAATTTTTACAAAAATGTTGAGTTTTATATGCTATTATGTGTCTAATTAAGGGTAGATGTGCAGCATTCATTGTCATCTCTTAGAGGAGCAACTAGTTCATGAGAATAATTGATAATGGGCTCTAATCTAACAAAGTTTTACTCAAATTCCATTTTATTACTTAAAATAATATTGTTTTTGAAGCTATGAATGTGAAGACTTTACTCTTGCAATTTATTAAATATACCTTAACAATGCTTATGCCTATTTGTAATCTAGCACACCTTCTTCATTGGCTTAGATGCGGGGTATGGAGGAAGGACTTTTATACTTTAATCAACCTAATTAGTACCTATGCTTTTCTTGGTGATCTTTCACTGCTCTTGGTTACTGGAGAATTATTTGACTTTGTTAAAAAACAGAGAGAATCATGGTTCAGAAAAAATTAATGGATTAGTAATCCAAATTATATCAAAATTGTGAGAATGTGAACCATTGAAGAAAAAAAAAGAGTGAAAAATTTGTATTTCCAAAAAGGAAATCGGAAAAAAAAAGCATAGAAAAAGCCTCAAAAGCAATGCAAACAACAAAGTATCGAGTACTCCTTTGAGATCATTGGGTGGCAAGTGCAATGTCATATGAAAGAGATGATCCATGTACGGGTACTAAGTACCTCTTGTACGGAAAAGTATGTGGGAATCAATTGAACCAATAATCAAGTTCAACTAAAGTATCCTGTATTCGAACGTCAATACACTTGCACATGAACACCCAGATTACTTATGAGATCAAACTAATTTTTTTTACAAAGGTTGCTTGAGAATAAAAGTTCAATAGCGTTTATAGCTTGCTAACCTAACAAAAAAAATGTTTTTTATGACTAACTTTTAAATTCTTTTAAAACAAAACTGTTTTAGGCTGTTGTTAACTCTCATTAGTTTGGTTTCTTCTTTGAGAGATGGTGGAATGATACGACCCAAGTTGGTATTGAGTGTTATTGGATGTTGCTTTGATATTTTCTTTGCTCGAGGACTAGCAAAGTTATTGTGTGGGGGAGTTGATAAGGGTGAATTATTATATATTTATAACCTTCTTATTTACTCTTAATAGCTATTTATTAGTATTATAAAGTATAAGTTGTGGGTTTTAATGATTTTTATAGATTATTTAGTAATTATGTTTATATGGTTATTTATTAGTTTGATCTATGTTATATTTTATACTATTGATCTCATATTGGCAGATACATAATCATAGTGGAGTCAAATAATGGGATATTTGGGCCAAACCCAATAGTAACACTTTAGCCCATGCAATAAGAAGTGGAGGAAATTTAGTTTCCTTTGGTACAAAACCCCACGTGGGTATTAGAGGAAAGAAAGCAAATTCTATGTTTTCTTGGGCATAGAAAGACGCTGCAGCAGAAGATTAAAAGAGGTCAGAAGACAGAACATAACGGAAGAGTAGAACACAAAGAAGAGCAACTGACGAAGCGGTAGCACAAGTAGGAAGGAGACGAAGCAGAGCAGTAGAGCCGAGCAAAACAGACCGAATTCAAGGCTTTCAAGCAAATTTTCAACCATGGTTTCTCATATTTGGGTGATGTTTCTCCAATTTATGAGTAGCTAATTCCTTTTTCTAGGACTTAGATGAAACCCTAATTTTATGAATTGATATTTTAATTGTGTTTGATAATTGATTTTTGGTTTATGATTGCATAACTATTGAGATTAATGTTGGGTTGATTATTGTTTGCAATATAGATTGATGAATGTTCTTGTAGAATGAATTATTGGTTTTTATTGTTATCAAATTTACATACTTTGTTCTTGTAGTTTAAAGTGTGATGTTATGCAATGGTGTTTGATGATTTGTGGTTAAAAATTTGAATAATTTATGCTTTGGTTAGATAAGTTATGTCACCTAATTAATCGCAATACTATTTATGTGAGTATTCCGGCTTGTAGTTTAGGGTACTTGATAAACCTATTAATTCTCATTCCAATTAATCTATTATTCATATTATTAGTGGTGGATTCGACTGTCCTAGATTCCGTATTATTGTATGTTCTCCGATCTTAATAGTTTACTACCTAGTTTATTTAATTTACTATATATTTCAGATTAGTTTAATTAGTTTACAAACAAATCATTATATTACTATTTAGGATAAAATTAGTAGACATTAGATTTGATTTTAATCAATTGTTCCCTGTGGATACGATACCCTATTATTTATCACTTACTACTAAGTCTTGTACACTTGCAATAATAGGGTTTTATAACTTGTTTAAAATCGCTATCAGCCACTTACGAAAGATCGTATCATTCTAATAGGACCATGTGGCCTATTCGGGGGACACTTGCTTGCACGACCAGTCGGTGGACTCTGACTCGCCATGGCTTGGAAGACCTCTACAGCGCTCTTGAGCTGTTCAGGGCTGAATATGTGTTGCAACGCCTCGAATATGTTGGGTTGTGGGGTTTCAGTGCCACCCTTACCCTTATCAGCTGGTGGTTTTGAAGATCCAACCACCGGTTGCGGGGTAGGGAAACCAGGTGGTGCCTTCCCCAGAGGAGTTTATTTTATGCTGATTTAATCAGCCATCTACAGGTTTCGCATTACTTGATATATCGCCTATCGCTCTACAGAGCAATGGGCAGGTTTCCTGTGGGCCCCCAAGGTTCAGAGTCCATAGGGCACTGTTCGTGTCACCTCATCCGTCGACTCAGACGAGGCTACTTTCCCCTTTAGATTACATTCGATTATCATTCATAACACAATAAGATCATTCTTGGAATTCATCCATATTTATAATAATTCTTAACAACTTTTGTACAACAACTCGTATTAGAAGACTTCACTTTATAGTACCTTCACATGTATTTCAAGTTCAATATGTTTATGCATTTAGGTTCAATTCAATTCCAATCATAAAACTTATAAACCACCACAACTCATAAGCAATCATATAAAAATATCTAGTCAATACCAACAAAACAAAAGGTCTCTCAGCTAGAATTAACTAACGAGAGTTACTAAACCAATTCCACACAACACACAACACACAACACAACTTTTGCATATAAATAATATATACTCTTTTGCAATTCATTTATCAATCAAGATTTATCTCCACATTATAATAACAGTTATCAAGCACCAACAACAATTACCATAGGTCTCATTCTTAGGATTAACTAAGGAGAGTTAACTTAAACACGGCCCTCCAGATTCATTAATCAGAGGTTGATTAATTAAAACAATTAGCTATGGTTCATACTATACCATTACTTGAATTCCAAATCATAGAATCTAGGACAAAACTAATTACGGAACATACTTATAATCATATAAAGTGAGTCTATCCAATTGCAATAGGATTACACAACCATATAACTGAGGCTACGTGGATGTAACCCACAAGCTTATACACACTTAAGTGATCTCGTATACTAACTCCAAGAGTCTCCATATTATTAGTACTAATTAGTTAAACCTTTCTCCAACTTCATGTGAGGTTATTAATTAAGTTGATCCATTTAAGCAGTATACTCAAACTATTCTTCCACATAGAATCATATGATAACTCTAGTCAAATTATGTAATCTTTACCTCATTGTAAACTTTCATCTAATTAATCATCTTTATAGAATTATACTCAACCAATTCTAGAACATCATTCTACACTAGTAGAAAAAACCTCAAATGCTCCGGTTGTATAGGCCCCAAATGCTCCGTATTTAACGCGTAGCAGACGTCATACGAGCATTTGAGCTTTTTACAAATGCTCCGGTTGTGACCGAACATTTGGTACCTCAAATGCTCCAATTGTTAATAAAATCGGAGCATTTAAGATATCAAATGCTCCGGTTGTTAAGGCAGAACCGGAGCACTTGTTCTACAAATGCTCCGGTTTGCATTAACAACCGGAGCATTTATTCTATTTTTGTTTAAAAAAAAATTGCAATACAGCAAGCATGTTGTTACATTAGGGCAGCAAGTACACAATAGTTTCATCAGTAAGCAGCACTCATCGAATCCAATATACACCGATACACTATTATGCCCTTCCCTTCAAACACCACACACCTTGTGTTCCTCTCATTTACCCAACATAATGTACAAAAAAAACACGCACGCAAATCGTACATCCAACACATTCAAAATATTATTAATAAAATGAAACAAGTGTAGATTTGAGTTACACAATAAATTAACCAGAGAAATAGATGTATTAAAAAGCTATTGCCAGAAACTCTCGGTCTAGAATATTCTTCAATACTTCACAATAATTTTATGTTGTTGATTGTGGGAAAGTTATGGCCAAAACCAGAATAGTATCCTTTCAAGCCTGTAGATACATCATGCAGAATAGACAAGCCTTCAAGTAGCACTAATGCAGGGTGAGCAAATCTAAAAACTCAGCAGATACAGATAAATTTAGCACCCACTTACACTAAAACAGGAGAAAATAAACAGAATGAAAGGGAAAGGAGGGGAAGAAGAGATGATACCTCGTCAGTTTGGACAATTCTTCTAGGTTTTGTGGTTGATGATGGTACGCAATTCCTAAGTAAGTTGGTACTCTCCTCAGGCGGAGCTACCATTATTACTGTTCTTCGTACTTCCCAATTAAGTTTGCCGATTTCCTGATCATTCATAACCAAATTCTGAGTAAATCAACCAAATTACCACCTCTATTACAAATGAATATAGAGACTTTGCTTTTTGCCATAAAATAAAAAGGGAAGTAGGTCAAGCTTCTAATTCCAAGCCAACCAGGCAACTTGCCATTGCACATGAGGCTCAAAGATGTCTACTATGAGCTATAATTCCAAAACTAACAAACAACTAGCGAAGGAAAACAAATCGTAATGAAAAGCAAAAGTCAGAAAATCAAATTTTAATCGGTTTCGCTTGTACAAAAAGAAACACCATTTATTGAGTCTAGAGAAGCAAGGTGAGGAACGGGTGCAATGATTATACGAATACAGAAAAAACATTGTTGAAAAACAACACTCTACCCATAATACTAAAATACATAAGAACCTGCAATCAATTTCTAAAAAGCAACAACCACAATAAAAAAAAAAAGATATCCAATATCATTATATTAGTGGTAACAGACACACAGATAAACACAATTTCCCGAAAAAATAAAATCCGCTAAATACAAGTCATTGATGGATTATAACATCAGTATACCACACACAAAAAAAACAACTGTAATATCATAGAAAACTTACCATCTAGTATGCTAAGTTAAAAGAACAAGCTAGTGTAAATGAAAGCAAAAAAGATGTCTCATATACTACCCAACTAGAAATTGAAACGAAAGACTTGGCCTAAGATTGGCTAATGGTCACATAAGCACAAACATACACGCCCATGATAAAGATTTCATATATTCTGATATGAATATCTTATCAAGAGTGAAGGCAACACCTTGAGTTGGGGCAACACGAGACCGTTCATAAGCATCTTAAGTCTAGAGCATGATAAAGTTTCAGCAGTAGCATAAGTTGAAAGCATACTATGTCAAAAGCATACTATGTCGAAAGCATACTACTTTTCCCTTCACTCAAATCACTGACATTTTTCTGTATTTTACACTCATCTCAGTTTTTTCACACTTTCTGATCTTCATTCCTTTCTCAGCCAAAAAGATGAATCCCTCTCACTACACAATAGTTATTCACCAATCTAGCTCTCTATTAAACTCAAAACTATTTATAAACAACGTCCATAGTAGTACATTTAGAAGTGTTGCGTGATTCTAAATTGATAGATTTTTACACACTGATAATCATTTCATACAGCATAATCTTTTAAAAAGTAATGCATCTATAAGTTCATAAAAAGATTGTTTAAACAAGTAAATAAGTACGACTAAAGTAGAGTCGTGTACCGCTTAGATGCCTATTAAGTGGATTCTATTGCGTCTGAAAGTTGAGCAAAGTCACCAAATTCCCAGGCCTTCACAGAAATATCTCATAACCACATTATAACCTCAACTGCTGCAAGCCACCAGAATAAAAAAACACTCCAGCAAGCAGAGGTAACCCAATAAAGCTTTTCCATCTGAAAATCTAAATGCTACATTGTACATAGAACAAATAAGATAGATATTATGTATCTATAATTGCAGATCCATGGGCTAACCTTTTTTCCGTTAAGGATGCTAGTAATACTTATTGAATTTTGTCTAGAGTAATTTTTTAATCAAGATCTATTCACGATATTTCCATTAAGACTCTGACAACACCTAAGGTTGCTTGGTAGTCACTAGAAGAATTATCTATGAGATTAGTTGTTGTATAACTAAATCTATGCTTGGAAGTAATTCTGGCTACTAGGAAATCTTTACCCAAAACATGACATCATAATTTTAACCAAAATGCAATTTTCTTCTCCCTGGCGTGAAAATGAAAGAAAAATGCAAGTGAAGCATAGTCAATATTTTTTGGCTACACTCAGGTGTCTTCAAATAATGCGCAATTCTTTCGACTAAAAATTGTAACCCAGCTTTCACCAACCTTGAAACTGGTTTCCTCTCACCACAGGACATTCTATGCAACTCTCTTCAAAATTCTTAATTTATGAACCAGACTGAGACCATAGAGAGATGAAAAAACACGGCAAAGAAATAATGTTAAAAGTGAATTAAACGCAAAAGTCCATAAACAAAGGGAAAAAATTGCTGAATGATCAAGAAATTTGAAGTCACCTTGTTGCAAGTCCAACACATACAGTGGAGACATCAGGTCGGATGTGCCTCATTGTGTCAAATATTGCCATACCTAAGAAGAAGATTATTAAAGCCATATAACTTGATAAGGGAGAAAAGGGAGGAGCTGCCATCATTTATCAGCAGATAAACTCAATATAATAAAAAAAAATTACCAGCTGTAACTAACCGTCCCGTAGAATTCAATACATGACAACATCCTGCAAATGTCACCAAAAAATGCATCGAACACATAAAAAAAAATAGTAAATTACCAAAACTAAGAGAAAGGAGTATCATAAGTTGACACATGCCCTCACCATTCATGAAGGATTTTGCATAACAAATAATTCATAAGCTAGTGGACATTTGAAGAAGCATAATATTTCATATATCCTTAGAAAATAGCAAGTGCAGGGACATGAACATAAGCACTGTGTCTAAAGCCTAAGAAAGGTATATCAAAAACATTTATTGGAGCAGCAATCACAGTACAACTTAACTTGAACATATTTATACAATGCTAAATCAAATCTACAGTACTGAACCAAGAGCATCACATACCAAGGGTCCAATGATATGCCAAGTTAAAAAAAAAAAAAACATAAAGAATCTGTCACAAATTTCAAGCTTTTAATCCAAAAACTTCCAGATCCAGAAATATAAGCAAAAATGAAACAAAAAAACCCTAAAATTCGACAATTAAAGTGGGATGAAAAGAAAATACATACCTCAGTAGCTGATTCGTGAAGGAGCTTTATTAGGGTTTTGCTGTGTTTCGATCTTGCAGCCGGAGAAATACGCGGAGTTGTAACCGGCAGTATCTCTCATATTCGCCGCTCCGTTTCGCTTCTAGAACCTCAAATTCTCTCTCATGGAATCGAAATCGAGAGAATATTCGGGAAAATGGGAAGGACGACGATGGGAGGAGAGAGAAAACGGGAGGGACGACGAAGGGAGGGCAGGACGACGAAGGGAGCAAAGAGAGACCAAGGGAAGGACTTGGGGGGGGGAGGGCAAACAATAGAGAGGGAAGGACTTATTAGGACTTAGGAGGGTCAAAATAACTAAGTAATAGTGTAATAAGTATAGTGCGAGACTGCGAGGTTTAATTTCATGGCTTGAGAGAGGGTCCAAGTGCTCGGGTTGATTAGTCAACCGGAGCATTTGACATCAAATCACTAGTGGAAAAAAGGCAAAGGCTGCCATACAAGGGCTGCGGTTATCTGAAAATCGCAGCCTTTCACATTAAAGGGCTGCGGTTAGCCCAAAAACCGCAGCCCTTCACACTAAAGGGCTGCGGTTAGGACAAAAACGCAGCCCTTCATACTAAAGGGCTGCGGTTTTTGGGCTAACCGCGGACCTTGGGCCTAATTAGGGTGCGTCTCTTCACCTTAAAAAATTAAGTTTCAGGTCCAATAAGTTCACTTCAGTTCAGATAAGTTCAGTTCAGTTCAGTTAAGTTTCAATCAGGTCCAATCAGGGCAATAAGTTCCAATAAGGCCTAATAAGTTCCAATCAGGTGCAATAAGTTCCAATTAGGTCTAATAAGGTCCAATAAGTTCTAATCAGGTGCAATGAGTTTCAATCAGGTCCAATAAGTTCCAATAAGGTTCAAATAGTCAATGATCAATAAATATTTGTATTATTGTCCATTATTTTATTATTCATATTACTATTAGCTGATTATGTTATTATTAGAATTTAATTAAAGTACCACAATGATTATTTCGTATTATACTTGTATTATTGTTTATTATTTTATTATTTTATTATTCATATTACTATTAGCTGATTATATTATTATTAAAAAATATTATAATCATGGTTAAATAAGGTTAACAATAATAATCATCATAATTACAATATTTTGCAATTCGTCTTTAAATAGCTAGAGATAACATGTTTTCGTTACTAATAACGATGAAAGATATAAATGTTATCAATTGATTGCTTCATTATCATCACCGAAGTATCTTTCTTCATCGGAGTATCTTTCTTCATATTCTACATCCTCCTCTTCAATCAATACGTTTTCTTCACCAACATCCAACCATATTTCATCTGCAATTTTTGCCCGAGTAATCTCCATATTCTTTGTTCTCGTCTTGTCAGTCAAATTTAAATCAGCTCTTGGTTCCATGGTTTCAACTACTTGCGAAATTGGAATCCCTAAATCATGTAAACGAATAAAATTATGTAGCGTACAAGTTGCCACGATGATAGCCAACTGGTAAGCATCATCCATCTTCGGCATCATTCATAGAATCTTCCATCTATTTTTTAGTACACCAAAAATTCTTTCAACAGTACCACGTAATGATGAATGTCGATAATTAAAATGCTCTAACTTTCCCTTTGGTGGAGGACCATTTTTAAATTCAGGAGTATGAACTCTCAAACCTTTCTCTTGATATGGACTCAAATACCCAGTAGAATTTGGATATCCGGAGTCAACCAAATAATATTTTCCTGTTAGTGCAAAAAAATAATAATAATTTATAATCATAGTTAAATAATGCTTCAAATAGTTGATAACAAGAATATGATACCTGGAGGTGGGTGGTGAAATCCCATATTAGGATCGCTTAAACAATGCCTCAAAACCACCGTGTCATGTGCAATTCCTTCGAATCCGACACAAACGTACATGAAAAGCATATCAAAAGAACAAGAAGCTAACACATTCCACGTTTTGTTTCCTTTACGACCTCTAAATGGTTGTGCAGCTTTGTCTCCCACTATTGCATCTATGTGGGTGCCATCTAGAGCACCAATACAATCCTACGTAGAAACATTAATCATAAAGAAATGACAATTATCTTAATAACAATATTGAAAAAGTCAAGGGAAGTAATTATTACCTTAAAGAAAGGCCAATACTTGTCATTGTTGGCAATTTTCGTTGGAACTTCATTTAAACTTTGATATGGCTGAATGATATCTTTTGACAATAATGCAACTAAGGCTTGCAATACCCTTCTATTATAGTTACAAATAGTTGATATTGAGTGTTGAAATCTATCAGCTGCATCACGATATGAATCGGCTTTTGCCAGGATATACAAACATATGCCAACCGGCTCCGCAACAAGTACAAACCTTCCATCTGAGATTAGTTGTTTTTCCATGAGCACATTCACAAGGTTGATGAAAATATGTTTTTCTACTCTTAGTTGTTCCTTGCATAATTGTGGATTGTTTATCAACTTTTGGTTTTCTACTAGTGCTTTATGAAATCAAAACAAGACTATTAGATATATTAGTGGTGAAAGTTATGTATAGGCAAGTATATAAATAGTATTTTTTTTTTGTTGAATTGTTTATCATAAGAGATAATTAATAATAATTATTTTTTTAAAGGGCGAATTTTAATAATTATTACTTCATAATAAATTTTGAGGGGTAGTATTTAAGTAAGGGGTAATATTTATGTTATTACTCATCAATTTTTTTGTCTAATAAGGGCAAATAAGTTCCAATTAGGTCCAATAAGGTCTAATAAGTTTCAATCAGGTCCAATAAGGTCTAATAAGTTTCAATCAGGGCCAATAAGGTCTAATAAGTTCCAATAAGGTCAATAAGTTTCAATCAGGTCCAATAAGTTCCAATCAGGTTCAATCAGGTTCAATAAGTTGAATTAGGTTCAATCAGGTTTAATAAGTTCCAATCAGTTCAGTTCAGGTCCAATAAGTTCAGTTCAGTTCAGGTCCAATAAGTTGAAGAGAACGCACCCTTAATCCACGTTTATTCTCCCAGCCCCAGTCCACGTTACTCCCCCCTCTCATTCTCTCTCTCGCGTGGTCGTGCGCTCTCACCCAAACCCTACCTCTCTTCTTCTCCCCCCCACCCCGTTTCTTTCTCTCACACTCTCTCGGTCTCTCCCCATAATCCTGAACTCAATTTCTCAAGTTTTCTCCTCCAAGTTTCCATCTTTTGCGTCGTAAGAAGAAATTTCACAATCTCAAATTCAATCCAAACCCTAACTTTCTCTCTCCTATGTTTTCATTCGCAATCTTCCCTCAATTATGGAACCGAAACCAAGCAACACAGGTGCCGAAAACCCTAGCGAACATCGCAAGGAAGCTGTTACGAAGGTGCCATCGAAGGATCCCAAGAAGAAGGACGAGAAAAAGGAGAAAGATCTCGTAATTTCTTCTCTTGATTTTCAATTTTAGTCTTAATTTTCGCTTTTTGCAATTTGTGGTGCTTAAATGAATGTCAAAATTGTTATTATTGTTTTTTTTTTTTTGTTAATTTTGATGTTGTGAACAAATTGTTTCCGAATTTGTTGAGTGTAGTGAATGTTCATGGTTTATTTTAACATTATGCGTTTCATTCTCCTGTCCTCTGGAGTAGCAGGTTTCTTGATTTTTTCCGCTATGGCGGTGTTCCTTGACATATTAGCTATTAAGGCTTGAGTTCTACTTCTTTTGCACACTCGTTGTTTTGCACGTTTCAGTGATCTTGAGGTTTTAATGTGTTGAGATTGGTTGTTGTTGGTCTAGGGGTCCTGGTAATGAGTAGTTATTGTTACTGTGGCAGTTGATTTAATCACAGGAGAAATGGTTTTCATTTCCATGGTTCTTTTTGTTGTAGATGTTATGCTCCTTGATGTCTGAGAAGAAGGCTGGATGGTTTTCACTTTGGGATTGGCATTTTTCATTGTTTATTCTATAAAACTTTCAGAAATTGGTTGAATGCAGCCAAACAACAATCATCCCCAGAAGACACTGAGGCATTTTCCTTGCATGAGCTAGGACATGAAATCTCTGAACTGGAAAGGAAACTTTCAAGCAATCAACATATTGGACTTTGCCACAATGATCTGCAATATGGTAACGTAATGATAGATAAACAAACAAAGTCAATACCTATTATAGTAAGTCTTCTTGTCCTAAGTGGTGAGCTTTAATTATTGTTATTTATCTCATATTTCTATTCTTTCTATAACCTTTAGTTCTCATATGAATCCTCTTTTTTCACTTAATTCTTTGCTGCTATATGGTTTGTTTATTGAATTTTGTTGTTCAAGTGGAAGAGAATGGTATGATTGAGTGTGAATTGCTCTTTTTTATGGGCAAAGTTTGATTTTTTTGATGGTTGATCTTCTTGTCAATTATTTGGTTTCTGTTGTGATTTGATTGATCAAAGTTTTGATCTTTTATTCAGAGAATTGTAGAAATAGTTTAAGTTGGATGATGGAAACTAGCTTTTAGTTGAGCCTAAAAATGTTGATTGCTTTCAAAATGGATCTGTTTAAAGGGTAGTTTTACTAATTGATTCTAATGTTTTAAACAAGATGTTTTCTTGAGGAATTTTATGATGTGGGAATGATGAAATGTCGAACCGAGCTACGGTTTGTCCAATAATCAGGATTATGGAACATGGTTATGAGGGGGGGGTAAAAATTTGACTCCTTAATGTGTTGGTGACAAACTTTGAGAAATTTGGTAGTATTCATACTTTAGAACAAAGGTAAAAATTTAGTTAGTCTGACCAAAATGTTTAGTCAAACCGCTTGACTATAAATTGCTATGTCAGACAATGGCTGCAATATTAGAATAAAGTCGCATTATAAGTCCGCATTGTTCATCTAAGAGCAAAGAAGTCTTATCGTCTAGGTGCCAGCCCCCCCCTGCCCAAGCCCCCCCAGCTATACCCCCCAGCCAAAGACCCTCCCCGCTGCCCCCTTGCTACACCCCCCGGGCCTCGCAACCCCCCTTGCCACCCCCCACCGCCCAAAGATCAACCCCTCTGCCAGTCATGGATTCGGGTGTTGGTCCCAAAGATGAACCATGAACTAGTGTGAGCTACGGATTCGGGACTAATATTCAAGGTTGGCTTATCACTTATGATATCATGTAGTTACTCCTAGGAATTGCGGTCGGACCATTGTTTACCTAAAGAAAGAGCAAGAGTTACAAAGAATGGGAAAAAGTTATATAGTTCACAACAAAAAATAACTCAAAAGTTGAGAGAACAAAGGTAAAAATTTAGCAATCACATTCTTCTTGATTTGTGCTTTCATGAACGTTATTATTTCCTCGCTTAATGGACTGATTTATTTAGCTCTAATAAAGTCACTTTGTTTAATTTATACCTTCAACTTCTTTGGCTAAATCTTTTGTGAAATAAAAGGTTAGTTTAACATGGTTATTCAATTAGTAGCTTCTAATTCTATGTATATCTTTATTCTTTAGGTTGATAATGGATATATCTTTCTTACGTGGAAAGTTCACTTGTAATAGCATGACACATAGTTATAATGCTTTTTAGGTGCGCTACGATGCGAGTATACCATGTCTAATATTATTACTGGAGATGGTGTGAAGAAACCAAAGGGAGACATGTTAGAATTCCTTTTCCGAGTATGTTTTAGAACTTAAAACCCTTTTATCCGAAGTTGATTGTTCGAGGATGAACCTTATTTATCCCCTTTTCCCCTTAGTTGAAGATGATTGTTCGAGGAACTAGTATGGGCATTGTAGCCCCTTTGGGATCATATATAGTGCTGGTTTTATTGAATTGTTTTGGCCTTAATTGTTTGCTTCATGCATAAAGTTGGTAAATATTAGTTAGTTATTGATTTTTGTGGGATTTCTTGGCCTAATATGCATCTAAGTGGTTATTTTAGTACTTTAATTGCTTGATCCATGGATAATGAAGTGGTTATAGCTTGATATTTGTGTGATTTATTGGCCTAATAAGCAATTAAGTGGATGTTTTCATTGGTTTTTTGTCCCTTGATTCATACAAAAACATGGTGGTATAATGTAATTTTATGCATTTAGTGTCACCAAATATAATTTGACAAACTATTATAATCATCTAAGTTTGTTGATTCATTTTTAACTACATTTGGTATAAGAAGATAACATTTTAGGCTATTTTCGACCATTAGGAACCTTTTAACACATTTAAGATCATGTAATGTAATTTGGCCATATATTTGGCAATAATAATTAGTTTACAAACTATTAGGCTTATATAACATCATTTATTTGCTTCTAAGTACATTTTGAGTAATTAAAGGCCGTTTTAGGACATTTTCGGTTATATAGGAAAAATTTCACGCATTTAGGGTCATGTAATATAATTTGATTATACATTTGATAATAATAGTTAGTTTATAAACTATTAGAGTCATTTAACTTTATTTTATTTTTATTTATGATTAGGTTTACTTGCTTTGGATGTATGCTAGGATCATATAATGTATGTATGGTAGTTGAACTTAGATGTAATCGTTTTATGCCAGAAAATCAATATAAGAATCACTAAAAGAAAATATGGACTAGTACTAATTTGGTGGTTGTCGCCGTCAATGGTGAGAATCATGTTATAGCCTTAAAGATCATAAATAGCTACTTCAAAGGTAGGGATTTGACTCTACCTATTTTATGCACAGATTTGTTTATAAAGACATTAATTGGAACTTTTGTTGGACTTGTAAATTAGCATATTGATGTATCATGATATACATGTAATCATGTTGTCTCACCTTATTATGAAAGTTTAGCATCTAATGACGAGTGTTCCCAAATATTGATGTTTCCACTCTCCTAAAAAAAAAAATATCGATGTTTCCACAATGAATTTTAAGAAGTTATGCTGAACACGATTAGTACATCAATTATTGATCAAAATGTGAAAACTAGAATTGCACTAATGCTACACCTAGCAGTAAGGATTATTCTTGACCAATATTACCCGAATTCCATGTGAATGATAAACTGAGGATGAATTTCGTATGTTTCGATCAGGAAAAATAATAACTAGCTTGTTTTACTAGTCATAGGCCATAGCTCCATGTTCGTCCTCCAGTGATATTGAAGAATAGACTTGTACATAATAATGCACGAAAACTTCTCAAGATTTCAGTTTAACTGTTTTTATGTTGTTAGTTCTAAGCATCAAATTATATTTTGCATTCATATTGTTTTGAAAAGATTAAGTCACACTAGAGATATCGAAATAGTTATTACTTTCTTACATTTGCTTTCTTTTTCCCAAGTGATTCACCTGCATTCCTCCCATTCAAACTTCGTTTAACTAAGATTGAAGTTGGTTGAAGAATCAAAGTAGGGAGAGAATAGAGAGTTTTTGGTGGAGGAGAAAGAGAATAATCTAAGGATGCCAGTTCCTCTTGCTCCATATCCTACACCTCCATTACCTTTCACTCCACCAGTCCCCCACCCAGCCCAGCACCCCCTGCTGCCCCCCGCTACACCCTAGCCCAGCCTAGCACCCCCTGCTTCCCCCTCGCTACACCCTAGCCCAGCCCAGCACCTCCGACTGCCCCTCCCCCCTTGCCGGGTCCCCACCGCCCAAAGAACACCCCCCTGCTAGCACCCCTGCCGGCCACCTCCACTCATCCCCCCTCCCCGCTACACCCTCGGCCCCCGCAACCCCTTGCTACACCCCCAACCCTGCAACCCCCTTGCTACACCCCCAACCCTGCAACCCCTCCCCCCATTTGTTTAGCCATTTGTTTTGTTGTAAGCTGCCATGTACTTACTGTAACACCCCGAAATTTTCACTCTTTACTTTTGGGTGTTTGTTTACATTAAAATGATATTTTTTGTAAAAATAAATAATTTATTTAGATTATTTTGGATCGTGTTGTGAAAATGTGTATATATATTTATATGTTGTGATATATTTATATATATATTTATTTTAAGTTGTTAGTTATTTATTTTAAAGGTTATATTAATTTCGTTAATTGTTTAGGCGTTTAGGATGCAGTTTGGCCGCGTAGCATTTTTGTAACGTTGTTGGACCGATTTGAGTGATGAAATGTTGCATCGCATGTGGCGTGTGTAATGTGTTTATTTCATTTATATTTATAATATAATTTATTAGAATTATTTTTATTATTAAGTATTTTCAAAGTTTAGGCGCGATTTAGGAATTAATCGTTTTATCGCGTAGCGGGCTTTTGAAGCATGTACCCTTGTTGATTTGGGCCGAAAATTTTTGTTGGTGTGTTGGGCTTGACAGCCGGCCAAGGAGATGGAGAAGGAGAGCTCCTCTTCTTTCTTTTCTTTTTATTTTTTTTCTTGTGACTCTTTGTAGCTTTGTAACTCCTATAACCCCCTAATCATTCTCCTTCATTAAAACCCTTTATTTCAACCATTAAACATCCATAAAATTCTGATTTTTATTCAAAGAAGTTCAGCATCATTTGCAATAAACCCTCACCGTTTTTCAAGAAAAGGAAGAGAGAAAAGGAAGAGGAAAAGAATAGAAAGGTTCAACCCGGTTTTTCCTGTCGCACCTTCACGAAAATAACCGTATCCGGAGATCTAACTGTTGGATCGTCTTAAAATTTGGACACAACGTTTACAACGTCTTGTTCTACATTCTGACCAGAGAGATTTAGAATTTGATCTTTTGATCATCGGGAATCATGGTCGTAACAGAGCAGTGCGAAACAAGAGTTTTCAACGTTCAAGAAGAAATGCCAAGTGACTTGTTGCTACAATTCTTGTTCGTTATGCCTTGGGGTTAGAAGAGGATTTGGATTGCATGCTTAACACATGATTGTCTCTTTGGACTCAGCTCTCCTCCCGACGATCCAGGTAACTAGTTGTTATCTTAGAACCATAGTGATTCGGGTATTATTCGGTATTAGATTACTACGCTAGGAATTATTTAAAATACTTTTTGAATGAAATTTTTGACTAAATTTGACATGAATATACCTGATACATGCTATGTTAATACTGTGTAGAGAAAAATAATTTTCGCATAATTTTTTAGTATTTATTTGATTAAATTGGTGTTTTGTGTGTTTTTGGCTAAATTGCATAATAATTATGGAACCACTGATAAAATTTATGAAATTATTTTTCTTAGATCATGTTACATGCGTAGTATGTATTCCATGCCTTAGAATAATTTTTTCCTACTGTTTACTATTTTATTTAATTGATATATCTGTTTTTTGTAATTTCTGTTCTGTCAGTATATAATTCATCAAAATTATTTGTATAGGCTGAAAAATTAATTTCTTTGAATATTATGTATTTCCGTGAGTTGTTACATGTTATGTAAATTTTTGGTAATTTTTGGGCGTCTGTTTATATTTTTAATTATTATAATGGCTTATTTGAGGAATCTGTATATGAACTGTTAAAAATACTTTTGGAGTCCGAAAATTATAAATAATAATTGTACCATGTCAGTAGAGCCATTAGGGTCATATGATAATTTTTGAATGATTTTACTGCTCGAACTTATTAGTTTAATAATTATTATGGTGTTTTTGTTGTGAAATTGAGGATACACTTTTAAATTGTTTGAGGGCTTGTAAATCAGAAATAATTCATAATTTATTATATTCTGGGTTGCTGATTTTCAGTAGTATACAGTATGTATCATTGGGTAACCACATGTTTATGTTTGATTTATGGAAGAAAATGATTAATTGTTACTACTCTTTTAATGAATATGATTTAGAGTTAGTTGGTGGTGTATTGTTGATTGAATTGTGGTTGCTGTAAAAATCAGTATATTATCATTGATGATGTTTGGCGATGTTCAAGTGTTATTATGAGAGATATTTGTTGAAAATTTATAAGTGATTTATTTTGAGGAATTATGAAGAACTGTTTTGATGAACTGTGGGTATAAGGCCGAGTGGCATCCCTTTTTGATGAATATTTTAGGTGAATGATACTTGGATTATATTCATGTGTGTATTTTGAGATAAGAATATCCGGTGGGATAGATGTAGTCTCCGGTGAAGAACATGCCAACCACCTGGTTTGCGAACTAGGGGTACACCTGGGTTAATTGTTGTCGTCCGAGAGTCAGGGAGTTCTGCGTGTTCTACCCTGCATCGGGAGTTTGGTGATTCTTAGACACAGGCAGTGGGGAACGTAAGCCCATAGACTCACCTGGAGATTGCGATCTGACAAACCTTAGGAAGTGATTTGCGAATCACTGGCGTTCGGTTTCTGACTCAATAACTTGTTGAATTCTTGATTTATTATTATTTATATACATTAGAATTATGTCACTCACTCTATCATGTTTACTTATTGTTGATGATCACTTGTTTCATCTATGAGCTTTATGATTTCTATGTGCATGTTATTGATGTAATGATTGCATGTTATTCCTTTCTTAATAACCTTCTTCTGAATCGTGCTTGGATTGCTATTGTTCTGGGAGAACTGCTAGTTACTCCCCACTGATTGTGGATATTTGTTGTATATTTTGCAAGTTTTGTTGATGGGGATTTTCTTTGATTTTGGGCTCGGGTTGAGATGCGAGAAATAATCTATTAGGGGTTTTAGTTCTAGACTTCTCTTTAGTTTGAGATAGTTTTCTCATTTCGATTTTAATCTAAGTAATTAATTTACTTATACTATTTACTTATGTTGGTTTATCACTTAGTTATTTAAACGCATTTCTTGTAGTAGTGACATTCCCAGAAGACGATGTTTCCGCCATCGTCCTATTAATACTATTATTATTTCTTTCTTTTTCTGCTTTGAAATTCTGGGGTGTTACACTTACAACATCAACTAAATGAAAGTTGTTCTTGTGGAGTGGGTCTGTCCAGCTTCTGCTTTGTAGTACTTGCATAGATATAGTTTCACCTCCAAATTATAGCGATTTTGGTTTTATTTGCCAGGCTCTATCATCTCCAGAAAAGTTGCTTTTGAGGGATTTAGATGCTGATTTGGTTGGTTTATTTTTTGATGGTTGTGATCCTGCTCATATATTGCAATTCGAATATTCGAGGGCAGCCTTGAACTGATGTAATTAAGTTATTGTTTTCTCTATATTTGTGTAAAAAACATAATTTATAATGAAAAATAATACTTTATATATATATATAACTGTTTGGGAACATTTAGGACAAAAAATTGCAAAAAAAAAAAAAAAAAAAGTTTTTTTTTTTTTTTATGTTTTTTGGGTCACAAGGGCTGCGGTCGGGGCAATAACCGCAACCCTTGGTGGGTTAAGGGCTGCGGTTAAGGGCTGCGGTTAAGGGCCAAAACTGCAGCCCTCAACACACCAAGGGCTGCGGTTTTGGCCCTTACTGCAGCCCTTAACCTACCAAGGATTGCGGTTATCGCCTCGACCGCAACCTTTAACCCACCAAGGGCTGCGGTTAAAAACCGCAGCCCTTCCTAAATGCCAAGGGCTGCTAGTCCAATGGCTGCGGTCAAAAAGCGCTACCCTTGGGCTCCTTTTGACCGCAGCCCTTGGGCTTTTTTCCTCTAGTGAATGCTCCTGTTGACTAAACAACCCAAGCATTTGTGAATTTTTTTAATTAAAATTTTCACAAATGCTCGGGTTGATCAGTTAACCGGAGCATTTGATAAGTAGCAAAAGCAATTTTTTCCACTAGTGCTAGTTATAATTAGAATATTATCATAGGTTAGCAAATTAATTCACATATTACTATAATACTTCGCAATATGAACACTATTTGGAGATTAACAACGTTCTGTCAACATTGAACCATGGAAACTTAGATTACCTCTTACTAACTAATAACATTGTAGTTCCATTAAGGACAATGAGTTCACGGGATGAATTAGTTCTCTTTATTAAATTACCTCTAATTACAAGTTAACATATACTCACTCACTAAATTCAAAATAAATAAGCCAAGATAGTTCATTCTCCTTGATCATGAACCTCCACGATTAACAACACATGATTAAAGACTCTAGCTTAAACTCTGTAGACAATCTTCGATTCACCTTGATCAGAAATAATATAGTACTAGTCACCTATGTTTCTAATTGAACTTATAACACGAACGTTAACTCAAGTAAAACAAACATTAACTAATTCTTACATGTTTAGTTCCAATCCCTTAATTATAAATCTCCAAGGTTAATATCGTTACTGATAATTTATAATTCTTGATCGCCTACTAAGCTTGAGTTATATATCATCACCTCGATAACTAAATATCACTTATTTTGCCATAATACCAAATAAGGGAACTAATTTGATTCACTCATTACCGGAGAAATTACTTTACCTTGTCGCGAACATGTTTGATTCAACTACATAACTAATGTCCAATTAATCTCATTGAACTTCCAAGAACTATAAACCGAATTCCAATTGCATACTAACTGAGTCATTTACATAATCCAACGTCAACTAACCCAATTACCAATTATAAAGTGATACTTGCAAATTAGCAACATAACTAAACTTTGTAAATGCAGCTCAATTCATCATTTGATTTCATTTGTAGTTTAACTAGATAGAGTTACAATCTGATTAAGCTTGCAAAGGAATCCAAACAACAATAACAAAAACAACAACATAAAAACACCACAACAATAACCACAACAACTACGATTCAATACCAACAACAATAATACCAACAACATAACAACAACTATGAACAACGCAAAACAACAACTCACAACAACAACAACTCACAACACAAGGGGAAAGTACTTTTCGTACTTCACAAACCACCACACACGGCGGCAGATTGGTGTAAGACCACAAAAGGAGAGAAAAGGGATGAGCAGCAGCGCAGAGGAGAGAAAAGATCACTACGGCAGCAGCCAAGCAGGCGGCTAAAACAAAGGAGAAAGGAACACGGGGCATGGGACAACACCACAACACGTAGCCATGAACGGATATGATAATAAAAACATATTACTACATTTAACTAAAGTCCAAATTTCTCAAAAGTATTTCGGAAATATAATAGTATAACTAAGCTATGAGAAATAATTAGCTCTTGCTTATGTGCACATCAAAATATTACTTGATATGTATAATTGTAGACACATAATCGTGTCTCCCCATTTAAAGATTCGATCATGAAATATACCGCGGTCTCAATTGTCCTGATCAAAGGGGAGAGCAGTCCGAAAAGCCATCCCAAAACTATTTCGAAAAGTGTCAAAATCTTATTTTAAAGCCCAAGTAATTATTCATGATAATTAATTGTATTTTGAGCCCAATCCTTTGAAAAGCCCAATTAATTAATTAATAATAATTAATTGTTTTATTTTAATAAAATAAATATTTTCAAAAATATTTCTTATAATTAAAATCGGATTTTTTCCCGTAAAATTAGATTTCCGGAGTTAAAAGATAAAAGATAAAAGAAAATCTTTAAAAAGTGTTTTGATCAAAAAGTTGTCAAAAAACGTGTCAAAAGCAAGGCGGTACGCTGAGCGCACCAATGTGTGATAAGCGCATCAGACTGCGTTGCGCGCACAGATGTTCGCCGAGCGCACGTGTCCTGCCACGTAAGCGTGCGCCTAGCGCACAACAGTGTGCCAAGTGCACAAGAATGTCACGTAGACTTATGTGTCATATAGAGTCTTGCGCCAAGCGCACTTCTCTGTGTGAGACGCATCTTTTTCTTTCTTATATTTTTCAAAGCGCGTACCACGTGTACGCTTCCTACTAAGCATGTCGTGTCAAGCGCGCCAATGTGTTCCTGACAAGTTGATTTGCGCGTGACACGTTATGCTGCGTCTGGCGCAGCTGACGCGTGAAGCGCAGATTCGTTTTCCCTATATAGGTATTCAGAATTAAAAAAGGGTTTTTCACACTTAAACTCTTCGAAATCTACGAATATATTTAAGAACCTCTCTACAAAAACTCATACTTTGAGATATACAAACACATATTTTCATACATACATTCAAATCTTTGAGACATTCATAATTTCAGGCTTCACAATTGCTCGTCCAGAAGGTGGTCAATCTCGCAGACCCAAGCCACGGTATAATCCTGAGGGTCCTTGAATAAATTCCTATTTTTGTATTGAAGTTACTAACCATTTATTTCATAATGTAGATATTTGGTATAAAATTGTTCTACTGTATATTCTGATCCTTCCTATTTTTATATTGAAGTTACTAACCATTTACTAACATATTATATGATTGTTCTATGCATAATTTTCATCACCACATGTTATTTTGCTAATCAAAGACCTAAAGAACTATTCTAATATTAATCAGATAATTTAGACAACCTGTTAGGTTCCATGTAAATTTGATTGCTTAATAGCATATCACTAAAAAATAGTCTTTTATGTGTTTCCTGAATCAATCTAGACTAAATATTTTTAGGGTGCATGAAAATATTTTATGGTTATTGTTTTGCATAAACATTAACATGAATCGATATTTAGTAGAGGCCATCAATGGGTGAACGTGGTTCATTATGACCGTGTTCATACCCACACCCCCGAACTCAATCTTTGGTTTATTTTGACCATCAATGGAGTCACGACGGGGAAATCTACATTAAATAAGTCCATAAGATGTTCCTACAGTTTTCAATATCCAATTAGGATTATGAGTCTTCCTTTAAAGACTTGTTGGCGACTTCAAAACAATTTTCAATAAAACCTTTACAATGGGGTAGTCAAATCAAATACGCTCTCACACTGCGTAGGCCAAATAAAAACACGCCTACAATTTGGCGAGTTCACTGGGGAGGATTATTAAAAATTAATTTTTTAGATGAGTGGGTGAAACTTGAAAAATACGATTCATACTCCTTTTATGCCTTAGAATGACATTACAGTGTTGCATATGCATGGCCATTGTTTAAGCCACCATAAGGACAATCTACCTTGCGAGGTCACCCCCGGGGGTTTTGCGCTTTGTCCTTCCACAAAGCTTCCTGAGCGATAGTGTTGAATCTTAGTTATAAGCAAATTAAACCTACCCAACCATGGGATTGTTCTCTTGTCTAACTTGAGAACTGGAGTGCGTCTTACACGTGGCCACCTCTTTAAGCAGAGGTACGAATCGTGGGATGAATCTTTTAGTCATGGACCCTTTCAGACTAAACGTAAACCTGACCATAGAACTGGACTTTAGGTTGAGAACTTTTGCATCCATATTATATGACATTTGCCTGTGATTGCAATTTTGCCTGCTATTAACCTGTCAAATTGTCATTATTATACGTCGTACGTCAAAATCGCGTGTAAGTAACAAACAAAAGTTCGTCCAATTGCCAAAACCTTGCCTAAATCCCCGAAAAAACATGTCGGGGGAGTAGTAGAGCATTAACTTGCGCCTAGCGCACCATTCCCTCACCAGACGGACGGCTGTGTGCCACGTGTAGTAATGTTGTGTGGCACACAGTCTATGCATCGTATGCTTTTCGTCGATTTAGTCGTCGTAGTGGTCGATCCTATGTTCGGTCTGTCTGCATTCACGTAAAACATGGTCATTCTAGGGGTCTCACCTAATCAAACATAAAAATTAGTCTTTTCATGCAAGGTCGAGTCTGTCCTAAAAAGTGCATCTAAAGTGGTTATGATAGAGTAGAATTGTCATGCATATCTACCTTATCTCTGCTGTCCTACTAATCTTCCCTATCAATCTTACCTTGCCATATTCATCAAATTTCAAAATCTTACATATTTTCAAAATCAATCCTACACCCACGTCTATTCTACCTTTTTCAAAAAGTATTTACTAATCATCATCATACAAGACATATTGAAAAAGAAAATATATTTTTCAAAATTAATCTATCATCTTTTCCTAACAAAAGATAAAAACAAGGGCTTCCTTACGATAACGAATTTCGAAAATTCTATTCTGCTTTGAGTCTATTCTGCTTATTGTAAGTTGAAAGTCTAGTCGTTCAGTCTACTTGCCAAGTCCAGTCCAGTACATGTCTACATTTGCATATAGTTAGGCCAATGTCTCCATCATGGTCAAGCCCATAGTAGTCCATAACCATTTCTAATCATTTCCTATTTCCATTTCCATTCTTCCATTTCCCATCCCCATATCTCATTTCCATTTCTTATTTCGAAAATCATTTCTTAACACTTCCAAGCGAGGTCCACTCGATTCTGTTCATGACCGTCGAAAGATTATAACTTAGGAATGCCTAAAGGAGGAACAAAATGTGAGCTTACTCTAAAGGTGATCAATCGCACTATCACCACCCGGACTTCATCTAGATCATGAAGATTACTTTTGATCACCTTTACAATAGAGGCGCAATCACTTCCATAGGGTCTACCGCCGTCTCAACAGAGGCGCGATCACTACCATAGGGTCTACAATGAACCCTGCATCTAAAAGAACATTGAAAAGGTGCAACCTATATTTCTACTGCGAATTTCAACATAATAATGAATATTTGACATGTAATGTTGGATCCTAATAATGCACTGCTAAACATGATCGATGACAATATACTAGTAATACTTGCTACAACGAGAATCAACATCACCAGCAACCTTTTCTTGCACAGTGCATCACCAATTCAAAAAGGCTTAGTATTTTATTTCTGGTTTCCTAGGATGAGTTAGAGAGTCCTTACCCTAAGCCATTTATGTCACATTTCATTTTATTTTCTTTTTATTTTCATTGGCCTTACATCATTTTATTTATGCTTCTAATTCAATGATGAAACTTAAATCACCTAATGTATTTGACTAATAAGAAAAATATGAAAATAAAAAAAATGAAGAAAAATGAAAAAATGACATAATTTGGATCAGGAGGTATTCCCCTCTTTCCTCCATTATCCTTCATGATACTTAGCCAAATAATCCCTCCACTAACCAAAGCTCTACGAATATCCTTCAAACCTTCCAATACCCTAAACCAATAGCTTGTGTGCAAGCCTTACTACATAAAAAAAAGATCAATGCCAGGCAAAAAACAAAACAAAAGTAAAAAAGATCAAATTGCGAAAGAAAAAAGCAAAAGCAAAAGAAAATGCAAAGAACAAAAAGAAAAAAATGCAAAAAGAGAAAAATCCAAAGGCAAGATAAAAAGTCTAGCTAGGGGGCTTGCACACAAGTTCTACCCCTTTTTCAAATCCTTCAATCCATCAAACCTTTAAAACCCATATAATCCATATCCATGATCCTTACCTTAGCCCAGCTAATTCAACCTTCAACCTCAACCTTTCAACCTTTCATATTCAACCCTAACTCCTTTTTCAAGGTATGTCCAAGCCCGCTAGGTTGAAAACCCGAAAGGGCGGCCTAGACAAAAGTTAGGGCACAAAAAAAATTCAATCAGATGCAGAACTACGAATGGTCTTATTCAGCAAGGATACGTAGGAATCCTCATCTCGAGTTCCGACCCCTTTAATAAAATAAATTAATCAAGGTCTAATGATTTGACTTTCTAGAATTTAGGAGCATATTCTTTTAGATCCGGACATAAACTCGAGTCTGAACCTAGCCTCGTCAAAGCCTTTTCCCACCTGCATTCATTTAAGTCACAAATTCAAACTTTTTATTTTTTAATTCAAACTCTCCTTCCCCTTGAAGGACTCTTCGGCAATTGCATGGTCTCTAGCAATATTTGACTTTGCATGTATCAACTTCCTAAGGAAGAATCTCCAGTAGAATCCCCAGTTTAAACTCTGAACACTCAAGACAGATCAAGTACGTTTCATCAAGGCTCATAGTGCCTAATTCAAGACAAGCTCACCCAAAGTGGGGGCTTCCTATATGTGGTGGTGCCTCCAAATCAAGTCAAACTCCCGAAAAGTTGTAATCGGCATACCTCATTTACGATCCCCGATTATTTACTAAAAACGATTTTAAAAAATCATTCTATCCATTTATGATCATTCTATTTCTCTACATATCCAGATCTCCTAACCTTGCAAAAATCCTGACCTTGCTTGACGTGTCATCTTCCTTAGCTTTGCATAACCTTAAACCTTGCGTAGCGTCTCATGCATCCTTAGAGAATCTAAGTTTGCATTATTGCATCATTGTGTGCTCTATCTAAGTTTGCTATACTTATTGTCCTGCATACTAACTTTGTTTTGCAGAGACCGGCGTATATAGATCAATTCTAAACATCAGCGTGTTTAGAATCGTTCTCCATCCCGACACCGTATACTTTCACTTTCAGTTTCCTTAACCTCAATCAAAGTGGGGAGAGCAGTCCGAAAAGCCATCCCAAAACTATTTTGAAAAGTGTTAAAGTCCTATTTTAAAGCCAAAATAATTATTCATGATAATTAGATGTATTTTGAACCCAATCCTCTGAGAACCCCAATCAATTGTTTAATAACAATTAATTGTTTCATTTTAATAAAATAAATATTTTCAAAGATATTTATTATAATTAAAATCAGAATTTATCTCGTAAAATTAGATTTCCGGAGTTACAAGATAAAAGAAAATCTTTAAAACATGTTTTTATTAAAAAGTTGTCAAAACGTGTCAAAAGCAAGGCGGTGCGCTGAGCGCACCAATGTGTGCTGAGCGCATCAGAGTGCGCTGCGCGGACAGATATGCACCAAGCGCACGTGTCCTGCCACGTAAGCGCGCGCCTGGCGCACAACAGTGTGCCAAGCGCACAAGACTGCCACGTAGACTTATGTGTCATACAGAGTCTTGCTCCAAGCGCACTTCTCTATGTGAGACGCATCTTTTTCTTTCTTATCTTTTTCAAAGCGCGTACC
This sequence comes from Beta lomatogona, assembly GCA_947646795.1. Taxonomy (NCBI): domain Eukaryota; kingdom Viridiplantae; phylum Streptophyta; class Magnoliopsida; order Caryophyllales; family Amaranthaceae; genus Beta; species Beta lomatogona. The sequence goes on from CANSNZ010001120.1 coordinate 60,090, forward strand.
ACGTGTACGCTTCGTGCTGGGCATGCCGCGTCAGGCGCGCTAATATGCGCGTGACACGTCATTCTGCGCCTGGTGCAGCTGGCGCGTGAAGCGCAGATTCGTTTTGCCTATATATAGGCTTCGATTTTATGAATTAAAAAATGGTTTTTCACACTTAAACACTTCAAACTCTACGAATATATTTACCAACCTCTCTACAAAACCTCCCTATAAAAACTCATACTTTCTAACATACAAACATAAATTTTCATACATACATTCATATCTTTCAGACATTCATACTTTCAGGTTTCACGATTGCTCGTTCTGAAGGTTTACAATCTCGCAAACTCAAGCCATGGTATAATCCTGAGGGTCCTTGAATAAATTCCTATTTTTATATTGAAGTTACTAACCATTTATTTCATAATGTAGATCTTTGGTATAAAATCGTTCTACTGTATATTCTGATCCTTCCTTCTTCTTTTTTTATTTTTATTTTCATACATTATTATATACTTGCATGTTTGTTCTATACATATTATATGATTGTTAATGCATGATTTTCATCACCACATGTTAGTTTGCTAATCAAAGACCTAAAGGACTATTCTACTATTGATCAGATAATTTGGACAATCTATTAGGTTCCCTGTAAATTTGATTGCTGAATAACATATCACTAAAAAGAATGTTTCTACCATGGTCGTTTTTCAAAATAGACCATTGAGACAAATGAATGTGAGCCACTCATTTTTGTAAGTGGAGCCGTCACTTCTTTTCTTTTGCCTTTTCTTTTAATAGCCAAAACTAATTTTTTTTCATTTTGTTTATTTCCCAAAATTTATGAAATTAATTTCTGAAAATCGAAAAAAAAAAAATTTGAAAAAATCCGAAATTTTTTTTCAGCTTCCAAACAGTAATTTACGTTTGGGAAAAAATTTTGGAGCCAAATTTTTTTTTTACCCATTTTCTCTCTCCTCCTTGTTCTTCACCAAATCCACCATTCTCGATCAAATTTCTCCCAAATTCGACCCATTCTTCCGCCTTCTCCCTCAATTTTCGACCCTATCTTCCATCTTATTCCTCCATTTCGACCCATTCTTCACCTCCATTTTGCCCCAAACCTTCACCTCCATTGTTGAACTTCACCTCCATGAATTTCGATCTAAACTCTTCACCCGTAGATGAAATGGATGTAAGTTTACTTGAATATTTCGCATATAATAACGAATTAATGATTTTCTATCTTCATTTGTGTGTTTGAGTAAGAATAAACTTGCAATTTATAAAAAATTCCCAAAAAAAGGGGGTTTATGGGAAAATAAAATGACGGTATTGGTGATTAAATTGCTCTAAATCAATGCACTTCACACTTTTATGCGACAATTTGTGGTTACATTTGAGTAGTTCATACTTTAGTTTAGCTATGATGCAAAAAAAATTCAGCTTTTTCGCGACCTCCATGGGAGTTTGAGCTGGTTTTTAGTGTACTGCAGTGGTTTGGTAATTACTAAAAGATATTTTGGACATGATCAAATTTAAAGCTATTTGGTAATTACTAAACATATGTTGGACATGACAAAAAATAAAATTAAGGTGTGTGAGATAATTGCAATAAATCAATGCACTTCACACTTTTATTGGGTTACATTTGATGCGTAGATCATACTTTAGTTTAGCAATTAGATGAAACAAATTTGCAGCATTTTCGGGACCTCCATTGTAGTGGAATGTCACTGTTTTTTTGTGCAAGTTAGTGCAGCGTTTAGGTAATTACTAAAGATATTTTGATCATGACCTAACACAACCACCATATATGTTAGGTAATCACCTAATCAGATTAGGATATTCCCAAAACTTTTAGGTCATTACCTAAATCATTTTAGGGCAGTACCTAAAATAATAATTTTCTTAGGTAATGACCTCAAATCATGTGACTATAACATATATGATGAGGGAATTGTATGGTTAAGATGTGGGTTATTGATAACTTAATCCCTGAGATTTTAAGTGGTTTATATAATCAGATTGCATCGGGGCAAAACGTTATTCTTATCCTTTTTCTTTTGCTTTCAAATGATTAAATTGAAGGAAAAATTGTCAAGAATAAGCCAGCCTTTGAGCCATCCGCTAAAAACAAGTCAACCTTTTGATTATCCTTGAATAAGTCAACCTTTAATACCAATCTATTTTTAACAAGTTATTGCATGCTCTTAACTTATTTGACCGCTTAAATATGATATGTGTAACTCTTCAAAGGGATGAGAGACAAAACAAAAAGAAATTAAAAATTACAAAAAGAAAGAAAAAAGTCAGTTTACTTGTAATTTAACTTGTTTAAAATTGATAAGTACTAAAGGTAGACTTATTCAGGAAATAATCAAAAGATGACTTATTTTTAGCGGACGGGTCAAATGTTGACTTATTCTTGACAATTTTACCTAAATTGAATGACTTTGGTGGAATGAATGGTTTATCGATATAATCTTTATGTAAGCAACGGATTGGAATGGTCGAACAATCTCAAAAAACAATCCTCTCCATTGTAGTGGAATGTCACTTGTTTTTTGTGCAAGTTAATGTAGGGTTTAAGTAATTACTAAAGATATTTTGGTCATGACCTAATACAACCACTATATATGTTAGGTTATCACCTAATTAGATTAGAAGATTACCAAAGCGTTTAGGTCATCATCTAAACCATTTTAGGTTATTACCTAAAATAATAATTGTCTTGGGCAATGACATCAAATCATGTGACTATAACATATATGATGGGGGAATTGTATGGTTAAGATGTGGGTTATTGATAACCTAATCCATGAGATTTTATGTGGCTTATATGATAAGATTGCATCGCGGTAAAACGTTGTATTTTTTCCTTTTTCTTTTGCTTTCGAGCGATTGAATTGAATGACTTTGGTGATATGAAAGGTTCATCGATAGAATGTTTATGTGAACAACGTATTGGAATGGTCAAACATTCTCTAAAAATAATCCTCTCCATTGTAGTGGAATGTCACTTGTTTTTTGTGCAAGTTAATGCAGGGTTTAGGTAATTAATAAATAGATTTTTGTCATGACCTAATACAACCACTATATGTCTTAGGTAATCACCTAATTAGATTAGAATATTACCAAAATGTTTAGGTCATACCTAAATCATTTTGGGGCATTACCTAAAATAATAATTGTCTTGGGCAATTGTCTCAATTCATATGACTATAACATATATGATAGTATATTGTATGGTTAAGATGTGGGTTATTGATAACTTAATCCATGAGGTTTTAGGTCATACCGCCACCCCGCTCCCTCCCGCCCCGCACCCCCCCCACCCCCCCCCCACCCCGCCCCTCTACCCCCTACCCCCTCCACTCCGCCCCCAAGCCCCGCCCACCCCAGCCCCACCCCCTACACTCCCCCCCGCCCGCCCCCACCCCTAGCCCACCCCCCCGCACTCCTCCCGCCCCCGCCCCTCCACCCTAGCCCACCCTAGCCCACCCTTGCCCCACCCCCTTCACTCCCCTACACCCTCACCCCAGCCCACCCTCTGCCGGCCCCTCCACCCATTGCAGCCAGCTACCCCAAGCACCCAACTAGCCCCCATAGCCCGGCCCAGCAGCCACCATGGTAGCCCCCCACCCCCCCACGCCACCCCCCACCCAAAACGTCCCTTCGACACAAAAAAAGGATCAAATTGCAATAACATATGACAAGTTTTTGAACGTTATAATTAACTTTAAATATGTATATTTAATAATGAAAAAAGTGTACATAGAATTGATACAAACTAGTAGATGTAGCTAATTATATCACGAATTCCACCAAAATGTATCATAGGCAATCATCACAAAGGTGGGACGCAAACTTATCCCGAACTTCATGTAATTCATCTGTGGGGAAGGCCCTCAAACTTGGTGTGTTATTCATATAAACCTTGCAAAACATCCAAGGAATAAACACATAGTACAAGAATTCAATCATTTACCGCAGTTAGTAGTTCTAAAAATGACATATACCTTCCCGAAATTCAATCAAAAACAAATGCAAGCCTAAAACTCTACACACTAGTTATATTATACCTCATATTATCATATTCAAAAAGAAAATGGAGTTAAATGACTCGAGAAACAGGAATTGGACGCGAAAAGGCAAAAATAGGCCTAAAATCACATTTATGTTCCCGATATACAACCAACAACAAATGCAAGCCTAAGAATCTACACAATAGTTACATTATACCTCATATTATCATGTTCAAAATAAAATTGGGGTTAAATGACGCGATAAGTACGAATTGGAGCGAAAAGGCAAAAATAGGCCTAAAATGCCCTTTTCGTTCCCAAAATTCAACCTACAACAATTGCAAGCCTAAAAATCTACACAGTAGTTACATTATGCCTCATATTATCATGTTCAAAATGAATTTGGGGTTAAATGACTCGATAAATACGATTTGGAAGCGTAAAAGGCAAAAATAGGCCTAAAAATGACATTTTCGTTCCCAAAAATATGCATGTGCTACTTTGGTTTCTAAACCAATTAATACCTATTACCAATCGATCTAATCTAAACTAACATATACTAATAAGTTACATACCTTTTGAAGATCATCGACGTTAGTGCAATGGTTGACGATATCGAACATGCACCTCAACACGTAATAACCACATACATGTCCATCATCTTGTTGCGGACACTAAATGTTCACCAAAGGATGCATCCAATGACATTTATGTTAAATGTGTAGTATGTGTCTAAAAGTGTTTCTATATAAGGACAAATAAATTAGTCATGGTACCTCGACTGATATCCAAATAGGAGCTTTTGGTGCTCGAAGTCCTGTTGCACTAATATGCTTCATCACACTACATCAATACATTATTATAAGATTAGATGTACTAACTGTTTATATATATAAAGATGATGAATAATGTGTAATATTAATAAGTGCGCATATATTGAGTTTCGATTAGGCTACCTATTTAACAATGATTTGATTAGTAAGGACCGTGGTGGTTGTCGACGCAAAGAATCAAAGTGGTAGACTTCGTTACGTGACAAACATATCGCAAGTAGTGTCCAATGAGCCCTACAACAAGAAAATATAGTTATTATTAATCGTAGAACAATTAATAGGTCAATTTAATTAAAAAGTAAAGCGAGTTTAACAAGCATACTTCACTAAAAGGGCTGCGGTTCCCTTGAAAACCGCAGCCCTTCATACACGAAGGGCTGCATTTTCCAAAAAACGCAGCCCTTCCTTTTTTTTTCCCCTAGTGGTCAACAGCGGATTGGAATGGTTGAACAATCTCTAAAAACAATCATCTCCATTGTAGTAGAATGTCACTTGTTTTTTGTGCAAGTTAATGCAGGGTTTAGGTAATTATTAAAGGTATTTTGGTCATAACCTAATACAACCACTATATATGTTAGGTAATCACCTAATTAGATTAGAATGTTACCAAAACTTTTAGGTCGTTACCTAATCCACTTTAGGGCATTACCTACAATAATAATGTCTTAGGCAATTTTCTCAAATCATGTGACTATAACATATATGATAGGATAATTGTATGGTTAAGATGTGGCTTATTGATAACTTAATCCCTGAGGTTTTAAGTGGTTTATATGATAACATTGCATCGGGGTAAAACGTTGCATTTTTTCCCTTTTTTTTTTGCTTTCAAATGATTGAATTAAATGATTTTCGTGATATGAAAGGTTCATCGTTAGAATGTTTATGTCAACATCAGATTGGAATGGTTGAACAATCTCTAAAAAGAATCCTCTCCATTGTAGTGGAATGTCGCTTATATTTTGTGCAAGTTAATGGAGAGTTTTGGTAATTTTTAAAGATATTTTGGTCATAACCTAATACAACCACTATATATGTTAGGTAATTACCTAATTAGATTAGTATATATTACTAAAACTTTTAGGTTGTTAACTAAATCATTTTAGGGCATTATCTAAAATAATAATTGTCTTGGGCAATGACCTCAAATCATGTGAGTATAACATATAACCCCATATCATATGCTTTTAGGTAATTACCAAACATGTTTTGGCCATGACCAAACCTACTAAGTAGATGATGTAATCCTAATCACAATCCATTCCCATTACTCATCAAAGCAATTATATGGGGATTGGACAACCATGCCACTAGGTCCATTAGGCCCAATAACTCACCAAACCCCCATTGACATCATTTTTGGGCCCCCATTGTCCCTCATTGTACAAAAAAACCCAAATTAACCCATATCATATATTCTTTTACGTAATTACCAAACATGTTTTGGCCATGACCAAACCTACTAAGTGGAGGATGTGCTCCTAATCACAAAGCATTCTCATTACTCATCAAAGCAATCATATGGCGATTTGACAATCATGTAACAGGGTCCATTAGGCTCAATACCTCACCAAACCCCATTGACTTTACTTTTGGGCCCCCATTGTCCCTCATTGTAATAAAAATCCCAAATTGACCCCATATTATATGATTTTAGGTAATTACCAAACATGTTTTGGCCATGACAAAACCTACTAAGTGGAGGATGTTCTCCCAGTCACAATCCATTCCCGTTACTCATCAAAGCAATCCTATGGCGATTAGACAATCATGCCACTGGGTCCATTTGGCCCAATACCTCACCAAACCCCATTGACTTCAATTTTGAGCCCCCATTGTCCCTTCTTGTAGTAAAAAGCCCAAATTAACCCCATATTATACATATTTAGGTAATTATTAAACATGTTTTGGGCATGACCAAACCTACTACGTGGAGGATGTTATCCCAATCACAATCCATTCCCATAACTCATCAGAACAATCCTATGGGGATTGGACAATCATGCCACTGGGTCCATTAGGCCCAATGCCTCACCAAACCCCATTGACTTCAGTTTTGGGCCCCCATTGTCTGTTCTTGTTCTAAAAAGCCCAAATTAACACCATATCATATGATTTTAGGAAATTAGCGAACATGTTTTGGCCATGACTATACCTACGAAGTGGAGAATGTTCTCCCAATGTCAATCCATTCCCATTACTCATCAAAGCAATCCTATAGCGATTGGACAATCATGCCACTGGGTCCATTAGGCCCAATACCTCACCGAACTCCATTGATTTCAGTTTGGGTCCCATTATCCCTCCTTGTGTTAAAATGCCCAAATTAACCCCATATCACATGCTTTTAGGTAATTATCAAACATGTTTTTTCCTTAACCAAACCTAATAAGTGGAGGATGTTCTCCCAATGACAATCCATTCCCATTACTCATCAAAACACTCCTATGGGGATGAAATGATCATGCCACTGGATCCATTAGGCCCAATACCTCACCAAACCCCATTGACTTCAGTTTTGAGTCCCATTGTCCATACTTGTACTAAAAAGCCCAAATTAACACCGTATAAGATGCTTTTTGGTAATTACCAAACAATTTTTGACCATGACCATACTTACTAAGTGGAGGATGTTCTCCGAATCACAATCCATTTTCATTACTCATCAAAGCAACTCCATGGGGATTTGACAATCATGCCACTAGGTCCATTAGACCCAATACCTCACAAAACCCCATTGACTTGATTTTTGGGCCCCCATTGTCCCTCCTTGTACTAAAAAGTCCAAATTAACCCCATATCACATGCTTTTAGGTAATTACCAAATATGTTTTGGCCATGAGCAAACCTACTAAGTGGAGGATGTTCTCCCAATCACAATCCATTCTCATTACTCATCAAAGTAATCCTTTGGGGATTGGACAATCATGCCACTGGGCCCATTAGGCCCAATACCTCACCAAACCCCATTGACTTCAGTTTTGGGCCCCCATTGTCCCTCATGGTAATAAAAATCCCAAATTTACCCCATATTATATGATTTTAGGTAATTACCAAACATGTTTTGGCCATGACCAAAACCTACTAAGTGGAGGATGTTCTCCCAATCACAATCCATTCCCATTACTCATCAATGCAATCCTATGGCGATTAGACAATCATGCCACTGGGTCCATTAGCCCCAATACCTCACCAAACCCCATTGACTTCAATTTTGGGCCCCCATTGTCCCTTCTTGTAGTAAAAAGCCTAAACTAACCCCATATCATACATATTTAGGTAATTATTAAACATGTTTTGGGCATGACCAAACCTACTACGTGGAGGATGTTCTCCCAATCACAATCCATTCCCATAACTCATCAAAACAATCCTATGGGGATTAGACAATCATGCCACTGGGTCCATTAGGTCCAACGCCTCTCCAAACCCCATTGCTTTCAGTTTTGGGTCCCATTGTCCCTCCTTATACTAAAAATCCAAAATTTATCCCATATCACATGTTTTTAGGTAATTACTAAACATGTTTTCGCCATGACCAAACCTACTAAGTGGAGGATGTTCTCCCAATCACACTCCATTCCCATTACTCATCAAAGCAATCCTATAGGGATTGGACAATCATGCCACTGGGTCCATTAGGCCCATTCCTCACTAAACCCCATTGACTACAGTTTTCGGCCACCATTGTCCCACCTTTTACTAAAAAGCCCAAATTAATCCCATAACATACGCTTTTAGGTAATTACCAAACATGTTTTGGCCATGACCAAACCTACTAAGTCGAGGATGTTCTGCCTATAACAATCCATTCACATGAATAATCAAAGCAATCCTATAGGGATTGGACAATCATGCCACTGGGTCCATTAGGCCCAATACATCCACAAACTCTATTGACTTCAGTTTTGGGCCCCCATTGCCCGTCCTTTTACTAAAAAGCCCAAATTAATCCCATATCATATGCTTTTAGATAATTACCAAACATGCTTTGGCCATGACCATACCTGCTAAGTGGAGGATGTTCTCCCATTGACAATCCATTTCCATTAATCATCAAAACAATCTCATGGGGATTGGACAATCATGCCACTGGTTCCATTAGGCCCAATATCTTACCAAACCCCATTGACTTTAGTTTTGGGTCCCGTTGTCTCTCCTTGTACTAAAAAGCCTAAATTAACACCATATAAGATGCTTTTAGGTAATTACCAAACATGTTTTGGCCATGACCATACTTACTAAGTGGAGGATGTTCTCCGAATCACAATCCATTCCCATTACTCATCAAAGCAATCCCATGGGGATTAGACCATCCGGCCACTGGGTCAATTAGGCCCAATACCACATCAAACCCCATTGACTTCATTTTTGGTCCCCCATTGTCCCTCCTTGTAGCAAAAAGCCCAAATTAACCCCATATCATATGCTTTTAGGTAATTACCAAACATGTTTAGCCATGACATTACCTACTAAGTGGAGGATGTTCTCCCAACGACAATCCATTCCCATTAATCATCAAAGGAATCCCATGGGGATTGGACTAACATGCCACTAGGTCCATTAGGCCCAACACCTCACCAAACCCCATTGACTTCAATTTTGGGCCCCGATTGTCCCTTCTTGTAGTAAAAAGCCCAAAATAACCCCATATCATACGTATTTAGGTAATTATTAAACATGCTTTGGGCATAACCAAACCTACTACGTCGAGAATGTTCTCCAAATCGCAATCCATTTCCATAACTCATCAAAACAATCCTATGGGGATTGGACAATCATGCCACTGGGTCCATTAGGCCCAATGCCTCTCCAAACCCCATTGACTTCAGTTTTGGACCCCCAATGTCCGTTCTTATACTAAAAAGCCCAAATTAACACCATATCATATGATTTTAGGAAATTGCCAAACCTGTTTTGGCCATGACCATACCTACTAAGTGGAGAATGTTCTCCCAATGTCAATCCATTCCCATTACTCATCAAAGCAATCCTATGGCGATTGGATAATCACGCCACTGGGTCCATTAGGCCCAACACCTCACCAAATCCCATTGACTTCGGTTTGGGTCCCATTATCCCTCCTTGTACTAAAATGCCTAAATTAACCCCATATCACATGCTTTTAGGTAATTATCAAACATGCTTTCTCCATGACCAAACCTAATAAGTGGAAAATGTTCTCCCAATGACAATCCATTCCCATTACTCATCAAAGCAATCCTATGGGGATTTGATATTCATGCCACTGGATCCAATATGCACAATACCTCACCAAACCCGATTGACTTCAGTTTTGAGTCCCATTGTCCGTCCTTCTACTAAAAAGCCCATATTAACACCATATCAGATGCTTTTTGGTAATTACCAAACATGATTTAGCCATAACCATACCTACTAAGTGGAGGATGTTCTCCCAATCACAATCCAATCCCATTACTCATCAAAGCAATTCTTTGGGGATTGGACAATCATGCCACTGGGTCCATTAGACCCAATACCTAACCAAACCCCGTTGACTTCAGTTTTAGGCCATAATTGTCCCTCCTTGTACTAAAAAGCCCAAATTAACGCCATATCATATGCTTTTAGGTAACTACCAAACTTGTTTTCGCCATGACCAAATCTACTAAGTGGAGGATGTACTCCCAATCACAATCCATTCCCGTTACTCATCAATGCAATCCTATGGGGATTGGGCAATCATGCCACTGGGTCTATTAGGCCCAGTACCTCATCAAACCCCATTGCCTTTAGTTTTGGGTCCCATTCTCCCTCCTATACTAAAAATCCAAAATTTATCCCATATCACATGTTTTTAGGTAATTACCAAACATGTTTTCGCGATGACCAAACCTACTATGTGGAGGATGTTCTCCCAATCACACTCCAAATGCAATCCTATGGGGATTGGTCAATCATGCCACTGGGTCCATTAGACCCAATACATCCACAAACCCTATTGACTTCAGTTTTGGCCCCCATCGTCCGTACTTTTACTAAAAAACCCAAATTAATCCCATATCATATGGTTTTTGATAATTAATAAACATGTTTTGGCCATGACCATACCTGCTAAGTGGAGGATGTTCTCCCATTGACAATCCATTTCCATTAATCATCAAAACAATCCTATGGGGATTGGACAATTATGCCACTGGTTCCATTAGGCCCAATATCTCACCAAACCCCATTGACTTTAGTTTTGGGTTCCATTGTGACTCCTTGTACTAAAAAGCCCAAATTAACCCCATATCATATGCTTTTAGATAATTATTAAACAGGTTTTGGCCATGACCATACCTGTTTAGTGGAGGATGTTCTCCCAACGACAATCCATTCCCATTACTCATCAAAGCAATCCCATGGGGATTGGACAATCATGCCACTGGGTCCATTAGACCCAATACCTCACCAAACCCCATTGACTTCATTTTTGGGCCCCCATTGTCCCTCCTTGTACTAAAAAGTACAAATTAACCCCATATCATATGGTTTTAGGTAATTATCAAACATGTTTTGGCCATGATCAAACCTACTAAGTGGAGGATGTTCTCCCAATCACAATCCATTCGCATTACTCATCAAAGCAATCCTTTGGGGATTGGACAATTATGCCACTGGGTCCATTAGGCCCAATACCTCACCAAACCCTATTGACTTTAGTTTTGGGTCCCATTGTCCCTCCTTGTACTAAAAAGCCCAAATTAACTACATATCACAAGTTTTTAGGTAATTACCAAACGTGTGTTGGCCATGACCAAACCTACTAAGTGGAGGATGTTCTCCCAATCACAATCCATTCCCATTACTCATCAAAGCAATCCTAGGAGGATTGGACAATCATGCCACTAGGTCCATTAGGCCAAATACCTAACCAAACCCCATGGACTTCAGTTTTGGACCCCATTGTCCCACCTTGTAGTAAAAAACCCCAAATTAAACCCATATCATATGCTTTTAGGTAATTACCAAACATGTTTTGGCCATGAGCAAACCTACTAAGTGGAGGATGTTCTCCCAATCACAATCCATTCTCATTACTCATCAAAGCAAACCTATGGCGATTGGTCAATCATGCCACTGGGTCCATTAGGCGCAATACCTCACCAAACGCCAATTGACTTCAGTTTTGGGGCCCCATTGGCACTCTTTGTACTAAAAATCCCAAACTAACCTCTTGTCATATGATTTTAGGTAATTACCAAACATGTTTTGGCCATGACCAAACCTGCTAAGTGGAGGATGTTCATCCAATCACAATCCATTCTCATTACCCATCAAAGTAATCCTATGGGGATTAGAGAATCATGCCACTGGGTCCATTAGGCCCAATGCCTCACCAAACCCCATTGACTTTAGTTTTGGGTTCCATTGTCTCTCCTTGTACTAAAAAGCCCAAATTAACCCCATATCATATGCTTTTAGATAATTATTAAACATGTTTTGGCCATGACCATATCCTGTTAAGTGGAGGATGTTCTCCAAACGACAATCCATTCCCATTACTAGTCAAAGCAATCCCATGGGGATTGGGCAATCATGCCACTGGGGCCCATTAGACCCAATACCTCACCAAACCCCATTGACTTCATTTTTGGGCCCCCATTGTCCCTCCTTGTACTAAATAGTCCAAATTAACCCCATATCATATGGTTTTAGGAAATTATCAAACATGTTTTGGCCATGATCAAACCTACTTAGTGGAGGATGTTCTCCCAATCACAATCCATTCCCATTACTCATCAAAGCAATCCTTTGGGGATTGGACAATTATGCCACTGGGTCCATTAGGCCCAATGCCTCACCAAACCCTATTGACTTTAGTTTTGGGTCCCATTGTCCCTCCTTGTACTAAAAAGCCCAAATTAACTACATATCACAAGTTTTTAGGTAATTACCAAGCATGTGTTGGCCATGACCAAACCTACAAAGTGAAGGATGTTCTCCCAATCACAATCCATTCCCATTACTCATCAAAGCAATCCTATGAGGATTGGACAATCATGCCACTGGGTCCATTAGGCCCAATACCTAACCAAACCCCATTGACTTCAGTTTTGGACCCCATTGTCCCACCTTGTAGTAAAAAAACACAAATTAAACCCATATCATATGCTTTTAGGTAATTACCAAACATGTTTTGGCCATGAGCAAACCTACTAAGTGGAGGATGTTCTCCCAATCACAATCCATTCTCATTACTCATCAAAGCAAACCTATGGCGATTGGTCAATCATGCCACTAGGTCCATTAGGGGCAAAACCTCACCAAACGCCAATTGAGTTCAGTTTTGGGGCCCCATTGGCACTCTTTGTACTAAAAATCCCAAACTAACCTCTTGTCATATGATTTTAGGTAATTACCAAACATGTTTTGTCCATGACCAAACCTGCTAAGTGGAGGATGTTCATCCAATCACAATCCATTCTCATTACCCATCAAAGTAATCCTATGGGGATCAGAGAATCATGCCACTGGGTCCATTAGGCCCAATGCCTCACCAAACCCCATTGACTTTGGTTTTGGGTTCCATTGTCTCTCTTTGTACTAAAAAGCCAAATTAACCCCATATCATATGCTTTTAGATAATTATTAAACATGTTTTGGCCATGACCATACATGTTCAGTGGAGGATGTTCTCCCAACGACAATCCATTCCTATTACTCATCAAAGCAATCCCATGGGGATTGGACAATCATGCCACTGGGACCATTAGACCCAATACCTCCCCAAACCCCATTGACTTCATTTTTGGGCCCCCATTGTCCCTCCTTGTACTAAAAAGTCCAAATTAACCCCATATCATATGGTTTTAGGTAATTATCAAACATGTTTCGGCCATGATCAAACCTACTTAGTGGAGGATGTTCTCCCAATCACAATCCATTCCCATTACTCATCAAAGCAATTCTTTGGGGATTGGACAATTATGCCACTGGGTCCATTAGGCCCAATACCTCACCAAACCCTATTGACTTCAGTTTTGGGTCCCATTGTCCCTCCTTGTACTAAAAAGCCCAAATTAACTACATATCACAAGGTTTTAGGTAATTACCAAACGTGTGTTGGCCATGACCAAACCTACTAAGTGGAGGATGTTCTCCCAAACACAATCCATTCCCATTACTCATCAAAGCAATCCTATGAGGATTGGGCAATCATGCCACTGGGTCCATTAGGCCCCAAAACCTAACCAAACCCCATTGACTTCAGTTTTGGACCCCATTGTCCCACCTTGTAGTAAAAAAACCCAAATTAAACCCATATCATATGCTTTTAGGTAATTACCAAACATGTTTTGGCCATGAGCAAACCTACTAAGTGGAGGATGTTCTCCCAATCACAATCCATTCTCATTACTCATCAAAGCAAACCTATGGCGATTGGTCAATCATGCCACTGGGTCCATTAGGCGTAATACCTCACCAAACGCCAATTGACTTCAGTTTTGGGGCCCCATTGGCACTCTTTGTGCTAAAAATCCCAAACTAACCTCTTGTCATATGATTTTAGGTAATTACCAAACGTGTTTTGGCCATGACCAAACCTGCTAAGCATAGGATGTTCATCCAATCACAATCCATTCTCATTACCCATCAAAATAATCCTATGGGGATCAGAGAATCATGCCACTGGGTCCATTAGGCCCACTGCGTCACCAAACCCCATTGACTTAAGTTTTGGAACCCCCATTGTCCGTCCTTTTACTAAAAACCTCAAATTAACACCATATCATATCCTTTTAGGAAATTACCAAAAATGTTTTGGACATGACCATACCTACTAAGTGGAGAATGTTCTCCCAATGACAATTCATTCCCATTACTAATCAAAGCAATCCTGTGGGGATTGGATAATCATGTCACTGGGTCTATTGGGCCCAATACCTCACCAAACCCCATTGACTTTAATTTTGAGTCCCATTATCCGTCCTTGTACTAAAAAGCCCGAATTAACTCCATATCAGATGCTTTTAGGTAATTACCAAATATGTTTTGGCCACGACCATAATTACTAAGTGGAGGATGTTCTCCCAATCACAATCCATTCCCATTAGTCATCAAAGCATTCCCATGGGGATTAGACAATCATGCCACTGGGTTAATTAGGCCCAATACCTCATCAAACCCCATTGACTTAATTTTTCGGCCCCTATTGTCCCTCCTTGTAGTAAAAAGCCCAAATTAACCCCATATCATATGCTTTTAGGTATTTACCAAACATGTTTTAGCCATGACCATACCTGTTCAGTGGAGGATGTTCTCCCAACGACAATCCATTCCCATTACTCATCAAAGCAATCCCATGGGGATTGGACAATTATGCCACTAGGTCCATTAGACCCAATACCTCACCAAACCCCATTAACTTCATTTTTGGGCCCCCATTGTCCCTTCTTGTACTAAAAAGTCCAAATTAACCCCATATCATATTTCTTTAGGTAATTATCAAACATGTTTTGGACGTGATCAAACCTACTAAGTCGAGGATGTTCTCCCAATCACAATCCATTCCCATTACTCATCAAAGCAATCCTTTGGGGATTGGTCAATCATGCCACTAGGTCCATTAGGTGCAATACCTCACCAAACGCCAATTGACTTCAGTTTTGGGCCCCCATTGTCACTCTTTGTACTAAAAATCCCAAACTAACCTCTTGTCATATGATTTTAGGTAATTACCAAACATGTTTTGGCCAGGACCAAACCTGCTAAGTGGAGGATGTTCTTCCAATCACAATCCATTCTCATTACCCATCGAAGTAATCCTATGGGGATCAGACAATCATGCCACTGGGTCCATTAGGCCCAATGCCTCACCAAACCCCATTGACTTTAGTTTTGGAAGCCCCATTGTCCGTGCTTTTACTAAAAAGCTCAAATTAACACCATATCATATGCTATTTGGAAATTACCAAACATATTTTGGACATGACCATACCTACTAAGTGGAGAATGTTCTCCCAATGACAATTCATTCCCATTACTAATCAAAGCAATCCTATGGGGATTGGATAATCATGTCACTGGGTCTATTGGGCCCAATACCTCACCAAACCCCATTGACTTCAGTTTTGAGTCCCATTATCCGTCCTTGTACTAAAAAGCCCAAATTAACACCATATCAGATGCTTTTAGGTAATTACCAAATATGTTTTGGCCACGACCATAATTACTAAGTGGAGGATGTTCTCCCAATCACAATCCATTCCCATTAGTCATCAAAAGCATACCCATAGGGATTGGACAGTTATGCCACTGGGTTAATTAGACCCAATACCTCACCAAACCCCATTGACTTCATTTTTGGGCCCCCATTGTCCCTCCTTGTACTAAAAAGTCCAAATTTACCCCATATCATATGGTTTTAGGTAATTATCAAACAAGTTTTGGCCATGATCAAACCTACTAAGTGGAGGATGTTCTCCCAATCACAATCCATTCTCGTTACTCATCAAAGCAACCCCAAGGGGATTGGACAATCATGCCACATGGTCCGTTAGACCCATAACCTCATCAAACCCCATTGACTTCATTTTTGGGCCCCTAGTGTCCCTCCTTGTACTAAAAAACCCAAATTAACCCCATATCATATGCTTTTATGTTTTAGGTAACTACCAAACATGTTTTGGCAATGACCAAACCTACTAAGTGGGGGATGTACTCCCAATCACAATCCATTCCCATTACTCATCAAAGCATACCTATGGCGATTGGACAATCGTGCCACTAGGTCCATTAGGCGCAATACCTCATCAAATCCCATTGACTTCATTTTTGGGCCCCCATTGTCCCCCCTTGTAATAAAAAGCCCAAATTAACCCCATATCCTATGATTTTAAGTAATTACCAAATATGTTTTTGCCATGACCAAACCTATTAAGTGGAGGATGTTGTCCCAATAACAATCCATTCCCATTACTCATCAAAAAAATCCTTTGGGTATTGGACAATCATGCCACTGGTTCGATTAGGCCCAATACCTAACAAAACCGCGTCAACCTCAGGTTTGGGCCATAATTTTCCCTCCATGTACTAAAAAGCTCAAATTAACCCCATATCATATGCTTTTAGGTAACTACCAAATATGTTTTGGCCATGACCAAACCTACTAAGTGGAGGATGTTCTCCCAATGACAATCCATTCCCGTTACTCATCAAAGTAATCCCATGGGGATTGGACAATCATGCCACTGGGTCCATTAGGCCCAGTACCTCACTAAACCCCATTGCCTTTAGTTTTGGGTCCCATTGTCCCTCGTACTAAAAATCCAAAATTGACCCCATATTACATGTTTTTAGGTAATTACCAAACATGTTTTGGCCATGACCAAACCTACTAAGTGGTGGATGTTCTCCCAATCACAATCCATTCTCATTACCCATCAAAGCAATCCTTTGGGGATTGGACAATCATGCCACTGGGTCCATTAGGCCCAATATCTCACCAAACCCCATTGACTTCTGTTTTGGGCCATAATTGTCCCTCCGTGTACTAGAAAGCCCAAATTAACCCCATATCATATGCTTTTATATAATTACCAAACATGTTTTGGCCATGGCCACACCTACTATGAGGAGGATGTTCTCCCAGTGACAATCTATTCCCATTACTCAACAAAGCAATCCTATGGGGATTGGACAATCATGCCACTAGGTCCATTAGACCCAATACCTTACAAAACCCCATTGACTTCAATTTTGGGTCCCATTGTCACATGTTTTTAGGTAATTACCAAACATATTTTCGCCATGACCAAATCTACTAAGTAGAGGATGTTCTCCCAAACACAATCCATATTCATTATTATTCATCAAAGCAATCCTATGGTGATTAGACAATCATGCCACTGAGTCCATTAGGCCCAATACCTCACCAAACCCTATTGACTACAGTTTTGGGCCACCATTGTCCCTCCTTTTATAAAAAAGCCCAAATTATCTCTATATCACATGCTTTTAGGTAATCACGAAACATGTTTTGGCCATAACCAAACCTACTACGTGGAGGATGTTCTCAATATCACAATACATTCCCATTACTCATCAAAGCAACCCTATGGGGATTGGACAATCACGCCACTGGGTCCATTAGGCCCAATAACTCACCAAACCCCATTGACTTCAGTTTTGGGTTCCATTGTCCCTCATTGTACTACAAAGCCCAAATTAACCCATATCACATGCTTTTAGGTAATTGCCAAACATGTTTTGGCCATGACCAAACCTACTAAGTGGAGGATGTTCTCCCAATCACAATCCATTCCCATTACTCATCAAAGCAATACTATGGGGATTGGACAATCACGCCACTGGGTCCATTAGGCCCAATACCTCCCCAAACCCCATTGACTTCAGTTTTGGGTCCCATTGTCCCTCCTTGTAATAAAAAGCTCAAATTAACCCATATCACATGCTTTTAGGTAATTACAAAACCAAGTGGAGGATGTTTTCCCAATCACAATCCATTCCTATTACTCATCAAAGCAAACCTATGGGGATTGGACAATCATGCCACTGGGTCCATTAGGCCCAATACCTCACCAAACCCCATTGACTTCAGTTTTGGGCCCCCATTGTCAATCTTTGTACTAAAAATCCCAAATTAACCCCTTATCATATGATTTTAGGTAATTACCAACCATGTTTTGGCCATGACCAAACCTACTAAGTGGTGGATGTTCTCCCAATCACAATCCATTCTCATTACCCTTCAAAGCAATCCTTTGGGGATTGGACAATCATGCCACTGGGTCCATTAGGCCAATAACTCACCAAACCCCATTGACTTCTGTTTTGGGCCATAATTTTCCCTCCTTGTACTAGAAAGCCGAAATTAACCGTATATCATATGGTTTTAGGTAATTACCAAACATGTTTTGGCCATGGCCATACCTACTAAGTGGAGGATGTTCTCCCAATGACAATCTATTCCCATTACTCAACAAAGCAATCCTATGGGGATTGGACAATCTTGCCACTAGGTCCATTAGACCCAATACCTCACAAAACCCCATTGACTTCAATTTTGGGTCCCATTGTCGATCATTGTAATAAAAAACCCAAATTAACCTCATATCACATGTTTTTAGGTAATTACCAAACATGTTTTCGCCATGACCAAATCTACTAATTAGAGGATGTTCTCCCAATCACAATCCATATTCATTATTCATCAAAGCAATCCTATGGTGATTAGACAATCATGCCGCTGAGTCCATTAGGCCCAATACCTCACCAAACCCCATTGACTGCAGTTTTGGGCCACCATTGTATCTCCTTTTACAAAAAAGCCCAAATTATCCCTATATCATATGCTTTTAGATAATCACGAAACATGTTTTGGCCATAACCAAACCTACTACGTGGAGGATGTTCTCCCTATCACAATACATTCCCATTACTCATCAAAGCAACCCTATGGGGATTGGACAATCATGCCACTGGGTCCATTAGGCCCAATAACTCACCAAACCCCATTGACTTCAGTTTTGGGTTCCATTGTCCCTCATTGTACTACAAAGCCCAAATTAACCCATATCACATGCTTTAGGGTAATTGCCAAACATGTTTTGGCCATGACCAAACCTACTAAGTGGAGGATGTTCTCCCAATCACAATCCATTCCCATTACTCATCAAAGCAATCCTATGGGGATTGGACAATCACGCCACTGGGTCCATTAGGCCCAATACCTCCCCAAACCCCATTGACTTCAGTTTTGGGTCCCATTGTCCCTCCTTGTTATAAAAAGTCCAAATTAACCCATATCACATGCTTTTAGGTAATTACCAAACCAAGTGGAGGATGTTTTCCCAATCACAATCCATTCCTATTACTCATCAAAGCAATCCTATGGGGATTGGACAATCATGCCACTGGGTCCATTAGGCCCAATGCCTCAACAATCCCCATTGACTTCAGTTTTGGTCCCCAATGTCAATCTTTGTACTAAAAATCCCAAATTAAGCCCTTATCACATGATTTTAGGTAATTACCAACCATGTTTTGGCCATGACCAAACTTACTAAGTGGTGGATGTTCTCCCAATCACAATCCATTCTCATTACCCTTCAAAGCAATCCTTTGGGGATTGGACAATCATGCCACTAGGTCCATTAGGCCCAATAACTCACCAAACCCCATTGACTTCTGTTTTGGGCCATAATTGTCCCTCCTTGTACTAGAAAGCCCAAATTAAACCCGTATCATATGCTTTTAGGTAATTACCAAACATGTTTTGGCCATGGCCAAACCTACTAAGTGGAGGATGTTCTCCCAATGACAATATATTCCCATTACTCAACAAAGCAATCCTATGGGGATTGGACAATCATGCCACTAGGTCCATTAGACCCAATACCTCACAAAACCCCATTGATTTCAATTTTGGGTCCCATTGTCCATCATTGTAATAAAAAACCCAAATTAACCTCATATCACATGTTTTTAGGTAATTACCAAACAAGTTTTCGCCATGACCAAATCTACTAAGTAGAGGATGTTCTCCCAATCACAATCAATATTCATTATTCATCAAAGCAATCCTATGGTGATTAGACAATCATGCCACTGAGTCCATTAGGCCCAATACCTCACGAAACCCCATTGACTACAGTTTTGGGCCACCATTGTCCCTCCTTTTACAAAAAAGCCCAAATTATCCCTATGTCATATGCTTTTAGGTAATCACGAAACATGTTTTGGCCATAACCAAACCTACTACGTGGAGGATGTTCTCCCTATCACAATACATTCCCATTACTCATCAAAGCAACCCTATGGGGATTGGACAATCATGCCACTGGGTCCATTAGGCCCAATACCTCACCAAACCCCATTGACTTCAGTTTTGGGCCCCCATTGTCAATCTTTGTACTAAAAATCCCAAATTAACCCCTTATCATATGATTTTATGTAATTACCAAACATGTTTTGGCCATGACCAAACCTACTAAGTGGTGGATGTTCTCCCAATCACAATCCATTCCCATTACCCTTCAAAGCAATCCTTTGGGGATTGGACAATCATGCCACTGGGTCCATTAGGCCCAATAACTCACCAAACCCCATTGACTTCTGTTTTGGGCCATAATTGTCCCTCCTTGTACAAGAAAGCCCAAATTAACCCTATATCATATGGTTTTAGGTAATTACCAAACATGTTTTGGCCATGGCCATACCTACTTAGTGGAGGATGTTCTCCCAATGACAATCCATTCCCATTACTTAACAAAGCAATCCTATGGGGATTGGACAATCATGCCACTAGGTCCATTAGACCCAATACCTCTCAAAACCCCATTGACTTCAATTTTGGGTCCCATTGTCCATCATTGTACTAAAAAACCCAAAATAACCTCATATCACATGTTTTTAGGTAATTACCAAACATGTTTTCGCCATGACCAAATCTACTAAGTAGAGGATGTTCTCCCAATCACAATCCATATTCATTATTCATCAAAGCAATCCTATGGTGATTAGACAATCATGCCACTGAGTCCATTAGGCCCAATACCTCACCAAACCCCATTGACTACAGTTTTGGGCCACCATTATCCCTCCTTTTACAAAAAAGCCCAAATTATCCCTATATCATATGCTTTTAGGTAATCACGAAACATGTTTTGGCCATAACCAAACCTACTACGTGGAGGATGTTCTCCCTATCACAATACATTCCCATTACTCATCAAAGCGACCTATGGGGATTGGACGATCATGCTGGGTATTAGGCCGATAACTCCAACCCATTGACTTGTTTGGGTTCCTTGTTCCTCGTTGTACTAAAGCCCAATTAACCCTATCATGCTTTTGGGTAATTGCAACTGTTTTGCTGCAACCTACTAAGTGGGGATGTTCTCCCGATCAAATCATTCCTTATTGAGTCCTATGGGGATTGGACAATACGCCTGGTCATGGGCCCGATCCTCCAACCTTGACTTGTTTGGGTTCATTGTCCTCCTTGTAATAAAAAGCCATTAACCGTTCACATGCTTTAGGTAATTAACAAGTGGAGAGTTTTCCATCACTCTTCCTATTACTCATCAAAGCAATCCTATGGGGATTGGACAATCATGCCACTGGGTCCATTAGACCCAATATCTCACCAATCCCCATTGACTTCAGTTTTGGTCCCCATTGTCAATCTTTGTACTAAAAATCCCAAATTAACCCATTATCATATGATTTTAGGTAATTACCAAACATGTTTTGGCCATGACCAAACCTTCTAAGTGGTGGATGTTCTCCCAATCACAATCCATTCTCATTAACCTTCAAAGCAATCCTTTGGGGATTGGACAATCATGCCACTGGGTCCATTAGGCCCAATAACTCACCAAACCCCATTGACTTCTGTTTTGGGCCATAATTGTCCCTCCTTGTACTAGAAAGCCCAAATTAACCCTATATCATATGGTTTTAGGTAATTACCAAACATGTTTTGGCCATGGCCATACCTACTAAGTGGAGGATGTTCTCCCAATGACAATCTATTCCCATTACTCAAAAAAGCAATAAAATGGGGATTGGACAATCTTGCCACTAGGTCCATTAGACCCAATACCTCACAAAACCCCATTGACTTCAATTTTGGGTCCCATTGTCCATCATTATAATAAAAAACCCAAATTAACCTCATATCACATGTTTTTAGGTAATTACCAAACATGTTTTCGCCATGACCAAATCTACTAAGTAGAGGATGTTCTCCCAATCACAATCCATATTCATTATTCATCAAAGCAAACCTATGGTGATTAGACAATCATGCCACTGAGTCCATTAGGCCCAATACCTCACCAAACCCCATTGACTACAGTTTTGGGCCACCATTGTCCCTCCTTTTACAAAAAAGCCCAAATTATCCCTATATCATATGCTTTTAGGTAATCACGAAACATGTTTTGGCCATAACCAAACCTACTACGTGGAGGATGTTCTCCCTATCACAATACATTCCCATTACTCATCAAAGCAACCCTATGGGGATTGGACAATCATGCCACTGGGTACATTAGGCCCAATAACTCACCAAACCCCATTGACTTCAGTTTTGGGTTCCATTGTCCCTCATTGTACTACAAAGCCCAAATTAACCCATATCACATGCTTTTGGGTAATTGCCAAACATGTTTTGGCCATGACCAAACCTACTAAGTGGAGGATGTTCTCCCAATCACAATCCATTCCCATTACTCATCAAAGCAATCCTATGGGGATTGGACAATCACGCCACTGGGTCCATAAGGCCCAATACCTCCCCAAACCCCATTGACTTCAGTTTTGGGTCCCATTGTCCCTCCTTGTAATAAAAAGCCCAAATTAACCCATATCACATGCTTTTAGGTAATTACCAAACCAAGTGGAGGATGTTTTCCCAATCACAATCCATTCCTATTACTCATCAAAGCAATCCTATGGGGATTGGACAATCATTCCACTGGGTCCATTAGGCCCAATACCTCACCAAACCCCATTGACTTCAGTTTTGGGCCCCCATTGTCAATCTTTGTACTAAAAATCCCAAATTAACCCCTTATCATATGATTTTAGGTAATTACCAAACATGTTTTGGCCATGACCAAACCTACTAAGTGGTGGATTTTCTCCCAATCACAATTCATTCTCATTACCCTTCAAAGCAATCCTTTGGGGATTGGACAATCATGCCACTGGGTCCATTAGGCCCAATAACTCACCAAACCCCATTGACTTCTGTTTTGGGCCATAATTGTCCCTCCTTGTACTAGAAAGCCCAAATTAACCCTATATCATATGCTTTTAGGTAATTACCAAACATGTTTTGGCCATGGCCATACCTACTTAGTGGAGGATGTTCTCCCAATGACAATCTACGCCCATTACTTAACAAAGCAATCCTATGGGGATTGGACAAGCATGCCACTAGGTCCATTAGACCCAATACCTCACAAAACCCCATTGACTTCAATTTTGGGTCCCATTGTCCATCATTGTACTAAAAAACCCAAATTAACCTCATATCACATGTTTTTAGGTAATTACCAAACATGTTTTCGCCATGACCAAATCTACTAAGTAGAGGATGTTCTCCCAATCACAATCCATATTCATTATTCATCAAAGCAATCCTATGGTGATTAGACAATCATGCCACTGAGTCCATTAGGCCCAATACCTCACCAAACCCCATTGACAACAGTTTTGGGCCACCATTGTCCCTCCTTTTACAAAAAAAGCCCAAATTATCCCTATATCATATGCTTTTAGGTAATCACGAAACATGTTTTGGCCATAACCAAACCTACTACGTGGAGGATGTTCTCCCTATCACAATACATTCCCATTACTCATCAAAGCAACCCTATGGGGATTGGACAATCATGCCACTGGGTCCATTAGGCCCAATAACTCACCAAACCCCATTGACTTGAGTTTTGGGTTCCATTGTCCCTCATTGTACTACAAAGCCCAAATTAACCCATATCACATGCTTTTGGGTAATTGCCAAACATGTTTTCGCCATGACCAAACCTACTAAGTGGAGGATGTTCTCCCAATCACAATCCATTCCCATTACTCATCAAAGCAATCCTATGGGGATTGGACAATCACGCCACTGGGTCCATTAGGCCCAATACCTCCCCAAACCCCATTGACTTCGAGTTTTGGGTCCCATTGTCCCTCCTTGTAATAAAAAGCCCAAATTAACCCATATCACATGCTTTTAGGTAATTACCAAACCAAGTGGAGGATGTTTTCCCAATCACAATCCATTCCTATTACTCATCAAAGCAATCCTATGGGGATTGGACAATCATGCCCTTGGGTCCATTAGGCCCAATACCTCACCAAACCCCATTGACTTCAGTTTTGGGCCCACATTGTCAATCTTTGTACTAAAAATCCCAAATTAACCCCTTATCATATGATTTTAGGTAATTACCAAACATGTTTTGGCCATGACCAAACCTACTAAGTGGTGGATGTTCTCCCAATCACAATCCATTCTCATTACCCTTCAAAGCAATCCTTTGGGGATTGGACAATCATGCCACTGGGTCCATTAGGCCCAATAACTCACCAAACCCCATTGACTTCTGTTTTGGGCCATAATTGTCCCTCCTTGTACTAGAAAGCCCAAATTAACCCTATATCATATGGTTTTAGGTAATTACCAAACATGTTTTGGCCATGGCCATACCTACTTAGTGGAGGATGTTCTCCCAATGACAATCTATTCCCATTACTCAACAAAGCAATCCTATGGCGATTGGACAATCTTGCCACTAGGTCCATTAGACCCAATACCTCACAAAACCCCATTGACTTCAATTTTGGGTCCCATTGTCCATCATTGTACTAAAAAACCCAAATTAACCTCATATCACATGTTTTTAGGTAATTACCAAACATGTTTTCGCCATGACCAAATCTACTAAGTAGAGGATGTTCTCCCAATCACAATCCATATTCATTATTCATCAAAGCAATCCTATGGTGATTAGACAATCATGCCACTGAGTCCATTAGGCCCAATACCTCACCAAACCCCATTGACTACAGTTTTGGGCCACCATTGTCCCTCCTTTTACAAAAAAGCCCAAATTATCCCTATATCATATGCTTTTAGGTAATCACGAAACATGTTTTGGCCATAACCAAACCTACTACGTGGAGGATGTTCTCCCTATCACAATACATTCCCATTACTCATCAAAGCAACCCTATGGGGATTGGACAATCATGCCACTGGGTCCATTAGGCCCAATAACTCACCAAACCCCATTGACTTCTGTTTTGGGCCCCCATTGTCAATCTTTGTACTAAAAATCCCAAATTAACCCCTTATCATATGATTTTAGGTAATTACCAAACATGTTTTGGCCATGACCAAACCTACTAAGTGGTGGATGTTCTCCCAATCACAATCCATTCTCATTACCCTTCAAAGCAATCCTTTGGGGATTGGACAATCATGCCACTGGGTACATTAGGCCCAATAACTCACCAAACCCCATTGACTTCTATTTTGGGCCATAATTGTCCCTCCTTGTACTAGAAAGCCCAAATTAACCCTATATCATATGCTTTTAGGTAATTACCAAACATGTTTTGGCCATGGCCATACCTACTAAGTGGAGGATGTTCTCCCAATGACAATCTATTCCCATTACTTAACAAAGCAATCCTATGGGGATTGGACAATCATGCCACTAGGTCCATTAGACCCAATACCTCACAAAACCCCATTGACTTCAATTTTGGGTCCCATTGTCCATCATTGTACTAAAAAACCCAAATTAACCTCATATCACATGTTTTTAGGTAATTACCAAACATGTTTTCGCTATGACCAAATCTACTAAGTAGAGGATGTTCTCCCCAATCACAATCCATATTCATTATTCATCAAAGCAATCCTATGGTGATTAGACAATCATGCCACTTGAGTCCATTAGGCCCAATACCTCACCAAACCCCATTGACTACGGTTTTGGGCCACCATTGTCCCCTCCTTTTACAAAAAAGCCCAAATTATCCCTATATCATATGCTTTTAGGTAATCACGAAACATGTTTTGGCCATAACCAAACCTACTACGTGGAGGATGTTCTCCCTATCACAATACATTCCCATTACTCATCAAAGCAACCCTATGGGGATTGGACAATCATGCCACTCGGGTCCATTAGGCCCAATAACTCACCAAACCCCATTGACTTCAGTTTTGGGTTCCATTGTCCCTCATTGTACTACAAAGCCCAAATTAACCCATATCACATGCTTTTGGGTAAT
Source organism: Beta lomatogona (assembly GCA_947646795.1). NCBI lineage: Eukaryota > Viridiplantae > Streptophyta > Magnoliopsida > Caryophyllales > Amaranthaceae > Beta > Beta lomatogona. The sequence goes on from CANSNZ010001120.1 coordinate 86,722, forward strand.
TGCCAAACATGTTTTGGCCATGACCAAACCTACTAAGTGGAGGATGTTCTCCCAATCACAATCCATTCCCATTACTCATCAAAGCAATCCTATGGGGATTGGACAATCACGCCACTTTGGGTCCATTAGGCCCAATACCTCCCCAAACCCCATTGACTTCGGTTTTGGGTCCCATTGTCCCTCCTTGTAATAAAAAGCCCAAATTAACCCATATCACATGCTTTTAGGTAATTACCAAACCAAGTGGAGGATGTTTTCCCAATCACAATCCATTCCTATTACTCATCAAAGCAATCCTATGGGGATTGGACAATCATGCCCATTGGGTCCATTAGGCCCAATACCTCACCAAACCCCATTGACTTCAGTTTTGGGCCCCCATTGTCAATCTTTGTACTAAAAATCCCAAATTAACCCCTTATCATATGATTTTAGGTAATTACCAAACATGTTTTGGCCATGACCAAACCTACTAAGTGGTGGATGTTCTCCCAATCACAATCCATTCTCATTACCCTTCAAAGCAATCCTTTGGGGATTGGACAATCATGCCACTTGGGTCCATTAGGCCCAATAACTCACCAAACCCCATTGACTTCTGTTTTGGGCCATAATTGTCCCTCCTTGTACTAGAAAGCCCAAATTAACCCTATATCATATGCTTTTAGGTAATTACCAAACATGTTTTGGCCATGGCCATACCTACTTAGTGGAGGATGTTCTCCCAATGACAATCTATTCCCATTACTCAACAAAGCAATCCTATGGGGATTGGACAATCATGCCACTAGGTCCATTAGACCCAATACCTCACAAAACCCCATTGACTTCAATTTTGGGTCCCATTGTCCATCATTGTACTAAAAAACCCAAATTAACCTCATATCACATGTTTTTAGGTAATTACCAAACATGTTTTCGCCATGACCAAATCTACTAAGTAGAGGATGTTCTCCCCAATCACAATCCATATTCATTATTCATCAAAGCAATCCTATGGTGATTAGACAATCATGCCACTCGAGTCCATTAGGCCCAATACCTCACCAAACCCCATTGACTACAGTTTTGGGCCACCATTGTCCCTCCTTTTACAAAAAAGCCCAAATTATCCCTATATCATATGCTTTTAGGTAATCACGAAACATGTTTTGGCCATAACCAAACCTACTACGTGGAGGATGTTCTCCCTATCACAATACATTCCCATTACTCATCAAAGCAACCCTATGGGGATTGGACAATCATGCCACTGGGTCCATTAGGCCCAATACCTCACCAAACCCCATTGACTTCAGTTTTGGGCCCCCATTGTCAATCTTTGTACTAAAAATCCCAAATTAACCCCTTATCATATGATTTTAGGTAATTACCAAACATGTTTTGGCCATGACCAAACCTACTAAGTGGTGGATGTTCTCCCAATCACAATCCATTCTCATTACCCTTCAAAGCAATCCTTTGGGGATTGGACAATCATGCCACTGGGTCCATTAGGCCCAATAACTCACCAAACTCCATTGACTTCAGTTTTGGGTTCCATTGTCCCTCATTGTACTACAAAGCCCAAATTAACCCATATCACATGCTTTTGGGTAATTGCCAAACATGTTTTGGCCATGACCAAACCTACTAAGTGGAGGATGTTCTCCCAATCACAATCCATTCCCATTACTCATCAAAGCAATCCTATGGGGATTGGACAATCACGCCACTGGGTCCATTAGGCCCAATACCTCCCCAAACCCCATTGACTTCAGTTTTGGGTCCCATTGTCCCTCCTTGTAATAAAAAGCCCAAATTAACCCATATCACATGCTTTTAGGTAATTACCAAACCAAGTGGAGGATGTTTTCCCAATCACAATCCATTCCTATTACTCATCAAAGCAATCCTATGGGGATTGGACAATCATGCCACTGGGTCCATTAGGCCCAATACCTCACCAAACCCCATTGACTTCGGTTTTGGGCCCCCATTGTCAATCTTTGTACTAAAAATCCCAAATTAACCCCTTATCATATGATTTTAGGTAATTACCAAACATGTTTTGGCCATGACCAAACCTACTAAGTGGTGGATGTTCTCCCAATCACAATCCATTCTCATTACCCTTCAAAGCAATCCTTTGGGGATTGGACAATCATGCCACTGGGTCCATTAGGCCCAATAACTCACCAAACCCCATTGACTTCTGTTTTGGGCCATAATTGTCCCTCCTTGTACTAGAAAGCCCAAATTAACCCTATATCATATGCTTTTAGGTAATTACCAAACATGTTTTGGCCATGGCCATACCTACTTAGTGGAGGATGTTCTCCCAATGACAATCTATTCCCATTACTCAACAAAGCAATCCTATGGGGATTGGACAATCATGCCACTAGGTCCATTAGACCCAATACCTCACAAAACCCCATTGACTTCAATTTTGGGTCCCATTGTCCATCATTGTACTAAAAAACCCAAATTAACCTCATATCACATGTTTTTAGGTAATTACCAAACATGTTTTCGCCATGACCAAATCTACTAAGTAGAGGATGTTCTCCCAATCACAATCCATATTCATTATTCATCAAAGCAATCCTATGGTGATTAGACAATCATGCCACTGAGTCCATTAGGCCCAATACCTCACCAAACCCCATTGACTACAGTTTTGGGCCACCATTGTCCCTCCTTTTACAAAAAAGCCCAAATTATCCCTATATCATATGCTTTTAGGTAATCACGAAACATGTTTTGGCCATAACCAAACCTACTACGTGGAGGATGTTCTCCCTATCACAATACATTCCCATTACTCATCAAAGCAACCCTATGGGGATTGGACAATCATGCCACTGGGTCCATTAGGCCCAATAACTCACCAAACCCCGTTGACTTCAGTTTTGGGTTCCATTGTCCCTCATTGTACTACAAAGCCCAAATTAACCCATATCACATGCTTTTGGGTAATTGCCAAACATGTTTTGGCCATGACCAAACCTACTAAGTGGAGGATGTTCTCCCAATCACAATCCATTCCCATTACTCATCAAAGCAATCCTATGGGGATTGGACAATCACGCCCTTTGGGTCCATTAGGCCCAATACCTCCCCAAACCCCATTGACTTCGGTTTTGGGTCCCATTGTCCCTCCTTGTAATAAAAAGCCCAAATTAACCCATATCACATGCTTTTAGGTAATTACCAAACCAAGTGGAGGATGTTTTCCCAATCACAATCCATTCCTATTACTCATCAAAGCAATCCTATGGGGATTGGACAATCATGCCACTGGGTCCATTAGGCCCAATACCTCACCAATCCCCATTGACTTCAGTTTTGGTCCCCATTGTCAATCTTTGTACTAAAAATCCCAAATTAACCCCTTATCATATGATTTTAGGTAATTACCAAACATGTTTTGGCCATGACCAAACCTACTAAGTGGTGGATGTTCTCCCAATCACAATCCATTCTCATTACCCTTCAAAGCAATCCTTTGGGGATTGGACAATCATGCCACTTGGGTCCATTAGGCCCAATAACTCACCAAACCCCATTGACTTTGTTTTGGGCCATAATTGTCCCTCCTTGTTCTAGAAAGCCCAAATTAACCCTATATCATATGCTTTTAGGTAATTACCAAACATTTTTTGGCCATGGCCATACCAACTTAGTGGAGGATGTTCTCCCAATGACAATCTATTCCCATTACTCAACAAAGCAATCCTATGGGGATTGGACAATCATGCCACTAGGTCCATTAGACCCAATACCTCACAAAACCCCATTGACTTCAATTTTGGGTCCCATTGTCCATCATTGTACTAAAAAACCCAAATTAACCTCATATCACATGTTTTTAGGTAATTACCAAACATGTTTTCGCCATGACCAAATCTACTAAGTAGAGGATGTTCTCCCAATCACAATCCATATTCATTATTCATCAAAGCAATCCTATGGTGATTAGACAATCATGCCACTGAGTCCATTAGGCCCAATACCTCACCAAACCCCATTGACTACAGTTTTGGGCCACCATTGTCCCTCCTTTTACAAAAAAGCCCAAATTATCCCTATATCATATGCTTTTAGGTAATCACGAAACATGTTTTGGCCATAACCAAACCTACTACGTGGAGGATGTTCTCCCTATCACAATACATTCCCATTACTCATCAAAACAACCCTATGGGGATTGGACAATCATGCCACTGGGTCCATTAGGCCCAATAACTCACCAAACCCCATTGACTTCAGTTTTGGGTTCCATTGCCCCTCATTGTACTATAAAGCCCAAATTAACCCATATCACATGTTTTTGGGTAATTGCCAAACATGTTTTGGCCATGACCAAACCTACATCACAATCCATTCCCATTACTCATCAAAGCAATCCTATGGGGATTGGACAATCACGCCACTGGGTCCATTAGGCCCAATACCTCCCCAAACCCCATTGACTTCAGTTTTGGGTCCCATTGTCCCTCCTTGTAATAAAAAGCCCAAATTAACCCATATCACATGCTTTTAGGTAATTACCAAACCAAGTGGAGGATGTTTTCCCAATCACAATCCATTCCTATTACTCATCAAAGCAATCCTATGGGGATTGGACAATCATGCCACTGGGTCCATTAGGCCCAATACCTCACCAAACCCCATTGACTTCAGTTTTGGGCCCCCATTGTCAATCTTTGTACTAAAAATCCCAAATTAACCCCTTATCATATGATTTTAGGTAATTACCAAACATGTTTTGGCCATGACCAAACCTACTAAGTGGTGGATGTTCTCCCAATCACAATCCATTCTCATTACCCTTCAAAGCAATCCTTTGGGGATTGGACAATCATGCCACTGGGTCCATTAGGCCCAATAACTCACAAAACCCCATTGACTTCTGTTTTGGGCCATAATTGTCCCTCCTTGTACTAGAAAGCCCAAATGAACCCTATATCATATGCTTTTAGGTAATTACCAAACATGTTTTGGCCATGGCCATACCTACTTAGTGGAGGATGTTCTCCCAATGACAATCTATTCCCATTACTTAACAAAGCAATCCTATGGGGATTGGACAATCATGCCACTAGGTCCATTAGACCCAATACCTCACAAAACCCCATTGACTTCATTTTTGGGTCCCATTGTCCATCATTGTACTAAAAAACCCAAATTAACCTCATATCACATGTTTTTAGGTAATTACCAAACATGTTTTCGCCATGACCAAATCTACTAAGTAGAGGATGTTCTCCCAATCACAATCCATATTCATTATTCATCAAAGCAATCCTATGGTGATTAGACAATCATGCCACTTTGAGTCCATTAGGCCCAATACCTCACCAAACCCCATTGACTACGGTTTTGGGCCACCATTGTCCCTCCTTTTACAAAAAAGCCCAAATTATCCCTATATCATATGCTTTTAGGTAATCACGAAACATGTTTTGGCCATAACCAAACCTACTACGTGGAGGATGTTCTCCCTATCACAATACATTCCCATTACTCATCAAAGCAACCCTATGGGGATTGGACAATCATGCCACTTGGGTCCATTAGGCCCAATAACTCACCAAACCCCATTGACTTCAGTTTTGGGTTCCATTGTCCCTCATTGTACTACAAAGCCCAAATTAACCCATATCACATGCTTTTGGGTAATTGCCAAACATGTTTTGGCCATGACCAAACCTCTTAAGTGGAGGATGTTCTCCCAATCACAATCCATTCCCATTACTCATCAAAGCAATCCTATGGGGATTGGACAATCACGCCTTCGGGTCCATTAGGCCCAATACCTCCCCAAACCCCATTGACTTCGGTTTTGGGTCCCATTGTCCCTCCTTGTAATAAAAAGCCCAAATTAACCCATATCACATGCTTTTAGGTAATTACCAAACCAAGTGGAGGATGTTTTCCCAATCACAATCCATTCCTATTACTCATCAAAGCAATCCTATGGGGATTGGACAATCATGCCACTGGGTCCATTAGGCCCAATACCTCACCAAACCCCATTGACTTCAGTTTTGGGCCCCCATTGTCAATCTTTGTACTAAAAATCCCAAATTAACCCCTTATCATATGATTTTAGGTAATTACCAAACATGTTTTGGCCATGACCAAACCTACTAAGTGGTGGATGTTCTCCCAATCACAATCCATTCTCATTACCCTTCAAAGCAATCCTTTGGGGATTGGACAATCATGCCACTGGGTCCATTAGGCCCAATAACTCACCAAACCCCATTGACTTCTGTTTTGGGCCATAATTGTCCCTCCTTGTACTAGAAAGCCCAAATTAACCCTATATCATATGCTTTTAGGTAATTACCAAACATGTTTTGGCCATGGCCATACCTACTTAGTGGAGGATGTTCTCCCAATGACAATCTATTCCCATTACTTAACAAAGCAATCCTATGGGGATTGGACAATCATGCCACTAGGTCCATTAGACCCAATACCTCCCAAAACCCCATTGACTTCATTTTTGGGTCCCATTGTCCATCATTGTACTAAAAAACCCAAATTAACCTCATATCACATGTTTTTAGGTAATTACCAAACATGTTTTCGCTATGACCAAATCTACTAAGTAGAGGATGTTCTCCCAATCACAATCCATATTCATTATTCATCAAAGCAATCCTATGGTGATTAGACAATCATGCCACTGAGTGCATTAGGCCCAATACCTCACCAAACCCCATTGACTACTGTTTTGGGCCACCATTGTCCCTCCTTTTACAAAAAAGCCCAAATTATCCCTATATCATATGCTTTTAGGTAATCACGAAACATGTTTTGGCCATAACCAAACCTACTACGTGGAGGATGTTCTCCCTATCACAATACATTCCCATTACTCATCAAAGCAACCCTATGGGGATTGGACAATCATGCCATCGGGTCCATTAGGCCCAATAACTCACCAAACCCCATTGACTTCGGTTTTGGGTTCCATTGTCCCTCATTGTACTACAAAGCCCAAATTAACCCATATCACATGCTTTTGGGTAATTGCCAAACATGTTTTGGCCATGACCAAACCTACTAAGTGGAGGATGTTCTCACAATCACAATCCATTCCCATTACTCATCAAAGCAATCCTATAGGGATTGGACAATCACGCCACTGGGGTCCATTAGGCCCAATACCTCCCCAAACCATATTGACATCAGTTTTGGGTCCCATTGTCCTTCCTTGTAATAAAAAGCCCAAATTAACCCATATCACATGCTTTTAGGTAATTACCAAACCAAGTGGAGGATGTTTTCCCAATCACAATCCATTCCTATTACTCATCAAAGCAATCCTATGGGGATTGGACAATCATGCCACTGGGTCCATTAGGCCCAATACCTCACCAAACCCCATTGACTTCAGTTTTGGGCCCCCATTGTCAATCTTTGTACTAAAAATCCCAAATTAACCCCTTATCATATGATTTTAGGTAATTACCAAACATGTTTTGGCCATGACCAAACCTACTAAGTGGTGGATGTTCTCCCAATCACAATCCATTCTCATTACCCTTCAAAGCAATCCTTTGGGGATTGGACAATCATGCCACTGGGTCCATTAGGCCCAATAACTCACCAAACCCCATTGACTTCTGTTTTGGGCCATAATTGTCCCTCCTTGTTCTAGAAAGCCCAAATTAACCCTATATCATATGCTTTTAGGTAATTACCAAACATTTTTTGGCCATGGCCATACCAACTTAGTGGAGGATGTTCTCCCAATGACAATCTATTCCCATTACTCAACAAAGCAATCCTATGGGGATTGGACAATCATGCCACTAGGTCCATTAGACCCAATACCTCACAAAACCCCATTGACTTCAATTTTGGGTCCCATTGTCCATCATTGTACTAAAAAACCCAAATTAACCTCATATCACATGTTTTTAGGTAATTACCAAACATGTTTTCGCCATGACCAAATCTACTAAGTAGAGGATGTTCTCCCAATCACAATCCATATTCATTATTCATCAAAGCAATCCTATGGTGATTAGACAATCATGCCACTGAGTCCATTAGGCCCAATACCTCACCAAACCCCATTGACTACAGTTTTGGGCCACCATTGTCCCTCCTTTTACAAAAAAGCCCAAATTATCCCTATATCATGTGCTTTTAGGTAATCACGAAACATGTTTTGGCCATAACCAAACCTACTACGTGGAGGATGTTCTCCCTATCACAATACATTCCCATTACTCATCAAAGCAACCCTATGGGGATTGGACAATCATGCCACTGGGTCCATTAGGCCCAATAAGTCACCAAACCCCATTGACTTCAGTTTTGGGTTCCATTGTCCCTCATTGTACTACAAAGCCCAAATTAACCCATATCAAATGCTTTTGGGTAATTGCCAAACATGTTTTGGCCATGACCAAACCTACTAAGTGGAGGATGTTCTCCCAATCACAATCCATTCCCATTACTCATCAAAGCAATCCTATGGGGATTGGACAATCACGCCACTGGGTCCATTAGGCCCAATACCTCCCCAAACCCCATTGACTTCAGTTTTGGGTCCCATTGTCCCTCCTTGTAATAAAAAGCCCAAATTAACCCATATCACATGCTTTTAGGTAATTACCAAACCAAGTGGAGGATGTTTTCCCAATCACAATCCATTGCTATTACTCATCAAAGCAATCCTATGGGGATTGGACAATCATGCCACTGGGTCCATTAGGCCCAATACCTCACCAATCCCCATTGACTTCAGTTTTGGTCCCCATTGTCAATCTTTGTACTAAAAATCCCAAATTAACCCCTTATCATATGATTTTAGGTAATTACCAAACATGTTTTGGCCATGACCAAACCTACTAAGTGGTGGATGTTCTCCCAATCACAATCCATTCTCATTACCCTTCAAAGCAATCCTTCGGGGATTGGACAATCATGCCACTGGGTCCATTAGGCCCAATAACTCACCAAACCCCATTGACTTCTGTTTTGGGCCATAATTGTCCCTCCTTGTTCTAGAAAGCCCAAATTAACCCTATATCATATGCTTTTAGGTAATTACCAAACATTTTTTGGCCATGGCCATACCAACTTAGTGGAGGATGTTCTCCCAATGACAATCTATTTCCATTACTCAACAAAGCAATCCTATGGGGATTGGACAATCATGCCACTAGGTCCATTAGACCCAATACCTCATAAAACCCCATTGACTTCAATTTTGGGTCCCATTGTCCATAATTGTACTTAGAAACCCAAATTAACCTCATATCACATGTTTTTAGGTAATTACCAAACATGTTTTCGCCATGACCAAATCTACTAAGTAGAGGATGTTCTCCCAATCACAATCCATATTCATTATTCATCAAAGCAATCCTATGGTGATTAGACAATCATGCCACTGAGTCCATTAGGCCCAATACCTCACCAAACCCCATTGACTACAGTTTTGGGCCACCATTGTCCCTCCTTTTACAAAAAAGCCCAAATTATCCCATATCACATGCTTTTGGGTAATTGCCAAACATGTTTTGGCCATGACCAAACCTACTAAGTGGAGGATGTTCTCCCAATCACAATCCATTCCCATTACTCATCAAAGCAATCCTATAGGGATTGGACAATCACGCCACTGGGTCCATTAGGCCCAATACCTCCCCAAACCCCATTGACTTCAGTTTTGGGTCCCATTGTCCCTCCTTGTAATAAAAAGCCCAAATTAACCCATATCACATGCTTTTAGGTAATTACCAAACGAAGTGGAGGATGTTTTCCCAATCACAATCCATTCCTATTACTCATTAAAGCAATCCTATGGGGATTGGAGAATATTGCGACTGGGTCCATTAGGCCCAATACCTCACCAATCCCCATTGACTTCAGTTTTGGTCCCCATTGTCAATCTTTGTACTAAAAATCCCAAATTAACCCCTTATCATATGATTTTAGGTAATTACCAAACATGTTTTGGCCATGACCAAACCTACTAAGTGGTGGATGTTCTCCCAATCACAATCCATTCTCATTACCCATCAAAGCAATCCTTTGGGGATTGGACAATCATGCCACTGGGTCCATTAGGCCCAATAACTCACCAAACCCCATTGACTTCTGTTTTGGGCCATAATTGTCCCTCCTTGTTCTAGAAAGCCCAAATTAACCCTATATCATATGCTTTTAGGTAATTACCAAACATTTTTTGGCCATGGCCATACCTACTTAGTGGAGGATGTTCTCCCAATGACAATCTATTCCCATTACTCAACAAAGCAATCCTATGGGGATTGGACAATCATGCCACTAGGTTCATTAGACCCAATACCTCACAAAACCCCATTGACTTCAATTTTGGGTCCCATAGTCCATCATTGTACTAAAAAACCCAAATTAACCTCATATCACAAGTTTTTAGGTAATTACCAAACATGTTTTCGCCATGACCAAATCTACTAAGTAGAGGATGTTCTCCCAATCACAATCCATATTCATTATTCATCAAAGCAATCCTATGGTGATTGGACAATCATGCCACTGAGTCCATTAGGCCCAATACCTCACCAAACCTCATTGACTACAGTTTTGGGCCACCATTGTCCCTCATTTTATAAAAAAGCCCAAATTATCCCTATATCATATGCTTTTAGGTAATCACGAAACATGTTTTGGCCATAACCAAACCTACTACGTGGACGATGTTCTCCCTATCACAATACATTCCCATTACTCATCAAAGCAACCTTATGGGGATTGGACAATCATGCCACTGGGTCCATTAGGCCCAATAACTCACCAAACCCCATTGACTTCAGTTTTGGGTTCCATTGTCCCTCATTGTACTACAAAGCCCAAATTAACCCATATCACATGCTTTTAGGTAATTACCAAACATGTTTTGGTCATGACCAAACCTACTAAGTGGAGGATGTTCTCCCAATCACAATCCATTCCCATTACTCATCAAAGCAATCCTATGGGGATTGGACAATCACGCCACTGGGTCCATTAGGCCCAATACCTCCCCAAACCCCATTGACTTTAGTTTTGGGTCTCATTGTCCCTCCTTGTAATAAAAAGCCCAAATGAACCCATATCACATGCTTTTAGGTAATTACCAAATCAAGTGGAGGATGTTTTCCCAATCACAATCCATTCCTATTACTCATCAAAGCAATCCTATGGGGATTGGACAATCATGCCACTGGGTCCATTAGGCCCAATACCTCACCAAACCCCATTGACTTCAGTTTTTGGCCCCCATTGTCAATCTTTGTACTAAAAATCCCAAATTAACCCCTTATCATATGATTTTAGGTAATTACCAAACATGTTTTGGCCATGACCAAGCCTACTAAGTGGTGGATGTTCCCCCAATCACAATCCATTCTCATTACCCTTCAAAGCAATCCTTTGGGGATTGGACAATCATGCCACTGGGTCCATTAGGCCCAATAACTCACCAAACCCCATTGACTTCTGTTTTGGGCCATAATTGTCCCTCCTTGTACTAGAAAGCCCAAATTAACCCTATATCATATGCTTTTAGGTAATTACCAAACATGTTTTGGCCATGGCCATACCTACTAAGTGGAGGATGTTCTCCCAATGACAATCTATTCCCATTACTCAACAAAGCAATTCTATGGGTATTGGACAATCATGCCACTAGGTCCATTAGACCCAATACCTCACAAAACCCCATTGACTTCAATTTTGGGTCCCATTGTCCATCATTGTACTAAAAAACCCAAATTAACCTCATATCACATGTTTTTAGGTAATTACCAAACATGTTTTCGCCATGACCAAATCTACTAAGTAGAGGATGTTCTCCCAATCACAATCCATATTCATTATTAATCAAAGCAATCCTATGTTGATTAGACAATCATGCCACAGAGTCCATTAGGCCCAATATCTCACCAAACCCCATTGACTACAGTTTTGGGCCACCATTGTCCCTCCTTTTACAAAAAAGCCCAAATTATCCCTATATCATATGCTTTTAGGTAATCACGAAACATGTTTTGGCCATAACCAAACCTACTACGTGGAGGATGTTCTCCCTATCACAATACATTCCCATTACTAATCAATGCAACCCAATGGGGATTGGACAATCATGCCACTGGGTCCATTAGACCCATAACCTCATCAAACCCCATTGACTTCATTTTTGCGCCCCTAGTGTCCCTCCTTGTACTAAAAAACCCAAATTAACCCCATATCATATGATTTTAGGTAACTACCAAACATGTTTTGGCAATGACCAAACCTACTAAGTGGACGATGCACTCCCAATCACAATCCATTCCCATTACTCATGAAAGCATACCTATGGCGATTGGACAATCGTGCCACTAGGTCAATTAGGCGCAATACCTCATCAAATCCCATTGACTTCATTTTTGGGCCCCCATTGTCCCCCCTTGTAATAAAAATCCCAAATTAACCCCATATCATTTGATTTTAGGTAATCACGAAACATGTTTTGGCCATAACCAAACCTACTACGTGGAGGATGTTCTCCCTATCACAATACGTTCCCATTACTCATCAAAGCAACCCAATGGGGATTGGACAATCATGCCACTGGGTCCGTTAGACCCATAACCTCATCAAACCCCATTGACTTCATTTTTGGGCCCCTAGTGTCCCTCCTTGTACTTAAAAACCCAAATTAACCCCATATCATATGATTTTAGGTAACTACCAAACATGTTTTGGCAATGACCAAACCTACTAAGTGGACGATGCACTCACAATCACAATCCATTCCCATTACTCATGAAAGCATACCTATGGCGATTGGACAATCACGCCACTGGGTCCATTAGGCCCAATACCTCCCCAAACCCCATTGACTTCAGTTTTGGGTCCCATTGTCCCTCCTTGTAATAAAAAGCCCAAATTAACCCATATCACATGCTTTTAGGTAATTACCAAACCAAGTGGAGGATGTTTTCCCAATCACAATCCATTCCTATTACTCATCAAAGCAATCCTATGGGGATTGGACAATAATACGACTGGGTCCATTAGGCCCAATACCTCACCAATCCCCATTGACTTCAGTTTTGGTCCCCATTGTCAATCTTTGTACTAAAAATCCCAAATTAACCCCTTATCATATGATTTTTGGTAATTACCAAACATGTTTTGGCCATGACCAAACCTACTAACTGGTGGATGTTCTCCCAATCACAATCCATTCTCATTACCCTTCAAAGCAATCCTTTGGGGATTGGACAATCATGCCACTGGGTCCATTAGGCCCAATAACTCACCAAACCCCATTGACTTCTGTTTTGGGCCATAATTGTCCCTCCTTGTACTAGAAAGCCCAAATTAACCCTATATCATATGCTTTTAGGTAATTACCAAACATGTTTTGGCCATGGCCATACCTACTAAGTGGAGGATGTTCTCCCAATGACAATCTATTCCCATTACTCAACAAAGCAATCCTATGGGGATTGGACAATCATGCCACTAGGTCCATTAGACCCAATACCTCACAAAACCCCATTGACTTCAATTTTGGGTCCCATTGTCCATCCTTGTACTAAAAAACCCAAATTAACCTCATATCACAAGTTTTTAGGTAATTACCAAACATGTTTTCGCCATGACCAAATCTACTAAGTAGAGGATGTTCTCCCAATCACAATCCATATTCATTATTCATCAAAGCAATCCTATGGTGATTAGACAATCATGCCACTGAGTCCATTAGGCCCAATACCTCACCAAACCTCATTGACTACAGTTTTGGGCCACCATTGTCCCTCATTTTATAAAAAAGCCCAAATTATCCCTATATCATATGCTTTTAGGTAATCACGAAACATTTTTTGGCCATAACCAAACCTACTACATGGACGATGTTCTCCCTATCACAATACATTCCCATTACTCATCAAAGCAGCCTTATGGGGATTGGACAATTATGCCACTGGGTCCATTAGGCCCAATAACTCACCAAACCCCATTGACTTCAGTTTTGGGTTCCATTGTCCCTCATTGTACTACAAAGCCCAAATTAACCCATATCACATGCTTTTAGGTAATTACCAAACATGTTTTGGCCATGACCAAACCTAGTAAGTGGAGGATGTTCTCCCAATCACAATCCATTCCCATTACTCAGCAAAGCAATCCTATGGGGATTGGACAATCACGCCACTGGGTCCATTAGGCCCAATACCTCCCCAAACCCCATTGACTTTTGTTTTGGGTCCCATTGTCCCTCCATGTAATAAAAAGCCCAAATGAACCCATATCACATGCTTTTAGGTAATTACCAAACCAAGTGGAGGATGTTTTCCCAATCACAATCCATTCCTATTACTCATCAAAGCAATCCTATAGGGATTGGACAATCATGCCACTGGGTCCATTAGGCCCAATACCTCACCAAACCCCATTGACTTCAGTTTTTGGCCCCCATTGTCAATCTTTGTCCTAAAAAACCCAAATTAACCCCTTATCATATGATTTTAGGTAATTACCAAACATGTTTTGGCCATGACCAAGCCTACTAAGTGGAGGATGTTCTCCGAATCATATTTCATTACCCTTAAGCATCCTTTGGGGATTGGAGATCATCTGGTATTAGGCCCATAACTCACAAACCCCATTGTTTTTGGGCCATGATTGTCTCTTGTCTGAAAGCCCAAATTAACCCTATTCATATGTTTAGGTAATTACCAAACATGTTTTGTGGCCATACCTCTAAGTGGAGGATGTTCTCCCGATGACAATTATTCCCATTACTAAACAAAGAATTCTATGGGTATTGAATCATGCCACTAGGTCCATTAGACCGATACCTCACAAAACCCATTGACTTCAATTTTGGGTCCATTGTCCATCTTGTACTAAAAACCAATTAACCTCTATCCTGTTTTTAGGTAATTACCAAACATGTTTTTGACCAATCTACTAGTGAGGATGTTTCCATCACATCCTATTCTTATTAATCAAGCATCCTATGTTGATTAGCATCATGCAGTCTTGGCCCGATACCTCAACCCATTCTATTGGCCACCATTGTCCTTTTTCAAAAAGCTTTATTTTTTTACGAAACATGTTTTGGCTACAAACCTCTACGTGGAGGATGTTCTCCCTATCACAATACATTCCCATTACTCATCAATGCAACCCAATGGGGATTAGACAATCATGCCACTGGGTCCGTTAGACCCATAACCTCATCAAACCCCATTGACTTCATTTTTGGGCCCCTAGTGTCCCTCCTTGTACTAAAAAACCCAAATTAACCCCATATCATATGATTTTAGGTAACTACCAAACATGTTTTGGCAATGACCAAACCTACTAAGTGGACGATGCACTCCCAATCACAATCCATTCCCATTACTCATGAAAGCATAACTATGGCGATTGGACAATCGTGCCACTAGGTCCATTAGGCGCAATACCTCATAAAATCCCATTGACTTCATTTTTGGGCCCCCATTGTCCTCCCTTGTAATAAAATCCCAAATTAACCCCATATCATTTGATTTTTGGTAATCACGAAACATGTTTTGGCCATAACCAAACCTACTACGTGGAGGATGTTCTCCCTATCACAATACGTTCCCATTACTCATCAAAGCAACCCAATGGGGATTGGACAATCATGCCACTGGGTCCGTTAGACCCATAACCTCATCAAACCCCATTGACTTCATTTTTGGGCCCCTAGTGTCCCTCCTTGTACTAAAAAACCCAAATTAACCCCATATCATATGATTTTAGGTAACTACCAAACATGTTTTGGCAATGACCAAACCTACTATGTGGACGATGCACTCCCAATCACAATCCATTCCCATTACTCATGAAAGCATACCTATGGCGATTAGACAATCACGCCACTGGGTCCATTAGGCCCAATACCTCCCCAAACCCCATTGACTTTAGTTTTGGGTCCCATTGTCCCTCCTTGTAATAAAAAGCCCAAATTAACCCATATCACATGCTTTTAGGTAATTACCAAACCAAGTGGAGGATGTTTTCCCAATCACAATCCATTCTTATTACTCATCAAAGCAATCCTATGGGGATTGGACAATCATGCCACTGGGTCCATTAGGCCCAATACCTCACCAAACCCCATTGACTTCAGTTTTCGGCCATACTTATCCCTCCTTGTACTAGAAAGCCCAAATTAACCCCATATCATATGCTTTTAGGTAATTACAAACATGTTTTGGCCATGGCCATACCTACTAAGTGGAGGATGTTCTCCCAATGACAATCTATTCCCATTACTCAACAAAGCAATCCTATGGGGATTGGACAATCATGCCACTAGGTCCATTAGACCCAATACCTCACAAAACCCCATTGACTTCAATTTTGGGTCCCATTGTCCATCATTGTACTAAAAACCCCAAATTAACCTCATATCACGTGTTTTTAGGTAATTACCAAACATGTTTTCGCCATGGCCAAATCTACTAAGTAGAGGATGTTCTCCCAATCACAATCCATATTCATTATTCATCAAAGCAATCCTATGGTGATTAGACAATCATGCCACTGAGTCCATTAGGCCCAATACCTCACCAAACCCCATTGACTAAAGTTTTGGGCCACCATTGTCCCTCCTTTTACAAAAAAGCCCAAATTATCCCTATATCATACGTTTTTAGGTAATCACGAAACATGTTTTAGCCATGACCAAACCTACTACGTGGAGGATGTTCTCCCTATCACAATACATTCCCATTACTCATCAAAGCAACCCTATGGGGATTGGACAATCATGCCACTGGGTCCATTAGGCCCAATAACTCACCAAACCCCATTGACTTCAGTTTTGGGTTCCATTGTCCCTCATTGTACTACAAAGCCCAAATTAACCCATATCACATGCTTTTAGGTAATTGCCAAACATGTTTTGGCCATGACCAAACCTACTACGTGGAGGATGTTCTCCCAATCACAATCCATTCCCATTACTCATCAAAGCAATCCTATGGGGATTGGACAATTATGCCACCGGGTCCATTAGGCCCAGTACCTCTCCAAACCCCATTGCCTTCAGTTTTGGGTCCCATTGTTCCTCCTTGTAATAAATCCAAAATTAACCCCATATCACATGTTTTTAGGTAATTACCAAACATGTTTTGGCCATTAGCAAACCTACTAAGTGGAGGATGTTCTCCTAATCACAATCCATTCCCATTGCTCATCAAAGTAATCCTATGGGGATTGGACAATCATGCCACTGGGTCCATTAGGACCAATACCTCACCAAACCCCATTAACTTCAGTTTTAGGCCCCCATTGTCTCTCCTTATACTAAAAAGCCTAAATCAACCCCATATCATATGCTTTTAGGTAATTAGCAAACATGTTTTAGTCATGACCAAACCTACTACGTAGAGGATGTTCTTCCAATCACAATCCATTCCCATTACTCATCAAAGCAATCCTATGGGGATTGGATAATCATGCCATTGAGTCCATTAGGCCCAATACCACACCAATCAACATTGACTTTAGTTTTGAGTCCCATTGTCCGTCCTTTTACTAAAATCCCAAATTCACCCCATATCATATGATTTTAGGAAATTACCAAACATGTTTTGGCCATGACCATACCTACTAAGTGGATGATGTTTTCCCATTGACAATCCATTTCCATTACTCATCAAAGCAATCCTATGGGATTGGACAATCATGCCACTGGGTCCATTAGGCCCAATACCTCACCAAACCCCATTGATTTTAGTTTTGGGTTCCATTGTCCCTCCTTGTACTACAAAGCCCAAATTAACCCATATGACATGCTTTTAGGTAATTACCAAACATTATTTGGCCATGACCAAACCTACTAAGTGGAGGATGTTCTCCAAATCACAATCCATTCCCATTACTCATCAAAGCAATCCCATGGGGATTGGATAATTATGCCACTGGGTCCATTAGGCACAATACCTCGTCAAACCCCATTGACTTCAGTTTTGGGCCCCCATTGTCACTCCTTGTATGAAAAATCCAATATTAACCCCATATCACTTGTTTTAGGTAATTACCAAACATGTTTTGGCCATGACCAAAGCTACTAAGTGGAGGATATTCTCCGTATCACAATCCAATCCCATTACTTATCAAAACAATCCTATTGGGATTGGACAATCATGCCACTAAGTCCATTGGCCCCCATTGTCCCTCGTACTAAAAAGCCCGAATTAACCCCACATCATATGCTTTTAGGTAATTATCAGACATGTTTTCACCATGACCAAACCTACTAAGTGGAAAACATTCTCCCAATGTCAACTCATTCCCATTACTCATTAAAGCAATCCTATGGGAATTGGATAATTATGCCACTGAGTCCATTAGGCCCAATACCTCACCAATCCCCATTGACTTAAGTTTTGAGTCACATTGTCCGTCCTTTTACTAAAAAAACCCAAATTAATCCCATATTATATGCTTTAGGTAATTACCAAACCAAGTGCAGGATGTTTTCCCAATCACAATCCATTCCTTTTACTCATCAAAGCAATCCTATGGGGATTGGACAATCATGCCACTGGGTCCATTAGGCCCAATACCTCATTAAACCCCATTGACATCATTTTTAGGTCCCTATTGTCCCTCCTTGTAGTAAAAAGCCCAAATTAACCCCATATCATATGCTTTTAGGTAATTATTAAACATGTTTTGGCCATTACCAAACCTACTAAGTGGAGTATGTTTTCCCAATCACAATCCATTCCCATTACTCATCAAAGCAATCCCATGGGGATTGGACAATAATGCCATTGGGTCCATTAGGCCCAATACCTCATCAAACCCCATTGACTTCAGTTTAGGGTCCCATTGTCCCTCCTTGTACTAAAAAGCCCAAATTAACCCATATCATATGCTTTTAGGTAATTACCAAACCAAGTGGAAGATGCTTTCCCAATCACAATCCATTCCTATTACTCATCAAAGCAATCCTATGGGGATTGGACAATCATGCCACTGGGTCCATTAGGCCTAATACCTCACCAAACACCATTGACTTTAGTTTTAGGTCCCCATTGTCCCTCCTTGTAGTAAAAAGCCTAAATTAAGCAAATATCATATGCTTTTAGGTAATTATTGAACATGTTTTGGCCATGACCAAACCTACTATGTGGAGGATGTTCTCCCAATCACAATCCATTCCCATTACTCATCAAAGCAATTCCATGGGGATTGGACAATAATGCCATTGGGTTCATTAGGCCCAATACCTCATCAAACCCTGTTGACTTCATTTTTGGGCCCATATTATATTTCCTTGTACTAAAAAACCCAAATTTAACCCCATATCATATGCTTTTAGGTAATTACCAAACATATTTTGGCCATGACCATACATACTAAGTGGAGGATGTTCTCCCAATGACAATCCACTCCCATTTCTCATCAAAGCAATCTTATGGGGATTGGATAATTATGCCACTGGGTCCATTAGGCACAATATTTTATCAAACCCCATTGACTTCAGTTTTGGTCCCCCATTGTCACTCCTTGTACGAAAAATCCAAAATTAACGCCATATCACTTGTTTTTAGGTAATTACCAAACATGTTTTGGCCATGACCAAACCTACTAAGTGGAGGATGTTCCCCCTATCACAATCCATTCCCATTACTTATCAAAGCAATCCTATTGGGATTGGACAATCATGCCACTAAGTCCATTGGCCCCCATTGTCCCTCGTACTAAAAAGCCCAAATTAAGCCCATATCATATGCTTTTAGGTAATTATCAGACATGTGTTTCTCCATGACCAAACCTACTAAGTGGAAAACATTCTCCCAATGTCAACTCAATCCCATTACTCATTAAAGCAATCCTATGGGGATTGGATAAGCATGCCACTGAGTCCATTAGGCCCAATACTTCACCAATCCCCATTGACTTAAGTTTTGAGTCACATTGTCAGTCCCTTTACTAAAAAGCCCAAATTAATCCCATATTAAATGCTTTTAGGTAATTGCCAAACCAAGTGGAGGATGTTTTCTCAATCACAATCCATTCCTATTACTCATCAAAGCAATCCTATGGGTATTGGACAATCATGCCACTGGGTCCATTAAGCCCAATACCTCACTAAACCCCATTGACTTCAGTTTTAGGTCCCCATTGTCCCTCGTTGTAGTAAAAAGCCCAAATGAACCACATATCATATGCTTTTAGGTAATTATTAAACATGTTTTGGCCCTGATCAAACCCACTAAGTGGAGGATATTCTCCCAATCACAATCCATTCCCATTACTCATCAAAGCAATCCCATAGGGATTGGACAATAATGCCATTGGGTCCATTAGGCCCAATACCTCATCAAACCCCATTGACTTCAGTTTTGGGTCCCATTGTCCCTCCTTGTACTAAAAAGCCCAAATTAACCCATATCACATGCTTTTAGGTAATTACCAAACGAATTGGAAGATGCTTTCCCAATCACAATCCATTCCTATTACTCATCAAAGCAATCCTATGGGGATTGGACAATCATGCCACTGGGTCCATTGGGCCTAATACCTCACCAAACACCATTGACTTTAGTTTTAGGTCCCCATTGTCCCTCCTTGTAGTAAAAAGCCCAAATTAACCCATATCACATGCTTTTAGGTAATTACCACACGAATTGGAAGATGCTTTCCAAATCACAATCCATTCCGATTACTCATCAAAGCAATCCTATGGGGATTGGACAATCATGCCACTAGGTCCATTAGGCCCAATACCTCACCAAACACCATTGACTTTAGTTTTAGGTCCCCATTGTCCCTCCTTGTAGTAAAATGCCTAAATTAACCCGATATCATATGCTTTTAGGTAATTATTAAACATGTTTTGGCCATGACCAAACCTACTAAGGGGAGGATGTTCTCCCAATCACAATCCATTCCCATTACTCATCAAAGCAATCCCATGGGGATTGGACAATAATGCCATTGGGTCCATTAGGCCTAATACCTCATCAAACCCCATTGACTTCATTTTTAGGCCCATATTATATTTCCTTGTACTAAAAAACCCAAATTTAACCCCATATCGTATGCTTTTAGGTAATTACCAAACATATTTTGGCCATGACCATACTTACTGAGTGGAGGATGTTCTCCCAGTGACAATCCACTCCCATTACTCATCAAAGCAATCTTATGGGGATCGGGTAATCATGCCACTGGGTCCATTAGGCCAAATACCTGATCGAAACCCTATTGACTTCAGTTTTGGGTCCCATTGTCCCTCCTTGTACTAAAAAGCCCAAATTAACTCCATATCACATGCTTTTAGGTAATTACCAAACATGTGTTGGCCATGACCAAACCTACTAAGTGAATAATGTTCTCCCAATCACAATCGATTCCCATTACTCATCAAAGCAATCCTATGAGGATTGGACAATCATGCCACTGGGTCCATTAGGCCCAATACCTCACCAAACCCCACTGACTTCAGTTTTGGGTCCCCATTGTCCCTCCTTGTCGTGAAAAAACCCAAACTCATGTTTTGGCCATAAGCAAACCTACTAAGTGGAGTATGTTCTCCCAATCACAATGCATTCTCATTACTCATCAAAGCAAACCTATGGCGATTGGACAATCATGCCACTGGGTCCATTAGGCGCAATACCTCACCAAACACCATTAAATTCAGTTTTGGGACCCCATTGTCACTCTTTGTACTAAAAATTCCAAATTAACCCCATTTCATTTGATTTTAGGTAATTACCAGACATGTTTTGGACATGAGCAAACCTACAAAGTGGAGGATGTTCTCCCAATCACAATCCATTCCATTACCCGTCAAAGCAATGCTGTGGGGATTGGACAATCATACCACTGGGTCCATTAGGCCCAATACCTCACCAAACGCCATTGACTTCAGTTTTAGGCCCCCATTGTCAATCTTTGTACTAAAAATCCCAAATTAACCCCTTATCATATGATTTTAGGTAATTACCAAACATGTTTTAGCGATGAGCAAACCTACTAAGTGGAGGATGTTCTCCCAATCACAATCCATTCCCATTACTCAAAGCAATCCTGTAGGGATTGGACAATCATACCGCTGGGTCCATTAGGCCCAATACCTCACCAAACGCCATTGACATCAGTTTTGGGCCCCATTGTCAATCTTTGTACTAAAAATCCCAAATTAACCCCTTATCATATGATTTTATGTAATTACCAAACATGTTTTAGCCATGACCAAACCTACTAAGTGGAGGATGTTCTCCTAATCACAATTCATTTCCATTTCTCATCAACGCAATCCTAAGGGGATTGGACAATTGTGCCATTGTGTCCATTAGGCCTTATATCTCACCAAACCCAATTAACTTCAGTTTTGGGCCCCCATTGTCTCTCCTTGTACTAAAAGGCCCAAATCAACCCCATATCATATGCTTTTAGGTAATTAGCAAACATGTTTTAGTCATGACCAAACCTACTATGTAGAGGATGTTCTTCCAATCACAATCCATTCCCATTACTCAACAAAGCAATCCTATGGGGATTGAACAGTCATGCCACTGGGCCCATTAGGCACAATACCTCACCAATCCCCATTGACTACAGTTTTGGGCCACCATTGTCCCTCCTTTTACTTAAAAGCTCAAACTATCCCCATATCAAATGGTTTTAGGTAATTACCAAACATGTTTTGGCCGTGACCAAACCTATTAAGTGGAGGATGTTCTCCCTATCTCAATCCATTCCCATTATACATCAAAGCAATCCTATAGAGATTGGACAATCATGCCACTGGGTCGATTAGGCCCAATACCTCACCAAACCCCATTGACTTTAGTTTTGGGCCCCCATTGTCCCTCCTTGTACTAGAAAGCCCAAATTAGCCCCATATCATATGCTTTTTGGTAATTACGAAACATGTTTTGGCCATGACAAAACATAATAAGTGGAGGATGTTCTCCGAATAACAATCCATTCCCATTACTCATCAAAGCAATCCTATGGGGATTGGACAATCATGCCACTGGGTCCATTAGGTCGAATACCTCACCAAACCCCATTGACTTCAGTTTTGAGCCCCCAATGTTCCTCCTTGTACTAAAAAGCCCAAATTAACCCTATATCATATGCTTTCATGTAATTTCCAAACATATTTTAGACATGACAAAACCTACTAAGTGGAGGATGTTCTCCTAATCACAATTCATTCCCATTACTCATCAAAGCAATCCTAAGGGGATTGGTCAATTACGCCACTGGGTCCATTAGGCCTAACAACTCACCAAACCCCATTGATTTCAGTTTTGGGACCCCATTGTCCCTCCTTGTACTAAAAAGCCCAAATTAACCGTATATCATATGATTTTAGGTAATTACCAAACTTGTTTTGTCCACAACCAAACCTACTAAGTGGAAGATGTTCTCCTAAACACAATCCATTCCCATTACTCATCAAATTAATCCCTTGGGGATTGGACAATCATGCCACTGGGTCCATTAGGCTTAATACCTCACCAAACCCTATTGACTTCTGTTTTGGGCTCCTATTGTTCCTGCTTGTACTAAAAAGCCCAAATTAACCCCATATTACATGCTTTTAGGTAATTACCAAACATGTTTTGGCCATGACCAAACCTACTAAGTGGAGGATGTTCTCCCAATCACAATCTATTTTCATTACTCATCAAAGCAATCCTATGGGGATTGGATAATCATGCCACTGGGTCCATTAGGCCCTATACATCACCAAACCCCATTGACTTCAGTTTTGGGCCATAATTATCCCTCCTTGTACTAAAAAGCCCAAATTAACCCCATATCATATGCTTTTAGGTAATTTCACTACTACATAATTGGCTTTAAGTAACACCCAAAAAGTGTTAGTCAAAGTGCTTAAAGTGTAACATTAGATAGTAGGTAACACTTTTTTGGGTGTTAGATTTACCCGTGTTACCTATGCTATTAAGTAACACTTTTGATCGCCTGTAGTAACACTTAAACAAATGTTGCTTTAGGTTCATTTATGTAACACTTTTAATACCTGTTGTTACAATTTTAAAGTGTTACCCCAAATTTATTATGTAACACTTTTCATATTATTAGTAACATATTGTAGTGTTACCATAACCTATAGTAACACTTCATTAAACATTACACCACCCACATAAGCTCCTCCCTTACAGTTTCCTTCGATTGAACATTTCTTCAACTTTTCTGATTTACTCATAACTTTATAATATGCATCATCTCCATCAATTAGACTTTCCTTTTGGACTTCCTCCATCTTGCCCTATAATGACAATACAATAAATAATTATACAGTTTGAGTGAAATCAGCATATTTTAGCCTAATTTTGTGATTTGTGCAGCAAAAATTTTGAAATACAAACAACACTATTCCACTTAAAAAAAACGAATGTTTTAATGGATTTAGAATAAAATAAAACTTACAATGTTCCTTTGAATAAGCTCAAAGGATGTTTTGTAGTTTTTGCCTACTTTCCTTTTTCGCGTTTCTTTATACAATATTGCTTGTGACGGTGGCTTTTTCTCAGCATCTTGTTGTTGCTAGCACATAAACACATTATAAAGAATAAGTAATACATGGCAATAACAAAGAAAGATAAGAAATAATTTTTTTTGGTGTATAAAGCTTTTACCAATTCATGTTGTTTCCTAGCAAAGCTTGTTTGACCCATAGTGTGCCTATCAGTTTGAATTAACCTACTTTCTCTTTTCTTTTCACTTTGTTTCTGGAGTTGCATTACCAAAAAGAGTCATAACAAAATAAGATTAACCCTACATATGCTGCACAACACAACAGAGGAAATAATTACATTTAAAAATAGACCTACTTGCACTCAATTCCAAATTCTTAAACAATGTCTTCCAAGAAAATATCTCTCACCTTCGAAGCTGACTGAGCAATATGTTACTGTTGGTAAAATATTCTCGTTTGAAAAAGTAAATGTCCACATAAAAATGCTAACATATAATTATATGTGGATCAATCCAATTAAATATAAAGTAGCAAAGCCTTCACCGTATTTCTAATAGAGGTGACATGAATTCATCACCCTGTTCCTAAAAAAACTCATCATATGCCAAGTGGCTTCAAGATACATATATAAAGTAACAAAAAGGTAATTTACTTTTAGCTAATGTGCTGATAATTTACTAGCACAACCCTAAGAAATATATGGTACTCGTCTGTTACCATGAAAAGGGGATGACATTAATTGGAGACTAGCTTTTCACCCTTGTAAGAAGATACTTCTTGTATATCATATGTTCATAACCAACAATAATAATCCTTCACATTCAGAGAGCCAAAAACAGTATAATGTTGAATTTAGGTCTCATTCTAAGGCAGTACAAGCAAGGATATGAAGATTTTGGCTCAATTGATTAAGATAAGCATTTTTTATGTTTGAGTTAGGCCCTTGATTTTTGTATGTTTACACATGCAAATAAGAGAAATTAGAGCCTTAACTGTTCTAATTTCAAAAATATAGTGGTCATGTTACAAAATGGAAAAAGAGCTAATCCAACTCACAACTTCAAGGCAAAAAAAGGCATAAAAGTACCTGTACTAATTCCAAATTCCAGAATTCTAGCAAATCCTTGAAATGTGAAGCTGGCATTATATTCAGAGCATTTTTTTTCCTATCATTATCATTGTCGTATTGAGTAAAGTGTTTGTGCTTTATGGTGCACTTATGTCTACGCCAAAGCCTCCCAATTGATGCCAACACAGTGTCTTTACCTTCTTCAGATATCATATATTTTTTCTAGCATAATTAATAAGATGAGACACACTATTAGATACTGTTCTTAAAGAAAATAGGGAATAAAAAAGGGCATCTTAAGAGGCGCATACCTTAACATAACTCCAAATGTTGTCCTTGTCTACCACATGATGCCAATTAAGCTTCTTCAATGGTGCTAGAGAAGAATTACGAGCTAAAGTACCCAAGAATCTTGAAAATTTATCTGCAGTTTTCTTATCTGGACCAATAGGCTTCCCTATTTCATTAAGAATAATAGGCTTGCGGTCCTCTGGTGTCCATTCATGGACATGTTTGCACATAGTTAGTCCTCTAGTTCGCTTCCCTTTCGGAGGTGCTACTCAAAAGTTGTCAGAAAAATATCAATTAAAACATGCCATGACTAATTACATTTCTATGTTTTTAAGGTAGCATATGATCCTTCACAAGATTAAAACATTGTAACATATAATACGGAGACGCACAAGCAAAACACAATACTTCTCTAAATCACTAAATGCTTAAAAGGTGAATCAGGAACATTGCCTCTTTCCTTTCCCACACAGATTACGGTGGACACAAATGCTACTTTCAATTTCCTTCATGGCTCTGGCACATGATAAACATTAGTATCATTGGCTCTAATTGCATCATACAGTGGTATCATCAACTCCACTGACAACCAAGGAAATACAACATTACAAGTTGCTGCCTACAGAGGGTACTGTTCTGTAGTGGAGATCTTAGCTCTTGCATCACCTGTATTAACCACATCAAGAAACAATGATGGGGACTCACTTTTTCACATGGCAGTGGCTGGGTTTTGGAAAAAAATTGATTTGAAAACATTCAGTGCAATGTTGTGGATATCCGTGACATTGATGGATTAACCCCTCTGGATCTCCTCAAGCAATGCCCTAAAATAGCAACATCCAGTATTCTGATCAAACAGATAACCTCGGCTGGAGGAATTTCTAACTGCCAGAATCATACTGCTAGAAGTGCTCTTGCCAGACACTTGAGAATACAGGGCATTGGGACTAGTCCAGGAACTTCTTTTAGGTTGCCAGATGTCCAGTTGTTCCCATTTGCCACTGACAACCAAGGAACCTAACTCTCAATTGCGTATTGATTATTAGCTAGCACAGTCTACAAAGGCATGACTAATAAGTGTTAGCAAGCCTAGAAAGTTTGATTATCAGGTCTCAACCCTTATTAAGTACCCTGCACCCCTAACTAATATCCATTTCAGTAAAGTTATGAGGTCAGTACTAAAACTTATTAAGTACCCCCATCCAATTTACAACAATAAGGAACCCTGCACCTCCAACTAATTTCCAAATCTGTCCAGAAAACTAATATCCCACAGCAAGTTAGCACTTTCAAGGAAAAGCAAGATGAAACTCAATAACTCTCCGCTAATACAAAAGAAATGGACAAAAAAAAACTTATAAGAAAACACCTAAACAAGTTTATTTAAACAATTCATGTGTTCCTTAATTGAAAATGTTTCTTTCTTTAAATACTCTCCACTCTCTTATGCAGATTTCACGCAGAAGGAAAACGGAGTTCCTACACATACAAGTCTAGGTAATATTAGTCTGAATTCCTACTCAATATCAGCCCCAGATTAGGTACAATTCAAAGCATCTGATGCCCTAGGTTCAGCTGTCAAGAACGAATAGCAGTAGCATTATATGAAGATAAGAATTTCATGCTTAAAATATATATTATTTGAAAGTCAATAGTAGATAAGACCAAAGAAAATAACAGCAGCAGCGTGTTCAAATTATGAATGTAATAATAATATAATAATAATAAGAAGAAGAGAATAAAAAGATAAGAAGATAAGTGGTTACCTCCTTGTTCTCTTTCGTGCTCTTGGTTGATAAGTGCTTCATTTAGGTGTTCTTGTATCTCGCCATTATGAACATGCACAAAATCTCCCCAATCTACATCATCTTCTTCTCCTTGTTCCGAATCAAGTTCATTTGAGCTCATATAATTCTCATATTCTCCCTCTAAGGTGTGTTCAAATTGAATTTCCCTTACTACATGTGCTTTCTTGTCTCTAAGTTCTTTTTCTCTTATTTTGACTTTAAGTCTCATATAAGCACCAAGTGAGCCAGGAGCAAACATTGATTTCTCCTGCCTTGTCTTTGTATGGACACCAACGTCGCCTTCATTTTGTTTTGGGCCATGGGACAATGGTCCCCTCTGCACAATAGAATTGCTTATGTTCAGCTAAGGATTTTCCAAACGAGACGACCTTTGATTTTGCTTAGATTGCATTAATACTTTTTCTTGTTGTTGCGTGGTTTTCATTGAATCCAATTGAGGTCGCTTTGTACTTCCTGCTGTAGATTTCCCTTGTGATTCCTGCTCTATATGTTCATTTTTCGAGCTTGGATGACGCCTTTTCACTAGACTTGCCATTCCAATTTGAGAGTCACTTGCATTGTCTTGAAGCATGGCAGGACTTATCTTTTGTGCTAGAATCTGTAAAATGGAAAACCATATTAATTTCGGGAATGTACCAAGTCAGTTAAAAACTATAATTCACAAATTGAGTACCACCTTTTTATACTAAGACCTCAATGTTATGCACTTTTCCCTTTTGTCGTTGCCATCCTCTTCACTAGAGTGGATCAATTGTTCACAATCTTCAGCAGGTGTGTACTCATCATCGTTACCCGGCTTTTTTTATATTTTTTCTTATTGTTGCATGTTCTTTTTTTTGCCCTTCATTGATTGAGTGATTTCATAAGCCATAGACTTAACTCCCATCTCTTGCAATTTCAATCTATTATCCGCTATGCTCATTTGTCTATATTATATTTCTCATAATCTGCCATCTTACCCTACAAAAAAAGAAATATAAAATCTACGTAAATTACAATCAAAGACCTATGAGAAAATTAGCACTGCAGTAAGGGTTATTGCATAAAAAGATGTTTTTGAATTCCAAGCATGACGACAACACAATCCATAATATAATAGAGGGGAAAAAAATAGAGACAAAGAGCTCAAACATACTGCTGGTGTTTAACATAAACCAAAGCGATAAAATTTTACAAGCTTGCTAAACTACCACCACCTTTTGCATTTGATGCACAACCATGCACAATTTACAAAACAATACTTCAAAATTCAATGAACAATAAACAACATGTAGAATGAACTGCTACACACACAAAAAAATGTTGGTAAGATACCAAAAAAAAAAAAAAAAAAGAAAGGATATTGTATCACATCATAGACGAACTTTTCAGTACCACCTAATGTCAAAAGCTTGGAGTTAAAACAGCCAATGAGACACCACAATTCTGGGTTTTGCAGTTGTCATCATGCTCTCTTGTGTAGAACTTATAGCCCTTGTAGAAATATCTACTGTATCTCCAAGCAACACTAGAAGGACCCAAGGACAACCACTTAATATGATCATTGGCATTATCCAACTCAACCTTTTCTTTAAACCAATCCATGAACTCGTTACTATGTTGCTGAGCTTCTCTCCACCTTCTTTTTCGCCTGTCTCTAGATATCTTTTTCACAAACTCTTTGTGTTCACTACATGAATAGATTAATCAAACATAAGTAACTGATATAGTATAGGAAATTCTACACATAAAGAAGAAGATACTAATAATATTAAAAAAATAACTCACTGGATGTAATTCTCAACTTGTTTATCTTCACAATTAAATAACACATATCGATGAGCTAGGATCCTTGTCTCCAAGTCAAGATTGAATGCCGACCCTTTTTTCTTTCCTTTCTTTTTCCTCCTAAGAGGATACCCTATTTTAGGGAATAAAGGTGATTCCTCATCAATTTTATCATCTTTTTCATGTCTTTGACTGAATCCCTTAGAACGCTTTTTTGCACCATCATGCAAATACCTAGAGCAAAATATCAAGCACTACTCAGCCAAATAACCTTCTGCTATAGAAGCTTCCGGGCGACTTCGATTCCTAACATAAGATTTTAACTTTCCTAAGTATCTCTCTATAGAGTACATCCACCAATAACACACACGACCACCAAGTTTTGTTTCATTTACTAAATGAATTGGCAAGTGCACCATTATATCAAAAAACGATGGTGGAATGATTCTCTCTAGTTCACAAAGAGTCTCATTAATCTCTGTTTGAAGGTGATCCAAATCTTTTGGATTGATGACTTTATTACATATGGCTTTAAAGAAGGCACTTAATATAATAAGAGGTAAAGCCACATTCTTTGGTAGAGTGTTTCAAACCGCAACTGGAAGAAGGTGTTGCATTATAATATGAGCATCATGGCTCTTACACCCTGATATTTCTCCTTCCTTCACTTGCACACACCTGGCAATATTCGATGCACATCCTTGTGGTAACTTTGCCTTCTTCAACACACCACAAAATATTATTTTTTCCTTCTTTGTCAGTGAAAATTATGCTTTTGGCAACAAAACATACCGATTGTCACTTGAATCTAAAGGATGTAACTCTAGCCTTATCCCCATTCTTTTCAAATCTAATCGAGCCATGTAGTGATCTTTAGACTTACCGCGCACATCTAACAAAGTTGCAAGCACACTATCACAAATGTTATTTTCTATTTGCATGACATCCAAATGATGGCGACACCTATTATCTTTCCAGTAAGGCAAAGTATGAAAGATGGATAACTTTCTCCATGGACAATCTCCCCAATTAACCCTGGGTTGTAGCTTCCCAAACTTATTTTTCCAATCTTTCAGCAAGCTTAAGATTTGGGTCCCCGTCAAAGGAATGGGGGTTGTCCTCTCTTCTTTCGTCCCATCAAAGGACTTCTCATCATGCCGCAAAGGATGATCGACATCCAACGTTGTACGATGTGCCATATAGATTGTCTTGTTACTATTACTCAAATGTTGATGGGCGGTTTCATAGTGGCAATGGGGACAAGCAAACTTTCCTTTGGTGCTCCAACTAGACAACATAGCATATCCTGGAAAGTCACTTGTTGTTGATTGTAAAGCTGCATGAATTTGAATGATTGCTGCTTTGAAGCGTCATGGGTGTCCAACCCGAACTCCCATAAATGTTGTAGCTCGTCTACTCGTGGTTGGAGGTAGACATCAATGTCATTCCTAGGAGAAGTGGGCCCTGGAATTAGTAATGACAACATAAAAAACTCTGACTTCATGCACAACCATGGGGGTAAGTTGTAATTGATTAGCACAACAGGCCATGTACTATGTTGTGTACTCATAGTTCGAAATGGATTGAATCCATCACTTGCAAGGCATAATCGAACATTACGCGCCTCTTTAGAAAAATTTCGGTATGTCAGATCAAACTCCTTCCAAGCCTCACCATCAGCAGGATGACTTAATTTTCCATCTTTCTTCCTTTTCTCATCATGCCATTTCATTAACTCCGCTGTCTCATAACACATGTACAACCTTTGAAGCCTGGGTTTTAGAGGGAAATGCCAAACAACTTTTGCTGGGATTTGATGAGCACTCTTAGATGATTGATTTCCTATTTCTTCTTGATTTTCCTTCTCTTTCCACCTTGGGCATGACACACATGACAAGATGTAGCCACTTCATAATCCTTCCAGTATAGCATACAATCGTTACGGCATGCATCAATTTTGTCATAATGATGACCCAAATCCTTCACTATTTTCTTCGCCTCATTGAAGGACTTTGGCAATTTGGCATCGGAATTAGTTCTAGAATCAACTCTAGAATATCAGAAAAACCATTATTTGTTATGCCATGAAGGCATTTCAAAAGGTACAAACGAATAAGGAATGATAATTTGGAAAAAGTTTTGCACCCAGGGTATAGCTCTTGTTTTCCATCTTCAACCACTTTATAGAACTTCTTAGCCTCGGACGGCATTATCTCCAATGCTTTCAAGGCCATTAGGGAACTCTTCGGCGACATCCCCGTAGATGTCATTTAATAGACCATCCATGTTTTTATCGACGCCTGGCATATCAGCATCAGTAGTCCTCTCATGATAATGAAATTGTTCACTGCCAGGCTCAATGCCATTTGCAACCAAATGATCGTACACTTTCTCTCTGTGATGCCAAAAGCGGTTATATCACACCTTGCACGGGCAACTAATATGATGTCCTATTGCTCACGTAGCAAATGCTTTATCTAAATAATCCACAACTCCTTTCTCATACTCATTAATAGATTGCAAAAGTCGGTCCAACAACTCATTTTGTTACCTTAAAACAATACATGAAAACAAGGTTTTAATTTTAAATACCGACATCACGTTATACCATGTCATAAAGGAAATTAGCAATAACCACAATGGTAGACACACATGATTATTCACTACAAAATAAGAATAGATCACATACGTCTTGCAAAAATTACAATAAGAATAAAGTAATGTATCAATGTAAAAAAGACCATGTGAGAGAATAACTCATTAAAAATTTCTTTACTCTTTCACTGCCTTTATTAATTCTTTTGTCCTAATTTTTTTAATACTAATCCTAGCATACTTGTACTCATAAACACTAGTCTCATATTATCTTTCAATTGAAATCAAGCATTGACATAATATTAATAAAAATAACTATCTCAAAGGGTAACTATAAATCTCAAAAAAGAAAATCCAACACAAGTGAAAATCCTAAGAAGCCATAAATGACAGAAATCTCAAATCAGTTTCCTTTTTGTGCACAACCATGGACTAAACTCCTTCAAATCAAGCCTTTTACTATTGCAGAGACATACAAATTATTTCTTTACAAAACACACAAAAATTTATCTGTTATATATAAATCTGAATGTACCTAGTTATGATTACAACCTAAAAAAAATCAGCATAAAGAGGATCACCAATAGAATGAAACAACTAAGAAAAACGTAGGTAGATTACCTAATTGGGTTCAAAGATATATCAATGAATAACAACAAGTAACATTGAACAACTCAAAATTCAGTAAGATACTATAATTTCTTGTTAAAGTTATAACTCAGTAATCCAAGCCATGGAGAAGAGTTTTAAAATATTTGTAGAACCAAGCCATATGGAGCAGGAATAGTGCTATATATTATCTAATGTCACCCCTATATTTAGTTGGTTATAGTTTACACCATGTAATAGTAGGAAGAATATTCATGAGTTGTTTTTGGTGTAACATGTAAAAACAGAGTTCAATGAGGAACTCTCTATTTATAAAAAAAACAACCACGAAAGAATCATAACTTGGATTCTTACCTTCGAGACTTCTTGGCAGTGATAAATCCACAAAAATTTCAGTCGCGGGAGAGCTATATTCCCAATAGAGTATCAAAGCTAGTGCCTACAAAAAATTATAACAAATGTAAAACAACCACTGCGAGAAATATAAAAGAACTAGACATTGATTAATTACAGCATGGTATTTTTGTGTGACCAATAATATGCCCTGATCTTCTTATTCATAGTGAAGTCTACTAGTTCCTGTTTTTCTTTAATTGTTTAATTGTTTCTTGTTTGATATTCAAGGTTAGGAAGGCCTGCCTTTTTGACTGGCATGAGACTCTTATTATTTTTTTCTTTTTGACACTGAGAGACTCTTATTTTAATTCCGAAAGAAATATAGTCTGCAGGTTTATGTTCTTTCTTTATACACACCCAAAGTCTTATTGTTGCCACAATCATAAAACAATACAAAATATCTTGTCGATTGAATTTATTCAATTCTTGTACTTGGTGGTTTCAAGCACAAGATGAAGAAAACCTTTCAATGTCTTTCTTTAGTCAAATTTTATGGAAAAAAAAATTGTATTGATGATTTTGCTACTTTAAGGGTGGTATACAAGTTGCAGTTCTCCTTTTGTCCATTTTTCTATTAAAAGTCCGTATGAATATTTATTAATTGAACATTGCTAATTTATCATTGTAATAAACCATTTCTCATAGAGGAGAAGTATAAATGCTTTCAGATTATCTAAACTTCTAAGAATTGTAGATAATCAAGAGAAACATGAGAGGAGAGAAATAAAGATTATTCGCATCATATGTACATCTACAGTCTACCATTATTGAACATAAGAACTTAGGGAGCAAAATACAATAAACAAACAATTAAGATTTCTTATTTAACCAATAATTCGACATAATTGATAGTCAAATCAAGAAATTGGTAAAACTAAATTAGGGATTTCAAGCTCACTAATGATGAAAATTGAAATTTCTTACTATATTATAAGAAGAGTGAATTCAAGGAACAAAGATGCCAATATAATATGAATCGCTGCTCTAAAATTCAAACAATAAAATACAGATGAAGATCAAAATCGGATGAAAAAAGAGATCGACGACTGGAAAATTACCTCTTTGACGTTGCGGATGAATCTGTCAGTTGTGAAGTTGTTGGTAGTTCTGCGCCGTACGAGGAATATTTTGGGAATTCCAGAAAACCGACTAGTATCTTGTGATTTGGAATTTTTGGTGTTTAGGGATTAGTGTGTGGTATTCTTCAATGGCGGCAAAAAGTAGCGCTTATTCTAATTAATTTTGGGAATTAGCACAATACGCTTATATCTACTCCAATTACTACTTGTCTCTCATTAAAACATCTTTATTTGAAAAAAAAAAAATTCTAATGTGTTACCTATTTAACATATATTAGTGTTACCTATTTTATTTGTGTTACCTATTCTAAATATATTAGTGTTACCTATTGTATTAGTGTTACTTAGAGATGTTACCATATATATAGTGTTACTTAAAAGTGTTACATTTTATTGAAGTGTTACAATAGGTGTTACAAAAAAATTAAGTGTTACTAAAGTGTTACATGTATAGTCAAGAAAATTGGACTTCAAAAAGTGTTACTAAATTGTGTTACTTAAAGTCAATTATGTAGTAATATAACTACCAAACATGTTTTGGCAATGACCAAACCTACTAATTGGAGAATGTTCTCCCAATCTCTATCCATTACCATTACTCATCAATGCAATCCTATGAGATTGGACAATCATGGCACTACGCCCATTAGGCCTAATACTTCACCAAACCCTGTTGACTTCAATTTTGGGCCCCCATTGTCCCTCCTTGTACTAAAAAGCCCAAATTAACCCCATCTCATATGCTTTTAGGTAATTAGCAAACATGTTTTAGCGATGACCAAACCTACAAACTGGAGGATGTTCTCTCAATCACAATCCATTCCTATTACTCATCAAAGCAATCCTATGGGGATTGGATAATCATGACACTGGGTCCATTAGGCCCAATACCTCACCAAACTCCCATTGACTTCAGGTTTGGGCCGTCATTATCCCTCCTTGTACTAAAAAGCCCAAACTAACCCATATCATATGCTTTTAGGTAATTACCAAACATGTTTTGACTATGACCAAACATACGAAATGGAGGATGTTCTCCCAATCGCAACCCATTCCCATTACTCATCAAATCATTCCAATGGGGATAGGACAATCATGCCACAGGGTCCATTAGCCCCAATAACTCACCAAACCCCATTGACTTCAGTTTTGGGCCGTCATTGTCCCTCGTTGTACCAAAAATCCCTAACTAACCCCATATCATATGCTTTTAGGTAATAACCAAATATGTTTTGGCTATGACCAAACATACGAAGTGGAGGATGTTCTGCCAATCGCAATCCATTCCCATTACTCATCAAAGCAATCCTATGGGAATCGGACAATCATGCCACTGGGTCCATTTGGCCCAATACCTCACCAAATCCCATTAACTTCAGTTTTGGAACCCTATTGTCCCTCTTTGTGCTCAAAAGCCCAAATTAACCCCATATCATATGCTTTTAGGTAATTACCAAACATATTTTGGTCATGAACAGACCTACTAAGTGGAGAATGTTCTCCTAATCACAATCCGTTCTCATTACTCATCAAAGCAGTCCTATGGGGATTGGATAATCATGCCACTGGGTCCATTAGGCCCAATACCTCACCAAACCCCATTGACTTCAATTTTGGGCCGTCATTGACCCTCCTTGTAATAAAAAGCCCAAACTAACCCAATATCATATAATTTTCGGTAATTACCAAACATGTTTTGGCTATGACCAAACATACGAAGTGGAGGAAGTTCTCCCAATCACAATTCATTTCCATTACTCATCAAAGCAATCCTGTGGGGATCGGACAATCATGCCACTAGGTCTTTTAGGCCCAATACCTCACCAAACCCCATTGACTTCAGTTTTGGGCCCCCCATTGTCCCTCCTTGTACTAAAAAGCCCAAATTAACCCCATATCCTATGCTTTTAGGTAATTACCAAACATGTTTTAGCGATGACCAAACTTACTCAGTGGAAGATGTTCTCCCAATCACAATCCATTTCCATTACTCATCAAAGTAATCCTTTGGGGATTGGACAATCATGCCACTGGTTCCATTAGGCTTAATACCTCACCAAACCCCATTGACTTCAGCTTTGGGCCCTAATTGTCCCTCCTTGTACTAAAAATTCCAAATTAACTCCATATCATATGCTTTTAAATAATTACTAAACATGTTATGGCCATAACCAAACCTACTAAGTGGAGGATGTTATCCCAATCACAATCCATTCCCATTACTCATCAAAGCAATCTTATGGGATTGGACAATCATGCCACTAGGTCCATTAGGCCAAATACTTCACCAAACCATATTGACTTCAGTTTTGGGCCCCCATTGTCCCACCTTGTACTAAAAAGCTTAAATTAACCCCATATCATATGCTTTTGGTTAATTACCAAATATGTTTTGGCTATGACCAAATATACTAAGTGGAGGGTGTTCTCCCAATCGAAATCCATTCCGCTTACTCATTTAAGCAATCCAATGGGGATTAGACAATCATGCCACTGGTTCTATTAGGCCCAATACCTCACCAAACCCCATTGATTTCAATTTTGGGGCCCCCATTGCCTCTCCTTGTACTAAAAAGCCCAAATCAACCCCATATCATATGCTTTTAGGTAATTAGCAAACATGTTTGAGCCATGACCAAACCTACTAAGTGGAAGATGTTCTCCCTATCACAATCCATTCCCATTACTTATCAAAGCAATCCTTTGGGGATTGGACAATCATGCCACTAGGTCCATTAGGCCTAATACTTCACCAAACCATAATGACTTCAGTTTTGGGCCCCCATTGTCCCTCCTTGAACTAAAAAGCCCAAATTAACCAAATATTGTATAATTTTCGGTAATTACCAAACATGTTTTGGCTATGACCAAACATACGAAGTGGAGGAAGTTCTCCCAATCACAATTCATTTCCATTACTCATCAAAGCAATCCTATGGGGATCAGACAATCATGCCACTGGTTCTATTAGGCCCAATACCTCACCAAACCCCATTGACTTCAGTTTTGGGCCCCCATTGTCCCTCCTTGTACTAAAAAGCCCAAATTAACCCCATATCCTATGCTTTTAGGTAATTACTAAACATGTTTTAGCGATGACCAAACTTACTAAGTGGAAGATGTTCTCCCAATCACAATCCATTTCCATTACTCATCAAAGTAATCCTTTGGGGATTGGACAATCATGCCACTGGTTCCATTAGGCTTAATACCTCACCAAACCCCATTGACTTCAGCTTTGGGCCCTAATTGTCCCTCCTTGTACTAAAAATTCCAAATTACCTCCATATCATATGCTTTTAGATAATTACCAAACATGTTATGGCCATAACCAAACCTACAAAGTGGAGGATGTTCTCCCAATCACAATCCATTCCCATTACTCATCAAAGCAATCTTATGGGATTGGACAATCATGCCACTAGGTCCATTAGGCCAAAATACTTCACCAAACCATATTGACTTCAGTTTTGGGCCCCCATTGTCCCTCCTGGTACTAAAAAGCTTAAATTAACCCCATATCATATGCTTTTGGTTAATTACCAAATATGTTTTGACTATGACCAAACATACTAAGTGGAGGGTGTTCTCCCAATCGAAATCCATTCCGCTTACACATTTAAGCAATCCAATGGGGATTAGACAATCATGCCACTGGTTCTATTAGGCCCAATACCTCACCAAACCCCATTGATTTCAATTTTGGGCCCCCATTGCCTCTCCTTGTACTAAAAAGCCCAAATTAACCCCATATCATATGCTTTTAGGTAATTAGCAAACATGTTTGAGCCATGACCAAACCTACTAAGTGGAAGATGTTCTCCCAATCACAATCCATTCCCATTACTTATCCAAGCAATCCTTTGGGGATTGGACAATCATGCCACTAGGTCCATTAGGCCTAATAATTCACCAAACCCTAATGACTTCAGTTTTGGGCCCCCATTGTGCCTCCTTGAACTAAAAAGCCCAAATTATCCAAATATAATATGCTTTTAGGTAATTAGCAAACATGTTTTGGTTATGACCAAACATACTAAGTGGAGGGTGTTGTCCCAATCGAAATCCATTCCCATTACTCATCAAAGTAATCCTATGCGGATTAGACAATCATGCCACTGGTTCTATTAGGCCCAATACCTCACCAAACCCCATTGACTTCAGTTTTGGGCCCCCATCGTATCTCCTTATATTAAAAAGCCCAAATCAACCCCATATCGTATGCTTTTAGGAAATTAGAAAACATATTTTAGCCATGACCAAACATACTAAGTGGATCATGTTCACTCAATCACAATCCATTCCTATTAGTCATCAAAGCAATCCTATGGGGATTGGATAATCATGCCACTGGGTCAATTAGGCCCAATACCTCACCAAACCCTATTGACTTCAATTTTGGGCCGTCATTATCCCTCCTTGTACTAAAAAGCCCAAACTAACCACATATCATATAATTTTAGGTAATTACCAAACATATTTTGGCTATGACTAAACATACTAAGTGGACGATGTTCTCCCAATCGCAATCCATTCCCATTATTCATCAAAGCAATCCTATGGGGATTGGACAATTATGCCACTGGGTCCACTTGGCCCAATACCTCACCAAACCACCTTGACTTCAGTTTTGGGCCCCCATTGTCCCTCCTTGTACTAAAAAGCCCAAATTAACCCCATATCCTATGCTTTTAGGCAATTACCAAAGATGTTTTAACGATGACCAAACTTACTAAGTGGAAGATGTTCTCCCAATCACAATCCATTCCCATTACTCATCAATGTAATCCTTTGGGGATTGGACAATGATGCCACTGGTTCCATTAGGCTTAATACCTCACCAAACCCCATTGACTTCAGTTTTGGGCCCCAATTGTCCCTCCTTGTACTAAAAATTCCAAATTAACTCCATATCATATGCTTTTAGATAATTACCAAACATGTTATGGCCATAACCAAACCTACTAAGTGGAGGATGTTCTCCCAATCACAATCCATTCCCATTACTCATCAAAGCAATCTTACGGGATTGGACAATCATGCCACTAGGTCCATTAGGCCAAATATTTCACCAAACCATATTGACTTCAGTTTTCGGCCCCAATTGTCCCTCCTTGTACTAAAAAGCTTAAATTAACCCCATATCATATGATTTTGGTTAATTACCAAATATGTTTTGGCTATGACCAAACATACTAAGTGGAGGGTGTTCTCCCAATCGAAATCCATTCCCCTTACTCATTTAAGCAATCCAATGGGGATTAGACAATCATGCCGCCGGGTTCTATTAGGCCCAATACCTCACCAAACCCCATTGACTTCAATTTTGGGCCCCCATTGCCTCTCCTTGTACTAAAAAACCCAAATCAACCCCATATCATATGCTTTTAGGTAATTAGCAAACATGTTTCAGCCATGACCAAACCTACTAAGTCGAAGATGTTCTCCCAATCACAATCCATTCCCATTACTTATCAAAGCAATCCTTTGGGGATTGGACAATCATGCTACGGGGTCCATTAGGCTTAATACCCCACCAAACCCCACAGACTTCAGTTTTGGGCCCCAATTGTCCTCCTTGTACTAAAAATTCCAAATTAACTCCGTATCATATGCTTTTAGGTAATTACCAAACATATTTTGACTATGACCAAACCTACTAAGTGGATGATGTTCTCTCAATCGCAATCCATTCCCATTATTCATCAAAGCAATCCTATGGGGATTAGACAATCATTCCACTAGTTCTGTTAGGCCCAATACCTCACAAAACCCCATTGACTTCAGTTTTTGGCCGTCATTGTCCCTCCTTGTACTAAAAAGCCCAAACTAACCCCATATCATATACTTTTAGGTAATTACCAAACATGATTTGGCTATGACCAAACATACTAAGTGGACGATGTTCTCCCAATCGCAATCCATTCCCATTTTTCATCAAAGCAATCATATGGGGATTGGACAATCATGCCACTGGGTCCACTAGGCCCAATACCTCACCAAACCCCATTGACTTCAGTTTTGGGTCCCCATTGTCCCTCCTTATACTAAAAAGCAAAAATTAACCCCATATCATATGCTTTTCGGTTATTACTAAACATGTTTTAGCTATGACCAAACCTACTAAATGGAGGATGTTCACCTTTATCAGAATTCATTGCCATTACTCATCAAAGCAGTCCTATGGGGTTTAGACAATCTGTAACAGCCCGATTCCCGAGCTGCTTGCTTAACTCGCTTAGTAATCACAAATCTCAATTAACACTAAAACAATAATAATCACTTATAAATTAGATAATACTCGTAGCAGAAACAACCTGAAATATACGATCCTAGACCTGTGGGTTATGGGCCCACAAAACAATATCCTTTAAATACACCAATAACTCGACTAAAATTCCAACAAATTTATATAC
Source organism: Beta lomatogona (assembly GCA_947646795.1). Classification (NCBI taxonomy): domain Eukaryota; kingdom Viridiplantae; phylum Streptophyta; class Magnoliopsida; order Caryophyllales; family Amaranthaceae; genus Beta; species Beta lomatogona. The sequence continues at coordinate 127,245 of CANSNZ010001120.1, forward strand.
AATAGAATATCAGTAACTATTCCTGAATCAACTATTTAAACACAATTCAAGAGAAATACACTTTGTTATACTTGCACTTTGTTTATTTTCTAATGTGATCCCACACTTTAACACAAAGTTGGGGTTTTAGGTTTAGGATTTTCTTAGGGCTATTACATTCTACCCCTCTTAAAAGAAGTTACGTCCTCGAAACTTAAAATATTATCTTTTGAAAATAACTGTGGATATTGATCTTGCATATCTGCTTCTTTTTCCCAAGTGGCTTCTTCTATTCCATGGTTAGACCACAATACTTTCACGAGCGGAATCGTTTTATGTCTTAATACTTTTTCCCGGTGATCTAATATTTGTAAAGGTTTTTCTTGATAAGTCAACGCCTCATCTAATTTCAGTGGTTCATAGGATAACACATGGGATGGGTCATGGACATATTTCCTTAGTTGAGACATATGGAAAACATTATGCACTTTGGCTAGTTCTACTGGTAAAGCTAGTTCATATGCTACTTCTCCAATTCTATTTAATATCTAATACGGGCCAATATACTTAGGGCTCAATTTGCCTTTAACTCCAAATCTCCTTACTCCCCGTGTAGGTGAAATTTTAAGAAATGCTTTATCTCCAACCTCAAACTCTAACTTCCTTCTTCTTAGATCAGCGTACTTCTTCTGACGATCTTGTGCAACTCTCATCTTATCCTGAATCATCCTAATTTATTCCATTGTTTCTTGGATCAGCTTAGGTCCAGTTGGCACTTGACGATTCAAGTCATCCCAACAAATTGGCATACGACATTTCCGGCCATATAACGCTTCATTAGGAGCCATTCTAATGCTAGAATGATGACTGTTATTATATGAGAATTCAATAAGCGCTAAATGATCCTCCCATGATCCTTGAAACTCTACACAAGCTCGTAACATGTCTTGTAATGTTTGAATCGTTCTTTCCGTCTCGTCCATCGATTCTTTGGATGAAAAGCCGTGATCATATGTAGTCGTGTCCCAAATGCTTCTTGTAACTTTCCCCAGAAGTTGGATAGAAACCGAGTATCCCTATCAAAGATGATAGTTCGTGGGGTACCATGTAATCGTATGATCTCTCGAACATATGCATCTACCATCTGTTTCATCGTCCACGTAGTCTTCATGGCAATAAATCTACCTGTTTTTGTCGGTCGGTCCGGAATTACCCATATAGAGTCCTTCAACTTTCTTGAGCGAGGCAACCCTATAATAAAATCCATAGATACAGTGTCCCACTTCCAATCAGGTATTGGTAATGGTTGTAACATTCCAAGCATCTTCCCTCGATCGAATTTGATCTTTTGACACGTCAAACATCTTGCGACAAATTTTGAAGCATCTCTTTTAAGTCCTTTCCACCAAAAAGTCTTCTTGAGATCCTCTATCAGTTAATCTCTTCCTGGGTGGATGGAGTAAGAGCTATTGTGGGCTTCCCCTAAGATTTTATCCTTTAACTCACGGTTATCCGGAACACACCATCGATTATGGATCATAATACTTCCATTCTCATGAAAGCAAAAATCAGTAGATTCCCCTTTTTCTATCTTACATCTTATTTTACTCAAGAATGGGTCATGTTGTTGTTTTTGTATAATTTCATCGAATAAAGTTGGTTGAATAGTCATCGTATTAAGGATACCTTGGGTCTCTCCCTTTTGTACAACGGCTAAATCTAATCTTCTCATATCTTCATAAATTTCTTGTGGCACAGAAATAAGTTCATTCACCATTCTTCGAGGCATTCTACTTAAGGCGTCCGCCACTCGATTGGCTTTCCCTGGATGATACTTCGGATATCTATCTCATAATCCTTGATCAATTCCAACCACCTTCATTGTCGCATATTCGGATCTCTGTGTGTAAAGATGTACTTTAAACTTTTATGATCGGTGAAGATTTTACATGGAACGCCATACGTATAATGTCGCCATAACTTTAATGCAAACACAACTACAGCCAATTCTAGGTCGTGTACTTGGGTAGTTTCCCTCATGAGGTCTCAATTGTCTAGAGGCGTAAGCTATAACTTTCCCTTTCTCGCATCAATACACAACCCAAACCTTCTTTTGACGCATCACTATATATCTCGTACTCCTCCTTGTCGGTTGGTAGGGTTAACACTTGGAGCACTAGTTAACTTTCGTTTCAACTCCCGAAAAGCTTTTTCACATTTTTCTCGTCCATTGAAATTTCACATTTTTCCGCATCAACATAGTAATTGGCGGGGAAATCGTTGAAAAATTATCCACAAATTTCCTATAATACCCGCTAAACCCATAAAACTCCGTACTTCGAAACATTTGTTGGTGTTGGCCATTTGACAATCGCTTTTATCTTTTCGGGATCAACCATCACTCCCACTTTTGAGATTACATGCCCCAAGAATGATATTTCAGATAACCAAAAATTACACTTACTTGGCTTAGCATATAATTTCTTTTCTTTCAATATGTCTAATACTATCCTTAGATGATTCCCATGGTCTCTTTCATTTTTCGAGTACACTAGTATATCACCAATAAAGACCACTACGAACCGATCTAAATAAACCTTAAAATATCTCTCGCATCAAATCCATAAATGCGGCCGTAGCATTAGTCGGTCCAAAAGGCATTACCACAAACTCATAATGACCGTATCTTGTTCGAATGCCGTTTTAGGAATATCTTCGTCAGCAATCTTCATTTGATGATACCCTGATCTCAAATCTATCTTCGAGAAAACTTCAGCACCATTTAGCTGGTCAAACAAATCATCTATTCTAGGAAGAGGGTACCTATTCTTGACTGTAATCTTATTAATCTCTCTATAATCTATACACAATCTCATTGTTCCGTCTTTCTTTCGAACAAATAGCACAGAGGCTCCCCATGGCGACACACTCGGCCCGATATATCCTTTTTGCAATGCTCCTCTAATTGTTTCTTTAATTCGACCATCTCCGTCGGGGCCATCCGATATGGACTTCTAGAAATAGGCGTTGCTCCATGCACTAAATCAATGTGAAAATCTACTATACGTTTAGGGGGCAATCCAGGTAGTTCTTCAGGAAATACATTCGGAAATTCTTTCACTATTGGAATCTCCTCTACCTTTAAGGAACTTGCAGTTGTGTCAATTACATGGCACAAGTAAGCATTACTCCCTCTTCTTACTTCCTTGGCAATCTTCATTACAGACACAACCTTTACTTTCGGCTTCTTTGTAACTCCTTGATACACAATTTTATCATCTTGTGGGGTTTTCAACTGAATTGTCAGTGTTTCGCACTTGATCACAGCTTCATATTTACTAAGCCAGCCCATTCCCAAAATTATATCGTAATATCCTAAGTCAAATTGTACTAGATCGGCTATTAACTCAACACCAGCCACATTTATACAACATTCTTTATATAAGTTCTCACACTTGACTCGTAAACCATCAAAAAGATCTATTGCTAATGCTATATTTGACTGTTTTGGGATTGGATTCAATCTTTTTAAGAAACAAGGAGGATATAAATGAATTCGATGCTCCGTAATCAAAAAGAACATATGCGAGGCACATAATTCACAAGGAAAGTTCCGGAGATTACATTACCTCCATCCCTAGTAAGTTCAGTCTCCTCGTTTCCACTAATAGTCAGATTATCATTCTCGCAAAACACGGTTTGTAAATGATCCTCCTCGATTGTTGCGATTAAAACTTGATCATCCTTGGTGTCCTTTTTCATTACCCACTCCAAATTTGCTAGGTCCACTGTTGTTTTACATCTCACGAACGTTTTTACATTCTTCCTAGTCAACTCTGGACAATCCCTAGCAAAATGTCCAGGTTTCTTACATTCATAACATATATTCCTTCGATCACAAGTCTTTCCCAAATGTTCCTTACCGCATTGATAACATCTTCGATCTTTAGGTTGAGTACGTTGCTGAAAGTTTGGTGCACGTGCAACTGGCCGAGCAAATCGAGGCTTTTTATTTTTCTCCTCTTCATCATTCCCGACATTCCTCCTTTTCTCGACCTCTCTTTCTTTCTCACTAATTCTTTCTTGTTCCAATGCTCTATCATATAATTCTTGAAAATTGATACAGTGTCCCACCCTCCTCTGATAAGTAAAATTCAGTCCTTCGAAAAATCGTGTTACCCTAAACTTTTCAGACTTCACCAAATCAGGTGCAAATCGGGATAACTCTATAAACTTTGTTGTGTATTCCACTATCGACATCTTACCCTGACGTAAGTTTAGGAATTCACACTCCTTCTTAGTCTAAAGTGCGGGTGGATAAAACCTCTCACGTAATTTCTCGAGGAACTTATCCCAAGTAAAGTCAGGTTGTTGGGCAATAGTTTTCACGGTCTTCCACCACATATCTGCTAGTCCATCTAAGTAGAATGATGCTAACTTCACTCGTATGTTTGCCAGACAATTCACCACATCCAAAAGTTTCTCCATGTAAGCAATCCAGTCCTCGAATTTCACCGGATCGGGTTCCCCATCATAAGTCCTAGGATTGTGTGATGCTAACCTTTTGTAAAACTTCCCTTCATCGTCTGCATCCCTATTTGTATGATTGCTCTCCAAAAGGTTCAACAGTCGGGTATTCATAGTTTCTAACTGGTTAATTCTAGCCTCCATTTGGTGAATTGAGTCACCAGATCCTGATGATGAAGCACGACCTCTAGTTCCTACCATCCTAATTAAAGAGAATGAAATACTATTACCTTCCTACTTATTACATTAAATACATAACATAAAAGTAAAGTAAAGAACAACACATATGCACACCAAAATTTGCTCTTATATAAAAGCATATAGTTTCAGCTTATACAACCATATCCGAGTAATCAATACTACTAGTTACTAATATATATATATACCATTTACATTAGTTAATACTACTATATTCTAACATATATACACGGCTCATAGGCCCAAAAGTTAGTACACCTATATACATCCTAACATCATATACCTAAAAAGATGTCACCCCATACTATACCAACCATAATGTTACCCCAAAAAAATCATCTTCACTTCAAGTTCTCTCCAATGCTCTAATCTAATTGAAAGGGATCTCGAACATAACCACTATCACTACTACTCCCCGACTTTGTCTTTTCTGGCTTGTAATTTGAATCATAACTTGGGCTACTTTCATAAGAGATACTACTTGCATTCTTGATATCTTCATCTCCTTCTGTATCCTGATCTTCTATTCCTTCATTTCCTATCTCGGCCTCTTCTATTTCCATCTCGGGATCCTCCTCCTCAATCTCTTCACTGTCAGAACTAATATTGATATACTCAATTTCCTTATTACCTTTCTCAGACTGATTATCTTCTTCAATCCTACTTTTGGCTATCCTGCTGGAACCTGCTTCATCCTCAACCCTCCTCTTTTTAGGAGGCACTTCCTTGTTCTTGTTACCACCATCCACATCAGCATTTTCCCAAACCATTTGAGCTTCTAATTCCTTGATTTTCCTAGTTTTATACTCTTCATATGTTATGATAGCCCCTTCTTTTCTTCCTTTACGATCCACTTCTTGAATCCTCCTATAAACTTCCTCGACTGTGACATTCCATTGTATAAGCTTCTTATCTATTGTGGCATAGTCAATTTCTGACCCCCTCAATTCTCTATCAGGAATATAATAGTCTAATATCTTCCAATATTCTTGCATAAGATCTCTCCATGGATAATTCAAAGGCAAGGTCTTTACTAATGTATAAGCTTGAACTTCAGGACGAGCATATGGGTTTTCTTCTCCTCGGCCCATTGCTTGATTATACTCCACAATTGCCTTCATTACATGCCTTGCACAAGCGGGTACATCTCGTATAACACAAGCTAGCGAGAGAATAGAGTATCGGTTCACGAATCCCTGGAATATCTTCACATATGCTTGCAAGACTTTCTGTACTCGTATCCTCGGAATCAGAAGGGTCAATCACTATTGGTTTCCCTTTACTTCCTGGCTTCATCTACAAGATCAAAGCATATAGACATCGTTTAACAACTAGTCTAACTCAGACTTCATAAAATAATATTCACCTTAGGATACGTGGAATAGTCATACTTATACATTCTAATGTCTTAATTTAGCTCGGATACCATTTGTAACAGCCCGATTCCCGAGCTGCTAGCTTAACTCGCTTAGTAATCACAAATCTCAATTAACATCAAAACAATAATAATCACTTATAAATTAGATAATACTCGTAGCGGAAACAACCTGAAATATACGATCCTGGACCAGTGGGTTATGGGCCCACAAAACAATATCCTTTAAATACACCAATAACTCGACTAAAATCCCAACAAATTTATATACAATGAAATATCTGTAACTATTCCTGAATCAACTATTTAAACACAATTCAAGAGAAATACACTTTGTTATACTTGCACTTTGTTTATTTTCTAATGTGATCCCACACTTTAACACAAAGTTGGGGTTTTAGGTTTAGGATTTTCTTAGGGCTATTACACAATCATGCCAGTGGGTCCATTAGGCCCAATACCTCACCAAACCCCATTGTCTTCAGTTTTGGGCCCCCATTGTCCCTCCTTGTACTTAAAAGCCCAAATCAACCCCATATCATATGCTTTTAGGTAATTAGAAAACATGTTTTCGCCATGACCAAATCTACTAAGTGGAGGATGTTCTCCCAATCACAATCCATTCCCATTAGTCATCAAAGCAATCCTATGGGGATTGGATAATCATGCCACCGGGGTCCATTAGGCCCACTACCTCACCAAACCCCATTGACTTCGGTTTTGGGCCGTCATTGTCCCTCCTTGTACTAAAAAGCCCAAACTAACCCCATATCCTATACTCTAAGGTAATTACCAAACATGTTTTGGCTATGACCATACATACTAAGTGGACGATGTTCTCCCAATCGCAATCCATTCCATTGTTCATCAAAGCAATTCTATGGGGATTAGACAATCATGCCACTAGTTCTATTAGGCCCAATACCTCACCAAACCCCATTGACTTCAGTTTTGGGCTGTCATTGTCCCTCCTTGTACTAAAAAGCCAAAATCAACCCCATATCATAAGATTTTAGGTAATTACCAAACATGTTTTGGCTATGACCAAACATACTAAGTGGACGATGTTCTCCCAATCGCAATCCATTCCCATTATTCATCAAAGCAATCCTATGGGGATTGGACAATCATGCCATTTGGTTCCGTTAGGCCCAATACCTCACCAAACCCCATTGACTTCAGTTTTTGGGCCGTCATTGTCCCTCCTTGTACTTAAAAGCCCACACTAACCCCGTATCATATACTTTTAGGTAATTACCAAACATGTTTTGGCTATGACCAAACATACTAAGTGGACGATGTTCTCCCAATTGCAATCCATTCCCATTATTCATCAAAGCAATCCAATGGGGATTGAACAATCATGCCACTGGTCCATTAGGCCCAACACCTCACCAAACCCCATTGACTTCAGTTTTGGGCCCCCATTGTCCCTCCTTGAACTAAAAAGCCCAAATTAACCCCATATCATATGATTTGAGGTTATTATCAAACATGTTTTAGCTATGACCAAACCTACTAATTGTAGGATGTTCACCCAATCACAATTCATTCCCATTACTCATCAAAGCAATCCTATGGGGATTGGACAATCATGCCACTGGGTGCATTAGGCCCAATACCTCACTAGACCCCATTGACTTCAGTTTTGGGCCCCCATTGTCCCTCCTTGTACTAAAAAGCCCAATGCTTTTAGGTAATTACCAAACTTGTTTTAGCTATGACCAAACATACTAAGTGGAGGATCTTCTCCCAATCGAAATCCATTCCCATTACTCATCAAAGCAATCCTATGGGGATTACACAATCATGCCACTGAATTCTATTAGGCCCAATACCTCACCAAACCCCAATGACTTCAATTTTGGGCCACCATTGTCTTTCCTTGTACTAAAAAGCCCAAATCAACCCCATATCATATGCTTTTAGATAATTAGCAAACATGTTTTGGCCATGACCGAACCTACTAAGTGGAGTATGTTCCCTCAATCATAATCCGTTCCCATTACACATCAAATCAATCCAATGGGGATTGGATAATTATGCCACTAGGTCCATTAGGCCCAATACCTCACCAAACCCCATTGACATAAGTTTTGGGCTGTCATTGTCCCTCATCGTAGTAAAAAACCCAAACTAACCCCATATCATATGCTTTTAGGTAATTACAAAACATGTTTTAGCAATGACCAAACATACGAACTGGAGGATGTTCTCCCAATCGCAATCCATTCCCATTACTCATAAAAGTAATCCTACGGGGATCGGACAATGATGCCACTAGGTCCATTAGGCCCAATACCTCACCAAACCCCATTGACTTCAGTTTTGGGCCCCCATTGTCCCTCCTTTTACTAGAAAGCCCAAATTAACCCCATGCCATATGCTTTTAGGTAATTACCAAACATGTTTTAGCCATGACTAGACCTACTAAATGGAGGATGTTCTCCCAATCAAAATTCATTCCCATTACTCATCAAAGCAATCCTATGGAGATTAGATAATCATGCCACTGGCTCCATTAGGCCCAATACCTCACCAAACCCCATTGACTTCAATTTTGGGCCCCCATTGACCTTCCTTGTACTAAAAAGCCCAAATTAACCCCATATCATATGCATTTAGGTAATTAAAAAACATGTTTTGCCCATGACCAAACCTTCTAAGAGGAGGATGTTCTCCCAATCACAATTCATTCCCGGTACTCATCAAAGCAATCATATGGGGATTGGATAATCATGCCACTGGGTCCATTAGGCCTAATACCTCACCAAAACCAATTGACTTCATATTTGGTCCCCAATTGTCCCTCCTTGTACTAAAAATCCAAAATTAACCCCATACCATATGCTTTTAGGTAATTAGCAAATATGTTTGGGCTATGACCAAACATATTAAGTGGAGGATGTTCACCTAATCGCAATCCATTCCCATTCCTCATCAAAGCAATCTTATGGGGATTGGACAATCATGCCACTGGGCCCATTAGGCCTAATACCTCACCAAAACCCATTGACTTCATATTTGGTCCCCAATTGTCCCTCCTTGTACTAAAAATCCAAAATTAACCCCATACCATATGCTTTTAGGTAATTAGCAAATATGTTTGGGCTATGACCAAACATATTAAGTGGAGGATGTTCACCTAATCGCAATCCATTCCCATTCCTCATCAAAGCAATCTTATGGGGATTGGACAATCATGCCACTGGGCCCATTAGGCCTAATACCTCACCAAAACCCATTGACTTCATATTTGGTCCCCAATTGTCCCTCCTTGTACTAAAAATCCAAAATTAACCCCATACCATATGCTTTTAGGTAATTAGCAAATATGTTTGGGCTATGACCAAACATATTAAGTGGAGGATGTTCACCTAATCGCAATCCATTCCCATTCCTCATCAAAGCAATCTTATGGGGATTGGACAATCATGTCACTGGGTCAATTAGGCCCAATACCTCACCAAACCCCCATTAACTTCAATTTTGGGTCTCCATTGTCCCTCCTTGTACTAAAAAGCCCAAATTAATCCCATATAATATGTTTTTAAGTAATTACCAAACATGTTTTAGCCATGACCAAACCAACTAAGTGGAGGATGTTGTCCCAATCACAATCCATTCCCATTACTCATCAAAGCAATCCTGTGGGGATTGGACAATCATGCCACTGGGTCCATTAGGCTCAATACCTCACAAAACCCCATTGACTTCAGTTTTGGGCCCCCATTGTCCCTCCGTGTACTAAAAAGCCCAAATTAACCCCATATCATATGCTTTTAGGTAATTACCAAACATGTTTTGGCCATGACCAAACATACTAAGTGGAGGATGTTCTCCCAATCACAATCCATTCCCATCACTCATCAAAGTAATCCTATGGGGATTGGACAATCATGCCACTGGGTCCATTATTCCCAATACCTCACCAAACCTCATTGACTTCAGTTTTGGGTCGCCATCGTCCCTCCTTGTACTAAAAATCCCAAATTAATCCCATATCATATGCTTTTAGGTAATTACCAAACATGTTTTAGCCATGACCAAACCTAGTAAGTGGAGGATGTTCTCCCAATCACAATTCATGCCCATTACTCATCAAAGCAATCTTATGGGGATTGGACAATCATGCCACTGGGTCCATTAGGCCCAACACTTCACCAAACCTCATTGACTTCAGTTTTGGGCCCCCGTTGTCCCTCCTTGTACTAAAAAGCCCAAATTAACTCCATATCATGTGCTTTTATGAAACTACCAAACATGTTTTTGCCATGACCAAACATACTAAGTGAAGGATGTTCTCCCAATCACAATCCATTCCCCTTACTCATCAAAGCAATCCTATGGGGATTGGACAATCGTGCCACAGGGTCCATTAGGCCTAATACCGCACCAAACCCTATTGACTTCATATTTCGGCCTCAATTGTCCCTTCTTGTACTAAAAAACCAAAATTATTCCCATATCATATGCTTTTAGGCAATTACCAAACATGTTTTGGCTATCACCAAACATATTAAGTGGAGGATGTTCTCCTAATCGCGATCCATTCCCATTCCTGATCAAGGCAATCCTATGGGGATTGGACAATCATGATACTGGGTCCATTAAGCCCAATACCTCACCAAACCCCATTGACTTTAGTTTTGGGCCTCCATTGTCCATCCTTGTACAAAAAACGCCAAGTTGACCCCATATCATATACTTCTAGGTAATTACCAAACATGTTTTGGCTATGACCAAACATACTAAGTGGACGATGTTCTCCCAATTGCAATCCATTCCCATTATTCATCAAAGCAATCCTATGGGGATTGAACAATCATGCCACTGGGTCTATTAGACCCGATACCTCACCAAACCCCATTAACTTCAGTTGTGGGTCCCAATTGTCCCTCCTTGAACTAAAAAGCCCAAATTAACCCCATATCATATGATTTGAGGTTATTATCAAACATGTTTTAGCTATGACCAAACCTACTAATTGTAGGATGTTCACCCAATCACAATTCATTCCCATTACTCATCAAAGCAATCCTATGGGATTGGACAATCATGCCACTGGGTGCATTAGGCCCAATACCTCACTAGACCCCATTGACTTCAGTTTTGGGCCCCCATTGTCCCTCCTTGTACTAAAAAGCCCAATGCTTTTAGGTAATTACCAAACTTGTTTTAGCTATGACCAAACATACTAAGTGGAGGATCTTCTCCCAATCGAAATCCATTCCCATTACTCATCAAAGCAATCCTATGGGGATTACACAATCATGCCACTGAATTCTATTAGGCCCAATACCTCACCAAACCCCAATGACTTCAATTTTGGGCCACCATTGTCTTTCCTTGTACTAAAAAGCCCAAATCAACCCCATATCATATGCTTTTAGATAATTAGCAAACATGTTTTGGCCATGACCGAACCTACTAAGTGGAGTATGTTCCCTCAATCATAATCCGTTCCCATTACACATCAAATCAATCCAATGGGGATTGGATAATTATGCCACTAGGTCCATTAGGCCCAATACCTCACCAAAACCCCATTGACATCAGTTTTGGGCTGTCATTATCCCTCATCGTAGTAAAAAACCCAAACTAACCCCATATCATATGCTTTTAGGTAATTACAAAACATGTTTTAGCAATGACCAAACATACGAACTGGAGGATGTTCTCCCAATCGCAATCCATTCCCATTACTCATAAAAGTAATCTTATGGGGATTGGACAATCATGTCACTGGGTCAATTAGGCCCAATACCTCACCAAACCCCGTTGCCTTCAGTTTTGGTGGCCCATTGTCCCTCCTTGTATTAAAGAGCCCAAATTAACCCCATATCATATGCTTTTAGGTAATTACATAACATGTTTTGGCCATGAGCAACCCTACTAAGTGGAGGATGTTCTTCCAATCACAATCCATTCCCATTACTCATCAAAGCAATCCTATATGGATTCGACAATCATGCCACTGGGTCCATTAGGCCCAATAACTCACCAAACCCCCATTAACTTCAATTTTGGGTCTCCATTGTCCCTCCTTGTACTAAAAAGCCCAAACTAATCCCATATAATATGTTTTTAAGTAATTACCAAACATGTTTTAGCCATGACCAAACCAACTAAGTGGAGGATGTTGTCCCAATCACAATCCATTCCCATTACTCATCAAAGCAATCCTGTGGGGATTGGACAATCATGCCACTGGGTCCATTAGGCTCAATACCTCACAAAACCCCATTGACTTCAGTTTTGGGCCCCCATTGTCCCTCCGTGTACTAAAAAGCCCAAATTAACCCCATATCATATGCTTTTAGGTAATTACCAAACATGTTTTGGCCATGACCAAACATACTAAGTGGAGGATGTTCTCCCAATCACAATCCATTCCCATCACTCATCAAAGTAATCCTATGGGGATTGGACAATCATGCCACTGGGTCCATTAATCCCAATACCTCACCAAACCTCATTGACTTCAGTTTTGGGTCGCCATCGTCCCTCCTTGTACTAAAAATCCCAAATTAATCCCATATCATATGCTTTTAGGTAATTACCAAACATGTTTTAGCCATGACCAAACCTAGTAAGTGGAGGATGTTCTCCCAATCACAATTCATGCCCATTACTCATCAAAGCAATCTTATGGGGATTGGACAATCATGCCACTGGGTCCATTAGGCCCAACACCTCACCAAACCTCATTGACTTCAGTTTTGGGCCCCCGTTGTCCCTCCTTGTACTAAAAAGCCCAAATTAACTCCATATCATGTGCTTTTATGAAACTACCAAACATACTAAGTGAAGGATGTTCTCCCAATCACAATCCATTCCCCTTACTCATCAAAGCAATCATATGGGGATTGGACAATCGTGCCACAGGGTCCATTAGGCCTAATACCGCACCAAACCCTATTGACTTCATATTTCGGCCCCAATTGTCCCTTCTTGTACTAAAAAACCAAAATTATTCCCATATCATATGCTTTTAGGCAATTACCAAACATGTTTTGGCTATCACCAAACATATTAAGTGGAGGATGTTCTCCTAATCGCGATCCATTCCCATTCCTGATCAAGGCAATCCTATGGGGATTGGACAATCATGTCACTGGGTCCATTAGGCCCAATACCTCACCAAACCCCATTGACTTTAGTTTTGGGCCTCCATTGTCCATCCTTGTACAAAAAACGCCAAGTTGACCCCATATCATATACTTCTAGGTAATTACCAAATATGTTTTGGCCATGACCAAACCTACTAAGTGGAGGATGTTCTTCCAATCACAAACCATTTCCATTACTTATCAAAGTAATCCTATGGTGATTGGACAATCATGCCACTGGGTCCATTAGACCCGATACCTCACCAAACCCCATTAACTTCAGTTGTGGGTCCCAATTGTCCCTCCTTATACTAAAAATCCCAAATTAATCCCATATCATATGCTTTTAGGTAATACCAAACATGTTTTAGCCATGACCAAACCTACTAAGTGGAGGATGTTCTCTCAATCACCATTCATTCCCATTACTCATCAAAACAATCTTATGGGGATTGGACAATCATGACACTGGGTCCATTAGGCCCAATACCTTACCAAACCTCATTGACTTCAGTTTTGGGCCCCCATTGTCTCTCCTGGTGCTAAAAAGCCCAAATTAACCCCATATCATATGCTTTTAGGTAATTACCAAATATATTTTGGCCATGACCAAACATACTTAGTGGAGGATGTTCCCCCAATCACAATCCATTCCCAATACTCATCAAAGCAATCCTATGGTGATTGGACATTCATGCCACTGTGTCCATCAAGCCCAATACCTCAACAAACCCCATTAACATCAGTGTTTGGTCCCCATTGTCCCTCCTTGTACTAAAAAGCCCAAATTAATCCCATATCATATGCTTTTAGGTAATTACCAAACATGTTTTAGCCATGAACAAACCTACAAATTAGGGAATGTTATCCCAATCACAATTCATTCCCATTACTCATCAAAGCAATCCTTTGGGGATTAGACAATCATGCCACTGGGTCCATTAGGCGCAATACCTCACCAAACCCTATTGACTTCAGTTTTGGGCCCCCATTGTCCCTTCTTGTACTAAAAAGCCCAAATTAACCCCATATCATATGCTTTTAGGTAATTACCAAACATGTTTTGCGCATGACCAAACATACTAAGTGGAGGATGTTCTCCTAATTACAATCCATTCTCATTACTCATCAAAGCAATACTATGGGGATTGAACAATCATGCCACAGGGTCCATTAGGCCCAATACCTCACCAAACCCCCATTGACTTCAGTTTTGGGCCATCACTGCCCCTCGTATTAAAAAGCCCAAATTAACCCCATATCATATGCTTTTAAGTAATTACCAAACATGTTTTAGATATGACCATAACTAATAAGTGGAGGATGTTCTCCCGATCACAATCCATTCCCATTACTCTTCAAAGCAATCCAATGGGGATTGGATAATCAGGCGACTGGGTCCATTAGGCCCAATACCTCACCAAACCCCATTGACTTCAGTTTTGGGACCCGATTGTCCCTTCTTGTACTAAAAAGCCCAAATTAACCCTATATCACATGTTTTTAGGTAATTACCAAACATGTTTTAGTTATGACCAAACCTACTAACTGGAGGATGTTCTCCCAATCACAATCCATTTCCATTACTCATCATAGCAATCCTATGAGGATTGGACAATCATGCCATTGAGTCCATTAGGCCTAATACCTCACCAAATCCTATTGACTTTAGTTTTGGGCCATCATTGTCCATCCTTGTACTAAAAAGCAAAAATTAACCCAATATCATATGCATTTAAGTAATTACTAAAGATATTTTAGCCATGACCAGACCTACTAAGTGGAGGATGTTCTCCCAATCACAATCCATTCACATTACTCATCAAAGCAGTATGGGGATTGGATAATCATGCCACTGGGTCCATTAGGCCCAATACCTCACCAAAACCCATTGACTTCAGTTTTGGGCCCCCATTGTCCCCCCTTGTACTAAAAAGCCCAAATTAATCCCATATCATATGGTTTTAGGTAATTACCAAACATGTTTTGGCCATGACCAAACCTAGTAAGTGGAGGATGTTCTCCCAATCACAATGCATTCCCATTACTTATCAAAGCAATCCTATAGAGATTAACCAATCATGCCACTGGGTCCATTAGACCTAATACCTCACCACAGCATATTGACTTCAGTTTTGTTCCCCCATTGTCCCACCTTGTACTAAAAAGCCCAAATTAACCTCATATCATATGCGTTTAGGTAATTACCAAACATGTTTTGGCCATGACCAAACCTACTAAGTGTAGGATGTTCTCCTAATCACAATCCATTTCCATTACTCATCATAGCAATCCTATGAGGATTGGACAATCATGCCATTGAGTCCATTAGGCCCAATACCTCACCAAACCCTATTGACTTTAGTTTTGGGATATCATTGTCCATCCATGTACTAAAAAACCCAAATTAACCCTATATCATATGCATTTAAGTAATTACTAAACATGTTTTAGCCATGACCAGACCTACTAAGTGGAGGATGTTCTCCCAATCACAATCCATTCCCATTACTCATCAAAGCAATGCTATGGGGATTGGATAATCATGCCACTGGGTCCATTAGGCCCAATACCTCGCCAAAACCCATTGACTTCAGTTTTAGGCCCCCATTGTCCCCCCTTGTACTAAAAAGCCCAAATTAACCCCATATCATATGGTTTTAGGTAATTACCAAATATGTTTTGGCCATGACCAAACATACTAAGTGGAGGATGTTCTTCTTATCACAATCCATTCCCATAACTTATCAAAGCAATCCTATGGGGATTGGACAATCATACCACTGGGTCTATTAGGCCCAATGCCTCACAAAACCCCATTGACTTCAGTTTTGCGTCCCATTGTCCATCCTTGTACTAAAAAGCCCAAATTAACCCCATATCACATGTTTTAGGTAATTACCAAACATGTTTTAATCATGATCAAAACTACTAACTGGAGGACGTTCTCCTAATCACAATTCATTCCCATTACTCATCAAATTAATCCTATAGGGATTGGACAATCATGCCACGGAGTCCAGTAGGCCCAAAACCTCACCAAACCCCGTTGACTTTAGTTTTGGCCCCCCCATTGTACTAAAAAGCCCAAATTAACCCCATATCATATGCTTTTAGGTAATTACCAAACATGTTTTGGCCATGACCAAACCTAGTAAGTGGAGGATGTTCTCCCAATCACAATGCATTCCCATTACCCATCAAAGCAATCCTATAGAGATTAAACAATCATGCCACTGGGTCCATTAGACCTAATACCTCACCAAACCATATTGACTTCAGTTTTGTTCCCCTATTGTCCCACCTTGTACTAAAAAGCCCAAATTAACCTCATATCATATGCGTTTAGGTAATTACCAAACATGTTTTGGCCATGACCAAACCTACTAAGTGTACGATGTTCTCCCAATCACAATCCATTTCCATTACTCATCATAGCAATCCTATGAGGATTGGACAATCATGCCATTGAGTCCATTAGGCCCAATACCTCACCAAACCCTATTGACTTTAGTTTAGGGCCATCATTGTCCATCCATGTACTAAAAAGCCCAAATTAACCCCATATCCTATGCATTTAAGTAATTACTAAACATGTTTTAGCCATGACCAGACCTACTAAGTGGAGGATGTTCTCCCAATCACAATCCATTCCCATTACTCATCAAAGCAATGCTATGGGGATTGGATAATCATGCCACTGGGTCCATTAGGCCCAATACCACACCAAAACCCATTGACTTCAATTTTAGGCCCCCATTGTCCCCCCTTGTACTAAAAAGCCCAAATTAACCCCATATCATATGGTTTTAGGTAATTACCAAATATGTTTTGGCCATGACCAAACATAGTAAGTGGAGGATGTTCTTCTAATCACAATCCATTCCCATTACTCATCAAAGCAATCCTATGGGGATTGGACAATCATACCACTGGGTCCAGTAGGCCCAAAACCTCACCAAACCCCGTTGACATTAGTTTTGGGCCCCCCATTGTACTAAAAAGCCCAAATCAACCCCATATCATATGCTTTTAGGGAATTACCAAACATGTTTTGGCCATGACCAAACCTAGTAAGTGGAGGATGTTCTCCCAATCAAAATGCATTCCCATTACTCATCAAAGCAATCCTATAGAGATTAAACAATCATGCCACTAGGTCCATTAGAACTAATACCTCACCAAACCATATTGACTTCAGTTTTATTCCCCCATTGTCCCACCTTGTACTAAAAAGCCCAAATTAACCTCATATCATATTTGTTTAGGTAATTACCAAACATGTTTTGGCCATGACCAAACCTAGTAAGTGGAAGATGTTCTCCCAATCACAATGCATTCCCGTTACTCATCAAAGCAATCCTATAGAGATTAAACAATCATGCCACTGGGTCCATTAGACCTAATACCTCACCAAACCATATTGACTTCAGTTTTGTTCCCCCATTGTCCCACCCTGTACTAAAAAGCCCAAAGTAACCTCATATCATACGCGTTTAGGTTATTACCAAACATGTTTTGGCCATGACCAAACCTACTAAGTGGAGGATGTTCTCCCAATCGAAATCCATTCTCATTACTCATCAAAGCAATGCTATGGGGATTGGATAATCATGCCACGAGGTCCATTAGGCCCAATACCTGACGAAAACCCATTGACTTCAGTTTTAGGCCCCCATTGTCCCCCCTTGTTCTAAAAAGCCCAAATTAACCCCATATCATATGGTTTTAGGTAATTACCAAATATGTTTTGGCCATGACCAAACATACTATGTGGAGGATGTTCTTCTAATCACAATCCATTCCCATTACTCATCAAAGCAATCCCATGGGGATTGGACAATCATGCCACTGGGTCTATTAGGCCCAATACCTCGCAAAACCCCATTGACTTCAGTTTTGGGTCCCATTGTCCATCCTTGTACTAAAAAGCCCAAATTAACCCCATATCACATGTTTTTAGGTAATTACCAAACATGTTTTAATCATGACCAAACCTACTAACTGGAGGATGTTCTCCTAATCACAATTCATTCCCATTACTCATCAAATTAATCCTATGGGGATTAAACAATCATGCCAATGGGTCCATTAGGCCCAATACCTCAACAAACTCCATTAACTTCAGTGTTGGGTCCCCATTGTCCCTCCTTGTACTAAAAAGCCCAAATTAACCCCATATCATATGCTTTTAAGTAATTACCAAACGTGTTTTGGCCATGACCATACCTACTAAGTGGAGGATGTTCTCCCAATCACAATCCATTCTCATTACTCATCAAAGCAATCCTATGGGGATTGGATAATCATGCCACTGGGTCCATTGGGCCCAATACCTCACCAAACCCCATTGACTTCAGTTTTGGGACCCGATTGTCACTTCTTGTACTAAAAAGCCCAAATTAACCCCATACTATATGTTTTTAGGTAATTATCAAACATGTTTTGGCCATGACCAAACCTACTAAGTGGAGGATGTTCTCCCAATCGAAATCCATTCTCATTACTCATCAAAGCAATGCTATGGGGATTGGATAATCATGCCACGAGGTCCATTAGGCCCAATACCTGACGAAAACCCATTGACTTCAGTTTTAGGCCCCCATTGTCCCCCCTTGTTCTAAAAAGCCCAAATTAACCCCATATCATATGGTTTTAGGTAATTACCAAATATGTTTTGGCCATGACCAAACATACTATGTGGAGGATGTTCTTCTAATCACAATCCATTCCCATTACTCATCAAAGCAATCCTATGGGGATTGGACAATCATGCCACTGGGTCTATTAGGCCCAATGCCTCACAAAACCCCATTGACTTCAGTTTTGGGTCCCATTGTCCATCCTTGTACTAAAAAGCCCAAATTAACCCCATATCTCATGTTTTTAGGTAATTACCAAACATGTTTTAATCATGACCAAACCTACTAACTGGAGGATGTTCTCCTAATCACAATTCATTCCCATTACTCATCAAATTAATCCTATGGGGATTGGACAATCCTGCCACTGGGTACAGTAGGCCCAATACCTCACCAAACCCCGTTGACTTTAGTTTTGGGCCCCCATTGTACTAAAAAGCCCAAATTAACCCCATATCATATGCTTTTAGGCAACTACCAAACATGTTTTGGCCATGACCAAACCTAGTAAGTGGAGGATGTTCTCCAAATCACAATGCATTCTCTTTACTCATCAAAGCAATCCTATAGACATTAAACAATCATGCCACTGGGTCCATTAGACCTAATACCTCACCAAACCCTATTGACTTCAGTGTTGGGTCCCCATTGTCTCTCCTTGTACTAAAAAGCCCAAATTAATCCAATATCATATGCTTTGAGGTAATTACCAAACATGTTTTAGCCATGAACAAACCTACAAATTGGACGATGTTATCCCAATCACAATTCATTCCCATTACTCATCAAAGCAATCCTTTGGGGATTAGACAATCATGCCACTGGGTCCATTAGGCCCAAAACCTCACCAAACCCTATTGACTTTAGTTTTGGGCCCCCATTATCCCTTCTTGTACTAAAAAGCCCAAATTAACCCCATATCATATGCTTTTAGGTAATTAACAAACATGTTTTGTCCATGACCAAACATACTAAGTGGAGGATGTTCTCCTAATCACAATCCATTCCCATTACTCATCATAGCAATCCTATGGGAATTGGACAATCATGCCACTAGGTCCATTAGGCCCAATACCTCACCAAACCCCATTGACTTTAGTTTTGGGTCATCATTGTCCCTCCTCGTACTAAAAAGCCCAAATTAACCTCATATCATATGCTTTTAAGTAATTACCAAACATGTTTTCGCCATGACCATACCTACTAAGTGGAGGATGTTCTCCCAATCACAATCCATTCCCATTACTCATCAAAGCAATGCTATGGGATTGGATAATCATGCAACTGGGTCCATTAGGCCCAATACCTCACCAAAACCCATTGACTTCAGTTTTAGGCGCCCATTGTCCCCCCTTGTACTAAAAAGCCCAAATTAACCCCATATCATATGGTTTTAGGTAATTACCACATATGTTTTGGCCATGACCAAACCTACTAACTGGAGGATGTTCTCCTAATCACAATTCATTCCCATTACTCATCAAATTAATCCTATGGGGATTGGACAATCATGCCACTGGGTCCAGTAGGCCCAATACCTCACCAAACCCCGTTGCCTTTAGTTTTGGGCCCCCATTGTACTAAAAAACCAAATTAACCCCATATCATATGCTTTTAGGTAATTACCAAATAGGTTTTGGCCATGATCACACCTACTAAGTGGAGGATGTTCTGCCAATCACAATGCACTCCCATTACTCATCAAAGCAATCCTATAGAGATTAAACAATCATGCCACTAGGTCCATTAGACCTAATACCTCACCAAACCATATTGACTTCAGTTTTGGTCCCCATTGTCCCACCTTGTACTAAAAAGCCCAAATTAACCTCATATCATATGCGTTTAGGTAATTACCAAACATGTTTTGGCCATGACCAAACCTACTAAGTGGAGGATGTTCTCCCAATCACAATCCATTTCCATTACTCATCAAAGCAATCCTATGAGGATTGGACAATCATGCCACTGAGTCCATTTGGACCAATACCTCACCAAACCCCATTGACTTCAGTTTTGGGCCATCATTGTCCCTCCTTGTACTAAAAATCCCAAATTAACCCCATATCATATGCATTTAAGTAATTACCAAAGATGTTTTAGCCATGACCAGACCTACTAAGTGGAGGATGTTTTCCCATTCACAATCCTTTCCCATTACTCATCAAAGCAATCCTATGGGGATTGGACAATCTTGCCATTGGGTCCATTAAACCCAATACCTCACCAAACCATATTGACTTCAGTTTTGGGCCCCCATTGTCTCTCATTGTACTAAAAAGCCCAAATTAACCCCATATCATATTATTTTAGGTAATTACCAATTATGTTTTGGCCATGACCAAACATACTCAGTGGATGATGTTCCGCCAATCACAATCCGTTCCCAATACTCATCAAAGCAATCCAATGGGGATTGGACAATCATGCCACTAGGTCCATTAGGCCCAATACCTCACCGAACCCCATTAACTACAGTTTTGGGTCCCCATTGTACTAAATAGCCCAAATTAATCCCATATCATATGCTTTTCGGTAATTACCAAACATGTTTTAGCCATGACCAAACCTACTAAGTGGAGGATGTTATCCTAATCACAATTCATTCCCATTACTCATCAAAGCAATCCTTTAGGGGTTAGATAATCATGCCACTAGGTCCATTAAGCCCAATACCTCACCAATCCCCATGGACTTCAGTTTTGGGTCCCTATTGTCCCTACTTGTACTAAAAAGCCCAAATTAACCCCATATCATATGCTTTTAGGTAATTACCAAACATATCTTGCACATGACCAAACATACTAAGTGGAGGATGTTCTCCCAATCCCAATCCATTCGCATTACTCATCAAAGCAATCTTATGGGGATTGAATAATCATGCTACTGGGTCCATTAGGCCCAATACCTCACCAAACCCAATTGACTTCAGTTTTGGGACCCGATTGTCCCTTCTTGTACTAAAAAAGCCCAAATTAACCCCATATTATATGATTTTAGGTAATTATCAAACATGTTTTGGCCTTGACTAAACCTACTAAGTAGAGGATGTTCTCCCAATCGAAATCCATTCCAATTACTCATCAAAGGAATCCTATGGGGATTGGACAATCATGCCTTGGGCCCATTAGGCCCAATACCTCACAAAACCCCATTGACTTCGGTTTTGGGTCCCATTGTCCATCCTTGCACTAAGTGGAGGATGTTATCCCAATCACATTCATTCCCATTACTCATCAAAGCACTCCTTTTGAGATTAGACAATCATGCCACTAGGTCCATTAGGCCCATTACCTCACCAAACCCCATGGACTTCAGTTTCGGGTCCCTATTGTCCCTACTTGTACTAAAAAGCCCAAATTAACCCCATATCATATGCTTTTAGGTAATTACCAAACATATTTTGCCCATGACCAAGCCTACTAAGTGGAGGATGTTCTCCCAATCAAAATCCATTTCCATTACTCATCATAGCAATCCTATGAGGATTGGACAATCATGCCATTGAGCCCATTAGGCCCAATACCTCACCAAACCCTATTGACTTCGGTGTTGGGTCCCCATTGTCTCTCCTTGTACTAAAAAGCCCAAATTAACCCCATATCATATGCTTTTAGGTAATTACCAATCATGTTTTGGCCATGACCAAACCTAGTAAGTGGAGGATGTTCTCCTAATTACAATGCATTCCCATTACTTATCAAAGCAATCCTATAGGGATTAAACAATCATGCCACTTGGGTCCATTAGACCCAATACCTCAACAAACCATATGGACTTCAGTTTTGGGCCCCCATTGTCCCATCTTGTACTAAAAAGCCCTAATTAAACCCATATCATATGCTTTTAGGTAATTACAAAATATGTTTTGGCCATGACAAAACATACTAAGTGGAGGATGTTCTCCCAATCACAATCCATTTCCATTACTCATCAAAGCAATCCTATGGGGATTGGACAATCATGCCACTGGGTCTATTAGGCCCAATACCTCACAAAACCCCATTGGCTTCAGTTTTGGGTCCCATTGTCCATCCTCGTACTAAAAAGCCCAAATTAACCTCATATCACATGTTTTTAAGTAATTACCAAACATGTTTTAGTCCTGACCAAACCTACTAACTAGAGGATGTTCTCCTAATCACAATTCATTCCCATTACTCATGAAATTAATCCTATGGGGATTGGACAATCATGCCACTTGGTCCAGTAGGCCCAATACCTCACCAAACCCCATTAACTTTAGTTTTAGGCCCCCATTGTACTAAAAAGCCCAAATTAAACCCATATCATATGATTTTAGGTAATTACCAAAGATTTTTGGGCCATGACCAAACCTAGTAAGTGGAGGATATTCTCCCAATCACAATGGATTCCCATTACTCATCAAAGCATTCCTATAGAGATTAAACAATCATGCCACTGGGTCCATTAGACCTAATACCTAACCAAACCATATTGACTTCAGGTTTGGTCACCCATTGTCCCACCTTGTACCAAAAAGCCCAAATTAACCTCATATCATATGCGTTTAGGTAATTACCAAACATGTTTTGGCCATGACCAAACCTACTAAGTGGAGGATGTTCTCCCAATCACAATCCATTTCCATTACTGATCAAAGCAATCCTATGAGGATTGGACAATCATGCCATTGAGTCCATTAGGTCCAATACCTCACCAAACCCTATTGATTTTAGTTTTGGGCCATCATTGTCCCTCCTTGTACTAAAAAGCCCAAATTAACCCCATATCATATGCATTTACGTAATTACTAAACATGTTTTAGCCATGACCAGACCTACTATGTGGAGGATATTCTCCCAAACACAATCCATTTCCATTACTCATCAAAGCAATGCTATGGGGATTGGATATTCATGCCACTGGGTCCATTAGGCCCAATACCTCACCAAAACCCATTGACTTCAGTTTTGGGCCCCCATTGTCCCCTCTTGTACTAAAAAGCCCAAATTAACCCCATATCATATGGTGTTAGGTAATTACCAAATATGTTTTGGGTATGACCAAACAAACTAAGTGGAGGATGTTCTTCTAATCACAATCCATTCCCATTACTCATCAAAGCAATCTTATGGGGATTGAATAATCATGCTACTGGGTCCATTAGGCCCAATACCTCACCAAACCCCATTGACTTCAGTTTTGGGACCCGATTGTCCCTTCTTGTACTAAAAAGCCCAAATTAACCCCATATTATATGATTTTAGGTAATTATCAAACATGTTTTGGCCTTGACTAAACCTACTAAGTAGAGGATGTTCTCCCAATCGAAATCCATTCCCATTACTCATCAAAAGAATCCTATGGGGATTGGACAATCATGCCACTGGGCCCATTATGCCCAATACCTCACAAAACCCCATTGACATCAGTTTTGTGTCCCATTGTCCATCCTTGCACTAAGTGGAGGATGTTATCCCAATCATATTCATTCCCATTACTCATCAAAGCAATCCTTTGGAGATTAGACAATCATGCCACTAGGTCCATTAGGCCCAATACCTCACCAAACCCCATGGACTTCGGTGTTTGGGTCCCCTATTGTCCCTCTTGGTACTAAAAAGCCCAAATTAACCCCATATCATATGCTTTTAGGTAATTACCAAACATATTTTGCCCATGACCAAGCCTACTAAGTGGAGGATGTTCTCCCAATCAAAATCCATTTCCATTACTCATCATAGCAATCCTATGAGGATTGGACAATCATGCCATTGAGCCCATTAGGCCCAATACCTCACCAAACCCTATAGACTTCAGTGTTGGGTCCCGATTGTCTCTCCTTGTACTAAAATGCCCAAATTAACCCCATATCATATGCTTTTAGGTAATTACCAATCATGTTCTGGCCATGACCAAACCTAGTAAGTGGAGGATGTTCTCCTAATCACAATGCATTCCCATTACTTATCAAAGCAATCCTATAGGGATTAAACAATCATGCCACTGGGTCCATTAGACCCAATACCTCAACAAACCATATTGACTTCAGTTTTGGGCCCCCATTGTGCCATCTTGTACTAAAAAGCCCTAATTAAACCCATATCATATGCTTTTAGGTAATTACAAAATATGTTTTGGCCATGACAAAACATACTAAGTGGAGGATGTTCTCCCAATCACAATCCATTTCCATTACTCATCAAAGCAATCCTATGGGGATTGGACAATCATGCCACTGGGTCTATTAGGCCCAATACCTCACAAAACCCCATTGGCTTCAGTTTTGGGTCCCATTGTCCATCCTCGTACTAAAAAGCCCAAATTAACCCCATATCACATGTTTTTAAGTAATTACCAAACATGTTTTAGTCCTGACCAAACCTACTAACTAGAGGATGTTCTCCTAATCACAATTCATTCCCATTACTCATGAAATTAATCCTATGGGGATTGGACAATCATGCCACTGGGTCCAGTAGGCCCAATACCTCACCAAACCCCATTAACTTTAGTTTTAGGCCCCCATTGTACTAAAAAGCCCAAATTAACCCCATATCATATGATTTTAGGTAATTACCAAAGATTTTTGGGCCATGACCAAACCTAGTAAGTGGAGGATGTTCTCCCAATCACAATGGATTCCCATTACTCATCAAAGCATTCCTATAGAGATTAAACAATCATGCCACTGGGTCCATTAGACCTAATACCTAACCAAACCATATTGACTTCAGTTTTGGTCACCCATTGTCCCACCTTGTACCAAAAAGCCCAAATTAACCTCATATCATATGCGTTTAGGTAATTACCAAACATGTTTTGGCCATGACCAAGCCTACTAAGTGGAGGATGTTCTCCCAATCACAATCCATTTCCATTACTGATCAAAGCAATCCTATGAGGATTGGACAATCATGCCACTGAGTCCATTAGGCCCAATACCTCGCCCAACCCCATTAACTTCAGTTTTGGGCCATAATTGTCCCTCCTTGTACTAAAATCCCAAATTAACCCCACATCATATGCATTTAAGTAATTACCAAACATGTTTTAGCCATGACCAGACCTACTAAGTGGAGGATGTTCTCCCAATCACAATCCTTTCCCATTACTCATCAAAGCAATCCTATTGGGATTGGACAATCTTGCCACTGGGTCCATTAAACCCAATACCTCACCAAACCATTTTGACTTCAGTTTTGGGGCCCCATTGTCTCTCATTGTACAAAAAAGCCCAAATTAACCCCATATCATATTATTTTATATAATTACCAAATATGTTTTGGCCATGACCAAACATACTCAGTGGAGGATGTTCCCCCAATCACAAACCATTCCCAATACTCATCAAAGCAATCCTAGGGGATTAGACAATAATGCCACTGGGTCCATTAGGCCCAATACCTCACCAAACTCCATTAACTACAGTTTTCGGTCCCCATTGTCCTTCCTTGTACTAAATAACCCAAATTAACCCCATATCATATTGCTTTTTAGTAATTAACCAACATGTTTTGGCCATGACCAGACCTACTAAGTGGACGACGTTCTCCCAATCACAATCCATTCCCATTACTCCTCAACGCAATCCTATGGGGATTGGACAATCTTGCCACTGGGTCCATTAAACCCAATACCTCATCAAACCATATTGACTTCAGTTTTAGGCCCCCATTGCCTCTCCTTGTACTAAAAAGCCCAAATTAACCCTATATCATATGCTTTTAGGTAATTACCAAATATATTTTGGCCATGACCAAACATACTCGGTGGAGGATGATCCCCTAATCACAATCCATTCCCAATACTCATCAAAGCAATCCTATGGGGATTGGACAATTATGCCACTGGGTCCATTAGGTCCAATACCTCACCAAACCCCATTAACTTCAGTGTTGGGTCCCAATTGTCCCTCCTTGTACTGAAAAGCCCAAATTAATCCCATATCATATGCTTTTAGGTAATTACCAAACATGTTTTAGCCATGAACAAACCTACAAATTGGAGGATATTATCCCAATCACAATTCATTCCCATTACTCGTCAAAGAAATCCTTTGGGGATTAGACAATCATGCCACTTGGGTCCATTAGGCCCGATATCTCACTAAACCCTATTGACTTCGGTTTTGGGCCCCCATTGTCCCCTCTTGTACTAAAAAGCCCAAATTAACCCCCATATCATATGCTTTTAGGTAATTACCAAACATGTTTTGCCCATGACCAGACATACTAAGTGCAGGATGTTCTCCCAATCACAATCCATTCCCATTAGTCATCAAAGTAATCCTATGGGGATTGGATAATCATGCCACTGGGTCCATTAGGCCCAATACCTCACCAAACCTCATTGACTTCAGTTTTGGGACCCGATTGTCCCTTCTTGTAATAAAAAGCCCAAATTAACCCCATATTATATGCTTTTAGGTAATTATCAAACATGTCTTGGCCATGACCAAACCTACTAAGTGGAGGATGTTGTCCCCAATCGAAATCCATTCCCATTACTCATCAAAGCAATCGTATGGGAATTGGACAATCATGCCACTTCGGGTCCATTAGGCCCAATACCTCACCAAACCCCGTTGACTTTAGTTTTAGGCCCCCATTGTCCCTCCTTGTACTAAAAAGTCCAAATTAACCCCATATCATATGCTTTTAGGTAATTACCAAACATGTTTTCGCCATGACCAAACCTAGTAAGTCGATGATGTTCTCCCAATCACAATGCATTCCCATTACTAATCAAAGCAATCCTATAGTGATTAAACAATCATGCCACTAGGTCCATTACACCCAATACCTCACCAAACCATATTGACTTCAGTTTTGGGCTCCCATTGTCCCACCTTGTACAAAAAAGCCCAGATTAACCTCATATCATATGAGTTTAGGTAATTACCAAACATGTTTTGGCCATGACCAAACCTACTAAGTGGAGGATGTTCACCTAATCACAATCCATTTCCATTACTCATCAAAGCAATCCTATGAGGATTGGACAATCATGCCACTGAGTCCATTAGGCCCAATACCTCGCCCAACCCCATTAACTTCAGTTTTGGGCCATAATTGTCCCTCCTTGTACTAAAATCCCAAATTAACCCCATATCATATGCATTTAAGTAATTACCAAACATGTTTTAGCCATGACCAGACCTACTAAGTGGAGGATGTTCTCCCAATCACAATCCTTTCCCATTACTCATCAAAGCAATCCTATTGGGATTGGACAATCTTGCCACTGGGTCCATTAAACCCAATACCTCACCAAACCATTTTGACTTCAGTTTTGGGGCCCCATTGTCTCTCATTGTGCAAAAAAGCCCAAATTAACCCCATATCATATTATTTTATATAATTACCAAATATGTTTTGGCCATGACCAAACATACTCAGTGGAGGATGTTCCCCCAATCACAAACCATTCCCAATACTCATCAAAGCAATCCTAGGGGATTAGACAATAATGCCACTGGGTCCATTAGGCCCAATACCTCACCAAACTCCATTAACTACAGTTTTCGGTCCCCATTGTCCTTCCTTGTACTAAATAACCCAAATTAATCCCATATCATATGCTTTTAGGTAATTACCAAACATGTTTTGGCCATGACCAAACCTACTAAGTGGAGGATGTTATCCCAATCACAATTCATTCCCATTACTCATCAAAGCAATCCTTTGGGGATTTGATAATCATGCCACTGGGTCCATTAGGCCCAATACCTCACCAAACCCTATGACCAAACCTACTAAGTGGAGGATGTTATCCCAATCACAATTCATTCCCATTACTCATCAAAGCAATCCTTTGGGGATTTGATAATCATGCCACTGGGTCCATTAGGCCCAATACCTCACCAAACCCTATGGACTTCAGTTTTAGGTCCCCATTGTCCCTACTTGTACTAAAAAGCCCAAATTAACCGCATATCATATGCTTTTAGGTAATTACCAAACATATTTGGCACATGACCAAACATACTAAGTGGAGGATGTTCTCTCAATCACAATCCATTCCCATTACTCATCAAAGCAATCTTATGGGGATTGAACAATCATGCCACTAGGTCCATTAGGCCCAATACACTACCAAACCCCATTAACTTCAGTTTTAGGCCCCCATTGTCCCTTATTGTACTAAAAAGCCCAAATTAATCCCATATCATATGCTTTTAGGTAATTACCAAACATGTTTTAGCCATTACCAAACCTACTAATTGGAGGATGTTATGCCAATCGAAATCCATTCCCAGTGCTCATCAAAGCAATCCTATGAGGATTAGACAATCATGCCACTGGGTCCATTAGGCCCAATGCCTCACCAAACCCCATTGACTTCACTTTTGGGCCCCCATTGTCCCTCCTTGTACTAAAAAGCCCAAATTAACCAAATATCATGTGTTTTTAGGTAATTACAACACATGTTTTGGCCATGACCAAACCTAGTAAATGGAGAATGTTCTCCCAATCACAATCCATTCCAATTACTCATCAAAGCAATCCTATGGGAATTGGATAATCATGCCACTAGGTCCATTAGGCCCAATACCTCACCAAACCCCATTGGCTTCAGTTTTGGGCCGTCATGGTCCCTCCGTGTACTAAAAAGCCCAAATTAATCCCATATCATATTCTTTTAGGTAATTATCAAACATGTTTTAGCCATGACCAAACCTACTAAGTGGTGGATGTTATCCTAATCACAATTCATTCCCATTACTCATCAAAGCAATCCCATGGGGATTGGATAATCATGCCATTGGGTCCATTAGGCCCAATACCTCACTAAACAACATTGACTTCAGTTTTGGGCCCTCGTTGTCCCTCCTTGTACTAAAAAGCCTAAATTAACCCCATATCATATGCTTATAGGTAATTACCAAACATGTTTTGGCCATGACCAAACCTACTAAGTGGAGGATGTTCTTCCAATCACAATGCATTCCCATTACTCATCAAAGCAATCCTATGGGCATTAGACAATCATGCCACTGGGTGCATTAGGCCCAATACCTCACCAAACCCCAATGACTTCAGTTTTGGGTCCTATTGTCCATCCTTGTACTAAAAAGCCTAAATTAACCCCATATCACATGTTTTTAGGTAATTACCAAACATGTTTTTGCCATGACCAAACCTACTAAGTGGAGGATGTTCTTCCAATCACAATCCATTCCCATTACTCATCAAAGCAATCTTATGGGGATTGAACAATCATGCCACTGGGTCCATTATGCACAATACACTACCAAACCCAATTAACATCGGTTTTGGGCCCCCATTGTCCCTTATTGTACTAAAAAGCCCAAATTAATCCCATATCATATGCTTTTAGGTAATTACCAAACATGTTTTAGCCATTACCAAACCTACTAAGTGGAGTTTGTTATGCCAATCGAAATCCATTCCCATTACTCATCAAAGCAATCCTATGAGGATTGGACAATCATGCCACTGGGTCCATTAGGCCCAATACCTCACCAAACCCCATTTACTTCAGTTTTGGGCCCCCATTGTCCATCCTTGTACTAAAAAGCCCAAATTAACCAAAAATCATGTGTTTTTAGGTAATTACAACACATGTTTTGGCCATGACCAAACCTAGTAAATGGAGGATGTTCTCCCAATCACAATCCATTCCCATTACTCATCAAAGCAATCCTATGGGAATTGGATAATCATGCCACTAGGTCCATTAGGCCCTATACCTCACCAAACCCCATTGACTTCAGTTTTGGGCCATAATTGTCCCTCCATATACTAAAAAGACCAAATTAACCCCATATCATATGCTTTTAGATAATTACCATATATGTTTTGGCCATGACCAAACGTACTAAGTGGAGGATGTTCTCCCAATCACAATCCAATTCCATTACTCATCAAAGCAATCCTATGGGGATCAGACAATTATGCCACTGGGTCCATTAGGCCCAATACCTCACTAAACCCGATTAACTTCAGTTTTGGGTCCCTATTATCTCTCCTTGCACTAAAAAGCCCAAATTTAAAACATATCTTATGCTTTTAGGTAATTACCAAACATGTTTTGCCGATTACCAAACATAATAAGTGGATGATGTTCTCCCAATCACAATCCATTCCTATTACTCATCAAAACAATCTTATGGGGATTGTACAATTATGCCACTGGGTCTATTAGGACCAATACCTCACCAAACCCCATTAACTTCGGTTTTGGGTCCCACATTGTCCTTCCTTGTCCTATAACGCCCAAATTAATCCCATATCATATGCTTTTAGGTATTTACCAAAGATGTTTTATCCATGACCAAACCTACTAAGTGGAGGATGTTATCCCAATCACAATTCATTCCCATTACTCTTCAAAACAATCCTATGGGGATTGGACAATCATGCCACTGGGTCCATTAGGCCCAATACCTCACCAAACCCGCATTGACTTTAGTTTTAGGCCCCCATTGTCCCTCCTTGTACGAAAAAGCCCAAATTAATCCCATATCATATGCTTTTAGGTAATTACCAAACATGTTTTAGCCATGACCAAATCTATTAAGTGGCGGATGTTATCCCAATCACAATTCATTCCCATAACTCATAAAAGCAATCCTATTGGAATTGGATAATCATGCCACTGGGTCTATTAGGCCCAATACCTCACCAAACCCCATTGACTTCAGTTTTGGGCCGTCAATGTCCCTCCTTGTACTAAAAAGCCCAAACTAACCCCATATCATATGCTTTTAGGTAATTACCAAACATGTTTTGGCTATGACCAAATGTACTAAGTGGAGGATGTTCTCCCAATCGCAATCCATTCCCATTACTCATCAACGAATCCTATGGGATTGGACAATCATGCCACTGGGTCCATTAGGCACAATAACTCACCAAAACCCCAATGACTTCAGTTTTGGGCCCCCATTGTCCCTCCTTGTACTACAAAGCCCAAATTAAACCCATATTATATGCTTTTAGGTAATTACCAGACATGTTTTAGCCATGACCAAACCTACTAAATGGAGGATGTTCTCCCAATCACAATTCATTCCCATTACTCATCAAAGCAATCCTATGGGGATTGGACAATCATGCCACTGGGTCCATTGGGCCCAATACCTCACCAAACCCCATTGAGTTCAGTTTTGGGACCTCATTGTCCCTCCTTGTACTAAAAAGCCCAAATTAACCAAATATCATTTGCTTTTAGTAATTACCACACATGTTTGGCCATGACCAAACCTAGTAAATGGGGGATCTTCTCCCAATCACAATCCATTCCCATTACTCATCAAAGCAATCCTATGGGGATTGGATAATCATGCCACTGGGTCCATTAGGCCATATACCTCACCAAACCCCATTGACTTCAGTTTTGGGCCATAATTGTCCCTCATTGTTCTAAAAAGCCCAAATTAACCCCATATCATATGCTTTTAGGTAATTATTAAATATGTTTTGGCCATGACCAAACATACTAAGTGGAGGATGTTCTCCCAATCACAATCCAATTCCATTAATCATCAAAGCAATCCTATGGGGATTGGACAATTATGCCACTGGGTCCATTAGGCCCATTACCTCAAAAAACCCCATTAACATCAGCTTTGGGTCCCTATTATCTCTCCTTGTACTAAAAAGCCCAAATTAATCCATATCATATGCTTTTAGGTAATTACCAAACATGTTTTACCAGTGACCAAACCTAACAAGTGGAGGATGTTATCCTAATCACAATTCATTCCCATTTCTCATCAAAGCAATCCTTTGGAGATTAGACAATCATGCCACTGGGTCCGTTAGGCCCAATACCTCACCAAACCCCATTGACTTCAGTTTTGGGTCCCATTGTCCATCCTTGTACTAAAAATCCCAAATTAACCCCATATCCCATGTTTTTAGGTAATTACCAAGAATGTTTTATCCATAACCAAACCTTCTAAGTGGAGGATGTTCTCCTAATCATAATTCATTCCTATTACTTATCAAATTAATCCTATGGGGATTGGACAATCATGCCACTAGGTCCATTAGGCCCAATACCTCACTAAACCCCATTGACTTTAGTTTTGGGCCCCCATTGTCCCTCCTTGTACTAAAAAGCCCAAATTAATCCCATATCATACGCTTTTAGGTAATTACCAATCATATTTAGCCATGACCAAACCTATTAAGTGGTGGATGTTATCCCAATCACAATTCATTCCCATTACTCATCAAAGCAATCCTATGGGGATTGTATAATCATGCCACTGGGTCCATTAGGACCAATACCTCACTAAACAACATTGACTTCAGTTTTGGGCTCTCGTTGTCCCTCCTTGTACTAAAAAGCCTAAATTAACCCCATATCATATGCTTTTTAGGTAACTACCAAACATGTTTTGGCCATGACCAAACCTACTAAGTGGAGGATGTTCTTCCAATCACAATGCATTCCCATTACTCATCAAAGTAATCCTATGGGCATTAGACAATCATGCCACTGGGTCCATTAGGCCCAATACCTCACCAAACCCCAATGACTTCAGTTTTGGGTCCTATTGTCCATCCTTGTACTAAAAAGCCTAAATTAACCCCATATCACATGTTTTTAGGTAATTACTAAACATGTTTTTGCCATGACCAAACCTACTAAGTGGAGGATGTTCTTCCAATCACAATCCATTCCCATTACTCATCAAAGCAATCTTATGGGGATTGAACAATCATGCCACTAGGTCCATTAGGCCCAATACACTCACCGAACCCCATTAACTTCGGTTTTAGGCCACCATTGTCCCTTATTGTACTAAAAAGCCCAAATTAATCCCATATCATATGCTTTTAGGTAATTACCAAGCATGTTTTAGCCATTACCAAACCTACTAAGTGGAGGATGTTATCCCAATCGAAATTCATTCCGGTTACTCATCAAAGCAATCCTATGAGGATTGGACAATCATGCCACTGGGTCCATTAGGCCCAATGCCTCACCTAACCCCATTGACTTCAGTTTTGGGCCCCCATTGTCCCTCCATGTACTAAAAAGCCCAAATTAACCAAATATCATGTGTTTTTAGGTAATTACAACACATGTTTTGGCCATGACCAAACCTAGTAAATGGAGGATGTTCTCCCAATCACAATCCATTCCCATTACTCATCAAAACAATCCTATGGGAATTGGATAATCATGCCACTGGGTCCATTAGGCCCAATACCACACCAAACCCCATTGGCTTCAGTTTTGGGCCGTCATTGTCCCTCCTTGTACTAAAAAGCCCAAATTAATCCCATATCATATTCTTTTAGGTAATTATCAAACATGTTTTAGCCATGACCAAACCTACTAAGTGGTGGATGTTATCCTAATCACAATCCATTCCCATTACTCATCAAAGCAATCCCATGGGGATTGGATAATCATGCCATTGGGTCCATTAGGCCCAATACCTCACTAAACAACATTGACTTCAGTTTTGGGCCCTCGTTGTCCCTCCTTGTACTAAAAAGCCTAAATTAACCCCATATCATATGCTTATAGGTAATTACCAAACATGTTTTGGCCATGACTAAACCTACTAAGTGGAGGATGTTCTTCCAATCACAATGCATTCCCATTACTCATCAAAGCAATCCTATGGGCATTAGACAATCATGCCACTTGGGTCCATTAGGCCCAATACCTCACCAAACCCCATTGACTTCGGTTTTGGGCTCCTATTGTCCATCCTTGTACTAAAAAGCCTAAATTAACCCCATATCACATGTTTTTAGGTAATTACCAAACATGTTTTTGCCATGACCAAACCTACTAAGTGGAGGATGTTCTTCCAATCACAATCCATTCCCATTACTCATCAAAGCAATCTTATGGGGATTGAACAATCATGCCACTTGGGTCCATTAGGCCCAATACACTCACCAAACCCCATTAACATCGGTTTCGGCCCCCATTGTCCCTTATTGTACTAAAAAGCCCAAATTAATCCCATATCATATGCTTTTAGGTAATTACCAAACATGTTTTAGCCATTACCAAACCTACTAAGTGGAGGATGTTCTCCCAATCGAAATCCATTCCCATTACTCATCAAAGCAATCCTATGGGGATTGGACAATCATGCCACTTGGGTCCATTAGGCCCAATACCTCACCAAACCCCATTTACTTCAGTTTTGGGCCCCCATTGTCCATCCTTGTACCAAAATGCCCAAATTAACCCAAAATCATATGTTTTTAGGTAATTACCAAACATGTTTTGGCCATGACCAAACCTAGTAAATGGAGGATGTTCTCACAATCACAATCCATTCCCATTACTCATCAAAGCAATCCTATGGGGATTGGATAATCATGCCATTGGGTCCATTAGGCTCTAATACCTCACCAAACCCCATTAACTTCGGTGTTGGGTCGCCCATTGTCCCTCCTTGTCCTAAAAAGCCCAAATTAATCCCATAACATATGCTTTTAGGTAATTACCAAACATGTTTTAGCCATGACCAAACCTACTAAGTGGAGGATGTTATCCCAATCACAATCCATTCCCATTACTCATCAAAGCAATCCTATGGGGATTGGATAATCATGCCACCGGGTCCATTAAGCCCTATACCTCACCAAACCCCATTGACTTCGGTTTTGGGCCCTCATTGTTCCTCCTTGTACTAAAAAGCCCAAATTAACCCAATATCATATGTTTTTAGGTAATAACCACACATGTTTTGGCCATGACCAATCCTACTAAATGGAGGATGTTCTCCTAATCAAAATCCATTCCCATTACTCATCAAAGCAATCCTATGGGAATTGGATAATCATGCCACTAGGTCCATTAGGCCCTATACCTCACCAAACCCCATTGACTTCAGTTTTGGGCCATAATTGTCCCTCCTTATACTAAAAAGCCCAAATTAACCCCATATCATATGCTTTTAGGTAATTACCAAATATGTTTTGGCCATGACCAAACCTACTAACTGGAGGATGTTCTCCCAATCACAATCCATTCCCATTACTCATCAAAGCAATCCTATGGGGATCGGACAATCATGCCACTGGGTCCATTAGGCCCAATACCTCACCAAACCCCATTAACTTCAGTTTTGGGCCCTATTGTCTCTCCTTGCACTAAAAAGCCCAAATTTAAAACATATCTTATGCTTTTAGGTAATTACCAAACATGTTTTGCCGATGACCAAACCTAATAAGTGGATGATGTTCTCCCAATCATAATCCATTCCTATTACTCATCAAAACAATCTTATGGGGATTGGACAATCATGCCATCTGGGTCCATTAGGCCCAATACCTCACCAAACCCCATTGACTTCAGTTTTGGGTCCACATTGTCCTTCCTTGTCCTAAAAAGCCCAAATTAACCCCATATCATATGATTTCAGGTAATTACCAAACATTTTTTGGCCATGACCAAACCTACTAAGTGGAGGATGTTATCCCAATCACAATCCATTCCCATTACTCATCAAACCAATCCTATGGGGATTGGACAATCATGCCACTGGGTCCATTAGGCCCAATACCTCACCAAACCCGCATTGACTTTAGTTTTGGGCCCCCATTGTCCCTCCTTGTACTAAAAAGCCCAAATTAACCCCATATCATATGCTTTTAGGTAATTACCAAACATGTTTTAGCCATGACCAAACCTATTAAGTGGAGGATGTTCTCCCAATCACAATCCATTCCCATTACTCATAAAAGCAATCCTATTGGGATTGGACAATCATGCCACTGGGTCCATTAGGCCCAATACCTCACCAAACCCCATTGACTTCAGTTTTGGGCCCCCATTGTCCCTCCTTGTACTAAAAAGCCCAAATTAACCCCATATCATATGCTTTTAGGTAATTACCAAACACGTTTTTTGCTATGACCAAATCTACTAAGTGGAGGATGTTCTCCCAATCACAATCCATTCCCATTACTCATCAAAGCAATCCTATGGGGATTGGACAATCATGCCTTTGGGTCCATTAGGCCCAATAACTCACCAAAACCCCATTGACTTCAGTTTTGGGCCCCCATTGTCCCTCCTTGTACTAAAAATCCCAAATTAACCCCATATCATATGCTTTTAGGTAATTACCAAACATGTTTTGGCCATGACCAAACCTACTAAGTGGAGGATGTTCTCCCAATCACAATCCATTCCCATTACTCATCAAAGCAATCCTATGGGGATTGGACAATCATGCCACTGGGTCCATTAGGCCCAATACCTCACCAAACCCCATTGAGTTCGGTTTTGGGCCCTCATTGTCCCTCCTTGTACTAAAAAGCCCAAATTAATCCCATATCATATGCTTTTAGGTAATTACCAAACATGTTTTGGCCATGACCAAACATACTAAGTGGAGGATGTTCTCCCAATCACAATCCATTCCCATTACTCATCAAAGCAATCCTATGGGGATTGGATAATCATGCCACTGGGTCCATTAGGCCCAATACCTCACCAAACCCCATTGACTTCAGTTTTGGGCCCCCATTGTCCCTCCTTGTTCTAAAAAGCCCAAATTAACCCCATATCATATGCTTTTAGGTAATTACTAAACATGTTTTGGCCATGACCAAACCTACTAAGTGGAGGATGTTCTCCCCAATCACAATCCATTTCCATTACTCATCAAAGCAATCCTATGGGGATTGGACAATCATGCCACTTGGGTCCATTAGGCCCAATACCTCACAAAACCCCATTGACATCGGTTTTGGGCCCCTATTGTCCCTCCTTGTACTAAAAAGCCCAAATTAACCCATATCATATGCTTTTAGGTAATTACCAAACATGTTTTGCCAATGACCAAACCTAACTAAGTGGAGGATGTTCTCCTAATCACAATCCATTTCCATTACTCATCAAAGCAATCCTTTGGGGATTGGACAATCATGCCACTGGGTCCATTAGGCCCAATACCTCACCAAACCCCATTGACTTCAGTTTTGGGCCCCCATTGTCCCTCCTTGTACTAAAAAGCCCAAATTAACCCCATATCATATGCTTTTAGGTAATTACCAAACATATTTTGTCCATGACCAAACCTACTAAGTGGAGGATGTTCTCCCAATCACAATCCATTCCTATTACTCATCAAAGTAATCCTATGGGGATTGGACAATCATGCCACTAGGTCCATTAGGCCCAATACCTCACCAAACCCCATTGACTTTAGTTTTGGGCCCCCATTGTCCCTCCTTGTACTAAAAAGCCCAAATTAACCCCATATCATATGCTTTTAGGTAATTACCAAACATATTTTGTCCATGACCAAACCTACTAAGTGGAGGATGTTCTCCCAATCACAATCCATTCCCATTACTCATCAAAGCAATCCTATGGGGATTTGACAATCATGCCCCTTGGGTCCATTAGGCCCAATACCTCACCAAACTCCATTGACTTCAGTTTTGGGGCTCCATTGTCCCTCCTTGGACTAAAAAGCCCAAATTAACCCCATATCATATGCTTTTAGGTAATAAGGAAACGTGTTTTGGCCATGACCAAACCTACTATGTGGAGGATGTTCTTCCAATCACAATCCATTTCTATTACTCATCAAAGCAATCCTATGGGGATTGGACAATCATGCCATCGGGTCCATTAGGCCCAATACCTCACCAAACCCCATTGACTTCGGTTTTGGGCCCCCATTGTCCCCTCCTTGTACTAAAAAGCCCAAATTAACCCCATATCACATGCTTTTAGGTAATTACCAAACATGTTTTGCCATGAACAAACCTACTAAGTGGAGGATGTTCTCCCAATCACAATCCATTCCCATTACTCATCAAAGCAATCCTATGGGGATTGGACAATCACGCCACTAGGTCCATTAGGCCCAATACCTCACCAAACCCCATTGACTTCAGTTTTAGGCCCCCATTGTCCCTCCTTGTACTAAAAAGCCCAAATTAACCCCATATCATATGCTTTTAGGTAATTACCAAACATGTTTTGGCCATGACCAAACCTACTAAGTGGAGGATGTTCTCCCAATCACAATCCATTCCCATTACTCATCAAAGCAATCCTTTGGGGATTGGACAATCATGCCACTGGGTCCATTAGGCCCAATACCTCACCAAACCCCATTGACTTTAGTTTTGGGCCCCCATTGTCCCTCCTTTTACTAAAAAAGCCCAAATTAACCCCATATCATATGTTTTTAGGTAATTACCAAACATGTTTTGGCCATGACCAAACCTACTAAGTGGAGGATGTTCTCCCAATCACAATCCATTCCCATTACTCATCAAAGCAATCCTATGGGGATTGGATAATCATGCCATCTGGGTCCATTAGGCCCAATACCTCACCAAACCCCATTGACTTCAGTTTTGGGCCCCCATTGTCCCTCCTTGTACTAAAAAGCCCAAATTAACCCCATATCATATGCTTTTAGGTAATTACCAAACATGTTTTGGCCATGACCAAACCTACTAAGTGGAGGATGTTCTCCCAATCACAATTCATTCCCATTACTCATCAAAGCAATCCTTTGGGGATTGACAATCATGCCATTGGGTCCATTAGGCCCAATACCTCACTAAACCCCATTGACTTTAGTTTTGGGCCCTCATTGTACCTCGTTGTACTAAAAAGCCCAAATTAACCCCATATCATATGCTTTTAGGTAATTACCAAACATGTTTTGGCCATGACTAAACCTACTAAGTGGAGGATGTTCTCCCAATCACAATCCATTCCCATTACTCATCAAAGCAATCCTATGGGGATTGGACAATCATGCCATTGGGTCCATTAGGCCCAATACCTCACCAAACCCCATTGACTTCAGTTTTGGGCCCCCATTGTCCCTCCTTGTACTAAAAAGCCCAAATTAACCCCATATCATATGCTTTTTGGTAATTACCAAACATCTTTTGTCCATGACCAAACCTACTAAGTGGAGAATGTTCTCCCAATCACAATCCATTTTTCATTACTCATCAAAGCAATCCTATGGGGATTGGACAATCATGCCACTGGGTCCATTAGGCCCAATACCTCACCAAACCCCATTGACTTCGGTTTTGGGCCCCCATTGTCCCTCCTTGTACTAAAAAGCCCAAACTAACCCCATATCATATGCTTTTAGGTAATTACCAAACATGTTTTGGCCATGACCAAACCTACTAAGTGGAGGATGTTCTCCCAATCACAATCCATTCCCATTACTCATCAAAGCAATCCTTTGGGGATTGGACAATCATGCCACTGGGTCCATTAGGCCCAATACCTCACCAAACCCCATTTACTTCAGTTTTGGGCCCCCATTGTCCCTCCTTGTACTAAAAAGCCCAAATTAACCCCATATCATATGCTTTTAGGTAATTACCAAACATATTTTGGCCATGACCAAACATACTAAGTGGAGGATGTTCTCCCAATCACAATCCATTCCCATTACTCATCAAAGCAATCCTATGGGGATTGGACAATCATGCCACTGGGTCCATTAGGCCCAATACCTCACCAAACCCCATTGACTTCAGTTTTGGGCCCCCATTGTCCCTCCTTGTACTAAAAAGCCCAAATTAACCCCATATCATATGCTTTTAGGTAATTACCAAACATGTTTTGGCCATGACCAAACCTACTAAGTGGAGGATGTTCTCCCAATCACAATCCATTCCCATTACTCATCAAAGCAATCCTTTGGGGATTGGACAATCATGCCACTAGGTCCATTAGGCCCAATACCTCACCAAACCCCATTGACTTCGGTTTTGGGCCCCCATTGTCCCTCCTTTGTACTAAAAAGCCCAAATTAACCCCATATCATATGTTTTTAGGTAATTACCAAACATGTTTTGGCCATGACCAAACCTACTAAGTGGAGGATGTTCTCCCAATCACAATCCATTCCCATTACTCATCAAAGCAATCCTTTGGGGATTGGACAATCATGCCATTGGGTCCATTAGGCCCAATACCTCACCAAACCCCATTGACTTCAGTTTTTGGCCCCCATTGTCCCTCCTTGTACTAAAAAGCCCAAATTAACCCCATATCATATGCTTTTAGGTAATTACCAAACATGTTTTGGCCATGACCAAACCTACTAAGTGGAGGATGTTCTCCCAATCACAATCCATTCCCATTACTCATCAAAGCAATCCTATGGGGATTGGACAATCATGCCACTGGGTCCATTAGGCCCAATACCTCACCAAACCCCATTGACTTCAGTTTTGGGCCCCCATTGTCCCTCCTTGTACTAAAAAGCCCAAATTAACCCCATATCATATGCTTTTAGGTAATTACCAAACATGTTTTGGCCATGACCAAACCTACTAAGTGGAGGATGTTCTCCCAATCACAATCCATTCCCATTACTCATCAAAGTAATCATATGGGGATTGGACAATCATGCCATCGGGTCCATTAGGCCCAATACCTCACCAAACCCTCATTGACTTCGGTTTTGGGCCCCCATTGTCCCTCCTTGTAATAAAAAGCCCAAATTAACCCCATATCATATGCTTTTAGGTAATTACCAAACATGTTTTGGCCATGACCAAACCTACTAAGTGGAGGATGTTCTCCCAATCACAATCCATTCCCATTACTCATCAAAGCAATCCTATGGGGATTGGACAATCATGCCACTGGGTCCATTAGGCCCAATACCTCACCAAACCCCATTGACTTCAGTTTTGGCCCCCATTGTCCCTCCTTGTACTAAAAAGCCCAAATTAACCCCATATCACATGCTTTTAGGTAATTACCAAACATGTTCTGGCATGATCAATCCTACTAAGTGGAGGATGTTCTCACAATCACAATTCATTCCGATTACTCATCAAAGCAATCCTTTGGGGATTGGACAATCATGCCACTG
Organism: Beta lomatogona; assembly: GCA_947646795.1. NCBI lineage: Eukaryota > Viridiplantae > Streptophyta > Magnoliopsida > Caryophyllales > Amaranthaceae > Beta > Beta lomatogona. Next base: position 168,885 of record CANSNZ010001120.1, read on the forward strand.
GGTCCATTAGGCCCATTACCTCACCAAACCCCTTTGACTTCAGTTTTGGGCCCCCATTGTCCCTCCTTGTACTAAAAAGCCCAAATTAACCCCATATCATATGCTTTTAGGTAATTACCAAACATGTTTTGGCCATGACCAAAACTACTAAGTGGAGGATGTTCTCCCAATCACAATCCATTCCCATTACTCATCAAAGTAATCCTATGGGGATTGGACAATCATGCCACTGGGTCCATTAGGCCAAATACCTCACCAAACCCCATTGATTTCAGTTTTGGCCCCCATTGTCTCTCCTTGTACTAAAAAGCCCAAATTAACCCCATATCATATGCTTTTAGATAATTACCAAACATATGACCAAACCTACTATATGGAGGATGTTCTCCTAATCACAATCCATTCCCATTACTCATCAAAGCAATCCAATGGGGATTGGAAAATCATGCCACTAGGTCCATTAGGCCCAATACCTCACTAAACCCCATTGACTTCAGTTTTGGCCCCCATTGCCCCTCCTTTTACTAAAAAGCCCAAATTAACCCCATATCATATGCTTTTAGGTAATTACCAAACATGTTTTGGCCATGACCAAACCTACTAAGTGGAGGATGTTCTCCCAATCACAATCCATTCCCATTACTCATCAAAGCAATCCAATGGGGATTGGACAATCATGCCACTAGGTCCATTAGGCCCAATACCTCACCAAACCCCATTGACTTCAGGTTTGGGCCCCCATTGTCCCTCCTTGTACTAAAAAGCCCAAATTAACCCCATATCATATGCTTTTAGGTAATTACCAAACAAGTTTTGGCCATGACCAAACTACTAAGTGGAGGATGTTCTCCCAATAACAATCCATTTCCATTACTCATCATAGCAATCATATGGGGCTTGGACAATAATGCCACTGGTCCTATAGGCCCAATACCTCAAAAACCCAATTGACTTCAGTTTTGGGCCCCCATTGTGCCTCCTTGTACTAAAAAGCCCAAATAAACCCCATATCATATGCTTTTAGGTAAATAGCAATCATGTTTTGTCCATGACCAAACCTACTATGTGGAGGATGTTTTCCCAATCACAATTCATTCCCATTACTCATCAAACCAATTCTTTAGGGATTGGACAATAATGCCACTGGGTCCATTAGGCCCAATAAGTCACCAAACCCCATTGACTTCAGTTTTGGGCCCCCATTGTCGCTCCTTGTACTAAAAAGCCCAAATGAACCCTATATCATATGATTTTAGGTAATTATCAAACATGTTTTGGCCATGACCAAACCTACTAAGTGGAGGATGCTCTCCCAAACACAATCCATTCCCATTACTCATCAAAGTAATCCTTTGGGATTGGATAATCATGCCACTGGGTCCATAAGGCCTGATACCTCACCAAACCCCATTGACTTCATTTTTGGCCCCTATTGTCCCTCCTTTTACTAAAAATCCCAAATTAACCCCATATCATATGCTTTTAGGTAATTACCAAACATGTTTTTGCCATGGCCAAACCGACTAAGTGGAGGATGTTGTCCCAATCACAATCCATTCCCATTACTCATCAAAGCAATCCATTGGGGATTGGACAATCATGCCACTGGGTCCATAAGGACCAATACCTCACTAAACCCCTTTGACTTGAGCTTTGGGCTGCCATTGCCACTCCTTGTACTAAAAAGCCCAAATTAACCCCATAACATATGCTTTTAGGTAATTACCAAACATGTTTTGGCCATGACTAAACCTAGTAAGTGGAGGATGTTCTCCGAAACACAATCCATTGCCATTACTCATCAAAGTAATCATATTGGTATTGGACAATCATGCCACTGGGTCCATTAGTCCCAGTATCTCCCCCAACCCCATTGACTTTAGTTTCGATCCCCCATTGTCCCTCCTAGTGCCAAAAAGCCCAAATTAATCCCATATCATATGATTTTAGGTAATTACCAAACATGTTTTGGCCATGACCAAACCTACGAAGCGGACGATGTTCTCCCAATCACAATCCATTTCCATTATTCATCAAAACAATCCTATGGGATTGGACAATCATTACACTGGGTCCATTAGTCCCAGTACCTCACCAAACCCCATTGACTTCAGTTTCGATCCCCCATTGTCCCTCCTAGTACTAAAAAGCCCAAATTAACCCCATATCATATGATTTTAGGTAATTACCAAACATATTTTGACATGACCAAACATACTAAGTGGAGGATGTTCTCCCAATCACAATCCATTCCCATAACTCATCAAAGCAATCCTTTCGGGACTGGACAATCATGCCACTGGATCCATTAGGCCCAATACCTAACCAAACCCCATTTACTTCAGTTTTGGGTCCCCCATTGTCCCTCCTTGTACTAAAAATCCCAAATTAACCCCATATCATATGCGTTTAGGTAATTACCAAACATGTTTTGGCCATGACCAAACCTACTAAGTGGAGGATGTTCTCCCAATCACAATCCATTTCCATTACTCATCAAAGTAATCATATGGGGATTGGATAATCAGGCCACTGGTCCATTAGGCCCAATACCTCACCAAACCCCATTGACTTCAGTTTTGGGTCCCCCATTGTCCCTCCTTGTACTAAAAATCCCAAATTAACCCCATATCATATGCGTTTAGGTAATTACCAAACATGTTTTTGCCATGACCAAACCTACTAAGTGGAGGATGTTCTCCCAATCACAATCCATTTCCATTACTCATCAAAGTAATCATATGGGGATTGGATAATCAGGCCACTGGTCCATTAGGCCCAATACCTCACCAAACCCCATTGACTTCAGTTTTGGCCCCCATTGTCCCTCCTTTTACTAAAAAGCCCAAATTAACCCCATATCATATGCTTTTAGGTAATTACCCAACAAGTTTTGGCAATGACCAAACTACTAAGTGGAGGATGTTCTCCCAATAACAATCCATTTCCATTACTCATCATAGCAATCCTACGGGGATTGGACAATCATGCCACTGGTCCAATAGGCCCAATACCTCAAAAACCCAATTGACTTCAGTTTTGGGCCCCCATTGTGCCTCCTTGTACTAAAAAGCCCAAATAAACCCCATATCATATGCTTTTAGGTAATTAGCAATCATGTTTTGTCCATGACCAAACCTACTATGTGGAGGATGTTTTCCCAATCACAATTCATTCCCATTACTCATCCAACCAATTCTTTAGGGATTGGACAATCATGCCACTGGGTCCATTAGGCCCAATAAGTCACCAAACCCCATTGACTTCAGTTTTGGGCCCCCATTGTCCCTCCTTTTACTAAAAAGCCCAAATGAACCCCATATCATATGATTTTAGGTAATAACCAAACATGTTTTGGCCATGACCAAACCTACTAAGTGGAGGATGCTCTCCCAAACACAATCCATTCCCATTACTCATCAAAGTAATCCTTTGGGATTGGATAATCATGCCACTGGGTCCATTAGGCCTGATACCTCACCAAACCCCATTGACTTCATTTTTTGGGCCCTCATTGTCCCTCCTTGTACTAAAAAGCCCAAATTAACCCCATACCATATGATTTTAGGTAATTACCAAACATGTTTTGGCCATGACCAAAACTACTAAGTGGAGGATTTTCACCCAATCACAATCCATTCCCATTACTCATCAAAGCAATCCTTTGGGGATTGGACAATCATACCACTAGGTCCATTAGGCCCAATACCTCACTAAACCTCATTGTTTTTAGTTTTGGGCCCCTATTGTCCCTCCTTTTACTATAAAGCCAAATTAACCCCATATCATATGCTTTTAGGTAATTACCAAACATGTTTTGGCCATGACCAAACCTACTAAGTGGAGGATGTTCTCCCAATCACAATCCATTTCCATTACTCATCAAAGCAATCCTTTGGGGATTGGACAATCATGCCACTGGGTCCATTAGGCCCAATACCTCACTAAACCCCTTTGACTTCAGTTTTGGGCCCCCATTGTCACTCCTTTTACTAAAAAGCCCAAATTAACCCCATACCATATGATTTTAGGTAATTACCAAACATGTTTTGGCCATGACCAAAACTACTAAGTGGAGGATTTTCACCCAATCACAATCCATTCCCATTACTCATCAAAGCAATCCTTTGGGGATTGGACAATCATACCACTAGGTCCATTAGGCCCAATACCTCACTAAACCTCATTGTCTTTAGTTTTGGGCCCCTATTGTCCCTCCTTTTACTATAAAGCTAAATTAACCCCATATCATATGCTTTTAGGTAATTACCAAACATGTTTTGGCATGACCAAACCTACTAAGTGGAGGATGTTCTCCCAATCACAATCCATTTCCATTACTCATCAAAGCAATCCTTTGGGGATTGGACAATCATGCCACTGGGTCCATTAGGCCCAATACCTCACTAAACCCCTTTGACTTGAGTTTGGCCCCCATTGTCCCTCCTTTGTACTAAAAAGCCCAAATTAACCCCATATCATATGCTTTTAGGTAATTACCAAACAAGTTTTGGCAATGACCAAACTACTAAGTGGAGGATGTTCTCCCAATAACAATCCATTTCCATTACTCATCATAGCAATCCTATTGGGATTGGACAATCATGCCATCGGGTCCAATAGGCCCAATACCTCACAAAACCCCATTGACTTCAGTTTTGGGCCCCCATTGTGCCTCCTTGTACTAAAAAGCCCAAATAAACCCCATATCATATGCTTTTAGGTAATTAGCAATCATGTTTTGTCCATGACCAAACCTACTATGTGGAGGATGTTTTCCCAATCACAATTCATTCCCATTACTCATCAAACCAATTCTTTAGGGATTGGACAATCATGCCATCGGGTCCATTAGGCCCAATAAGTCACCAAACCCCATTGACTTCAGTTTTGGGCCCCCATTGTCCCTCCTTTTACTAAAAAGCCCAAATTAACCCCATATCATATGATTTTAGGTAATTACCAAACATGTTTTGGCCATGACCAAACCTACTAAGTGGAGGATGCTTCTCCCAAATCACAATCCATTCCCATTACTCATCAAAGTAATCCTTTGGGATTGGATAATCATGCCATCGGGTCCATTAGGCCCGATACCTCACCAAACCCCATTGACTTCATTTTTGGGCCCTCATTGTCCCTCCTTGTACTAAAAAGCCCAAATTAACCCCATACCATATGCTTTTAGGTAATTACCAAACATGTTTTGGCCATGACCAAACCTACTAAGTGGAGGATTTTCACCCAATCACAATCCATTCCCATTACTCATCAAAGCAATCCTTTGGGGATTGGACAATCATGCCACTGGGTCCATTAGGCCCAATACCTCACTAAACCCCATTGTCTTTAGTTTTGGGCCCCCATTGTCCCTCCTTTTACTAAAAAGCCCAAATTAACCCCATATCATATGCTTTTAGGTAATTACCAAACATGTTTTGGCCATGACCAAACCTACTAAGTGGAGGATGTTCTCCCAATCACAATCCATTTCCATTACTCATCAAAGTAATCATATGGGGATTGGATAATCATGCCATCGGGTCCATTAGGCCCAATACCTCACCAAACCCCATTGACTTCAGTTTTGGGCCCCCATTGTCCCTCCTTGTTCTAAAAAGCCCAAATTAACCCCATATCATATGCGTTTAGGTAATTACCAAACATGTTTTGGCCATGACCAAACCTACTAAGCGGACGATGTTCTCCCAATCACAATCCATTTCCATTACTCATCAAAGCAATCCTTTGGGGATTGGACAATCATGCCATCGGGTCCATTAGGCCCAATACCTCTCCAAACCCCATTGACTTCAGTTTTAGGCCCCCATTGTCACTCCTTGTACTAAAAAGCCCAAATTAACCCCATACCATATGCTTTTAGGTAATTACCAAACATGTTTTGGCCATGACTAAAACTAGTAAGTGGATGATTTTCTCCGAATCACAATCCATTCCCATTACTCATCAAAGTAATCCTATGGGGATTGGACAATCATGCCATCGGGTCCATTAGGCTCAATACCTCACCAAACCCCTTTGATTTCGGTTTTGGGCCCCCATTGTCCACTCCTTGTACTAAAAAGCCCAAATTAACCCCATATCATATGCTTTTAGGTAATTACCAAACATGTTTTGGCATGACCAAAACTACTAAGTGGAGGATGTTCTCCCAATCACAATCCATTCCCATTACTCATCAAAGCAATCCTATGGGGATTGGAAAATCATGCCACTAGGTCCATTAGGCCCAATACCTCACCAAACCCCATTGACTTCAGTTTTGGGCCCCCATTGTCCCTCCTTGTACTAAAAAGCCCAAATTAACCCCATATCATATGCGTTTAGGTAATTACCAAACATGTTTTGGCCATGACCAAACCTACTAAGTGGAGGATGTTCTCCCAATCACAATCCATTCCCATTACTCATCAAAGCAATCCTTTGGGGATTGGACAATCATGCCACTGGGTCCATTAGGCCCAATACCTCACCAAACCCCATTGACTTCAGTTTTGGGCCCCCATTGTCCCTCCTTGTACTAAAAAGCCCAAATTAACCCCATATCATATGCTTTTAGGTAATTACCAAACATGTTTTGGCCATGACCAAACCTACTAAGTGGAGGATGTTCTCCCAATCACAATCCATTTCCATTACTCATCAAAGTAATCATATGGGGATTGGACAATCATGCCACTGGGTCCATTAGGCCCAATACCTCACCAAACCCCATTGATTTCAGTTTTGGGCCCCCATTGTCCCTCCTTGTACTAAAAAGCCCAAATTAACCCCATATCATATGCTTTTAGGTAATTACCAAACATGTTTTGGCCATGACCAAACCTACTAAGTGGAGGATGTTCTCCCAATCACAATCCATTCCCATTACTCATCAAAGCAATCCTATGGGGATTGGACAATCATGCCATCGGGTCCATTACGCCCAATACCTCACCAAACCCCATTGACTTCAATTTTTGGCCCCCATTGTCCCTCCTTTTACTAAAAAGCCCAAATTAAACCCATATCATATGCTTTTCGATAATTAACAAACATGTTTTGGCCATGACCAAACCTACTAAGTGGAGGATGTTCTCCCCAATCACAATCCATTCCCATTACTCATCAAAGCAATCCTTTGGGGATTGGACAATCATGCCACTGGGTCCATTAGGCCCAATACCTCACCAAACCCCATTGACTTCAGTTTTGGGCCCCCATTGTCCCTCCTTTTACTAAAAAGCCCAAATTAACCCCATATCATATGCTTTTAGGTAATTACCAAACATGTTTTGGCCATGACCAAACCTACTAAGTGGAGGATGTTCTCCCAAACACAATCCATTCCCATTACTCATCAAAGTAATCATATGGGGATTGGACAATCATGCCACTGGGTCCATTAGGCCCAATACCTCACCAAACCCCATTGACTTCAGTTTTGGGCCCCCATTGTCCCTCCTTATACTAAAAAGCCCAAATTAACCCCATATCATATGCTTTTAGGTAATTACCAAACATGTTTTGGCCATGACCAAAACTACTAAGTGGAGGATGTTCTCCCAATCACAATCCATTCCCATTACTCATCAAAGCAATCCTTTGGGGATTGGACAATCATGCCACTAGGTCCATTAGGCCCAATACCTCACTAAACCTCATTGTCTTTAGTTTTGGGCCCCCATTGTCCCTCCTTTTACTAAAAAGCCCAAATTAACCCCATATCATATGCTTTTAGGTAATTACCAAACATGTTTTGGCCATGACCAAACCTACTAAGTGGAGGATGTTCTCCCAATCACAATCCATTTCCATTACTCATCAAAGTAATCATTTGGGGATTGGACAATCATGCCATCGGGTCCATTAGGCCCAACACCTCACCAAACCCCATTGACTTCAGTTTTGGGCCCCCATTGTCCGTCCTTGTTCTAAAAAGCCCAAATTAACCCCATATCATATGCTTTTAGGTAATTACCGAACATGTTTTGGCCATGACCAAACCTACTAAGTGGAGGATGTTCTCCCAATCACAATCCATTCCCATTACTCATCAAAGCAATCCTATGGGGATTGGACAATCATGCCACTGGGTCCATTAGGCCCAATACCTCACCAAACCCCCTTTGACTTCGAGTTTTGGGCCCCCATTGTCACTCCTTTTACTAAAAAGCCCAAATTAACCCCATACCATATGATTTTAGGTAATTAACAAACATGTTTTGGCCATGACCAAAACTACTAAGCGGAGGATTTTCACCCAATCACAATCCATTCCCATTACTCATCAAAGCAATTCTTTGGGGATTGGACAATCATACCACTAGGTCCATTAGGCCCAATACCTCACTAAACCTCATTGTCTTTAGTTTTGGGCCCCCATTGTCTCTCCTTTTACTATAAAGCCAAATTAACCCCATATCATATGCTTTTAGGTAATTACCAAACATGTTTTGGCATGACCAAACCTACTAAGTGGAGGATGTTCTCCCAATCACAATCCATTTCCATTACTCATCAAAGCAATCCTTTGGGGATTGGACAATCATGCCACTGGGTCCATTAGGCCCAATACCTCACTAAACCCCTTTGACTTCAGTTTTGTCCCCCATTGTCCCTCCTTTTACTAAAAAGCCCAAATTAACCCCATATCATATGCTTTTAGGTAATTACCCAACAAGTTTTGGCAATGACCAAACTACTAAGTGGAGGATGTTCTCCCAATAACAATCCATTTCCATTACTCATCATAGCAATCCTACGGGGATTGGACAATCATGCCACTGGTCCAATAGGCCCAATACCTCAAAAACCCAATTGACTTCAGTTTTGGGCCCCCATTGTGCCTCCTTGTACTAAAAAGCCCAAATAAACCCCATATCATATGCTTTTAGGTAATTAGCAATCATGTTTTGTCCATGACCAAACCTACTATGTGGAGGATGTTTTCCCAATCACAATTCATTCCCATTACTCATCCAACCAATTCTTTAGGGATTGGACAATCATGCCACTGGGTCCATTAGGCCCAATAAGTCACCAAACCCCATTGACTTCAGTTTTGGGCCCCCATTGTCCCTCCTTTTACTAAAAAGCCCAAATGAACCCCATACCATATGATTTTAGGTAATTACCAAACATGTTTTGGCCATGACCAAACCTACTAAGTGGAGGATGCTCTCCCAAACACAATCCATTCCCATTACTCATCAAAGTAATCCTTTGGGATTGGATAATCATGCCACTGGGTCCATTAGGCCTGATACCTCACCAAACCCCATTGACTTCATTTTTGGGCCCTCATTGTCCCTCCTTGTACTAAAAAGCCCAAATTAACCCCATACCATATGATTTTAGGTAATTACCAAACATGTTTTGGCCATGACCAAAACTACTAAGTGGAGGATTTTCACCCAATCACAATCCATTCCCATTACTCATCAAAGCAATTCTTTGGGGATTGGACAATCATACCACTAGGTCCATTAGGCCCAATACCTCACTAAACCTCATTGTCTTTAGTTTTGGGCCCCTATTGTCTCTCCTTTTACTATAAAGCCAAATTAACCCCATATCATATGCTTTTAGGTAATTACCAAACATGTTTTGGCCATGACCAAACCTACTAAGTGGAGGATGTTCTCCCAATCACAATCCATTTCCATTACTCATCAAAGTAATCATATGGGGATTGGATAATCAGGCCACTGGTCCATTAGGCCCAATACCTCACCAAACCCCATTGACTTCAGTTTTGGGCCCCCATTGTCCGTCCTTGTTCTAAAAAGCCCAAATTAAACCCATGTCATATGCGTCTAGGTAATTACAAACATGTTTTGGCTATGAGCAAACCTACTAAGCGGACGATGTTCTCCCAATCACAATCCATCTCCATTACTCATCAAAGCAATCCTTTGGGGATTGGACAATCATGCCACTGGGTCCATTAGGCCCAATACCTCACTAAACCCCTTTGACTTCAGTTTTGGGCCCCCATTGTCACTCCTTATACTAAAAAGCCCAAATTAACCCCATACCATATGCTTTTAGGTAATTACCAAACATGTTTTGGCCATGACTAAACCTAGTAAGTGGATGATGTTCTCCGAAACACAATCCATTCCCATTACTCATCAAAGTAATCATATGGGGATTGGACAATCATGCCACTGGGTCCATTAGACTAAATACCTCACCAAACCCCTTTCATTTCAGTTTTGGGCCCCCATTGTCACTCCTTGTACTAAAAAGCCCAAATTAACCCCATATCACATGCTTTTAGATAATTACCAAACATATGACCAAACCTACTAAGTGGAGGATGTTCTCCCAATCACAATCAATTCCCATTACTCATCAAAGCAATCCAATGGGGATTGGACAATCATGCCACTAGGTCCATTAGGCCCAATACCTCACCAAACCCCATTGACTTCAGTTTTGGGCCCCCATTGTCCGTCCTTGTTCTAAAAAGCCCAAATTAAACCCATGTCATATGCGTCTAGGTAATTACAAACATGTTTTGGCTATGAGCAAACCTACTAAGCGGACGATGTTCTCCCAATCACAATCCATCTCCATTACTCATCAAAGCAATCCTTTGGGGATTGGACAATCATGCCACTGGGTCCATTAGGCCCAATACCTCACCAAACCCCTTTGACTTCAGTTTTGGGCCCCCATTGTCACTCCTTATACTAAAAAGCCCAAATTAACCCCATACCATATGCTTTTAGGTAATTACCAAACATGTTTTGGCCATGACTAAACCTAGTAAGTGGATGATGTTCTCCGAAACACAATCCATTCCCATTACTCATCAAAGTAATCATATGGGGATTGGACAATCATGCCACTGGGTCCATTAGACTAAATACCTCACCAAACCCCTTTCATTTCAGTTTTGGGCCCCCATTGTCACTCCTTGTACTAAAAAGCCCAAATTAACCCCATATCACATGCTTTTAGATAATTACCAAACATATGACCAAACCTACTAAGTGGAGGATGTTCTCCCAATCACAATCCATTCCCATTACTCATCAAAGCAATCCAATGGGGATTGGACAATCATGCCACTAGGTCCATTAGGCCCAATACCTCACCAAACCCCATTGACTTCAGTTTTGGGCCCCCATTGTCCGTCCTTGTTCTAAAAAGCCCAAATTAAACCCATGTCATATGCGTCTAGGTAATTACAAACATGTTTTGGCTATGAGCAAACCTACTAAGCGGACGATGTTCTCCCAATCACAATCCATCTCCATTACTCATCAAAGCAATCCTTTGGGGATTGGACAATCATGCCACTGGGTCCATTAGGCCCAATACCTCACTAAACCCCTTTGACTTCAGTTTTGTCCCCCATTGTCCCTCCTTTTACTAAAAAGCCCAAATTAACCCCATATCATATGCTTTTAGGTAATTACCCAACAAGTTTTGGCAATGACCAAACTACTAAGTGGAGGATGTTCTCCCAATAACAATCCATTTCCATTACTCATCATAGCAATCCTACGGGGATTGGACAATCATGCCACTGGTCCAATAGGCCCAATACCTCAAAAACCCAATTGACTTCAGTTTTGGGCCCCCATTGTGCCTCCTTGTACTAAAAAGCCCAAATAAACCCCATATCATATGCTTTTAGGTAATTAGCAATCATGTTTTGTCCATGACCAAACCTACTATGTGGAGGATGTTTTCCCAATCACAATTCATTCCCATTACCCATCCAACCAATTCTTTAGGGATTGGACAATCATGCCACTGGGTCCATTAGGCCCAATAAGTCACCAAACCCCATTGACTTTAGTTTTGGGCCCCCATTGTCCCTCCTTTTACTAAAAAGCCCAAATGAACCCCATATCATCTGATTTTAGGTAATTACCAAACATGTTTTGGCCATGACCAAACCTACTAAGTGGAGGATGCTCTCCCAAACACAATCCATTCCCATTACTCATCAAAGTAATCCTTTGGGATTGGATAATCATGCCACTGGGTCCATTAGGCCTGATACCTCACCAAACCCCATTGACTTCATTTTTGGGCCCTTATTGTCCCTCCTTGTACTAAAAAGCCCAAATTAACCCCATACCATATGATTTTAGGTAATTACCAAACATGTTTTGGCCATGACCAAAACTACTAAGTGGAGGATTTTCACCCAATCACAATCCATTCCCATTACTCATCAAAGCAATCCTTTGGGGATTGGACAATCATACCACTAGGTCCATTAGGCCCAATACCTCACTAAACCTCATTGTCTTTAGTTTTGGGCCCCCATTGTCCCTCCTTTTACTATAAAGCCAAATTAACCCCATATCATATGCTTTTATGTAATTACCAAACATGTTTTGGCCATGACCAAACCTACTAAGTAGAGGATGTTCTCCCAATCACAATTCATTCCCATTACTCATCAAAGCAATCCTTTGGGGATTGCACAATCATGCCACTTGGTCCATTAGGCCCAATACCTCACTAAACCCCTTTGACTTTAGTTTTCGGCCCCCATTGTCACTCCATGTACTAAAAAGCCCAAATTAACCCCATATCATAAGCTTTTAGGTAATTACCAAACGTGTTTTGGCCATGACTAAACCTACTAAGTGGAGGATGTTCTCCCAATCACAATCCATTCCCATTACTCATCAAAGCAATCCTTTGGGGATTGGACAATCATGCCACTGGGTCCATTAGTCCCAGTACCTCACCCAGCCCCATTGACTTTAGTTTCGATCCCCCATTGTCCCTCCTAGTGCCAAAAAGCCCAAATTAATCCTATATCATATGATTTTAGGTAATTACCAAACATGTTTGGGCCATGACCAAACCTACGAAGCGGACGATGTTCTCCCAATCACAATCTATTTCCGTTACTCAACAAAACAATCCTATGGGAATTGGACAATCATTACACTTGGTCCATTAGTCCCAGTACCTCACCAAACCCCATTGACTTCAGTTTCGATCCCCCATTGTCCCTCCTAGCACTAAAAAGCCCAAATTAACCCCATATCATATGATTTTAGGTAATTACCAAACATATTTTGGCATGACCATACATACTAAGTGGAGGATGTTCTCCCAATCACAATCCATTCCCATAATTCATCAAAGCAATCCTTTGGGGATTGGACAATCATGCCTCTGGGTCCATTAGGCCCAATACCTAACCAAACCCCATTTACTTCGGTTTTGGGTCCCTCATTGTCCTTCCTTGTACTAAAAATCCCAAATTAACCCCATATCATATGCGTTTAGGTAATTACCAAACATGTTTTGGCCATGACCAAACCTACTAAGTGGAGGATGTTCTCCCAATCACAATCCATTTCCATTACTCATCAAAGTAATCATATGGGGATTGGACAATCAGGCCACTGGTCCATTAGGCCCAATACCTCACAAAACCCCATTGACTTCAGTTTTGGGCCCCCATTGTCCGTCCTTGTTCTAAAAAGCCCAAATTAACCCCATGTCATATGCGTTTAGGTAATTACAAACATGTTTTGGCTATGACCAAACCTACTAAGCGGACGATGTTCTCCCAATCACAATCCATTTCCATTACTCATCAAAGCAATCCTTTGGGGATTGGACAATCATTCCACTGTTTCATTACGCCCAATAGCTCACTAAACCCCATTGACTTCAGTTTTGGCCTCCATTGCCCCTCCTTTTACTAAAAAGCCCAAATTAACCCCATATCATATGCTTTTAGGTAATTACCAAACATGTTTTGGCCATGGCCAAACCGACTAAGTGGAGGATGTTCTCCCAATCACCATCCATTCCCATTACTCATCAAAGCAATCCTTTGAAGATTGGACAATCATGCCACTAGGTCCATTATGACCAATACCTCATTAAACCCCTTTGACCTCAGTTTTGGGCCGCCATTGTAACTCCTTTTACTAAAAAGCCAAAATTAACCCCATACCATATGCTTTTAGGTAATTACCAAACATGTTTTGGCCATGACAAAACCTAGTAAGTGGAGGATGTTCTCCCCATCACAATCCATTTCCATTGCTCATTAAAGCAATCGTATGGGGATTGGACAATACATCACCAAACCTCATTGACTTCAGTTTTGGGCCCCCCTTGTCCCTCCTAGTACTAAAAAGCCGAAATTAACCCCATATCATATGCGTTTAGGTAATTACCAAACCTGTTTTGGCCATGACCAAACGTACTAAGTGGAGGATGTTCTCCCAATCACAATCCAATTCCATTGCTCATTAAAGCAATCGTATGGGGATTGGACAATCAACAAACCCCATTGACTTCAGTTTTAGGCTCCCATTGTGCCTCATTGTACTAAAAAGCCCAAATTAACCCGATATCATATGCTTTTATGAAATTATCAAACATGTTTTGGCCATGACTAAACCTACTAAGTGGAGGATGTTCTCCGAATCACAATCCATTCCCATTACTCATCAAAGCAATCCTTTGGGGATTGGACAATGATGCCACTGGGTCCATTAAGCCTAATACCTCACTAAACCCCCTTGACTTCATTTTTCGGCCCCCAATATTCCTCCTTGTACTAAAAAGCCCAAATTAACCCCATATCATATGATTTTAGGTAATTACCAAACATGTTTTGGCCATGACCAAAACTACTAAGTGGAGGATGTTCTCCTAATCATAATCCATTCCCATTACTCATCAAAGCAATCCTTTAGGGATTGGACAATCATGCCACTAGGTCCATTGGGCCCAATACCTCACTAAACCCCATTGACTTCAGTTCGCCCCCATTGTCCCTCCTTTTACTAAAAAGCCCAAATTAACCCCATATCATATGCTTTTAGGTAATTGCCAAACATGTTTTGGCCATGACCAAATCGACTAAGTGGAGGATGTTCTCCCAATCACAATCCATTCCATTACTCATAAAGCATCCTTTGGGGATTGGGCATATGTCTGGTGTTGGCCATCTACTAAACCCTTTGACTTTGGCCCCTTGTACTCCTTGTACTAAAAACCCAAATTAACCTCTTTATGTTTTAGGTATTCCAACATGTTTTGCTGTGAACCTCTAGTGGGATGTTTCTCCATCCATTCCTACTCTAAGCATCCTTTGGGGATTGGAGATCATGCTGTGTTGGGCCTAATACCTCCTAAACCCCATTTACTTCGGTTTTGGGCCCCCATTGTCCCTCCTTTTACTAAAAAGCCCAAATTAACCCCATATCATATGCTTTTAGGTAATTGCCAAACATGTTTTGGCCATGACCAAATCGACTAAGTGGAGGATGTTCTCCCAATCACAATCCATTCCCATTACTCATCAAAGCAATCCTTTGGGGATTGGGCAATCATGTCATTGTGTCCGTTAGACCCAATACCTCACTAAACCCCTTTGACTTCAGTTTTCGGCCCCCATTGTCACTCCTTGTACTAAAAAGCCCAAATTAACCTCATATCATATGCTTTTAGGTAATTACCAAACATGTTTTGGCCATGACTAAACCTACTAAGTGGAAGATGTTCTCCCAATCACAATCCATTCCCATAACTCATCAAAGCAATCCTTTGGGGATTGGACAATCATGCCACTGGGTCCGTTAGGCCCAATACCTCACCAAACCCCATTTACTTCTGTTTTGGGTCCCCCATTGTCCCTTCTTGAACTAAAAATCCCAAATTAACCCCATATCGTATGCGTTTAGGTAATTACCAAACATCTTTTGGCCATGACCAAACCTACTAAGTGGAGGATGTTCTCCCAATCACAATCCATTTCCATTACTCATCAAAGTAATCATATGGGGATTGGACAATCAGGCCACTGGTCCATTAGGCCCAATACCTCACTAAACCCCATTGACTTCAGTTTTAGGCCCCCGTTGTCCCTCCTTGTTCTAAAAAGCCCAAATTAACTTCATGTCATATGCGTTTAGGTAATTACAAACATGTTTTGGCCATGACCAAACCTACTAAGCGGACGATGTTCTCCCAATCGCAATCCATTTCCATTACTCATCAAAGCAATCATATGGGGATTGGACAATCATTACACTAGGTCCATTAGTCGCAGTACCTCACCAAACTCCATTGACTTCAGTTTCGATCCCCCATTGTCCCTCCTAGTACTAAAAAGCCCAAATTAACCCCATATCATATGATTTTAGGTAATTACCAAACATGTTCTGGCATGATCAAACCTACTAAGTGGAGGATGTTCTCCCAATCACAATTCATTCCCATTACTCATCAAAGCAATCCTTTGGGGATTGGACAATCATGCCACTGGGTCCATTAGGCCTAATACCTCACCAAAACCCATTGACTTCAGTTTTGGGCCCCCCTTGTCCCTACTAGTACTAAAAAGCCGAAATTAACCCCGTATCATATGTTTTTAGATAATTACTAAACATATGACCACACCTACTAAGTGGAGGATGTTCTCCCAATCACAATTCATTCCCATTACTCATCAAAGCAATCCTTTGGGGATTGGACAATCATGCCACTGGGTCCTTTAGGCGAAATACCTCACCAAACCCCATTAACTTCAGGTTTGGACCTCCATTGTCCCTCTTTATACTAAAAAGCCCAAATTAATCCCATATCATATGATTTTAGGTAATTACAAAACCTGTTTTAGCCATGACCAAACCTACTAAGTGGAGGATGTTCTCCTAATTACAATTCATTCTCATTACTCATCAAAGCAATCCTATTGGGATTAGACAATCATGCCACTGGATCCATTAGGCTCAATACCTCACCAAACCCCATTGATTTCAGTTTTGGACCCCCAAAGTCCCTCCTTGTACTAAATAGCCCAAATTTACCCCATATCATATGATTTTCGGTAATTACCAAACATGTTTTGTCCATGACAAAAAATACTAAGTGGAGGATGTTCTCCCAATCACAATCCATTCCCATTACTCATCAAAGCAATCATTTGGGGATTGGACAATCATGCCACTAAGTCAATTGGGCCCAATACCTCACTAAACCCCATTGACTTTAGTTTTGGGCCCCCATTGTCCCTCCTTTTACTAAAAAGCCCAAATTAACCCCACATCATATGCTTTTAGGTAATTCCCAAACCTGTTTTGGCCATTACCAAACCGACTAAGTGGAGGATGTTCTCCCAGACACAATCCATTCCCATTACTCATCAAAGCAATACTTTGGGGATTGGACAATCATGCCACTGGGTCCATTAGGCCCGATACCTCACTAAACCCCTTTGACTTCAGTTTTGGGCCCCCATTGTCACTCCTTGTACTAAAAAGCCCAAATTAACCCCATACCATATACTTTTAGGTAATTAACTAACATGTTTTGGCCATGACTAAACCTAGTAAGTGGAGGATGTTCTCCGAAACACAATTCATTCCCATTACTCATCAAAGTAATCGTATGGGGATTGGACAATCATGCCACTAGGTCCATTAGGCCAAATACCTCACCAAACCCCATTGATTTCAGTTTTGGGCCCCCATTGTCACTCGTTGAACTAAAAAGCCCAAATTAACCCCATATCATATGCTTTTAGATAATTACCAAACATATGACCAAGCCTACTAAGTGGAGGATGTTTTCCCAATCACAATCCATTCCCATTACTCAACAAAGCAATCCAATGGGGATTGGACAATCATGCCACTGGGTCCATTAGGCCCAATACCTCACCAAACCCCATTGACTTCAGTTTTGGGCCCCCATTGTCCCTCCTTGTACTAAAAAGCTCAAATTAACCCCATATCATATGCTTTTAGGTAATTACCCAACAAGTTTTGGCCATGACTAAACCTACTAAGTGGAGGATGTTCTCCCAATAACAATCCATTTCCATTACTCATCAAAGCAATCCTATGGGGATTGGACAATCTTGCCACTGGTCCAATAGATCCAATACCTCAAAAACCCAATTGACTTCAGTTTTGGGCCCCCATTGTGCCTCCTTGTACTAAAAAGCCCAAATTAACCCCATATTATATGCTTTTAGGTAATTGGCAATCATGTTTTGTCCATGACCAAACCTACTATGT
This sequence comes from Beta lomatogona, assembly GCA_947646795.1. Taxonomy (NCBI): domain Eukaryota; kingdom Viridiplantae; phylum Streptophyta; class Magnoliopsida; order Caryophyllales; family Amaranthaceae; genus Beta; species Beta lomatogona. The sequence goes on from CANSNZ010001120.1 coordinate 186,920, forward strand.
GGATGATGTTTTCCCAATCACAATTCATTCCCATTACTCATCAAACCAATTCTTTAGGGATGGGACAATCATGCCACTGGGTCCATTAGGCCCAATAAGTCACCAAACCCCATTGACTTCAGTTTTGGGCCCCCATTGTCCCTCCTTGTACTAAAAAGCCCAAATGAACCCCATATCATATGATTTTTGGTAATTACCAAACATGTTTTGGCCATGACCAAACCTACTAAGTGGAGGATGTTCTCCCAAACACAATCCATTCCCATTACTCATCAAAGTAATCCTTTGGGGATTGGATAATCATGCCACTGGGTCCATTAGGCCCAATACCTCACCAATCCCCATTGACTTCAGTTTTAGGCCCTCATTGTCCCTCCTTGTACTAAAAATCCCAAATTAACCCTATATCATATGATTTTAGGTAATTACCAAACATGTTTTGGCCTTGACCAAAACTACTGAGTGGAGGATGTTCTCCCAATCACAATCCATTTCCATTACTCATCAAAGCAATCCTTTGGGGATTGGACAATCATGCCACTAGGTCCATTAGGCCCAATAACTCACTAAACCTCATTCACTAGTGGAAGAAAAGGCAAGGGCTGCGGTTTATTGGAAACCGCAGCCCTTAATGTGAAGGGCTGCGGTTTTTGGCTAACCGCAGCCCTTGAGGGCCCAAATATGAAATATAATAAACTCCCTTCAATCTATTCCCACGCACAAAGCTGCTTACCTAAATTTCTAAGTCTCTCAGAGTCTCACGCCTCTCTCTCAACCTCTCCCTATCTCTCACTGTCTCTCACTTCGTCTCTCCTCTTCGGCGCCACTGACACTTCACTATCTCCAACTCCGGCGATGCCTGCGAAGAGTTCCTTCTCTCTTTTCTCTCCTTAGCCGCGCATCCTTCCCGCACTTCACTCTTCAATTCGCTACTATTTTCGGAGTTTTTGATTTTGAAGAATCGAAGTGCTAGTTAGAGAAGTCGTTTTTTTTTGGTCATTCTTGATTTCCCCTTTTGCTGTGAGTTTCATCCATCTTTCGTTGTTTTTAATTTAATTTTGTATGTCGATCTGAATTATTTTGTTTGGTTTTTAGGATATTTTTGTTAGTCTAGGGTTTCGTTGTGATTTAGATTTTGAGTTTTGATTGTGTTTTGCGAAATTGATTTGATGCATGCAATCTAAATGTGTAATTATTCTTTGATTTTTGGTTTAATGTTTATATTTATCATGTTATGCCTTTAGATCTGATGCGATGATGTTGTTTTCGATATTTCTAGCTTGTTTTTGTGATTGATTTTTTTTGTTTTCATTATTATTTTATTTATCTATCTCATGTATTGCAATTTTTTTATATATATTACAAAGATGTTTAACCTACATGTTTATTGAAGTTACCAGCTTGAGGCGTTGGAGAAAGCCATGTAGCTTAACACTATTGTGTTCTTGGAGACTGAGTCTGGAAAGACATTGATTGCAGTCATGCTCCTTCGAAGTAATGCACACTTCTTTCGCCGGCCTACACAATCCTACATTGCAGATTTCTTAGTACCTACTGTTGTTCTGGTGACACAAATATGGTTCATACTTCATACTATATATTGAATCATGTATATGCATAAGTAAAATTTTAATCCAAAAATAGTAACTGATTCGAATAAGCTTTGTATAAATGATGTTTTCGAGTATGCCATGAGTTGATCATTTATGCGTTGGATGCCATTAGAGATGCTTGTTGTGTTAGTTTGTTGTTCTTGTGTTAAATTTTTACATTTGGCCTACAACTCTGGATTTTCATTAGTTTAGAGTGATATTACTTTGTGAATGAATGTAATACCCAAATTATTTGTCAGATCAGTGTTTTTCGTTCCTTCTTTATTTTAATCATATAAACTTTCCAAGATTGCTATGGTGCTACCGCTACCTGCTCAGCTATATCAGTTTAAATGAATTTTTTTTTCAAAGGGAACTGACTTGTTGCTTCTTTGATCCTTGATGTGAAATTAGGTCTGTTTGTAGCTTCCTACTGAACTACTTATTTTTTGTCACATGGCAATATATGGCCTATATTTTGAATTGTAAGGTGTATTACCTATTTGACTAACTTTATATCAGTAAGTGGACTGGCATTAGATTTACTAATATTGCTATAAAGATTATTCTTCAGTGCATAAGAGCCACTAGTTAGGTCTTTTTTCCCAGGAGTAGCTTTTGATTATTGATATCGTTCCTGTTAGACAGTTTCTAATTCTGTACCCTTTTTTTTATATTCTAGTTTTCCACCTAATTGGCTTATGATTTGGTCCTTAGTTGCTATTTGCCACTGAGGTAACTTGTCAAGTTACCGTCATTGGAGTTAAGGGTCTGATTGTCATACCGTTTTTCAATCATCGGGCATTGATATATAGGTTTGAATTCCGTACTGAAGAAGCCTCGTTAATGTTTTCCATCAAACAGACCCTAAGATGCACCATTTATTCAAGAGACTATCTTTTGTTGAGTTTAATTTTTTATATATGTGGAGACTGTCATCACTCTGCTTATTCTACTTGTATATATGCGTTCCTCACATGTTTCTAACTGTGTTACAGCTCAGCGTGCTCCTCCACCTGCCCCAGCTCAAGGTTCCAGTGGCAGATCTATGCTTGGGGGTCTAGGTGCCACAATAGCTCAAGGTATGCATGTTATTTTGAAGAGCTGTACAAATGAATATATGATTAATCGCCCTCGTATATTTACATATCTTGTACTTGTTTATGTAGGTGTGGCTTTTGGAACTGGTAGTGTTGTAGCACATAGGGCTGTGGATGCTGTTATGGGTCCTCGCACAATCCAACATGAAACTGTAGGTACTGAGGCTGCTAGTGCTCAACCAGCACCTGCTACCAGCAGTGCCGATAATGCTTGTAACCTCCACTCGAGGGCCTTCCAAGATGTATGTGATTCTTCTTTATGCTACAAGACTTTATAATCATTCTAGCTGTGTATTGTTGTGTTTGCATGCAATATTGCAATTATTTAAATGAACCATCACTTTGGATTTTTTAGAAAGAAGCTTCAGGGATCCTTGCCTTGTGGTGGTCTAATTGTACTATCGAATTAGTAGTTTGTTTATAATTTGACAAGCTCTTGTAGAATTGGGCCTCAATGAAAAGGAAAAACTATATACCAAATTAGGAAAAGTAGGAAGAACTGAAGAACTTTGCGAAATAGATGAAACATATAATATGATTCATGGAAGTATCTACATTGTTGTAATATTCGCTATCTAAGCATAATGTGCCACTTAGCAACATACCAATACCTGAAAAGAGAAGGAAAACCAATTCTCGTGCAACCACCTAAGTGTTTATTGTTACATTTATGTACATTGTCCCTTTTGTATATTCGGCTGATAGTACCTTTATATGAAGCTCATCTGCTATGCAGTAGTGTAAGAAGACTAAGATCCCATTTTTGATATTGTCTTTTTCATTTGGGTTCGATAATTTTCATTTTCGCAAAAAGTTTCGATATCTTCCCTATCTTAATTTCATCATCTTTGTATATGATTAAATTAAGACTGTCTAGTAGTAGCACAACCTCCTATTAGACTTTGACGTTGATTTTCCTCATAATTCGATCTATTATATGTACAATTTCGTATGATTAAATATAGTATTTTTCTATTTATTGGCTTAGCATGTATCTTTGGTACCTATCATTTTCCTTGGATCCTAAGCTTGCTATCTAAGTTGTCGTGTGTGGGTCATGCCGCATGCTCATGATTATGAAATTATGGTTTGCTCCGAACAGTCTAGATGAAAGGTTATGGTTTTCTGCATTGATGTATTTGTTATCATTTTTGTGGTTATGTTTATATTGTCGCTATCTTTATTTGGCACAAAATGCTGACGATGTGTATACTTTGGAGTATTGGTAATATATTAAATTTCTTCTTCAGCTCTCTGTATTAATGTCTTTATGTTGATCATGCTTGTGGTACAGTGGGTTTTAATCATAAATGTGGTTCCAATGCGTGTAAACATGGATGCATGACATTTTTTATTTGTGTTCTTGTTCTGATTGAATCGAGCTGTCATTAGCTTATTGTGCTGTGCAATATAGCATTAGTGTACTGGTCTTTGTAGTAGGAGAGCAAAAGGTTCATGTTTGTCATAGTTGATGGGGGCTTTAATTTTTTTTTATCATTCCATGCTCTTTTCTCCACTTCTGGTTGTGAGGAGGTTTGTATGGTGCTGATGGATTTAGTTCTATGCTCTCCTCTTGTTTGACTTTGTATTACTGCAAGCCTGCAATATATTATTTTGTAGTATGCTAAGTCTAGTGCTGCCAACATCAGTTGAGAGGTATCGTGCAATTTAAAGGGAGTTGTTCACCCATATTTTCATTTGGTAATCTGCTCTTGTATAGACTTGTATGGGAACCCATAAAAAATCTGGTTATGTTGATGTTTGGAATTTGCCTTCTGTTTCAGGTTCGTTTGATCTTTTATTTTTTATCATTCCATGCTTTGTTCTCCACTTCTAATATTGTGGCTTGTATAGTGAAGGTTGTGAGGAGATTTGGATGGTGCTGATGGATTTAGCTATATGCTCTACTCTTGTTTGATTTTGTATTGCTGCAATATAAGTATGCTCAGTCAAGTGCTGCCGACAGCAGTTGAGAGGGTTCACCCATCATTTCTTTGGGAAATTTGCTCTTGTATAGACTTGTATTTGTTTATATTTTTACTCATCATTTCTTTGGGAAATTTGCTCTTGTATAGACTTGTATTTGTTGATATTTTATCCATCATTTCTTTGGGAAATCTGCCCTTGTATAGATTTATATTTGTATGAATAACATGAATTGCAATGAAAAGTGATACTTGTATATATATGTAACTGTTTTTGGATTATTTAGGACAAAAAAATATAAAAAAGAGAAAAAAAAAAACCCTAACAATCATCATTTGCGTCGCACATTAACCAGCATGCGACGGAAATGATGGTGTCCTGCATCCACAGCAGGTAGCAGCTCAACAGTTATTTGCGTCGCGTGGTAGTCTAGGTCCGACGCAAATAGTGAGCAATCTGGATCGCGTGCTTGTCCGACGCAGATCATGTATCTTGATTTGCGTCGAGAGCTGTGCCGTCGGACCCATGTCCGACGCAAATGAGCGCCACGCATCCGACGCAAATCGTCAATTCTGTACTAGTGTTACTTCCATGTCCATCTCTCCTTGGAAATGGATCACTAAAGCTGTTCGAGGCTTTCATTTGTGGTGGGATCATGTATTCCCAAATGACTCAATGTGTTCTCATGCTTTGGCGAACTTTGGTGATCAGCTCTTCTTAGGCTATAAGTAATTTCTTTCCTTAGTTATTTTTTAACTTTTTGTGGGAATGAACATTACTAAATGTTTTCTGTGCTTTACTTCTGACGTTTTAGCAAAAGCTGGCAAGAAGAAGCTAAGAGTGCCTGATGGCATGACAATAGAGTCTAGATATGACAAGCTATATTGGAATACTATCGACAAAAGGGTTCCTCCTCATACCTCTTCGGAGGATGAAGATGATGCTGCTTATGATCAAGGGATTTTTTATGGAGATGTCCAGACTGTGGAGGACATCCAAACCATGGGGCCACTGGAGCAGATTGATCCTTTCAAAAGAGCTGCAAGGAAAAAAGATTACAATTGTTTCTTTGCTTCCAAGGGCACTCAACCCAAAGGGTCAGTGGAGCAATCGGAGCCTCCTAAGAAGGATTCAAAGAAGAGAGATTATGGCTGTATTTCTGCCTCCAAACCCTTAAGGCATTCCAGCAGGAAACATCCTAAGTTAGAGGTTTCTTCAGAGATACCACAATATATCATCTCCTCTGATGAAGATGATGACAAGACCATATCTCAAATTTTCAAAAGGAAACCAGGAGTTAAAGCAAGTATGAATTTCACTTTTACTCCTTTTATGAGAAGTTTCACTTTTTAGAATACTGATTAATTTATTCCACGTTCCTCTAGTGCTGGTGACATTGAGCCTAAGATTATCAGTGATCCTTCTTCTAAGAAGTTATCACCTCATGGCTCTGTCAGCCATCCTTCAGGAGATGCTCCCAAGATGGCTGATCTAGAGTCAAATTCAAAGGGTGGTCTTGTTGATGAATTTGCCATCAATCATCATACTTCAAGTGGTGCTGCCCCCCAGTTGGAGAATGCCGCTACCCCCTCTTTAAAAGGATATGTTGCCCCCAGTTGGAAGAGACTGAGCATTTTCATGTGGAATCTCCTGATGAGGACTTGCTTCATAAGTTTGATGAAGATCCCTTGGAATCAAGTCCTTCAGATATTGAAGTCTCTGGCTCTCATGCTGCTACCACTATTGTTATAGCAATCCCTTCTATTGCTGGAAGTGAAGTTCCAAAAGATGTTATCCCTTTAGAGGTCACACCTTTACGGAGCAGCATTGAACTTGTGATTACCTCTGTTTGCAAAGGTTCTTCATCAACTTCAGTGTCTACTTCAAGGATTGGTCTGCCTTTCTTTCCTCATGAATTCATTTTAGATTTCCTCTATATGAGTCCATGTCATCATAATACCAGACTTCACTCTCTTGCTAACTTGGCTTCTCTTCTTTATGATGCAGAGGGAAGCATTCAAGAAGCAAGTGTGATGAAAGAGTCTGATGGAGGGAAAAAGGTTAATCCGCAGACAACTATCATTGTAAGGGATCAACCTACCTCTGTTAACAGTGATCATTCCAGTGATGGATCATCTGAGCACATAAAACAAGAAGATTAAATCTAGGATCTCTGCTTGACCTTAACCAGCAACCCTGATGATCAGGCTTCTACACAGGCTCTTAAGCAGATTTTAGAATTCCTGATTTCTCAAGGCTTTGAGTACTGGATACCTTGTCTTGATTATGTTAAGGAAACTCTTCTTCTTCAACAATGCAATGCTGAAGCAAGAGTCCAACCTCCAAAATTCTCAGCTCAGAAACTTCAGGAAGAGGAGACTTCTTTGGAAGCTTAAGCTAAATCCTTCATAAACCTCAGTAAACAGACCCAAGATTCCTTGAGTTCTTTTGATCAAAAGCTGAAGCTTCTTTATGAGGAGAGGCAATTTTTACAAAATCGCCTGTCTGAGATTAATAAAGAGGATATTAATATCATTGACGAGAAGTCTTCACTCCAAAGCTCTATTGATACTGAAGAGAAGAAGCTACAGCAAGGGCGAACAAATCTTGCTCATTTGAGGCAAGAAATGTTCAAAGATATGGCTGTACAGCAAAGCTTTATTCTTCAAAAGGAAAAACTTTGTAATGCTTGGTATGCCATTAAACACCTTAATTTAGCAGTTAGACAATGTTGGAATGTCTAATATGTAACGTTATTATTAATGTTGTAATTTTAATGATCCCTTGCTGTTTGAAACAATTCTGCATGTTTATGTTGAAACACAGGATCATGTTGTTCCCATATAGATGGGTGATATTTCTTTAGAAATTTGCCATTCAAGGCTCTATCTTTTATGTTGCCATCTATATCTTTTAATAGATATGTATTTCCAGACATTTTCTTATGAATGATGAAGCCTGCCACTTAGATGACCATTTCCCTAGCTGTGGATCTTTGTAAGCTGCTTCTGTCAGGAACATTTTCTACACTTTATCATTCTCCTGTAATTCTTTAGGCACTACTTTTTTGTTGTAGGCCCTAGCAACTTTTTCTTTTTGGATTCTCATTTTGGCTATGGCTTCTTCCTTAGCTTCCAGAGCATCCATAATTTTGATATTCATCGCCTGTGAATAGTCATCTCCTGATAACCCTATTTGTTGGGCTACCCTTGATGATCTTACATTCAGTTTAGCTGGGATCACTGGAGTATGCCCAAAAACTAAGTTAAAAGGCGTAACTCCTGTTGCTTCCCTTTTAGAGGTCCTGTAGGCCCATAGGGCATATAGCAATAACTCATCCCATTTTCTTGGGTAATTTTCTATGAGTTTTGAGATCCCTTTTACTATGATCTTATTAGTAGCTTCAGCTTGATCATTTGCTTGAGCATAGCAAGGCGTTGGATGCAATTTAGTAATCCCAAACAGGTTAAGGTATTCCAATAAGTTACGATTTCTAAAGACTGTGGCTTGATCAAAGGTTATAGTTTCTGGAATTCCAAATCTTGTAAAGATTTTTTCTTCTAAGAAATCTATGACAACCTGGGTATTGAGCCTGTTAAAAGCCTGAGCCTCCACCCATTTGGTGAAGTAATCAGTCACCACTAGGATGTATGAATGCTTCTTAGAGGATGCAGGATTGATTTCTCCTATGGCATCCACCTCCCATCCTCTGAAGGGCCAAGGTTTAATGATGTACTTATGTTTTAAAGCTAGTGCCCTGCTGATAGGACCAAACTTTTGACATCTTTTGCAACCTTTAGCATAGTCTGTACAATCCTTTCTCATAGTAGGCTAATAGAAGCCATGTTCGTGCAACAACCATCTCATTTTTAGACCATTTTGAAGAGCACCACATAGCCCTTGGTGAATTTCTGCCATGACGGTTAAGGCCTCTCCAGCATTTACACACTTCAAAAGTAACCCTTCGGGATCCGTTCTGTGTAATTCACCATACTGCATGCAAAACTTAGTTGTTGCCATTTTGATTCTATTTCGCACTTTTGTCCTAGTTGGGTCCTGGAGATAATGAATAATTTCATCTCTCCGGTCCATTTCCTCCCTTAATATTGAAATTCTATAGACTTCCAATATATCCTCTGATCCTTCTTGATCAGATTCAATGAGAGGTTCTAGGATCTTCTCTTGGAGAATGATATCTTCATTTTGTGAAGGTATCTCTTCTCTAGCAGAAGCTATTTTGGACAGCTGATCTGCTACTTGTTTTCTTCTCTAGGAATGTGTATGAAAGTGATTTCCTTAAACTGTTTAGACAATTTTTGTGCTTTTTTATCATAGTCCTGAGACACTAGTGATATACTTTTGAATTTCTCATTTATTGGATAAATGACTAATTGAGAATCCCCATGTATCTTTGCTTTCTTAGCTTCTAATTCTAGCAACATCTCTAATCCAATTAATAAGGCTTCATATTCAGCTCAATTGTTGCTACATGGGCCCCTTAGGGCTACTGCTAGTTTAGTTGGAATCCCATCAGGAGATAGAATATATATTCCAGCTCCAGCTATTTCTCTGGTGTTGGATCCATCAAAGAACAAGACCCATGGAAGGATGTCCTCATCAATGATTCCTAAGTCACAACAAGGATGGGTTGCTAAGAAATCAGCTAGAACTTGACCTTTCACTGCCTTTTGTGGCACATATATTAGGTCGAATTTTAGTAAATGTAAACTCCATTTTCCTAACCTTCCTTTAATAAAAGGTTGGGATATCATATATTTAATGACATCTGTTGGAGATACTACTTCCACTGTAAAGGCCATGAAATAATGTATGAGCTTGACTGATGCATCATACAAGCACAAACACCATTTTTCTGCCATGGTATACCTTTGCTTAGTGTCATGCAGGATTCTACTTAGATAGAATATAGCCTGCTCATCTCCTTTCTCATTTTCTTGAGTAAGCAGACTACCAATGGAATCTTCACAAGCAGACAGAAATAACCTTAGTGGCTTTCCATTCTACCTTGGAGGTATCAATACAGGAGGACTTGCCAAATCTTGTTTGATTTGATCAAAAGCCCTTTGATGCTCCTCGTTCCATTTAAATTCTGATTCATGGCGAAAACTTTTTAGTTTTTCCAGCTAAGTTGGCCATGAATCTTCTAACATAATTGACCTCTCCAAGGAATCTTGCAATTCCTTCTTATTAGAAGGTGGCTTGGCTGCCAACACTGCTTTTGCCTTGTTTTGGTCAATTTCTATCCATTTTTATGAATGAGGAATCCTAAGAAGTTACTATCTTTAACTCCAAATGCACATTTGAGTGGGTTCATTTTTAGGTGATATTCTCTCATTCTATTGAATGACTTAATCAAATGCTCTTTACGTTTTAAAAAGTCATTTGACTTTACGAGGATGTCATCCACATAAACTTCCATGATCTTACCAATCATGTCCTTAAAGATTGCATCAATTGCTCCTTGGTATGTGGCTCCGACATTTTTTAATCCAAATGGCATGGCCACATATTCAAACAAGCCTAATGATTTTGGACATCTGAAGGCTGTTTTGTTACAGTCTTCATTTGCAATCCTTAACTGGTGATATCCTGCATACCCATCCATAGAAGATATGTATTCATATCCTGATGCCGCATCTATTAGGAGATCAGCCACTGGCATGGGGTATTGATCTTTAGGCGTAGCTTTGTTCAGATCCCTAAAGTCAATGCATATTCGTATCTTGCCATTTTTCTTAACTACTGGAACGATATTGTAGATCCACTCAGCATATTGGCAAGGCCTTATGAACTATGCCTTGAGGAGTTTGTTTATTTCCTCTTGTATAGGCTGTGTTAGTTCCGGCGCTAGTCTTCTCAAACTTTGGGCCACAGGCTTAAATCCTTCCTTGATAGGTAGTTTATGCTCTACTGTTTCCCTATCAATGCCAGGCATTTCATGATGTTCCCAAGCAAAACAGTCCTTAAATTCTTTTAGAATTTTTATGATTTCCTACTTCTCTTGGTTAGTGAGGAGCATACTTATGTAAGTAACACATATATTTTCATTATCGCCTAAATTTATTTCCTCTAGTGGATCATGAACCTTTTGTTTAAATCCTCACTTTTGGCCCATATTTTCTCATCCTCCTCTTCTAAGGATTCAGTTTCGTGTAAAGTTGAGCAACATGCATTAGAGTTTATAAGAAAATCCTCTTGGTATTTTCTAAAAACTAAATCTTTCATTAGTTAATCAACAATAGGGGTAAACCCATTACAGCATTCTTGTTGGTTTATAGACATAATAAACTTTTTGTAAGAAAAATACATCCTAACTCTACAAACTAATGAGAGCTAAGGGTTGATCATAGTCTGGCGCCTGTTGAATATATTCATATTTTGATTGAATGTCTTCAACTTCTGGGACGTCATCGACTTCTTCAATGAGAATTGCACTTGAGTCTTCTACCTCTTGGTGAGTTTGTGACTCAAGTTGTAGAGCAACCTCAATTTTGATGGTAAGAACTGACTTTAGAAAGTCCCTAACAAAAACAGAATCAGGAGATGTAATCAGACAAACTTCCTCATCTCCTTTAACCATCTCATAAGTGTCACCATTCCACAAGATCAAAACTCGGTGGAGTGATGATGGAATAGCATAATTATGATGTAACCAATCTCATCCTAGAATGGCATTATAATGAGTACCCTTTTCAGCTATAAACAAACCAGTATAAGTAGTTTTAGTTCCTACTCTTATCTTTAATATAGCCATTCCTTCCACTTTTTCTGATAAACCAGAAAAACCAGTTATGTTGATCTGTATGTTATGCAAATCTTTTCTAGTCTTTCCTAGTTTTCTGAATACAGAGAGTGGCATAATATTAATAGTAGCTCCAGTATCTACCAATACTTTACCTAAATGAACTCCCTCAAAATCAACATATAGAAATAAGGCTTTAGTGTGCTTATTATTAACATCAACTGACCTAAAGATTTTATCTGTGATTAATTTCTCTAGGTTAGCCTTTAGAGATGTTTTGTTAGGCACTTTATGAGTTGCATTCAAATAAAATAACAAGCTTTGAGAAGAAGTAATTTTAAATTTACCTTCCCTATCTTCCTTATCAACTTCATCTGCCCATGACGTGGTATTGGTCTGGAATTCTGGTTGGTCTCCTGGCTTTTTGAACTCTGTTGGTAGCATGACCACATTACACTGTACGTTTTGTTCCTCTCCCATCTTGATGTTATGGTTTTATATAGTGTTTTCCCCCTGTATTTGAGCTAAAATGTGTATCAATGGTGCTCTTAGGAGCCATTTTATGCTAACTCTCTCCATCTAGTTGTGGTTTTCTGTTCTGTGTCTGATTACAGGTTTTAGGGAGTTATCTCCCTATTTTCCGCTATTATCCGACCATTACAATCGAATGGAGAAGTTCGAAGGCATTTATGATGAGTTCCGGGGTCCCGAGAATACTTTCCGAGGCCTTGGACAAAAGAAGAAGTGAAGCCTTGGCGTCTGAAGCCAAGGAAGGAAGCATCGGGCTCTAGCCCGATGACATCGGGCCCATTACGCCCGATCGGGCGTTAATTGCCTTTGGGAACAAGTTGTTGCGGGCCCGATCAGGCTCTGTCGCCCGGTCGTTTGTACGCTAAGGAGCCCGATCGGGCGGTTCGGCCCGATATCATCTGGCGTGTGTGGGATTGTGCTGCTGAGTTGGTGTGCCGCCCGATGTCATTGGGCGGGTCGGCCCGATTTGATCGGGTGGGGTCTAGTTTTGAGGCCCAGCTGCTCCTTTTGCGCCCGATTTGATCGGGCTGACTTGGCCCGATCGGGCGTTCCACTCCGCACGTTCATTTAATGATTTTCGGGACACTTAGTATAAATAGGAAAGTTAGAACATTTATGAATCATCTTTGTTTTAGCCCTTATTTTTCATAGTTTTCTCTAGAGAGTTATTCAAGAACCCTAGTTTATTGCTTTTCATTGTGGATTCAAGATTGAAACTTTGGATTATTCTCAAGTTCAATATAGTTCTTTAATTTGCTAATCTTCTTCTTTATTCTCTTCATATTTATTTGCTTTCTCTATTATTTATTAGATTAGTTTCTTAGTTATTTGCAATAGTTGAAAGCATGGATTTTTATATGTAATTTGTTATTGGATTCTTAAACATGAGTGAGTAGTTTTATTTCTAGGATTGTGGGGATCTATGTATGCAATGAGGGATTGATAGATTAGTATAATTACCCTTCATTTCAATTGTTTCCTGTGATTGAATCGTTCATGCTAGATTTATGAATTAGGCCTGATTTACATTTCTATTATCGCAATATTGAATCTACTTCGAGAGGAGAGATTTCGTATAGGCTTTCAATCATTAGGCATAGTGATCCTTGACCATGCGAGAGCTGCTAGGTGATCTTTGAGGGAGGTAATGTTCGAGAGAAATTACATGTGCCCTAGATAAATTGATTTATTGGGTGATTATTATTCATCTCTGATTTCCCGAATTGTATGCATAATGATCCATAGTCCTAGTTCTTTATTAATTGATTCTTACCTTCATATTTAGTTCTATCATTTGCATATTAGTTTAGTCACACACCCATTTTCAACTGATTTAGTTAGTATAATATTAGAATTCAGATATAATAGTATAACTTTCTCCCTGTGGATTCGATCCTGACTTCCCTGACTACTTGTTAGTGGACCTTAGGTTATTTTTGATAAGGTGATACGACTTTAGCCTGTCAAATTTTGGCGCTGTTGCCGGGGAGACGGTTTATTTTTATTTTGTCTGAATTATAGTATTACACTAACCTCTACTCTGAAGAACACCTGTTCTTTGGGGCATCTCACGTTTGTTTTAGTGTTTTTGGTTTATGAGCAGGAAATTAAAATCCTCAAATCTCATTCCATTTGATCCGGAGATTGAAAAGACTGCTCGTAGACTAAGAAAGCAAGCTAAGCAAGCGAAGTTGTCTGCAGGGACACCTTCCCAAAAGACACCAACTCCACCATCTTCACCTATTACTGCTATAATGGGTGACTAAGCTAAACCAACCTTTAGAGATTATGCACAACCTTCGCCTGACAATGTACTCACTGGGGTCCGGATGCCTACCATTGCTGCTACAAACTTTGAAATCAAGTCTCATGTTCTGAATATGGTTCAGAATAATCAGTTTGCTGGGTTACCATCTGAGGACCCAAATTAGCATCTGCAGCGGTTTTTACAATGTTGTGCTACTCAGAAACAAGCTGGTGTTACTGCCGATGATATGAAACTCATCCTATTTGGGTTCTCTCTGTGCGACAAAGCTCTATTTTGGTATAATAAGCTGCCTTCCACCATCACCACCAGGCGTAACTATCCAAAATCTTCCTCATCAAGTGGTATCCTTACCAAAAGACTGCAGATATGCGTCATGCCATAGTAACTTTCACCCAAGACCCTGGAGAATCATTATATGAAGCTTGGGAGAGGTTCAAGGATCTGCAACGCCTTTGTCCTCATCATGGTTTAGACCAGTGGTATTTGTGTCAGATTTTCTACACTAGAGTTGATGCAGATACAAGGAGGGTAATTGATGGAGCCTCTGGTGGGTTTTTCATGGATAAGGCCATTGATGAGGGGTATGAACTTCTGGAGAAACTCGCTTCTAATCAAGCATCCACCATTCGTTCCTCCATGAAGAAGGGAGGGAAACATGATGTCGAGGCCATTTCTTTATTGTCCGGGCAACTAGCTGCTCTCAACTAGAAGATTGATTCCTTGAAGCTAGGTAATGACTCCTCCCATATGAGTGTTAATGCGATGGCTAGTGCTTCTAATTATATTGCTCCCATTTGTGATGCTTGTGGGATACCTGGGCACAACTGTCAAGAGTGCCCTGCGCTCCTATCTTCTAATGTCGGGAGCAACTGTGAGGCGGTTAATGCGTTTCAGTCACAATCTAGGGGCCAGTTCAATCTATATTCTAACACTCACAACACCGGCTACAGAAATCACCCCAATCTCTCATATCGGAGGAATAATGTGTTGAATCCTCATCCTCCACAACCATATGTCCCACAAAATCAGGTTCCACAATATCCACCTCAACAACAAGCTCCTCCTGGTTTCCAGAAAAATCAAGCTCCACAACCACCTGCTCCTTCCACTGATCCAGCCATGACAGAGCTGAAGAATATGATGTTTCAGATGCAAAAAGGTTTTAATGCCTTTCAAGCCGACACAAAGGCTCAGTTGGAAAACTTGGGTACGCATAACAAGATGTTGGAGACTCAACTAGCTCAGTTGGCTAGTTCTTCTGCTAGTAGGCCACCTGGATCATTACCTTCGCAACCTATGCAACCAAGAGATACTGCCAATGCCATCACTCTTAGGAGTGGAGCGCAGTATGATAGTCCAGAGATGCCTAAAGACGATCCGGTTAGCTCCGACAAGGATGAAGCTGTCACTGACAATTCCACAGCTCCTAAGGATGTCAGCAATGCAGAGAAGCAGACAGTAGCTGAAAAAGTTTCACCTCCCACTCCTGTGATCAAGGTATCGTTCCCCAATAGACTATTGAAGACTAAGCTTGATCATCGGCTCGGTAAGTTTTTGGAGATAGTGAAACATCTCGCAGGTAACTGTTCCTTTTTCTGAACTTATTACTCAAGTTCCCGCATATGCTAAATTTTTGAAAGAAATTCGACTAGGAAAAGAGCCTTTAATGAAATTGAGACCGTAGCTTTCACTGAAGAATGTAGTGCTCTTTTGCAAAACCAATCCCCACCTAAATTGAAAGACCCGGGGAGTTTCTCTATCCCTTGTAACATTGGCACCATTTTTATCGATAAGGCTTTATGTGATTTGGGTGCTAGTGTTAGTGTCATGCCCCTTACTGTATGCAAAAAGCTTGACATGGGAGATTTAAAATGTACCAATATTACTCTTCAAATGGCTGACCGTTCTGTCAAATGCCCCTTAGGTATCTTAGAGGACGTCCCTGTGAGAGTAGGTAAATTTTTTATTCCTGTGGATTTTGTTGTGCTTGACATGGAAGAGGATACTCAGATCCTAATCATTTTAGGGCGACCATTTCTTCATACTGCTGGAGCTGTCATAGATGTCAAGAATGGTAAATTAACTTTGACTGTGGGGGATGATAAGGTGACCTTTAGTTTAACCAAAGCCTTGAAAAGTCCCATGCTAGAGGAAGCCTGTTATAGAATTGATGTCATTGATGAGCTAGTTAATGATGACATGCCTCAATCCCTTCTGCGAGATCCTCTGGAGGCTTTGCTTTGTTTTGCATCTTCTACAGGTGATGGTAATCCCTTGAGTGCTGCCGCGGATGACTGGGAAGCGGTTCTAGCATGTGAAGAGCTTGACGGTATTACCACTCATGACAAGGAACGGTTAGTATATGATACTCAACCGGTAGAGGTAAAGAAACCTGAACTGAAACCCCTTCCCTCTTCTCTGCGCTATGCTTTTTTGGATGAATCTGAAAACTATCCTGTGATTGTTAGTGCTTCATTGAATGATGGTCAAATGTCTCAACTTTTGTCTGTTTTGAAAAAACATAAACAAGCCATTGGATATAATATTGATGATTTGAAAGGCATAAGCCCTGACTTCTGCATGCATAGAATTCACTTAGAGGATGATCATCGTCCTAGTATAAAAGGCCAACGTCGTTTGAACCCCAATATGCAGGAAGTGGTTAAGAAAGAGGTCATGAAATTGCTTGATGCTGGAATCATCTACCCCATTGCTGATTCTAAGTGGGTGAGTCCAGTTCAAGTGGTTCCTAAAAAGGGAGGTACTATTGTTGTTAAAAATGAAAAAAATGAATTAATTGCTACAAGAGTAGTAAGCGGTTTGGCGTATGTGCATTGACTATAGGAAATTAAATGTTGCCACCAAGAAGGATCACTTTCCCCTCCCCTTCATTGACCAAATGTTGGAAAGGCTAGCTTGTCATTCTTATTTCTGTTATCTAGATGGGTATTCCGGTTTCTTCCAAATCCCTATCCACCCAGATGACCAGGAGAAGACCACATTTACCTGCCCTTATGGTACCTTTGCCTATCGAAGGATGCCATTTGGATTATGCAATGCCCCCGCCACCTTCCAACGTTGTATGATGGCCATTTTTTCTGAGTTCATTGAGTCCATTATGGAAGTGTTTATGGATGACTTTAGCGTGTATGGAATTGATTTTGATGCATGTTTGCTAAATCTGGCTAAAGTTTTGAAAAGGTGTGAAGATGTTAATCTTGTCCTGAACTAGGAGAAGTGCCACTTCATGGTTACTGAAGGAGTGGTACTTGGTCATATTATCTCTGAACGTGGCATCCAGGTGGATAAAGCAAAAATTCAAGTGATTGAGCAATTACCCCCTCCTGTGAATGTAAAAGGGGTGCGAGGTTTCCTTGGTCATGCGGGGTTTTATCGCCGCTTCATCAAGGATTTCTCTCAAATTGCTAAACCACTTACTCAGTTGCTCCTCAAAGATGCCCCATTCCTGTTTACTGATAACTGTCTTATATCTTTCAACAGGATCAAGCAAGCTTTGATTACTGCTCCGATCATTCGATCTCCGGATTGGAACCTTCCTTTCGAGATTATGTGTGATGCTAGCGACTATGCTGTGGGAGCTGTGCTTGGTCAGAGGAAGGGAAACATTCTCCATGCGATATACTACGCTAGTAAGACCCTAGATGAAGCTCAAGTTAACTATGCCACAACTGAGAAAGAGCTTCTAGTTGTGGTCTATGCACTGGACAAGTTCAGAACTTATTTGTTGGGGTCTAAGGTCATTGTTTATACTGACCATGCTGCATTGAAGTATCTCCTAGCCAAAAAGGAGGCCAAACCTAGACTCATTCGATGGATTTTGCTGCTCCAAGAATTCGAGTTAGAGATCAGAGACAAAAAAGGAGCAGAAAATGTAGTGGCTGATCATCTGTCCAGATTGCAGTATGAAGACATGGAAGAAGGTCTACCCATTGATGACTCATTTCCTGATGATAAGCTCCTGGCAGTCACTTCTGTCACCCCGTGGTATGCCGACTTCGCCAACTTTTGTGTAAGTGGCCAGACTCCCCCAGAGTTGAGTTACCAGCAGAGGAAGAAATTCCTCCATGAGGCTAAAAAGTATTTCTGGGACGACCCTCTACTGTACAAGCTTTGCGCTGACACCATCTATAGGCGATGTATTCCATAATGGGAGGTGCATGACATTCTGAAGCACTCCCACTCCCTGCCATGTGGAGGCCATGCTGGGCCCTCCAAAACTGTTGCTAAGGTACTTCAATCTGGTTTTTACTGGCCTACTTTATTTCATGATGCTAGTACCTTTATTAAGTCCTGTGATGCATGCCAACGAACGATAAATATTTCCCGAAGACATGAGATGCCTCAAACCCCCATTTTGGAAGTTGAATAATTTGATGTATGGGGTATTGATTTTATGGGCCCCTTTCCCTCTTCATCTGGCAATAATTTCATACTTGTTGTTGTTGATTATGTGTCTAAGTGGGTAGAAGCCCTTGCATCACCAACTAACGACTCTAAAGTCGTTATGAAAATGTTTAAAAAGATTATCTTTCCAAGGTTTGGGGTACCAAGGGTTGTCATAAGTGATGGTGGATCTCATTTTCACAAACGCACTTTCGAGGCTCTGCTTAAGAAGTATGGTGTCTACCATAGGACTGGCCTAGCTTATCACCCTCAGACAAGTGGGCAGGTAGAAGTGTCTAATCGTGAGATAAAGACTATTTTGGAGAAAGTGGTAGCTAAATCTAGGAAGGATTGGAGTGACAAATTAGATGACACCTTATGGGCTTACAGAACTGCTTTTAAGACCCCTATTGGCACCACCCCTTACAGGTTAGTTTATGGGAAAGCATGTCACCTACTTGTTGAGCTAGAGTACAAGGCTTTTTGGGCTGTTAAGGAGCTGAATTTTGATGCTAAGTTAGCAGGAGAAAAACGCCTTTTGTAGATTAATGAACGTGATGAACTCCGGCTGAATGCTTATGATAGTTCGCGTCTCTACAAAGAGCGCACTAAGAGATGGCAGGATAAGAAACTTTTGAGCAGAGAGTTCTCAATTGGTGACAAGGTCTTATTGTACAATTCTAGATTAAAACTTTTTCCTGGTAAGTTGAAGTCTAGATGGTCTGGTCCATTTTCTGTCACTAATGTTAACAAGTTTGGTTCTATTGAGGTGATGAATGCAACAGGTGAAAAATTCAAGGTTAATGGCCAACGCTTAAAGCTTTATCATACAGGAGCTCTTGCTGGATCTGTGGAGGAATTATACCTCCATCCCCCTTCCCCTTCTTTTTGAGGGATGCGGCATTATGGTCGTGCGGGACCCTCATAAACCAGCGCTAATCGCGAGGCAACCCGATTTTCCCTTTCCTTTTCTTCTTTTTAGTATAGTTTTGTTTTTTAGTTTTTCTAGTTTTGTAGTTTAGGTGAGAGAGTGAGAGGGTATTGATCATTACATTGAGGTTATATGTGTGCAGGATTTTTGGTTTCAGATGATAGCGAGGCTCATTTTTCATGGAAAATATTGCAAAATCCCGAAAAGTGGAAGTTTTCGGCATTCGCCCGATCGGGCCCGCGAAGAACCCATGACAGGAATCAAAAAAGAAAATCGCCTGATGGACTCGGGCTACTTCGCCCGATCGGGCCCGCAACAGGGAGTTGGGCAAAAGCAAAAAAAAAAAAGAACGCCCGATCCAATCGGGTTATTTCGCCCGATCGGGCAGTCCACCGTCAGCGAAAAATCATCGCCCGATGAAATCGAGCAGTCGCGCCCGATCGGGCTCAGCACCGTCAGTTCCTGGCACAAAAACTCAGACGCCCGATACCATCGGGCGAAGTCGCCTGATCAGGCCCGCAACTGGAAATCTGACCCTGAAGAAAAAAATTCCGCCCGATAAAATCGGGCTTCGTACCGGACTCTCATTAAACACGGGATTTCCCCACTCCTTTTCCTCATTCACTCCCAATCTCTTTCTCTCTCCTCTTCAAGCCCTAACCCCAACTCTCTCATCTTCTTCCCCAAATTCTCCATCCACCATTAACAACCTCCAATCCAAGCTACTTGGCTCTCCAAAAAAATCAATCCTCCCATCTTCCCTACCAATTACCCACTACATCCTCTTCATTTTTTTTTCTTTCACTCCATCTCTCTCATCCATCCTCTTCCACATTCATTCCACCATTGAAGTAAGAGAAAAGCCCCTTTCACAACATCCCCATTAAAGTGAGTGTGACATCTCTACATTTTTTCAAGCATCAAGACTTCAAGGAGGCGTCGCGGATCCGGCACTGGGCCACCACAACCACCACCACCACCACCACCACGGGACGAGACTTTTCCGGATGTCATATTTTCGTCGCCGTAGCAACGTGAACGGTTTCAGAGCCTAAAAGGGCGCGAGGTGAGTCCTACCCATTTCCTTGATATTGAATTTTTAAATAAATTGGGTATTGCTTCTGAGTTCAAAGATTTCATGAAAATAATCGGCATGGAATCTTTCTTTTTTCGTCCACGTTAATACCTATCCTGTACTGGTCTATGAATTTTATAGCAGTCTTAAGGTTACCAAACCCCGAAATGGACCTGTATCACATGTATCCTTTAGACTGCTCAATCAGGATTTCTACCTCACTTTGCCGGAATTTGCACGGGTACTTCGAGTACAAGGTGGTGGGGAGATTGAGCACCCCCCTAACTACCACCATCGTAGCACGTACTTTGCCATCACAGGTGATGGTAATGACTTCACCCTACAACACTGCAAGGGCAAATACATCCACCAACCCATCTTTAAAATGTGGGTTCGATTTATGTCGCAGACACTATTTGGGAGGGTGGAAGGACAATTAATAAGGGGGGATGAACTGTACCTAATTGGCAGCTACATGCTTAAAGGGACGCCCGACCATTTTCACTATAACATCCCTCATCATGTTGCACTCCAGATGGAGCGTATTGCTACCACTTACCCCAAGAGGAGAGCGGACGGTACCTTGACCTCTCGGGCTATTGTAAATGGGGGCTTAGTGACTCTTTTTGCTAGGAAAATTCCTGGTTTTGATGAGTCTCGCTACCAGCCGGCCCTAGGACCCACCCTCCTGGATTATGCTTTCTTCGATCGCCTCCATTGGTTAGAGAGGGCTGGGGATAAATATCAATGGCGCATCAACGGGAGGCGCTCTATTGAGTTGCCTAGTCCCTTAGCCAAAATTTGACCAAGGCAGCCCCATTACCACCTTCCCATAGCTGGTTCCGACTTTCCCACCCCTATCACCGAGATTCCCCAGCGCACATTTCACCGCCGTCCCCCTCATTCTGATGATATTGCTTCTACTTCGATGCTCCCCCTCCCCATATTCTCTTGCTCCCCCTCCTTCTTTTGATTTTCGGGGAATGATGAGCATGCTCCAACGGATGGAGTCCGGTATCACTCGCCAACTCTACCGCTATTCGGACCATCGGTCGACGGGTTGATGCCAACTCGGTCCTTCTCCGAGCCTCGGCCCGGCGTGTTGATACATTGGCCAATGATCAACACCTAGCTCTGTATCCCCGTACGATGACTACTGCAGACGGCATACAATTGCAGAAACGGATGCTCACCCATCCCGGGTACACTTGGAACCCGAATTACAGCCGGCCCGGGGTCCGGTAGTAGGGGTGGCGGAGGTGAGGATGATGGAGGTGAGGATGATGGAGATGCGGATGATGATGGTGAGGACATTTCTATGGATGGCTGATATCCATGCGTTCCTTTCCCTTGTTGCACTGAGGCCATTGCCAAGTTCAGCTTGGGGGAGGACTTCTGTAAGTATTAATATTATTTTTCTTTTTGTTTTTACTGCATTTTAGGATAGTTAAGGTAGGCTATTTGCTTTGAAAAAATGAAAAATCATAAAAAAAAAATGAAATATTGCTGAAAAAACACAAAAATACGAGTTGAATTCGAATAGTTTGATTGCTTCCCTGTGCCCCGAACTTTGCTTTGAAAAAAATGATTTAACTCATTATACTGGATAGTTGGGCATTTGAGATTGGGATGTTGTGATGTAATCTATGATTGCCTTGATCTTGAGTGAATTTTGATGATAAAGTGCCTATTTTAACTGCATGCTTGAATTGGTTAGATTGTGAGGATTCATTCTAGCCCTCGGATTTATCTCTATATCCAATCTATTCTTGTGTGTTAGTTCCTCGTAGCATTCTTATCTTGGTTTTGGCATTGTACTCGTTGAGTTCTGGTAACTTTAGGCGTTCATTTGTTTAATTTTAAGCCTCAGAGTTGTTTAATGAATTTTCCCCCTAGCCCCGCTGAGCCTAATGACTTCTTTTTGGATCCATATTAAACCACATTACACACCTTGAGCCTTTGCAATGACTATTGTCCCAAGCCTAGCTTGGGGGAGCATTTGTTAGGTTTATATCCTATTGTGTGGTTGATTCTATAGAGCGGTTGGAAAATAATGATATGTTTGTACAAAGAAAAGAAAGAAAAAGAAAAATAAAGTGAAAGAAAGAAAGAAAAAAATTTGATTGTGAAAAATCTGAAAAATTTCTATGATCTTCACTCGTTAACTTTCAAAAGTGTTGGAAATTATGTTGAAAATGACAATTATTGGTTGGTTCGTGAAAATTCAAGAGTTGGTTATTATCTTGGTTAAGTTGTTGATGCCATGGGAGTTGTTTCTACCACACCTAGTCCTACTAGTGTTTTTTGCTCCCCTTTCTTGGCTTTTCCACCACATTTCCTAAATAATTTCCGTACCTTTACCCGAGCCCCATTACAACCCTGAGAAAGACCTTTTGAGCACATGTTTGATTGTATATTGGAATAATACTGAGTCAATATGCCAAAGTTGAAGATTAAGTTTGTTATTTGAGTCGACCTGATTAGGATGAGCGATATTATACCTTTTTAAACACATGAGAGTGTGAGTGGGAAGGGCTACTATGGTTGGGTTGGTGAGCGATCGGGCACATATTTTGCCTGCCACAAAATTGAGAGGAGTGACACCTCGGTGAGCACCTTTTCAAGATTTGCATGATATGTAGGGCAACTGCGTTTGATGGTTTACTTAAGTGATTGGTAGTCAGGTGATCTGAGCAACTAAACTTGAATTTTGCTTGCTTGAATGATTTTGAGTTGGAAATAATTGAGTTTAAACTTTTCCATCTGAGGGGTGAAGCAACCCTATTCTTATTCATGTTGTGCTTTGCTTGAGGACAATTAAAGGTTTAGCTTGGGGGAGTTTGATGTTATGGTTTTATATAGTGTTTTTCCTCCTGTATTTGAGCTAAAATGTGCATCAATGGTGCTCTTAGGAGCCATTTTATGCTAACTCTCTCCATCTAGTTGTGGTTTTCTGTTCTGTGTCTGATTGCAGGTTTTAGGGAGTTATCTCCCTATTTTCCGCTATTATCCGACCATTACAAGCGAATGGAGAAGTTCGAAGGCATTTATGATGAGTTCCGGGGTCCTGAGAATACTTTCTGAGGCCTTGGACAAAAGAAGAAGTGAAGCCTTGGCGTCTGAAGCCAAGGAAGGAATCATCGGGCTCCATCCCGATTAACTCGGGCCCATTACGCCCGATCGGGCGTTAATTGCCTTTGGGAATAAGTTGTTGCGGGCCCGATCGGGCTCTGTCGCTCGGTCGTTTGTACGCTAAGGAGCCCGATAGGGCGGTTCGGCCCGATATCATCGGGCGTGTGTGGGATTGTGCTACTGAGTTGGTGTGCCGCCCGATGTCATCGGGCGGGTTCTAGTTTTGAGGCCCAGTTGCTCCTTTTGCGCCCTATTTGATCGGGCTGACTTGGCCCGATCGGGCGTTCCACTCCGTGCGTTCATTTAATGATTTTCGGGCCACTTAGTATAAATAGGAAAGTTAGAACATTTATGAATCATCTTTGTTTTAGCCCTTATTTTTCATAGTTTTCTCTAGAGAGTTATTCAAGAACCCTAGTTTATTGCTTTTCATTGAGGATTCAAGATCGAAACTTCGGATTATTCTCAAGTTCAATATAGTTCTTTAATTTGGTAATCTTCTTCTTTATTCTCTTCATATTTATTTGCTTTCTCTATTTTTTATTAGATTAGTTTCTTAGTTATTTGCAATAGTTCAAAGCATGGATTTTTATATGAAATTTGTTATTGGATTCTTAAACATGAGTGAGTAGTTTTATTTCTAGGATTGTGGGGATCTATGTATGCAATGAGGGATTGATAGATTAGTATAATTACCCTTTATTTCAATTGTTTCCTGTGATTGAATCGTTCATGCTAGATTTATGAATTAGGCCTGATTTATATTTCTATTATCGCAATATTGAATCTACTTCGACAGGAGAGATTTCGTATAGGCTTTCAATCATTAGGCATAGTGATCCTTGACCATGCGAGAGCGGCTAGGTGATCTTTGAGGGAGGTAATGTTCGAGAGAAATTACATGTACCCTAGATAAATTGATTTATTGGGTGATTATTATTCATCTCTGATTTCCCGAATTGTATGCATAGTGATCCATAGTCCTAGTTCTTTATTAATTGATTCTTACCTTCATATTTAGTTCTATCATTTGCCTATTAATTTAGTCACACACCCATTTTCAATTGATTTAGTTAGTATAATATTAGAATTCAGATATAATAGTATAACTTTCTCCCTGTGGATTCGATCCTGACTTCCCTGACTACTTGTTAGTGGACCTGAGGTTATTTTTGATAAGGTGATACGACTTTAGCCTGTCACATCTCTGTTTGAGGTTCGCTCATCAGTGGGTCTCCATCCAGAATTAAGTCACTATCTGAAACCAATAAGTCCAAATCCTCAGATCCAAACTCTGAATTATAATTCTCATTAAAGCTATTTCCTGGTTTCTCTTTCATAAGAGAATCACCTCCTTGAGGCTGCTGGCCACCATTCTTTGTAGATGGTGTATCATATTGTTCCTCTTCCAGAGGTAAAACTTAGTAATATTAGCTCGTAGCGCCTCCTCATCAATTCTAATGTTTGCTATAAGAGACTCTAGCACATTTTGAGTGCTGATCTGAGCCCTTGCTGCAGCAGCTTTTGCACTTAATTCCTTCATCTTTATTTTCCTACTTTTAGGAAAGTTTTGGACATCTGATAGTGGCCAAGGCCTAACTGCTGACTTGATCTTTGACTTCCCTTGGCCCGCATGGGAATTCGCCCTTCTTTTGAAAATTTTGGGCACAGGAGTTTGACTTGGCTCCCTTTCTTTCCCCTTTAAGGAAGGGCCCGATATGGGACTGTCCTATTTCCTTGGTCCTTGACTTCTGGACCTTTTCTGGAATGGACGTTGGTAAGTAGGCACCTAGGCAGGATCATATTGGATGATCTAAGTTCTAACCATTTCAAAGGTTAGCCTGTCTGCACATAGTGAACACATTTCGTTTCTTAGAGCCTTCAACCCTTCTATCGCCTTAGTCTGCAATGGAAATTTTTAAGCAGGCTCTTTGTAGGTTTTAGCTCTTTCCTCAGGCATTACCAAGCTTGGAGCTGGGCTGGAAATAATATGCGCCTTAGCTTTGGCTAAGTTGGCCTTATAGGCTTCTAGCTCCATGGCATGATGTTCCATTTCTGAGTCTTTTGAGACTTAACTGCCTAGTTAGGAACCCTCTGAAAACCTGTCAATGATCTGTTGTATGTGACCCATTCATATGCCATCTGCACATATCTTCCAATCCCTCGTCATTGGCTATCTTTGGCATAACCAAGATTCGTTCGTCAAGCAATCTGTTGAAGAGTTGGTTACCTATTTCGGTTGCTTGAGATGCCTGCAATGTAACAGTAAAAACATTATTAATCTCTACCATACCACAGAATAATTCAAATGGTTCGTCCATTCCAACTACATTAACATCTTCATCATTGGGAAACATGATATTTTTCTTATCAATTTCATCCTGGATTTTATTTCTAAAAACGATGCATTCAGAAGTGTCATGAGTTACTGCATCATGCCATTTACAGTATTTTTACCCTTAACTTCCTCAGCAGTTCTTCCTTTATGCCTTCCCACCAGTTTTATCTTTTTGTTAGATAATAACCAGTCGAAAATAGCATTAGATTTCTTAGCATCAAAAGTACATTTCCTCTTTTATTCAGATTTCAAATCTTTTGGCGCCATAAATTCTTTCTTCTCTAGAGGAGCACACCTATAAGGTACTTCATGAATGATTTATGCCACGTCCACTTCTTGTGCGGTTTCAAAGTGGAATGCTGGCTCGTCATTCTGAGCAAAGAAGTTGTGGTGTCTTGCTGCACTTTCAGCCTGTAGGTTCCTTTCATACCTTACGGCCAATTATGCTAATTCAACAAAATCGCTAAAGGCATGACCATCAAACCTTTTTCGAAACTGAATTAACATTCCCTCTTGAGCCATTTGTACAAATTCTCTTTCAGGGATGTTAACATGACACCTGATCTTGCCCATTTTGAATCTAGATAGGTAGTCTTCTATAGACTCTCCTAACTTCTGTTGGATTCTAGCCAGATCACTTAAAGTTACTCCTGGTTTAGTGCGTGCAAAATAATTTGTAAATTGCACTTGCATGTCTTACCATGAGTGAATGGAATTTGGCGGTAAATTAGTGTACCACCAAAAAGCAGTCCTAGTATGAGAGACATGGAAAACATTCTAAGTTTTAAGAAATCATTGTCAGCTGCTTCCCTACATTGTTAATTGAACCTAACTAAATGTTCCTCGGGAGAAATTCTGTCATTGCCTGAGAACAAGGTAAACTCAGGTCTCTTAAACGTTCTAGGAAATGGATTGACTCTATCAATCCATTCAGGGTAACGTTTTTGACCTATTTGCCTCTGATTTTTCCAAGAATTAACCCCTACTAGTCTTTGGACTAGTGCCTCAACTTGTACTGCCAATGGATCCTGATACGTTCCTGGATAGCCCATATTCCCATTCCCCATGTTTTCTACTTGATCAAATGCAGGATTAGGGTTAGGATTGAAAGGTTGATTTTGATAACCTCCCATAGGGATCTCCTGGTGTTGCATAAGAGTAGGATTGGCTGCACCTTGCGCCATTTGCGGTGGGAATGTGTGCCCACTAGTGGGCATCCTCTGCTGATAAACACCAATTGCTTGGGCAAATGGAGCATGGGGTTGATTATACCCCGGAATATTCCCATAATGAGGTGTACCATCCATAGTTGATTGGTTATGAGGCATGTAAACATAGGATAAAGAAGAATTTCCAGCCATATTTGGTTGGTTAAGAGGCGCATATGCATGCGGTGTACTATTGTTGTTTGTAACCAAAGTATCTTGCCTCTATCCTCCTCGTGATGGTCCAGATTGGTGTGTGTTGTCACCAACTTGTCCACCACTCATGGAAAACGAAGGTTGGTGATGTCCTGACGCTTGGTGCCAGCCTGGCTCCAAACCCGCTGCCATTTCATCACATCTCATAAGGTTTCCATGATTACCCTCTCCATGGTTCAAGGGTATTTCCCTTGTTTGGTGTGCATGAAATAAAGTTTGTGGATCGCCTGAAATAAGTATATCTCTAGTTTCAGGGTGGGAGAAATGTACCCTCGGAGGGTAACCTAGTGGAGGAACATCTGGCTTCCTACCAGAATTTCCTCTTGCTCTATTCAATGGGACCTCTTCTAAGGCCTTAACTAGTTTCTCATTTAACTGATAGTGTTTTTCGACTAGTGATTCTAGACGAGTAACTATTTCAGTGGCAAGAGATGTTGACATTGCCGTGAAAATTGCACTCATAGTATCATTGATATCTACAAGTATCCTATCAATCCGCCTAGAGTTAATCTCTCTATTCTCTTCACTTATCCTTTGGAGGATTTTTGTGAAGACCCTGGCAGACTCATGGGCTAGAGTCCTGTAGCTGGAGTCAAATTGTTGTCTCTGACTCTCTCTCGCTTCTAACAGTAATTATTTTTTTTTATTTATGTAAACTTTCCATACTTTTGTTGTATAAGTCCACGACCAGTACTACCTGGAGAAGAGCCTTTCCTTTGTGGGGTCTCTCCCCTTGACTCTTCATGACTATGGTGAATTGGTTCACCATTGTTACCATGCAACCTAGTTTCTAGAGGGATTGACGAACTCGTTTCCAAGTTTTGGAAACTTGTTTCCTCCTGAGCAACTTCCTTATTCTTTTTAGAACGTGTATCCGGCATTTGATAGCCAAAAACTTGATTATGAATCTTCTTCTCCCACTGTGGTAGCCAAAAACTTGTTGGTGCAAAACAGTTGGTTGACTTTGCAAACAAGTCACTGCACACCCAGTAGTTTGATACTAAATGTCTTGGGAGACTTAGCCCCTGGGGATTACCGGTTTTAATTAGATAAAACCTTGCTAACATACTTTATTGTAATTTAATTTAGGATTAAACTACAACGCCTAATAAATTCAGGCGAAATGCAATAAATAGAGCAAGCAATAATTAATCTATTAATTAAAGCACAACATTCCCATACATACCACAAACTTTAAGAAAGAATTTACAACACATAAGGGGATAAGTCAGGCTAGACAATTAAAGGGAAGACACGAAGGTGATTACCTTCATGGTTCCTTGCTTCAATCGGAGAATTACAAAACCCGTCGCAGAACATGTTCTACGTGTAAGGAACTAAACTATAACCCCAAAAGGGGTTGGCTAAGCTAAGGCTAGGCTAAGCTAAGAAAAGAGTAATTGCAAGTTGTTGTGTGTTTTGCTTGATGATCATTCTTCTATTTATAGAGAAACATGGTGTGTAACTTCCGTGCTTGCTTAGAGGGAAAACATTTGAATCATCTTTGATTCAAATCTCAACCGTCTTCTGGCGCTAAATAACCGTAGCCTTGTACGTTCTTCCTTCCGTGGATTTGTCTAATGATTGCTCTTTAACCACCTACACGTTCATCATTCTTGACTTTGATCTCCTGATGGTCTTGATGATTTCTTCTATTGACTTTGACTTGTATTGACTTTGACCGATGGGCATTATGCTCTTGTTGGGCATTCATATTAGAACGAAGTTAAACCTTTTGAGATCTAATACAGTGTACCATAATAAATTCTGCTGGACATCTAAAAATGGTGGTAACAATAGTTCAGTTCTTAGTACCAGTTTATGTATTAGTTATAATATATATTTGCTCTATTCTGAAACAAGTGAAACATTTCTCTTTTATATGAATGTTTTTTTTAGAGGTGTATAACTTATTTCAAAACTGAGGAATTATATATTTAGGAGGGTGGACATCGAACTCTATGGATCCACTACTGGTTGGAACTTTGGATTTATCCTTTTGCAAACAACTAGATAACAAATGCTAGCATTTTCCTGTAATGTGTCATATTTCTCTATTTTTTTGTTAGAAGAGAAGTTTAATAAATAAAAATATCCTTGGGTTGGCTACTAGTTAAAGAACTTTCTGGTATTTTCCGTGCTTTCAGAAGTCTCCCACCACCCTCCACGCCCCAAACTAACTCAATTGTCCAGAGATGAGGGTGTGTGTCAACTTTTAACTAAACCTACCTAATATTCCAAAGACCAGTGTGAAAAGCATTACTGATCAGCTGCGTCATATATATAGGAGCTTTCTAATATCTTTACAAAAACATCAGCACGTGTACGAGGCGTCTTTGAGCTGTGTAAGACTCTGCGGCTGGACTCGTGAAATAAATGAACATTTCCAACGGTTTGGCCTTAAAATCCTTGTAAACATGCGCGCAGGTAGCTCAATATGTATGCAATTTCCCATGGTGACGCGCACCGAGGAGAGCATTCATGGTACGCCTAGGTTTACCATATTCATAATACACCTAAAGTATTTTTTACCTATTTGCTCATTTGAAACTCTTTATTGTGCGAATTTTGCTCATTTGATGGTTTCAAATGAGCAATGAGCAAAATATAGCCTTGAGTATACCACAATTACCATACACTCGGGTGTATGATTAAATTGTACGCGCTGAGCTTCCTCGTGAGTCATTTTCAGTCATTATATATATATATATATATATATATATATATATATATATATATATATATATATATATCCATCTGCATGCAAATCCTTTTGGGATGTTGCACCATCAACCTATTAGGATTCATCATTCATGTCTATCTGGTGTACGTTATCTAACTGCGAATTTTTTGACATTAACCACCTTATCAATTCGACTTTTCAAATAACCACCTTATAAACAACTTTCTTTTAAACAACCACCTTAGATGCATAATTGTTTTTATTTTAGATTGACTTGACAGACACTAGTGGAAAAAAAACGCAAGGGTTGCGGTGCAAGGGCTGCGATTAGCCCAAAAACCGCAACCCTTCGTAAACGAAGGGCTGCGGTTTTTTTTTAAAAACGCAGCCCTTTTAGTTAAGGGCTGCGGTTAGCCCTAAAACGAAGGGCTGCGTTTTTGGGCTAACCGCAGCCTTAACCCACCCGCGAAAACATTATTTCAGTGGGCTTTTAAATATTTTGGAAGGAATTTTGGGCGGGCTTTTAAAATATCCCTAAACCCTAGCGCTCCTTTAATCTCCCTCATTCTCCCTCATTCTCTCTCCTTCCCTGCCTCTCTCCTCTCTCACAATCTCCTTCCCTGCCTCTCTCTTCGACCTCGGCTAGAGTTCGCCGCCAAAGCACGCTGCTTCCGCCGTCACGCCAACAACAGCGACGCAACACAACAACACAACAAAATCTTCTTCGACCTCCGTTCCTCTCTCTCTCTCTCTCTCCTCGACCTCCGTTCCTCCGCCTACGAAATCTTTGTCGCCCTCCTCCCTTCTCTCTCACGCCAACAGACGACAACAACACAACAATTTCGCTATCATCCCTTCTTCGTCGACTCCATTGCCGAATTTCCGCCGGAATTCTCCCAGGTTTCTCTCTATCTCTTAATTAGGGTTTCTTATGTGTTTTCGTCACTTCGAAATTGAAATAATAAAAAATTAGGTTGAACAATTCGTTTCCTGTTGTCATCTTTTGCTATGAAATGTCAAAATCTAATGTTTATGATGCTAATTGTTTGTTCATCAAAATTTATTTGTTTGAAAGACATATTTGATCTTCTTAATTTTGAATCAAATGTTCATTCTCTAGTAATTTTTAGGAGTTTAATTCTCTTCACGTGGCACTTAATTTCTCTCTCTCTCAGCGACGCAACAACAGCAACACCACACAGCCACTTCTCGCGCGCACCAACAACGAACACCATCACACCACTCGTCGTCTCGTCTCGTCGCCTTCGCCATCGCTGCATCCAGATCTAGGGTTTGGTCGACATTTAGTTTCTCTCGTCGCTAAAGTAATTTTTTTTAAGTTCAAGTTCATATTTGTCTTCGATTAGATGTTAGCAGTTGCTCTCAATCTTTTGTTTTTCTTGAAATTATGTTGTATTGTAGGTTTTTAATGGTGATAATAAGATTTAAATTATGATTACGATTAGATACATGCTAATTAGGTGTTAGGTATTAAGCATTTGCGTAGCTTTTCAATATTATAGTTTATGTTGTAAATTTCTTGATATATTTAGAAGTAAAAAAATGCAAAAAAATTTTTTTTTTTTTTGGTCAAAAGGGCTGCGGTTATGGTCAAAACCGCAGCCCTTTGTACAAAGAAAGGCTGCGGTTTAGGCCCAAAAACGCAGCCCTTCCATTGGGCCTAAACCGCAGCTCGTGGTAGTGAAGGGCTGCGTCAAAAACTGCAACCCTTCATTTTTGCCGAAGGGCTGCGTGCCAAAAATTTTGTAGCCCTTAGGGCTGTTTTGACCGCAGCCCTTGCGTTTTATTCCACTAATGAGATTTAGTCGAATAAATTGTCAATTTTTACATGGAATATCAATCTTTGCTCACGCAATTCGTCAATTGGAGGTAATCTAAAGCATAAAAAGTTGTATAAGGTGGTCATTTTTTGAAAAGTGTTTATAAGGTGATTATTTTAAAAAAAAATTGACTTTATAAGGTGATCAAAGTCGAATAATTCATCTAACTACGATATATTCAATGTCAAGTGGTAGTAGCCCACGTACACTAGAGAAAAGAGTGAGCCATGGCCTTTACTAAGGCAAAATATTTTGTATACAATTATTCGCATCACTACACGACCAATAGTTTAATTTTTATTCAAATGGGATTGGTCCAAGGCTCTACTAATAGGGTACCACTAGGTTTTTTTTGGCAACGGGCAAAGGGAGAGAGAGCTACCAGCTCTTTCGCCTTTAATAGCAAGCTTATGTGCCTCATCGACACACTCCCTTGCAACCTTTTTACATAAACAAGATGGAAGGGACTTAGCCACCTCCCTTATGTCCAAGATCAAATTCCTCACATGTTTCTCTGACAGGGGACTCGCCATCTTAGGGCAAGAGGAGAATAAGGAATCCGACCTTTAAAGTGTTCCGAATATTGGGAAGTCGAACTCATAAGCAACAAATCAGAAGCTCAACCTTTTGTCGTTAGAATAACACTAGATTGGTCACTACATTGCTGACATAGTGAAACCTGGTATTTTCTAATGGATGAATAATACACAAAGTTATGAGGATTATGTGATCATCAGGTCGTCTAAAACACAAATGACCTATGGCAAGACACCTTCGTCTTTTATTTTTTGACAATGAGAAATCGTGCATTAATTAAAAGAGGAAGTACAGCCTAATGCTTATACAACCAAACCTAAACCAAACAAACAAACCTAAAGGAGCTTTATGATCTCGTACATTCCATCTAAAACAAACATAAGTAAAACCGATACAAAGTCGCTTAGTAAGGGGGGCGTCGCTGGTCAGTGCTTGTGATGGTGGATTCAAACCTACAAATGGCTGATGGAAGTGGTAGAAGAAGTGGATGACGTTCACGATCCGGACAACGAACATCTAACGACGAGTGTCGCGTCTCGCCGCATGAGCAATCCTAACAAGCTGCTATCGCTTGGGATTCTGAGCTCATGATCTTTTGAAGAGTCACGTTCCATTGTGACTCATTACTCTCGCTCGAGAGTATTACAGGTTTCTCCAAGAGGTAGGAGAAACACAGAGGAGGGGGCGTGCTGAAAACCCCCAAATGCAACTGAGGTGTCGCCTTCAGATTTGAAGTTGTCAAGGCATGGACCATCAAGATCAATGCCGAGCTAAAAAGAGAGCCAAATAAGTTGAGCTCTCGAACACACCTCCGGTTTGCAACACCTGAAAACATATGTCCTAACCATGAAAAACTATCATCGCCTCGTCCATGCTCACGAACTGCTTGAGTCACCTTTTTCCTCAGTGCAGATTCCCAAAAACCGACATATTCTATTGTTACAACCTTGAACCACCAAACCTGGCGCAACTGACAAACACTTGTCGATGGCCACAACCAACCACGGACAACATCTATAGCAACTCGAGAAAAACAACGCACTCCTTTTATTCGGAGATATAACACGCATTTTAAGACAAAACCTAACATACTGACATCAAACATAACTTGTTAGGGAGCCCAACAACCATGGGGGATGGGGAGGGGAAGCCCGACACTAATAGGGGAGAAGGGGAAAGGGGAGCCCGACACTAACAGGGGGAGGGAAAGGGGAGCCCGATAGAAAACAGAGAAAGGGAGGGGGGGGGGGGGAGGGGAAGCCCAAAATGACCACAACACTAAACAGGGGATTGTGCCTACCTAACGCAAGGACGGGACGGGAGCCATGGACGCTGAAACATAAGACTTTACTATTGGAAAAATAAAAAAGGAGGGGTTTACTCGACCAACGCAGACAACAACAGGGTGGGGGTTACTCGACCAACGCAAAATAGAAAACCGACACTAAAAGGGACGGGGACTAACAGGGGAGGGGAAGACGCAGGGGGAGGATGACGGGGTGAACGAAGGGGGACGCAGGGGAGGACGGAAGGGGGAAACGAAAGGGAGGACGAAAGGGGGAAATGAAAGGGAGGACGAAGGGGGGAAAATGAAGGACGCGAAGAAGAGGGGGGGTAGAGACGACGGAGGACACAAGGGGGGTGAAAAGACGACAGAGGACGGGGGGAGGGGTGAGGACGACTGGAGGACGCGATAGGGAGGGGGAGTAGACGACGGTGGACGCGGGGGGAAGGGAAAGACAACAACTAAATTTTGGACCATGATTATCATGGAGGATTTGAGGAAGGTGAGATAGAGACAGTATTCTCAGCAATGGAGGCCAATTATGTAGCATGGGTAAATGGGTTTGCTCCCTTGGCTGTAGGAGCGGATGTGCCAACTACAGTGCGCGAATTTAGTAGGACATTATTCAACATGAGGCCTGATATATCCCTGGGCTAAAATTTTGGATTATGTGATCTATCTTATTGACGTTAACCTAACTCCATAATAGGAGTGCTTTATTTTGTTGAAACTTAATGGTAACATGATATCTTTATACAATAAATATTGGGTTATTAAGGATTACTATTGTATTTCTTCAATTTTTATATTATACTCCAACCTTTTTATAATTCCACGCAAGATCCTTAAAGTTACCTTTTACAATGCACAATGCCCCTGCCGCTAACATGTATCATTAATTTCGTTTAATTTTTGTTATTTAGTAGAACAAATCTAATATATTAATATTTCCTCCAAGAATTATAAAAGTTAGATTAGGTTCTTTGGATACAAACAAGTTGATGAACTTATTGACGTGTTAATTAATGTGAGAGTATTATGCAATAAAAACTGTAACTTTAAAGGAATCGTGGAATTCTGAATGATTGGGGTATAATGTAGAAATAAACGAAGAAACTGGGGTATAAAGTAGAAAACCCGAATATTTTATACTATAAAATTACATATAATATAATTTAATTTTGGGGCCCGATTTTATAGGTATGATTGGCCCTTAATATATTGAGATAATCCTTTTAACTGTGATTAGTCTTTCCATAATATAATACTAGCCTTATATGCACCCGATGCGTGCATTAATTTCAAAACTTGTTATTTTATTATATACTCCATCCGTACTATAGTTATGATTACACTTAAAATGTGAAAGTTTAATAGTTAGAAGAATTTAGATATATTAATTCGCTAATGGAAAAAATAACAAAGGTTGTGAGTGATTTTTATTAACTTTTTGTGAATGAATTTTGAACAAAAAGAATAGACATATATAATGAGTTGGTTTGACTGAATTAAAGAGTATAAAAGGTAGTAAGTGTTTCAGATTTTTCAATTGGACGTCATGTATACCATCTTCTCTTATAATTAAAGGTCAAGATATTTTCTCCATTTAATTTTTAGATTAAAATATTTGATGCATATACCATTTTTATCTTGTTTACAATGGCAAGTTGAAATGAGAAAAGGTTCTTAAATTGTTTTACTTTGTAATTTTTTTTCGTTCTATTAGATCATTAAGGGTAATTTAGTATTTTTAAAGGGGACACCATCTTCCTCCCCCCTTCCCTTATATAATCGAGATTATCATCTATTTGTTATTCAAGATTTATTGATACCTTCCTAAACTGAAGCTATTTATCTTTCTGTCTTCTTTCAATTTCTCTTACCCTGCCCTGCTCAGCTAACACTACAGTTCTTACCTGACTTTTTTTTGACTTTTTTTTTGTGACGGGATTGTTAGACGACTTTATTTGACATACTAAACTAGTTATTTGGGCCATTAGATGAATATGAGAAGCCACTCCCAATACATATGACATATGAGTATTAAGAATAGTCTATAGTTTTTTTTTTTTGGTGCGAATGAACCACAAGAGCGGGGATGAGACTCGATCCCATGATCACCTGGAACCGGGAGGCAAGCTCTAACCAACTGAGCTATCCCTCACTCTCAAGAATAGTCTATAGTTGATATCTATACTAATATATTAAAAGGTCTTACTAAGAAAGTTTGTGTGCCACGTGGCATTCTCGTCTAAAGTTCTAATGCAAATGCTTTATTTGTCAAACCCTCAAAAAAAAAGTAATGTTGTGTAGTTACAAGGTATCGAACACTTGACTTTTGAAATGAAAAGTAAAAGGTTAACCATTAATCCAACATAACACCATTGTTTAGTATTTGAAAATAAAATATCATAATGTCTTATAATTATATCTCAGTAAAATATTTGCACAAGTAGTTAGATACCTAACCTTTTGATGATAATAACAAGAGACTATTATAGACATAAACTCGATCTTACTCCTACTTGTAGAAAGTTAAGCTATTGCTTTCATCCCCAAACTATTAAGCGTTTTTTTTTTTTTTTTCAAAAATCATGCAATTACTTATCATGTCATTACGTCAATTTTTCCTCGACAAAAAGTAAAGAAAAGTAACAACATGGAGCATCGCCCGGGACACTCATTAGTTATTGTCATTATTATGTAGAACCTTGCCACAAATGTTTTCATGAAAATTGTTAAATATTCGCTAAATATGTGCTTGCTTTATACTTCCTCTATTTTATATTAATTCCACCATTTCTTTTATGGCACTATTCATTAACTAACTTTGTTAAGCTATCTCGCATCATTATATATAAGAAAAAACATAGTCAAGTGGGGGTATATATTGTTATAGATTCGTCACAATGCAAAGATTCCAAATATCAAATTTTTAAATTTTTTACTTATATGCAATTAGAGATATTTACATTCAAAGAAGCATCCCGGCAAACGTGAAAAATGAAATGGTGCTTTTAAAAAAACACAAATTATTAGAATAGGCGGTCTAGTCTTAACATAAAATTAGACAAACCCAAGCCTACATTCTCCTAACAAGCTCATTTCATCTCACTCTAACCTAACACTATCCATAGACATCCCGCACCAACCTAGTCGTCCCTTCTCTTCACCTTCCTTTGTTTCCCTTTGAATCTCGAACTACAATAGATAATTTTCACAGTCTTACCGAATGGTCTTTTTAAATAAATAAAAAGATTTGTTAAATATATCCTTTTGGAGTCTTTTTAGAAATAGTATTTTATTTTACTTAGGATTCTTTTACTGATTTATTATTCGGTTTTTATTTAAAATAAATTAAGTAGAGTGCATGTTTGTTTTTAAGACACGTTTACTTATTTTTCCAAGTATTTCATGCCATGTTATACGCTTAAGCAGTTAGTGGTTCTTGGTTCCCAAGTTAGTGATCTAAATTGTAGGAAGTAACTGAAGGAGTATTTAGTACTTGGTTGCATAAATATCAACATATTCCAAGTTCTAAGTGTGTTTGGCAAAAAGTAAAAATATTATAAGTGTCTAAAGAGTCAGAGCCTTTGTTCCTAAGAGAGTTCATACTTACTGTCTTTGTTTTCATTCTTCAAAAGTTAACAGAACTTTTATTTCTTTTGGGGTTAAGGGTTTGGAATGAAATTCTTTGTATTGTGAGCTTGAGAGAAGCAAAAGAGGACTTAGAGTTATGTAAAGAGAAAAACAATAGTTGTGGGAACTATTGTTGGAAACTCGAGTTCGTAGAGGAATTTGAGTAGAAAACTCTAGAGAAGTATAATAGGCTGATTTTAAAGAGGCATTAGTTATTATATTAGAGAGAGTTAAAATCTCAAGTGGTCGAGGTTTTTCTCCTTATTTTGAGATAGGGAGCTCCTCGTAAAAATTTGTTGTGTTCCCTTTGTGTTTTCCTTTGCTAGCATTTGATTATGCGAAAAGTTATGCTTATTCGTGACACTATAACTCACCCCCCTTCTTATAGTGTTCCTATTCAAACAATAAACATAAAATAGACATAAAAATATCAATGAAGTGCATTATGTGGGAGTTTTGATACTGATCAGACAACCCATTTCAAAAAATAAATTCAATTATGCCATTAATCCTGAGGCCATAACGAAAAAACTCACACAAAATTGTCAAACTAGTTGGTAGCTAAACCACATTTGTGATTCTTTGCAATTGCTAAGTGGTAGCAAACTGGGAAATGGTTTTTTTTATGGGAAATTCTACATTGTGACCTCCAACTTTGGGGTTTTCCACTTGGTGGCAGG
The DNA here is from genome assembly GCA_947646795.1 of Beta lomatogona. Classification (NCBI taxonomy): domain Eukaryota; kingdom Viridiplantae; phylum Streptophyta; class Magnoliopsida; order Caryophyllales; family Amaranthaceae; genus Beta; species Beta lomatogona. The sequence continues at coordinate 224,566 of CANSNZ010001120.1, forward strand.
CAAAAAAAATTTTTATACCAAGTGACCTCCTACTTTGGCTAATTATACTTAGTGGTCTTAATTCACTTAAAACCTAGCTAACCCATCATTAAAGTAAATTTACTAACCTACCCCCTAGTTAATTACCCTAATTCAAAACTCCCCATCCCTCTTCCCTCAAGAAAAAAACCCATGCCTCGTGAGTTATGATCATCATAACTCCTCAACTTCCCCTATTACAGATGAAAGTAGATCAAGACAGAATAAAGGTGAAGGACCGTATAGCAGCTATACAAATGCATGTATTTCTACAATGAATCAAATGTTCATGTATCTAATACCAACTTTAGAAACCAAAAATCCTAGCTTTTTCCCCCTATTGTATGATTAATTCATTCGAATCTACAACAATGAAGGAATTGGGGCTTTGAAGCATAAAATTGCAGAATTGACTAAATTTGTGAAAATGAATTGGGGCTTTCATGGAGTACACTAGTACAAATCAATTGAATACGGTTAATTAGCTTCAGCAGAAAAATACAATTCGAGGATATTACTAAGGGCATCCAAAGTATGTCCTCATTTTGACAAGAATACAGAAAATGAACTATTAACATCAGTGGGTGGTGACATTTTTGTATCTAGACATAGGGCTGCAGGCAAGTTAAGTATTGTAATCTTATAGCACTAGTACAAAGTTGGTCTAAGGTAACATGTATGAGGTAACACTTTTCGAAATTCAAGTTTGTCGAATATACAAGTAACACCTTGGTAACACTTAATCAATATGTAACACTTATTGTAACACATTTTTATAAGTAACATTTTGAAGTAGCACTTTTTCAATTGAGTAACATTTTGATGTAACACTTTCAGACAGGTAACACCTTTAGGTAGCACTATTTTTAAATGTGTTTATTAAATAATTATATTTATTAATTAAGTTAGTTAAGTGTCGGATTTTCTTATTTTATTGGGTTTGGAGTATGAATTTTATTTGTCGTGTTTGTAGTATTTTTATATATTTAATTTTATAAATTTATTTTTTAAATTTATTTTGGGTTTTTAGTTATTTATAATATATTGAGTAGTATTTGGTCTAAAAAGAGAAACCCAAATGCTAACCCCCCCCCCCTTTGTCCTTATTGTCAGCCAAAACCCAAAACCCTCCCCAACCCCGTCCATCTCTCTCCTCGATCTCCCTCTCCTCCCGTAAAACCCTTGCCCCTTGCTCCATCTCTCTCCCTCTCTTTTCCTTCCGTCGGAGTTTCGCCTCCCCATGTTGCTCAGAGCCTTTGCTTTAGCCGCTCGTCACTGCTTGCTTCTCCCTTTATCTTCGTTCTTTGTTCCTTCCCCCTTGCTTGGGTTGTTCTTTCTCCTCCTCTCTTATTGCTGTCCTTCATCGCTACTTCGCCGTCAACCGCCGTTGGTGCTGGTTGTTGTCGTTGTTGTGCTCGTCCCTGCTGCCATTTTCCTGCGGTGGTGTTGATGGTTGTGGCGCCGCTTCATCTTCTCCCCTTTGTTCTATGAGGTACAAACCCAAGTCCTCTTCATCTTCTTCTGCTAATTTGAGGAACTCAAATTCAATGTTATGTGGATATCGTTGTCTGGTAATTTTCTGATAATTCAGTCTTGATTTTGGTGTAAGTTGCGTTAAGAATTATGATTGGTGATTGAAATTATGACTTTCTTATATGAAACCTTATTTTTTCTTTTAGATATTCTGTAGAACTCATTACTTAATACATATCTCAGTTGATTGAATTAGTTTGTGATAGTTAGTTCTGGAATGATTGTGTTATGAGTTGATTTTAGTTTAACATATAATCTGAATTTTGGTCCATGTTGCAGTTTGGTTTTGTAAAAGAAATGAATTTAAGTTTAGAGAAATTTGACACTACTTAGCTAGTTTTGAAAGAATTAGTATGTGGGTGTGTATTTTACTCATCTATTCAGACTAGTTATGATGTGAAATTTGTTAGAGAACCTAATAAGTCTGTTTTATATTTGTTGAACAATATTAAGTTAGCTAAGTTAGTTCATGTATTGGTATGTTAGATGTTACTACTCTTACTTTGAGGATAAAGTCATATACAATTTGACATTTGCATCATAGAGGAATATCTTGCATAATGTTAATGAGATTTTAAATCATGGGATATATGTAGTTTAAAGAGTTAAAAGTTTTTTTTTTTGTTTTTATTTCTGTTTCTGAATCATTTATAACTTAGTTGCTCTCTTTGAGCTACTTTCTAATGTTGTTTGAGTCTTTTTTTCTATATCTTTGCCAAGTGGGTTCCTTAATATGAGTTAGATAACTCAGCAATGATACATTTTGCGGCTCACATATCTCTAATACACTCTTATTTGTGAGTTTATGCATTGATTAGGCTTTGTTCCTACAAGCGTTTACACAATCTTTTTGTTTTTCAAACATTATTCTACTATATGTTTTTACTTCAAGTAAGCAAGTTTACTATATTAGCTAAAAAATAAAGAAACAAGTTATGGATTTAACATCATAAGTCAGACTTGCTTGAATGAATTTAAGCGTTGCTAGTGAGAAAATCTGTGCTAGCCCAATCTGTTACATTGATCTACCTCTGCATATTAGTATATAGCGTGTGCTAGCCCAATCTATCACATTGATCATGCTTAATATCATGCCTCATATTTGCCTCGGATTAGTACTTCGTAGACACAAAAAGGATTTGAGGGATATTTGTCATATATTGACTTTGATATACTCTTTGATAACACAAACGCAGCGTCATAAGATTAGATAATAATGCAAACCACATCTCTTCCTTGATCTTAAACAACTGTTATTGTTATTTCATTCATTCACATAAATGTAACATTTTTTTTACATTAGATAAAATGTAATATTTATGGTTTGCTACTGATTATAAAAATGAAACTAGTGTGATAAAAACATAATTATTAGAGTTCTTGGTCTCGACCTAGTTACCCTCATATTTAAAATCACCAGTATGTCTTCGCATTAGGGAAACCTTCCAAGGGTTCACTTAGTATCTATTGACCTTTGGCATGGATGTGCAATTGATTTATTACTGAAAGGGTTATGAGAATAGTTGAATCTTGTTTTATACTAATCATCCTAGGGAAAATTAGACTCCTAACAAGCACTACAAAAGCATCACTCTAAACAAACACTTGAAATTTAGCTACTTACAACACTCCAAAGCACTATATAAGCATTATGGCTTTAGGGGAGCATTTTCGGCTCTTTGCAGTACATTATTTCATTCATTGTTTATAGTTTATAGTCGGATGCGTTTTGATGCTTATTAATTGTCCATATCCTTTTTTTATACAAATTTCAATTTTTCATCTTAATATCAGTAATATCTGCAAAGAACTACCTTTTCTTAAATATTTTATTTTGAGACACTTTATATTATTCTTTTACAAATAACCACCTGCAATATTATTGAGGGAACCACCATCCTGTGCACATCAGCCCTCCAGTGTCCTCTAAAGACCAGAAGATCCAAAAACATAATTAAAAGGGTTGGCACTAGAAGTTCTAGAATATATGCCTTAGTGGATAAGACTATGTAGAATAAGCGGGTCTTTGGGCTCTCAGACTTGCATACATATTGTACACAGAACATGACATAGGTAAAGTGCATATCTTCCACAAGCCACCATGAAGACATCCTCCTTGTTGACAGGGATGTGGTTGAATTGCTTGATCTCCATATGTATTATTGGAGTCTTGGTATAGACTCTTGAGTCCTGAATGCTAAGTGTTCTCTTGCCCACTTAAGTGATTACAACTCCATAATTTGGTGCTCTTGATTCTTAATTTTTTTTTCAAACCAGAAAAACCTATTTTTTACCATATTACCAAGTTTGTTTTTGCCATATTACCAAGTATATCACTAGTTATGTTATCATATAAAACTGTGAAGATTCTTAATTCTTTTTGCAGGATGAGGGAGATATTGGATTAAAGTAGCAAGTAGGAATGATGCTTCGGGAAACACGCATGCATGGATAGGCGATGGAATTGAATACGAAAAAAAGGAAATGACCTTAAGATTGATTTAGATTTATTTTAGGAGAGTTATATATATTATGACTGGAATTTTACATCAACTATTTGAATTTTGAACGCAATAGTATGTTTTTCATTGATGAATACTAGTCTTTGGCTTATTCTTTACAATGATCGTTGAGTATTTGTACATATTTATATCTATAATATTATTCTATTTCCTCTTCATTTATTATGTTTGTAAGTTTTAGTATTATTATAATTGTATGTGCCGACAAATTAAAAAATGTTACTATAAGACATGTGAAATAGAATATTACTATGAAGCTACCTAATAAAAAGTGTTGCCTAATATCTAATAAAGTGTTACATATGCCGACTTAAAATGATACATAATATCTAATTAAGTGTTACTATAGATGAAAAAGTGTTACATAAAAAATATGAGTAACACTATAAAAATGTTGCATTAGTTTAAAAAAAGTGTTACGTTAGAGAATTTTGAGTAACACTTGAGAAAGTGAAACATTAGCATTAGAAAGTGTTACCTTAGAGAATAGGTAGCACGGGCAGATTTTTCACTTACAAAAGTGTTACCTATTGCCTAAAGCAACACTTTGAGGCCTTTAAGTAACACTTTTGGGTGATACTTTAGGTCGATTATGCACTAGTGAATTTACTTCATATACATCCATTAATTCAAGAGGAATTTGGATTACGTTTTATTTAGTTGTTTGAGCTCTATACATTTATTATCCAACAAATTCAAACTTTGTCATGAGCTTATACTACGAAATGCTAAATTTAAATATTTTGGTGAAGTTATGATGATCATAACTCACAAGGGATGGGGTTTTTTTTTAGAAAATTAAAGATGGATGGGGGGTTTTGAATTAGGCTAATTAACTAGGGGGTAGGTTAATAAATTTACTTTAAATGATAGATTAACTAGGTTTTAAGTAAATTAAGGCCACTAAGTATAATTAGCCAAAGTAGGAGGTCACTTGGTAAAAAAAAATTTTTTGCCCTGACACCAAGTAGAAAACCGCAAAGCAGGAGGCCACCTTGTAGAATTCCTTTTTTTTATTTAAGAAAAATAGGGGAAACGTGTAGACCTATCCTAAAATGATCCAACCCGACCTTTTTTTGGATGTTAAACAAAAGTCATTGACCAAAAACTCGAAGTGACTTGTTGGATGAACCTGAAAGTATTGTGTTAGGTTTAAGGTTGAACTCGGCCCAATTGACTTGAATTACAATTTTAGTTAAATAATATCTTTTAAATGCTATTTAGAATTTATAACTGATACATAATTCAACATATTTGATATTTACATGAGATAAATGTTTACTCTCAGATCCACTACAAGTCTTTTGATTTATAATCATAAAACATTGTTTATAGTACCATTGCTAATCTAAATTTTACCAATTTTGTTGTTAAAACCATATAACTTTCCCTGCTCTTTAAACTTGCAACCATTTGACTTTTGCACTATTCATTTACTAACTCTGACTAAATGATATTCGTTAAGATGTTATTAGATTAGTCTCTATATGTATTTTTCAAAGGATTATTTAACTAAAATAATACAAACTTTGGCCGTTTCACCCGCAATGATACAAACTTTAGATTATTATTTAATATAGCAAACTTTATAGCATAATTTCTAAAGTAAGAAAAAATCAAATCCAACCTGATAAACAGGTAAATTGGGACACGTGTTGTTATTTCAATGGTTGTTTTTTAATTTTTTCTCAAATTTTATAATTTTTTTTTTTCTCCTCTCTTCATACTTCCCCTCCATTTATCTTCTTTATCCCTCCCCCACCCATGGCCCCAGTGGACTTGCCTATTGGAAAACCCCCCTCCCCCACTCCAGCACACTAGAGACCACCCTCAAGAAACCCCTCCTCCTCCCACCACTCCCCTCTCCTCTCAACTTCTCCTCATCATTGTCCTCCCTCTCTCCTCCCCCTCCGCCACCGCCACTGCCACAACCATAACAACAACCTCCCCTCTCTACCTCCCTCCACCACAAAAACATTCTTTCGAAGTTGTACAACTTCCCTCAACCAGCTCCAAAATATACCTTAAACTCTTCGAAGGAGGAGACAACTCCCCTCAACTCCGCCCCTTAATTACCTCCCCTGCCCAAAACAACCTAATTTGCATTTTTCACAAAGAATAGAAGAAAAACAACTCTAAAGTTCATGATTTTGATATCTAGTTTTGTGCTTTTTTTCTTGTTCATAATTCCATCTGTATTATTAGATGTTTCTTCAAGTAGATATGCTCTACTAGCTCTCTCCTCTGCAATGGGTGGTCATACACTCTTATGGAACATTTCATCCAACTTATGTTATCGGTCTGGAGTTCAATGCCAAAACGACACTGTTGTAGGCCTTCATTTGCCGGGATTTTCTCTCTCTAGAAAAATCCCACAGGGGATTTTCCCCAATTTAACATTCGTAAAAACACTCAGCCTTCGTTTCAACAAATTATCAGGAAATTTTCCGTCGGATCTTGGTTTATGTTTTGAGCTCAGGAACATGTAGGAGAATAATTTTGAGGGTGAAATCCCCTAATTTCTTTCTTCTCTTAAGAATTTGGTTAGACTTAATTGGCTGAAAATAATTTTAGTGGGAAAGTTCTAGGTTCATTTAAGAATTTGACTAGGTGGAAGACTTTGTATCGTCAAGATAATAATTTTAGTGGTGGGGTAGTTTCGGCAGTGGGGGAGGGCAGGGGGAGGTTTTATAGTGGGGGAAGGGGCTCTGGGTGGCTTCGGGAGTAGGGGGCTAGCGGTGGTGTCGTGATGTTTAAGGTGGGAGGGAGGGAGAAAGTTATTTTAATTTTTTTGTTTTATAAAAAAAAAAATTTAATGTGTTGTACTGGTTTCAAGTCAAGTTGACTTACTCTAAAAATTATACTATAAAGTTTGTTAAATTAAATAATAATCGAAAGTTTGTAATATTACAGGCGAAACGGCAAAAGTTTGTATTATTCTAGTAATATAATCAATTATTCAAATATCAAATTTCTATTATTCTCACTAATCGGTAATTATTAATGGTTAAAGATGTGCATTGGCAATCGTGAAAGCGAAACAGTTCCAAATAATATGATCAATTTGTCATACTAAAGATCAAATAGTAGTTATATAAATGAAAAATACTCATTTTGTTTGATAAATCGAAAAATAAAGAGATTGATTATTAGGCATCACTTATATTTTTACCATAACCAGACCCACAAACTGTATAACCCGACACAGAAATACACCGACCCATATTCATAAAACCGAAACCTGTTCGTCCAACCCGCATGGGTTACCCGTGCAAGTGTGCAACAACGTAGCTCCACCACGCATTACATCAGACGACGTGGATATTATCATAATAAGCAAACGCCAAAGAAACACGAGTGCTAATGGGTAGATGGTGTGATATCCCAAAACGATCGCATGCACTAGAGGGATATTTAACTAATGAACACTGATTGAGGCGGAAGCATCAGTGCGTCACCATTAGAAATAGCATATTTGAAGGATTTTGTCCTCGATCAAGTGTAATAAACTAAATGTATATAGACAAATTATGGAGATAACACATATTCAATAATATTAGGTGACTGTGACGTTTTGCTAGAAGCTAATTGCGGTTTGTTCGGCTAGTATAATTGGGCCAACTACTAATATATATTGAGTCTTATGAGGTCACACAATGTGACAATCATTGGATATTACCCAATCCCATTTGTGAAATGAGTTGGGCGGTTATAGATGGGTGGAATATTTGCAACTCATGAGTTCATTAGACTCATAATGTGTGACATTATGAGGCAAAATATAGCCTCATGAAACACCTCTTTGTAACCACCATATATAGAGATATGAGGGTTACAAAGTTAGGTGACATATACATCATCTTTTGAGTGGGAAAAAAACTGATTTTTCCTTGCTCTTCCTTCTCCCCGCATTCAGCCACTACACACCTCAAAAGCAAGAGATTTCGCCTCTCTTCCATACTAGCATACGTGGTAATTCAAGGGTTGTTCATAGACCAACACTAGAGGAACGACGATTGACGTTCTAAAGGATCTCCACTAGAAGACTTGTGGCAAAAGAGGAATTCACGCATCAAGAGGTATAAATGTATAATTATATACTCTTATTAGATCTTGGTGTTATATGTTTGAGTATATAATACTCGTTTTCCGCATTAAGCATCTAAAATTCTTACAATATTGACTGTTTCTGCTAAGAAATTGAGGATTGTGATTGGTTGAGAAATGAGATGTGGGCCCCAAGAGCGATCACCTGAGCTCCGGTATCCGTACGCCGGAATCCTGCAAAACAAAGTTAGACTACCCCGGGGGTGTTTCCAGGATCGCCCCTCCGACGCTCAAGTCAGTAAATGATTGAGGTAGAGAGAGAAGTACTGTCTAGAGAGAGATGCTCTAGTTTGTTAGGTCAGAATTTAATACCTGTTCATTGATGAAGCAGTTGGCTTTTATAGTGTTGGGGATTTCCCAGACAGGAAACATTGTTCAGATGGGCCTTTTTGGGGTCAATGGGCATGTTGCCTTTTCGGGCAATGATTGCTTCCCTACTTTGGAGATTTCCCTAATGCTGGTTGATTAGGTCAACCTTCGCGTGGGACCCACAGCTGCCACCTGTCTCGGGCTTCAGTAGGCTTTTATGCTCCTTCATTGGGCCGCTGATTAGATGAGCCCAAACAATTAGCCCCACGCCACAGACGGGGGACCATGGAAGTCCGCTTGGGGGGGAGCCTGCCTGTGGCGGAATAAGCAGGGGGAATGGACCATGGCGTCGACCGAGTCCCCTCTTTGCTGGAGGGATGGAGGCCGACCTGGTCACTCCATTGGTGAACAGGGAATGGAGGGAGAATGCCGACCAGGTTATTCCCTGGTGAAGGAAAAACGCCGACCAGGTTATTCCCTGGTGAAGGAAAGACGCCGACCAGGTTATTCCCTGGTGAAGGAAAACGCCGACCGGGTTATTCCCTGGTGAAGGAAAAACGCCCGACCGAGGTTATTCCCTGGTGAAGGAAAAACGCCGACCAGGTTATTCCCTGGTGAAGGAAAAACGCCGACCAGGTTATTCCCTGGTGAAGGAAAAACGCCGACCAGGTTATTCCCTGGTGAAGGGAAAAAACGCCGACCAGGTTATTCCCTGGTGAAGGAAAAAACGCCGACCAGGTTATTCCCTGGTGAAGGAAAACGCCGACCGGGGTTATTCCCTTTCGGAAGGGTGCTAACTGGTACTTAGCTACACTTGACCGAGTACAGAGGCGGCTCGGCAAAGGAAGAGGGCTCCTGTTGGCCGAATGGACTTGGAGCCACTCGGACGAGGGGCTAATGAGCCCCAAGACGGTCCGAGTGGGTGCTAGCTGGTACTTGGCTACATCCGACCAAGTACAGAAGCGGCTCGGCAAAGGAGGAGGGCTCCTGTTGGCCGAATGGATTTGAAGCCACTCGGATGAGGGGCTAATGAGCCCCAAGACGGTCCGAGTGGGTGCTAGCTGGTACTTGGCTACATCCGACCAAGTACAGAAGCGGCTCGGCAAAGGAGGAGGGCTCCTGTTGGCCGAATGGATTTGAAGCCACTCGGATGAGGGGCTAATGAGCCCCCAAGACGGTCCGAGTGGGTGCTAGCTGGTACTTGGCTACATCCGACCAAGTACAGAAGCGGCTCGGCAAAGGAGGAGGGCTCCTGTTGGCCGAATGGATTTGAAGCCACTCGGATGAGGGGCTAATGAGCCCCAAGACGGTCCGAGTGGGTGCTAGCTGGTACTTGGCTACATCCGACCAAGTACGAAGCGGCTCGGCAAAGGAGGAGGGCTCTGTTGGCCGAATGGATTTGAAGCCACTCGGATGAGGGGCTAATGAGCCCCAAGACGGTCCGAGTGGGTGCTAGCTGGTACTTGGCTACATCCGACCAAGTACAGAAGCGGCTCGGCAAAGGAGGAGGGCTCCTGTTGGCCGAATGGATTTGAAGCCACTCGGATGAGGGGCTAATGAGCCCCCAAGACGGTCCGAGTGGGTGTCCGTACCTCTCAAAGCTCAGGACACATGGAACCTCGGCATTGGCCGAATTGGAAGTACACCCTGGGGACCTTTGGTGTTTCAACTTCCTTTGGATCTGAAAGGTTTTTTTGCTCGAATATGTTGCACTCCTTGCTTAATGGGCTGAGTAGGTCCAGTTGGGCCGCTATTATAAGCCCGTTTAGGCGACGCGGGGGGGTTTGCGTTGCACATCCCCCGAGATCCTCCTATATAAACCTGGGAGGAGAGAGAAGTGGAGGATCATTTGCTCATTTTCTCATTCTCTCTCTCTCAAGAATCTCCAAATTCTATCAATCCTCTCAAGTTTTCCTTCCAGTTTCTTCGTCCGACCAGGTACGCGTTTGTTTTAAGCTTTTTTCTTTTTCTTTGTTTTCTTTCGAATAATCTCGGCCGACTCCCTTGTGCATAAATAATGGGAGATTCGTCCGAGTCGTCGACACCTCCGACCTCACCCTCTTATAAATTGTCCGAGGAGGTGAGGGGAATGGGAATAACTTTGGTGTCGACGATAATAAGTTGCCCCGACCCCTTGGCTGTGCCCGACGCGGTCGCTCTTCCGAGCCCGTCTTCTTCGGTGGAGGAGGAAGCCGAGGGAGTCATTCCTTACCCTTGGGAGGTGTCGTTGGCTTATCCTCCTTCTCGGAGTTACTTAGACAAGTATTTGTCTTCGATGTAGTAAGGATCATGCCGAGGGGAGCGGGAGAAGCATCCACATCGGGTCGGGAGGCTGGAGTATCCCGACCTTGATCCGAAAGGGGGCCGGGCTCTTTCTTCCCGAGCCGGGTGTGATCAAATCGGCCGACCGAGGACCTCCGGGGTACGGCGACCAGGTTTCAAATAAAGGACCCCTTCTACTTGGTCCGACCAGAGGCCCATCATACCGTGATCTCACCCCCTCCTAGTTGCGTTGCGGTGTATTACAAATCTTTGAATATGGGGCTTCGGTTTCCCTTAACCCCTTTCGTGAAGGAGTTGTTGAACGCCTATAACTTGGCGTCTGTCAAGTCTCCCCGAACTCCTGGGGCGGAATCACTGCCTTTCAAGTTCTGTGCAACCTTATGGATGTCCGACCGACCCTTAAATTATGGAGGCATTTGTATCGGTTGGTCGAGGTCATGGCGGCCAAGAACGGGCCAAGGTTGGTGGAGTTTTCGGATCCGACCGGGGTATCGGACCGTCCTCAATCTCCCCACCTCCCAAAAAGGGTTCCGCCGAGAGTTTGCCTTCGTGTATTTCGGGGAGACGGGGGATTCCTTTGGTTCCGTCTTCGGATGAACCCCTCGTCGCTTTGAATTACCGAGTGGGAGATCTTGACGACGAGGAAGGAGCCGCGGCCTGCTATATGCGAGCCCGAGGCAAGGATCGTCGATGGGGGCGAGGTGTTCGTACCGGGCAATGGTCGCCCGATTGCGCTCTCTTCCGAGACGAGCATTTTCTTTCGGCTATGGGTGCGAGCACGACATTCCCGAAGGGTCTCCGGGGAGTTGGTGAGGTGGTTGGTGTTGCCGATGTTATAGTTTCTCACTCTTTTTGACTAACTTTTTGTTTATGCTTTCTTGCTGAGAACCCGCCCGAGCATACCTCGAAGAAACCGACCCGTCAATGGCCGATAAACTAAATGTTGCTTTGCGATGAGAGCTGCTTCGGGCGAAGGCGGAGATTGCTGCCAAGGCCTTGAAGGTCCCCGCTCCCCCTAAGGTATGATGATGTGGACGACGAGGGCCGAGTCGACGTCAATGTCGTCGATGGTGATGATGTTGATGACGATGTTGACGTGGCCGAGGGAGTCGGTCCAGCGGGGGAGTTGGTCGGTGATAACACTGATGCCAATGCTGAGGGCTTGGCTGATCCTCCCCCTCCCCCTAGCTCTTCTTAGGCTGTTTTTTGTATTTTAGCTTTCCTTTATACTTTGCCCTTGTGGCCTTTGTAGTTTGTATCTTCGGTGATCAATGAAAGCTTTCTTTCGGCTCATCTGTTTCCTTGTTTGTTAATTGCAATACCACCGACTGACTGACTTGTACCGATTGGTTTTGGTCAAAACTCCGACTGACTCGGTTAAGTCATAAGTGAATTCTGACTGACTTGTTCGAAACTCCGACCAGCAGTCATTTCATTAGGAGTTTGAATTGTTTTTGACTGGTTAAGTCTTAACATAACTCCGACTGACCCGGTTAAGTCATAAGTAAATTCTGACTGACCTGTTCGAAACTCCGACCAGCAGTCATTTCATTAGGAGTTTGAATTGTTTTTGACTGGTTAAGTCTTAACATAATCCCGACTGACTTGGTTAAGTCATAAGTAAATTCCCGACCGACTGTTCGAAACTCCGACCCAAGTCATTTCATTAGGAGTTTGAATTGTTTTTGACTGGTTAAGTCTTAACATAATCCCGACTGACTTGTTCGAAACTCCGACCATCAGTCATTTCATTAAGGGTTTGAATTGTCTTGACTTGTTAAAAAGTTCGATCAGTGACAACTTGGATATATATGATGCCAACTTTTTGACTGGTTAGGTTGGCCGAGGTGTAAAATATGCCGACTGGCAGTACCAATAGATAATGTTTGAAACCGACTACAGAACTGCCGACCGGCTATAAATAAGCTATTACAATATATGCCCCTATTGCAAGTAACAAACTTTACACATAGTACTTCTTAAGATTGTCTGCGTTCCAAGGTCGGGCCAAGGGGATACCCTCCGCGGATTCTAGTCGGAACGTGCCGGGCTTGACGATTTCTGTTACTTTGTAAGGGCCATCCCAGTTAGGTCCTAACTTTCCCTTCAGGTGTGAGAGCCCGGTAGCCTCGACTTTCCGAACAACCCAGTCGCCCAGTTGGATTGGGCGGCTCCTTACTCGGCGATTGAACATCCGAGTGACCCTTTGCTTGTACCGAATGGATTTTAGCAGTGCGTTGCCCCTTGTTTCGGCAACAGTCTAGGTTGACGGGTTTTTCTTCCTCGTTCTTCTCGTATTCATAGAAGGTCATCCGAGGGGATGGGATGCCAATCTCCACGGGTAAGACGACCCTCACTCCCATACACGAGGCTGAATGGTGAGTGACCCGTGGCTTCTTTGGTCGTAGTCCTGGCCGACCACGGGACCCGGGTAGGTCGTCAACCCATGCTCCTTTGGCCGCCTCCAAAGACTTCTTGATTCCTTTGAGCACTATCTTGTTGGCCGATTCGGCTTGCCCGTTCGTTTGCGGTCGGGAGACGGCCGAGAACTTGGTTTGTATTCCGAACCGAGCACAATAATCTCTCGGTCGGGCCTTGTTGAATTGTCGCCCATTGTCGGAAATTAGGACTCGGGGGACTCCAAATCTGGTAATGATGTTTCTCCAAATGAAGGCCTGGACTTGCTTATCCGTGATGGAGGAGAGTGGTTCAGCTTCAGTCCATTTGGTGAAGTAGTCGATGGCGACTATTAGGAACCTTCTCTGACCCGAGGCTGCGGGGAATGGTCCGAGTAGGTCCATGCCCCATTTGTCGAATGGCAAGACTGCTTGAATTGTTGTTAGTGGGGTGGTTGGTGCTCGGGGGATGTCCGAATGGATCGACGGGGATGGACATCTCTTCACTAGTTCCTGAGCGTCCGCTTTTAGGGTTGGCCAGTAGTATCCGGCTCGGAGAGCCTTTCCTGCTATGGTTCTCCCTCCTTGGTGACTCCCACAGGCCCCTTGGTGGATTTCCCTAAGGATGTAGTCTCCTTCTTCAGGGGTAACACATTTAAGCAGGGGATGGGTGAAAGACTTCTTGTAGAGCTGATCCTTATGCCATAAGAACCATCCTGATTTGCGTTTGATTCGATCAGCCTCCTTGTTATTCTCGGGTAGTTTACCGTCTTTCAGGTATCCGACCACCTCATCCATCCACTCGGAGGTCCGATTTAACATGAGCTGCTCTTTGGTATTGATGCTGGGCTGCCGAAGTACTTCCCACATGATTGCTCGGGGAGCAGACCCTTCTGCCGAACTAGCCATTCGGGCTAAGGCATCGGCTTGTTGATTTTCCGACGGGGTATGTGGGTGATATTGAACCGAGACAATCGCTTGATTATTTTTTACGGGCCTTGGTCAAATACATTCTCATGTTGTCTTCTTTGGCCTCGTATTCCCCGATACCGGCCCACAATCAGTTGTGAATCGGATTTGGCATTGATCACGGTTGCCCCGGCCAAGATGCATAACTCTAATCCGAGGATCAAGGCTTCATATTCTGCTTCGTTGTTGGAGCTTAAGAACTCGAATTTGATGGCATATTCCATCTTTTCCCCGACCGGGGGTTTGATGACCAGTCCGGCTCCGCAACCTGTTTTGGTAGACGAGCCGTCTACTTGCAGCTCCCAGCTATCTTGCCTGCTGATTGGGGGCCTGGAGGTGCACTCTGTTATGAAATCAGCCAAAGCTTGGGCTTTGATCGCTCTCCTGGGCTCATATTCCAACCCAAAGTCAGCCAGCTGATCTGCCCAATCGGTCATCCGACTGGAGTGGTTCCTACTTTCAATGAGCTTCCTGAGCGGCTGACTAGTGAGGACCTTTATAGGATGAGCTTGGAAGTATGGTTTGAGCTTCCGACTGGCCATTACTAATGCAAAGACCATTTTTTCGACGTCGCTGTATTTGGCCTCTGCTCCTCGGAAGGCGTGGCTAACGAAGTATACTGGGTGTTGTTTTTCTTCTCTTTCGGCTATCAAGACTGCGCTGAGCGCGTATTCTGAAATGGCCAAATAAACGAATAATGTTTCCCCCGGCAAGGGGGAGATCAATTTTGGGAGAGTTAGGAGATGTTCTTTTAGGGAAGCGAAGGCCTGGTCGGCCTCATCGTCCCAGGTGAATTCTTTTCTTTTCAGAGCTCTGAAGAAGTGCAAGCTCTTATCCGCTGAGCGGGATAGGAAGCGGCCGAGGGCTGCCAGACAGCCGGTTAGGCGTTGTACTTCTCTTACATTCCGCGGGGGTTTCATCTCTACTACAGCTTTGATTTTGTCGGGATTTGCTTCGATCCCTCTCTCATCAACTAGGAATCCGAGGCATTTACCCCCTTTCACTCCGAAGACACATTTCTTCGGATTTAGCATCATGCGGAAACGCCTCAAAGTTCCGAGGGTCTCCCTTAAGTCAGAAGGGTGATGGCTATGGACTTTGCTTTTGACGATCATATCGTCAACATATACTTCTATATTCCGACCAAGTTGGTCCCGGAATATTTTGTTGACGGTGCGCTGATACGTGGCCCCTGCATTTTTCAGCCCGAAAGGCATCATCTTATAGCAATATACCCCCTGGTTAGTGATGAATGCCGTATGGACCCGGTCCTGCTCAGCCATCGGAATTTGATGATACCCTGCGTTCGCGTCCATGAAACTTAGGAGGGCGTGACCCGCAGTTGAGTCGACCCGACCTATCAATTTTGGGTAGAGGGTGGTTGTCTTTGGGACGAGCCTTATTTAGGTCCGTGAAATCCACGCACATTCTCCATGCCCCACTCGCTTCTTGACCGGAACCACATTAGCCAACCATTCTCGAGTACCGGCATTCTTCAATAAATCCCGCTTCAAGCAATTTCTTAACCTGGCTGCTGCCGCAAGCATTTCTTTCGGGGCCTTGATGCCTCGGCTTTTGCTTGATCGGCCTGAATCCCTCTTTGATGTTAAGTTCATGGCACATCACCTCGTGGTCGAGTCCGGGCATTTCATTGGCTTCGTAAGCAAATACGTCCCCGTACTCCGTCGAACCCGAATGATCTCGCTTCTCGTTTGAGGGTCCATGGCCTTGCCTACTCTCGAGTCCGACCATGCTCTTCATCGATGATGACTTCTTCATCCTCCTCGGTGGCCGAGGGCGCTCGTATTGTTTGGGATTCTCCGTAAGGTATACCCCGAGCTCATTTGGAGGCTGACTATCTTCTCGCTTTCTCTTCTTCGAGTCCTCTTGGACGTCGACCTTGCTTTTTAAGCTGTTCACATAACACTCTGGGCTCGCTTGCCGATCCCCCTGGATCTTTCCGACTCTACCTTCATCGGTTTCGAATTGCATGAGGAGTTGGTAGATGGAAATTGCAGCTTTGACCTTGTTCAGAGGGGTTTTCCCAATATGATTTTGGAATGCCAGAGGGATGTCCACCACTAGGAAATCAATCGGTAGGCTTCTTCCTTTGCCCTTCTCCCCTATCCGAGTAGGCAACTTTATTGACCCGACGGGTGCACAGAGTTTCCCGAAGCCTATGAGTGGCCGATTGAGTGGGGTCACATCCTTCTCGGTGTATTTCAACTTCTTGAGGCATTCCAACGTAATTATATCGGCTGAAGACCCACTGTCCACTAGCACGCGTTTGACCCTTGTGTTGGCCACTTTGAGCTCGATGACCAAGGGATCATCATGAGGCGTGTGTAGTGGCCTACTGGACTCCCCGAATGTCATTGTAGGGCAGTCGGGTCGGGGTTGATTGACATCGAGAACCTGATGCTTTAGACTTTGGAGGTGGGCTTTGCGTGATCGGCGGTTAGGCCTCCCGACGCGAAGCCACCTGCTATGACTCCGATGAACCCTTCCGTGTCTCCACTGTTGGATTGACCGACTTTTTGCTTGCCCTTCTCTTCACTAGTATGCTTGAGATACCGGTTTAGCTTCCCCTGATCAGCTAGGTTGTTAAGGGATTTCTTGAGTTCTCTACAATCCTTAGTGGTGTGCCCGCATTCTTTGTGATATTCACACCAAAGGCTCTTGTCTCTTCGAGAGGCTGATGTTTTGATGGGAGGTGGCCGAGGGAGAGTGACTTTATCCTTTATGTCCAAGTATATCTCTCTTCTGTTTTTGCTGAACCGGGGGTCGATGCCATGGTCATTGAATCTATCTCGACCGACCCCTCGTCTTCGTTGCTTCGATCGATCCTCGGCATGTCCTTCATCCTTCCTCTTCTTGCTCCCATCGTCGAGTGACGGCATATGTCGGTGGCTTGGATGAATCTTTGAGCTCGAGTCATTGCTTCGAGAGAAGGTTTTGACTTCGTTTTCGGCCGGGGACCACCTTAGCCGACCAGCCGGAGTCCGGACATCGGGCGGCGAATGCTACCGCGTCCTGCAGATCTGAAATTTTCAATGATTCTTCATTGAATCTTTTAATATAGTCGGCCAGGTTTTCATTCTTTTCCTGCTTGATTCCCATTAAGTGAAGACTCGTTTTCTTTTGTCTCTTCCCGGCAACAAATTGTTGGACGAATAGGTCTTCAAGGACCGAGAAATCAGTTATAATACCCGCCGGGAGCTCTTGAAACCAGCTCAGGGCCAAACCCTTGAGTGTCGTCGGGAAGAAGCGACACCAAGTGGCCTCGCACCCAGTCTGAACACTCATTTGAGCTTTATATGTTGCCATGTGATCATCCGGGTCGGTTAGGCCCGCGAATGGCTCGACAGAGGGCGTTTTGACCTTTCCCGGATTGGGCGCCTCGAGTATGGCCTGGCTGAATGGGACCATGAACTTGAGTGCGCCGCTGTTGATCCGAACGGAGTTCGATTGCGCCGAATCACCATGACCTTCGCGCCGAGCGGCCTTTTTGTTTAATATGTGCCTCGCATCATAACCTTTTGGCGAGGCGCTTCTCGTTGAGGAAGTGTCGGGCATCATTTTGTTTTTGACCCACGTTGCCCCGAGGGGATTTGGATATGTGAGTCTCTTCAGCAGGCCTAGCTGATCTTCCTCTAGATATGGGTCGGTCTCCTTCCCCCTGCCTTGATCGGCGCTGGCCCGGTTGGCTGTATTCCCTTGCCCCCGATTGCTGCCGGCTAGGCTGACCGTGGTTCTCTGCCCGAAGGGAAGGTACCAGGGCTTGGTCTCTAGGGGCCGAAGGGGAGTCCTTGCTTGCGAGGTTGGCCAAGCATATCTAGCGGACTCTGTTGCAAGGTTTGCTGAGCCGAGCGGCTATCATGCTTATATCCGCTGTGGTTATAGGTCGGGGGTCGGCGGGTCAGAATCGGCGAGAGGGGTCCCGCCTGTCTATGGACTGCTCCGCTTCCTCAGGATCCAGAGTTTGAACGGTCGGTGTTTTGGGCCGTTCAGACCTTCGTTGGAGAGATGGGGATGGACTCCTCTCAGATCTCTGAGCCGGTGCTGAAGGCTGACGAGTACGAGTGCTCTTGGTTGGGGCCATTGCAGAATCGATCTTAATAAGTGGTGGCGAAGCGACTTTGATTGTAACTTCCCCACAGACGGCGCCAAACTGTTTCTGCTAAGAAATTGAGGATTGTGATTGGTTGAGAAATGAGATGTGGGCCCCAAGAGCGATCACCTGAGCTCCGGTATCCGTACGCCGGAATCCTGCAAAACAAAGTTAGACTACCCCGGGGGTGTTTCGGGATCGCCCCTCCGACGCTCAAGTCGGTAAATGATTGAGGTAGAGAGAAGTACTTGTCTAGAGAGAGATGCTCTAGTTTGTTAGGTCGAATTTAATACCTGTTCATTGATGAAGCAGTTGGCTTTTATAGTGTTGGGGATTTCCCAGACAGGAAACATTGTTCAGATGGGCCTTTTTGGGGTCAATGGGCATGTTGCCTTTTCGGGCAATGATTGCTTCCCTACTTTGGAGATTTCCCTAATGCTGGTTGATTAGGTCAACCTTCGCGTGGGACCCACAGCTGCCACCTGTCTCGGGCTTCAGTAGGCTTTTATGCTCCTTCATTGGGCCGCTGATTAGATGAGCCCAAACATTGACATAGCTGCGCACATTGTGCAGGGTGTTACCGTATTAAGGGAATGTAAAGTCGTTGGAAATATTCATGAAATCCACGAGTCTAAGCGCAGGGAGCCTAATTGCACAGCCCTACCGAGTGCTAGTACACGTCTTCGTTGTTTAGCTTCTATGACGCAGCTTATTATATCGGTGTACTTTGCTCACATGTCTTTGGGGTACGACGTTCGGTTAGTTATAGTTTGACACGCCCCTATCTCTGTACAATTGAGTGAGTATAGGGTGTGGACGTGTGGTCGTGTGGAGATTGGGATGGTGGTGGCCTGGTCGGAGAGGTCTGGAACACACGAAAATGGGGGTAATTTTTTTTTGCCTTAAATTGATTACTTATATAACCCCTTTAAGCTAAAAAGTTACCTGTTAGAAACGTGTAAATATTTGTCTCATAAATTGGTCCCTTTTTCTTGTATAGAAGTTACTCATTTTATATTAAAACTTACTATTTGTTTTTTCTTAACTTGAAAAATAACCCATTTTAACATAAATGAATTGGTTTCACTATAAATTTCTTATACACCCAATACACATAATGTTAGCGGTCTTTTCTAACGTTTTTCTCTTAATCTCCTAAATGTAAACACCCTTGAAGGGGGGACATGGTACTTTTAACGTGCCTAAACTGCTGACATTCATGTTCTTGTTCATTGTAAAAGAACAAATCCAAAATTCCTACTATAGTGCGTCGATAGAATTCATTGTCCACTCTCGTAATGTTCATAATTGAAATCAGATTCTGTCTACATCACTTTGGTTAATTACTTTCTAATATCAGAATGAAAGCGTGCGTGTTTAACAATTGATGTTCAACTAAAAAAGTCAGGTCGAGAAAAAATAAGTTAAGTAAATATAAGTTTAGTTCAGCAAAACAATAGGAAATACTATTAAATCAAAAGTTGTGGTGATACCAAACAAGTCCTAAAAAAGTTACTTTGAAGCAGTTTAAAGTATTTAATATAGAAAAATGATTATTACTCCCTCTGTTTTTTTAATAGTTGGTCTTATACAATACCGTCTACTTTTAATTTAAAATTAGGGAACAACACCAAGCCCAATATTAAAAAAAAAATGAACCACCTTTTTGAATATAGTGACTAGTTTGATCTATTTAATGATCAACTTAATCTATTTACTCACTAGTTTAATCTATTCAATAATCAGATTTTTTAATCATATCTAGTCTTTTCCACAGAACAATCAGACAAAGAAGAGTTCAGAAGAATGTGTATGGAATACAAGACATGAAAGGGGATTGAGTTGAAGGCCAGAAGGTTGAAGATGCATTTATCAACTACTACAAGCAGTTGCTGGGGACTACAACGGAGAGAAGGAGCTGTGTTAGTGATATTATCCTTGCCAATGGTCCTGTTCTGTCTTCTGCTCATCTAGAGATGCTCCTAAGGCCTGTTAGTGAGGTTGAAATCCACCAGGCTTTGTTTTCTATCCCAGGTGACAAGTCCTCAGGTCCTGATGGATTTAGGACTCACTTTTTCAGAGACTTCTGGCACATTGTAGGACAGGACATTACTGCTGCTATTAAGGATTTCTTTAACTCAGGTAAGCTTTTGAAAGAACTAAACACTATTATCTTAACTTTGATACCTAAGATTAAATGCCCTAGTAGTGTTACTGAGTTTAGACCTATAGCTTGCTGTAATATTGTATATAAAAGCTTCACAAAAATCTTGTGTGCTAGATTAAAGAGGATTTTACCTGTCATTATAGCAGAGAACCAAGGGGCTTTTGTCTAGGGTAGATTTATTGGGCACAATATTTTGATTTGTCAGGATTTGGTTAGGAATTATGGAAGGAAGAGTACTAGTCCTGGTTGTATCATAAAAATAGACATGAAAAAATCCTATGACTCTATTGACTAGAGTTTTGATTTCAGGAAGGATGATCTATATCTTAGGAATATATTAAGGTTTTTTTGGATTTTTTTTTTTGATATTTCTCGGAAAAACTAAAACATGAAGGGAACTACTAAAAACATTATGAAGGGAACAAAGAAAATTGTGCTTTAGGGAACTTTGTCAATCTTTTAACTCTTTACTTTTTTATGCCATATTTTAGTTAAATAAACAAAAAGGAGAATATTAATGGACATCAGTGAGTTGTCTTCAGATATTTCAACTCATACATATGCTTCACACATATTACAATTTGTGATGAATTTCAACAACAAGAAACATTCAATTCAATTCACATAGAAACAATGTTAAAAATTCAAACCACGAAGGAGAAAGCTTATAGCAGTTCATTTCAACTTCATTAATCCTTGGTCCAATCTTAGTTTTTCAAACCTTTCTCTACATAAAGGCTTATTTAAGATATCAGCTATATGATTCTTAGTTTCCAATTTTATTAAGCCTTTCTCAACATTATCCTTTAGAAAGTGATGTATATGAATATGTTTGACTCTAGAATGATGGACTGGATATTTTGAAATACTAATTGCACTAGTATTATCAAAATAGATGGGAACACAATTAAAGTAAATTTCATAGTTACGAAGTTGTTGTTTAATCGAAAGCATTTGGGAAAAACATGATGTTGCTACAACATATTCTGTCTCTACAGTGGATAAAGCAATTGAATTTGGTTTCTTGGTGCTCCATAAACGAAACTATGACTAAGAAACTGAACCATACCTAATTTTTCCTTTCTATTTACCAAATCTCCAGCATAGTCAACATTTGCATATCCTTTTAATTCAAAAGTATCACTTCTTGAGTAGGAGAAACTTTTATCCGTTTGAGTTATCTTAGAATTCTCTTCACTATGTGAGATTTTTCTTTGGATTTACTTGAAACCTTGCACATAACCCAACACTAAAAGCAATATTTGGTCGAATTGCAGTTAGATACCATAGAGAACCAACCATACCACTATATTTAGTTTGATCCACACTTGTTCCTATAGAAGCTTCATCCAAAGTTCCCATAGGTGTATGATTTATTTTACAAGTTTTCATACCATACTTTTTCAAAAGTTCCTTAATATGTTTTTATTTATGGATGTAAATTTCTTCTTTTGTTTGTTTGATTTGAAGACCCAAAAGAAGTTAAGTTCACCCATCATACTCATTTAAAATTCTTTACTCATGAGATTAGCAAAATCCTTGAATAAAACTTCTTTGGTTGCACCAAATATAAATATCATCAACATATAGTTGAACTACTAACAAATATTTTCCTTTTGATTTCAAAAACAAATAATTTCTATCAACGTTTCCTCTATTCAACTCATTTTTAAGAAGGATCTTTGAATCCTTTCATACCATGCTCTAGGATCTTGCTTCAACCCATATAGAGCTTTGTCAAGTTTATAGACATGATCACGGAAATCCTTATTTTAAAATCCAAGAGGTTGTTCAACATAAACTTCCTCATTTAAATAACTATTTAAAAAGTGTAGGCGTGTTTTATTTCGCGTACGCGGTGTGAGCTCATATTTGACTACCCCATTGTTAAGGTTTTATTCAATAAATGTTTCGAATTGAACAAGTCTTTAAAGGAAGAATCATAAACTATTATTGGATATTGGGAAACTGTAGGGACAAATTAGGGACTTATCCAATGGAGATCTCCCCGTCCTGACTCCATAGATGATCAATGAACCATAAATTGAGTTCGAGGGTGAGGGTACGAATACGGTAAGAATGAACCACGTTCGCCCATAGCTGGCCTCTACTAAATATCGATTCATGTCAAGTTTTATGCATTAGAATAACCAAATAATATTTTCATGTACCCTAAAAATAATTTAGTCTAGGTTGGTTCAGGAAATACATAAAAGGCTATTTTTAGTGATATGTTACTAGGCAATCAAAATTACAGGGAACCTAACAGGTTTTCCAAATTATCTGATTAACATTAGAACAGTTTTTTTAGGTCTTGATTAGCAATAATAACATGCGGGTGATAAAAAGCATAACAGGACAATCAGGCAAGCATATAATTATATGTACAAAATAAATAGAAATAGAGAAAATATTAGAATGTACAAAGGAACGATTTTTATATTATAGATCAACATCAGGAAAGATATAGTAACTTCAATATAAAAATAATTTATTCAAGAACCCTTAGGATTATACCGTGGCTTGGGTCTGAGAGATTAACAACCTTCGGGAAGAGCAATTGTGAAGCTGAACGTGTATGTAGCTGTGTTTGTTTGTATGTGTTTGTAGATTTGAAAAATATGAGTTTTGTAGAGAGGTTTCGTAGTTGTTTTCGTAAAGTGTACAAAAAGTCGAAGTATTAAGTGTGTGGAAAAACGTTTTTAATTCGGAAAATCAAAGAGTATTTATAGGGAAAAGGAAATTGCGCGTCACGCGCCAGCTGCGCCAGGCGCAAGTGGCTGTGTGACACACAATCACACGTATCAGGTGCACATTTGCGCGCCTGACGTAGCATGCCCAATAAACAGCGTACATGTGGTACACGTTTTTTAAAAAGATAGAAAAGAGAAGTTGCATGTCGCACAGAGTATGCGCTAGGTGTGGGACTCTATGTGACACACAGATCCACGTGTCAGGCTTGTGTGCTTGACGTACTTTGGTGCGCTCTGCGCATTCAGGTGCGCTCGGTGCACGTTGGTGTGTTAAGCGAACCACATTGCTTTTGACACGTTTTGACAGCTTTTTTTATAAAACGCGTTTTAACGTTTTTTTTTATCTTTTAACTCCGTAAATATGATTTTACGGGATAAAATCCAATTTTAACTATAAAAATATCTTTGAAAATATTTATTTTATTCAAATAAAACAATTAATTATCAATGAATAATTAAATGGGCTTTTTAAAGAGTTGGGCTCAAAATATAATTAGATTTTGGATCATTAAAATACGCTTTAACACTTTTAAAAATAATTTTGGCCCTTCGGACTGCTTTGCCCTTGGGTCGGACTAATTAAGATTGTGGTATGTTTCATTATTGGGCCCTTAAGGGGAGACACGATTATGTGTCTATAGAAGCCCCCACTTTAACTGAGGGTCAGGAAACCGATAGTTAAAGTATACGGTGTCGTAACGGAGAACGATTCTAAACGCTCTGCAGTTTAGAGCTGATCTATATACGCCGGTCTCCGCAAACAAAGTTAGTATGCAGGACAATAACTACAAGTAATTTGATTACCTGCAAAGAAAATATGTTAGCAGATAGGTGCAAACAACTCACATAAAGCACATAGTGATGCAAAAATGCAAACTTAGACTCTCGAAGAATGCATGAGATGCTATACAAGGATTAAGGTTATGCAAAGCAAAGGAAGATGACACGTCATGCAAGGTCAGGGTTATGCAAGAATAGGATGTATGAAATGTAATGCAAGGTTAGGTTTTTGCAAAGTTAGAAGATTTGGATATTTAGAATGATGGAATGATTAGAAATAGATAAAACTGTTTTTAGTATATAATCGGGATCCGTAAACGAGGTCCACAGATTACAACTTTTCATGAGTTTGGTTTGATTTGATTTAGAGGAACCAGCACATATATAGGAAGCCCCCACCTTGGGTAAGTTTGTCTTGAATTAGGCGCTATGAGCCTTGATTGAAATGTAGTTGATCTGTCTTAAGCACTCAGAGTTCTTTGCTAGGGATTCTTCTTTGGGGAGTTGACATAGGCAAAGTCAAATATCGCCAGAAACCATAGAATTATTGGAGACTCCTTCACGGAAAAGGAGAGCTTGGATTGAAAACTAAAAAGGTTAATTTATGACTCAAATACATATAGGTGGGAAAAGGCTTTGACGTGGCTAGGTTCAGACTCGAGTCTATGTCAAGATCTAAAAAGAGTATGCTCCTGAATTCTAGAAAGTCAAATCATTAGACCATGATTGATTTTTTTATTGAAGCGATCGGACCTCAAGATGAGGATTCCTACATATCCTTGCGAATCAGACCATTCGTAGTTCTGGATCTGATTTAATTTTTTTATCACTATTTTTTTGTGCCCTAGCTTTTGCCTAGGCTGCCCTTTCGGGTTTTCAACCTAGCGGGCTTGGACATACCTTGGACAAGGAGTTATGTTGATGAAAGGTTGAAAGGGTTTGAGGTTTTGATGAAGGTTCAATTGGTTGGGCTAAGGTGGGATCGTGGCTTTGAATTATATGGATTAAGGTTTTGATGGATTCAAGGGATTTGAATGAGCGATGGAACTTGTGTGCAAGCCCCCCTAACTTGACTTTTTCTATTTGCCTTTGGCTTTTTTCGTTTTTGCATTTTTTTTCTTTTCGTCCAGTGCGTTTTCTTTTGCTTTTGCATTTTTTTTTTTGCAATTGGAATTTATTCACTTTTTTTATTTTGCCTGGCATTGATTTTTTACTTTTTTATGTAGTGAGACTTGCACACAAGTTTTTGGTTTAGGGTACCGGATGGCTTGAAGGATATTTGTGGAGCTTTAATTTGAAATGATTAGATGGCTAAGGATCATGGAGAGTAATGGCTTAATGATGATGGAGGGAATAGGGGAATACTCTTAGTCCAAAGTATGTCTATTTTTTATTATTATTTTTTTATCTGATTTTTTTTCTTTAATTAGTCAAGATCATTAAGTGATTTAAGTTTCATCATTGAATTAGAAGCATAGATAAAAATGATGGAAGGCCAATGAAAATAAAAAGGAAAATAAAATGAAATGAAAATTGAAAGGCTAAAATAGATGAAGTCCTATAGTGACATAGACTCGCTGGGAAAGGACATAAATGGCTCAGGGTAAGGACTCTCTGACACATCCTAGGAAACCAGAAATAAAAGACTATGCCCTTTTGAATTGTTGATGCACTACGCAAAAAAAAAAAGGTTGTTGGTGATGCTGATTCTTGTTGTATCAAGCATTAGAAGTCTGTTGTTATCGACCATGTTTCGCAGCGTACTTGATGGTATTCGACACTAGATGTTAGGTGGAATTATTCCGTTGGAATTCGCGGAAGAAATGTAGTTTCCCCTTTTGAATTTTCTTTTAGGTGCAGGGTTCGGCGTAGACCCTATGGAAGTGATTGCGCCTCTATTGTGAAGGCGGCAGACCCTATGGGAGTGATCGCGCCTCTATTGTGAAAGCTGTTAAAAGTAATATTTTAATGACTCTAAATGAAGTCGGGGTGGTGAAAGTGCGATTGGTGAGTTTTGGAGTGGGCTCAACTTTTTGTTTCTCCATTAGGCATTCCAAGTTGTAATCTCTCGACCGGTTATGATGAACATAATTGAGTGGACTTTGCTTGGAAGTTTTTAGAAATGAATTTCGAAATGAGAAAGAAATGAGGAATGGAGAAGTGGGAAATAATAAATGAGAAATGGAAAATGAAAATTTGAAATGTGAAATGACTTAGAAATGGTGGATTAGAAATGATTACAGATTTTTGGACTAGTATGGGCTAGACCATGATGCGTACATGGGCCTAACTATATGCATATGCAGATTTGGACCGGACTGGACTATGCAAGCAGACGGACTAGACTTTGAACTTATAGGAGAGCAAGCGAGGCTAGGCCTAAGGGTATGAATTTATCTTCTATAGTCCGAGGACTTGACTAGGGCTTACTTGGAGATGCAAACTAGACCTAGGATTGGGCTTTTAGTGCCCGAAGACTTGACTAGGGTTCACATAGAGATCCAAACTAGACCTATGAAAGAACTTTTATTGTCCAAAGACTTGACTAGAGTTTACATAGAAATGCACACTTGACCTAGGGAACTTTTATAGTCATAAGACTTAACTGTTATAGTTCGAAGACTTGACTAGGGTTTACATAGAAATGCAAACTAGATCCAGGGAATAACCTTTTATTGTCTTAAGACTTAACTTTTATAATCTCGAAGACTTTACTAGGGTTTACATAGAGATGCAAACTAGATCTAGGGAACTTTTATCGTCCTAAGACTTAACTTTTATAGTCCGAAGACTTGACTAGGGTTTACATAGAGATGCAAACGAGACCTAGGGAACTTTTATAGTCCTAAGACTTAACTTTTATAGTCCGAAGACTTGACTAGGGTTTACATAGAGATGCAAACTAGACCTAGGGAATGAACTTTTATAGTCCGAAGACTTAACTAGGGTTTACATAGAGATGCAAACTAGTCCTAGGGAATGAACTTTTATAGTCCGAAGACATAACTAGGGTTTACATAGACATGCAAACTAGACCTAGGGAATGAATTGGACCTAAATGAACCAATGCTTTGAACTGGATTAGACTTAGACTTAGATTGGAATAAACTAGGAACAGACCTAGACTAGACTTCACATATCACTTAAAGATGCAAATGAGCCTAGATTTTCACATGGACTAGACTTATATGGGCCTAAGATCGACTTTAATGGTAGTGAATGCATGGACTCAAATTCTAACGGGCCTAGGATGAATGCAAAATGGACTCTAATGCATATGGGCCTAAGAATGCAGATGTATTGGATTGATTGGATTGTATTAAATGAGGGTGTTTGGACTGGGTTTAGAATTATCAAAATTTGTTTTTGAAAGGAACCCCTTGTTTTTAACTTTTGCTAGAAAAAGATGATGGATTAATTTTAAAAATATTTTTGTAAATGTATTGTATGATGATGATTAGTACATGCTTTTTGAAAAAGGTAGAATTGACATTGGTGTAGGATTGATTTTTAAATATGTAAGTTTTTTTAAAAAAATTGGTTGAATATGATTGGGTAGAATTGATAGGGAAGATTAGTTGGGTAGCAGGGAGAAGGTAGACATGCATGACAATTCTAACTCTACCATGGCCACTTTTCTAGATGCACCTTTTTTTTAAGACAGACTCGACTTTGCATGAAAAGACTGATTTTTGTGTTTGAATTTGGTGAGGCGCCTTAAATGACCATGCTTTTACGCGAATGCATACGGACCGAACATAGGATCGACCACCACGACGACTAAATCGACGAAAAGCATGCAATGCACAAATGGCGTGCCACGTAGCATTGCTGCGCTTGGCGCACAGACATGCGTCTGGCGCGGAGCGGTGCGCCAGGCGCAACTTAATGAGCTTGGTTCACTACTCCCCGACACGTTTTTCAGGGATTTAGGCGAGGTTTTGGCCAATTGACGATCTTTTCTTTGTTTTTAGACGCGATTTTAGTTACGACGCATAACAATGACAATTTGACAAGATAATAGCAGGCAAAATTTGCAATCACAAGCAATTGTCATGTAACATGAATGCAAAAATTCCAACCTAAAATCTAGTTCTATGTTTGAAACTATGGAATTGTCATGTAACATGAATGCAAAAACTCCAACCTAAAGTCTAGTTCTATGTTTGAAACTATGGTCAGGTTTAGGTTAAAACTGAAGAGGATCCATGACTAAGAGATTGATCCCAAGCTTCGTACCTCTACTTAATGAGGTGGCCACGTGTAAGACGCACTCCAGTTCTCAAGTCAGGAACAAGAGAACAATGCCATGGCTGGGTAGGCTTGCTTTTGACTAAGATCCAACACTATCGCTGAGGAAGCTTTTTGGAAGAACAAAGCGAAAACCGCCCGGTGGTGGCCTCACGCATAGAACGTGCGCTAATGAGGCAAGGTAGATTGTCCTTATGGTGGCTTTAACAATAGCCACGCATATGCAAAACTATAATTGCGTACGGCCTTGGACCAAGTCCCAGAAGTCAGGGGCAATGCCTTGCTAAGAATGCAATTGTACAAACTACGTATGGCTCGGGAGTTTAACAAAAGAGTTGTTAGACGACAGCTAAAGGTGGGGGATCTTGTTCTGAGAAAAATGGAAGCAGTTGGACGAGCTAAAGAGTTGGGAAAACTTACACCAAATTGGGAAGGACCTTATCTGATTGTCCAGGAGATACACAGTGGGACTTTTCGTCTGCAAGGTCTAGATGGAAGATCTATTCAGCGTACCTGGAATTCAGACAACTTAAAGAAGTACCACGTCTAGCTCAGATCTTCGTCAGATGTAAGTAGGGTAATTTGTAGTCACTCCAAAGTGCCACGGCACATATTAGTAAGAAGAGAATTGTATACATGCATCTTGGCTTTCAGCCAAGCAAAATCCATATAATACAATTCCTACTATCTTATCTTTCTGTTTATTTTCACCAAGTTACTTCACTTTGGGGCATTAAATCAGTTACTCGTCTAAAAGTGACAATAACCTAGACAAAAATACAAACAATAGTAGAACGTCAGAATTGCTCGCATGTACTCCGAACATCACTCCCTCAAAGAGACCGGCCAAATATATAATGCATATATGGTCGACAAATTGACAAAACCTCTAGTAAGAGTAACGTCAAAGTCTCTGAGAGAAAGCTGGCCTGAAATAAGCCCTTAGTAAAGGGTACTTACTTTCAACATTACGGACAGCTAGGTAGTCCAAACCCTAGTAAGGGATCGCTACTTAATGACGAGTGTTGCTCCCTCAAGGAAGCCGGCTAAAACATTATGTGAACATGTACCTCACGCTCGCCCATCAACTCAAGCAGGCTCGCCCAAGGCGGCTGCTTCTCCCTCTTGGACTTCAGCTCCACTTTAATATACGATTGAGCTAAGCCCAAGAGCGGGGGGATAATAGAAGCCTATAGGACGAGCTAAGGAGAGTAGGTCGTCCAAAAACCAGGATGGCCCCAGACGAAGGTGGCCCCAGGAAGGTGACCGTCTAAGTATGGACGCTATCCTTCATTGGGTGACCCTCGTCCTAAAATTGGAGGCCAATTCCAGACGAAGATGGCCCCAAGAAGGTGACCGTCCAAGTATGGACGTCCTCCTTCTTTGGGTGACCCACGTCCTAAAATTGGAGGCCAATTCCAGACGAAGATGGCCCCAAGAAGGTGACCGTCCAAGTATGGACGTCCTCCTTCATTGGGTGACCCCCGTCCAAAAATTGGAGGCCAATTCCAGGACGAAGGTGGCCCCAAGAAGGTGACCGGCCCAAGTATGGACGTCCTCCTTCATTGGGTGACCCTCGTCCAAAAATTGGAGGCCAATTCCAGACGAAGGTGGCCCCAAGAAGGTGACCGTCCAAGTATGGACGTCCTCCTTCATTGGGTGACCCTCGTCCAAAAATTGGAGGCCAATTCCAGACGAAGGTGGCCCCAAGAAGGTGACCGTCCAAGTATGGACGCTCTTCTTCATTGGGTGACCCTCGTCCAAAATTGGAGGCCAATTCCAGACGAAGATGACCCCAAGAAGGTGACAGTCCAAGTATGGACGCCCTCCTTCATTGGGTGACCCCCGTCCAAAATTGGTAATCGTTCAATCCTAGACGAAGATGGAAATCGATCAATCCTAAGATGGCAATCCCAGACGAGCCTCTTTTGGTACTTAGATGCATATTCAATTATCAAAAGCTCTAAATATTGTAGACCGTCCAATAATATCAGGACGAGTCACATTTTTACTTCGGACAGAATTTTGTACTCCAGGAAAAACAGATCGTCCGATTGTTCAGGACGAAGGTGATATTATACTTGGTCAAAATTAGAATTCAGAAAGATAAAAGGCAGGAAATTGGCAAAAATACTCTTTCATATATAATTGGTAAAGAATTACAACTTAAGGCTACTGAAGAGCCAAGACTACAACAGCAAACAAGCCAAGAAACTTAGAAAAATAAACCTAAAGCTAGGCTTCATCTCCGGCGCGTGTTTCTTGGTTGTCCTCGGGCTTCTCATCCCCGCCTTCGTCTTCGTGCCCCTCATCATCGGGCTGCAGCCTCGTCGTCAGACTCTAAGAATTCCGGAGGTTCCTCGGCACATACCATAGCCTGATGGACACTCTGTTGGTACTCTAGACGACGCACAAAGCTGGGAACCTCATCAGATTCAGCCAGCATCTCGAAGGCCTTGACGGCCCAACCTTTAGACGTTTCGATGACTTGTGCCAACCCTTCCTTGGCGTCATTGAAGGCCTTGGCCGCCTGGCTCTCTAGACGGGCAGTTCTCGCCCTCAGAAGAATATTCTCCTTCCTTAGCTGCGCGGCGATGAGAAGGGCGGCATTTCTTTCATCTCTAAGATCGGTGGAGACAAGATCAATTACCATCTTCGACGGTCTTGTTCCTTGAACATGTCATTAATAGTAACAAGATAATTCTTGTTTTCTGACTCCAGAAGAGCTGATCTCTTCTCCAAAGCCTCCAGGGATTGACGATGGAGAGTATTAGCCATCTCAATATCATGGATGGCCTTGTCGCTCGCTTCGTAGTCGCCAAATGGACGAGCTGTTTATTCTCTTTTCTAAGCTCCCTCGCCCAATCTTCAGTTAGTATGCTGCGAGCCAGAAGCTGGGGCAAAGAAAATAAATCACGTTATTAGACGATTTGTAAAGTGAATTTGTACAAGTATAAAACAAGGCAATCATAAAGCAATACCTCGCGGCAACAATTGAGACATGTAGCCCACATGCCCGGCGGACGCTCCCCTTAATCCCTTGATGTAGGATTCAGGGAAGCATTTGAAGAGCTCCTGCTTCGCCGCTCTTTCTCCAAGCCTTGACATTTTGGCAAAGGCGGGAGAGGACTCCTCGTCCGAATCAAAGGTGGGAGGAGTTGGGGGAATAGCGGGGCCTTTGCCCTTATCTCGAAAGAGGGGGAGAGTCGTTATCTTGATAGGGAAGACGATGGCTTGTCTATTGGACGGACTCATGGACCGTCCACCGACCCGCATCGTCCTAACTATGTTGGGGTAATACGACTCACCGAGACGAAATTGATGCCGTCCTAATGACTAGAGGCATCTCGTGGCACCAGCTTTGCCACCGAGCCGCCGAACCCCGGGATAGTTCTCGGCAGCAAGACGATCCCGGCGCGACCAGAGCCAAGGCGGACTCGGGTTGACCTCGGCAGTCGGCCGGCAAAACGCCGAGCGGCACAATGCGTGTGCATCCCTTACCTCCTCGGCCGATCCGGCAGCTGATTGCTTCTCTTTTAAGAGCCTTGGCTTGTGGGGGAGGCATGCTTTTCTCCCCACTCTCGGCAGCCAGGAGCCGCCTTATCCGCCCTCTTCCTTGTAAAGCCCTTGGGCTTCTTCCGTCAAGGCCGGTCGGCGGGCCGTAGTGGGCCTCTTCCTCGGACGAGGACGACTTCCCGTGGGGAAGCTTGTTTGTGGGAGCATTTTTTCGCAAAAAGTAAAGGCATCGATTGATCGTCCACAAAAAAGAAATAAATACTATTGCAACAATCCAGACGAGAATGGCCCCAAGAAGGTGACCGTCCAAGTATGGACGTTCTTCTATGGCCGCCCCTCGCCCCAAAATTGGATGCAAAAATCCAGGCACGAGTACGGTCCCAAAGAGGTGACCGTCCAAGTCCGGACGATGTCTCTCCTTGGTCGACCTTCGTTCAAAATTTGGTGCAAAAACTCTTGGACGAGCATGGCCCCAAAGGTGAACGTCCAAGTCTCGGACGTCCTCCTTTTTTGTGTGGCTCTCGTCCAAGAATGGGACACTATCTCTTGGACGAGCATGGCCCCAAGAAGGTGAACGTCCAAGTCTCGGACGCCCTCCTTCTTGGGGTGACTCTCGTCCAAAAATTGGACACTATCTCCTAGGCGAGCATGATTCCAAGAAGGTGACCGTCCAAGTCTAGACGTTCTCCTTCTTCGGGTGACCCTCGTCCAAGAATTGGATGCCAATTCTTGGACGAGCATGGTCCCAAAGGGGTGACCGTCCAAGTCTGGACGTTCTCCTTCTTTGGGTAACTCTCGTCCAAAAATTGGACACCAATTTTTAGACGAGCGTGGGCCCAAGGAGGTGACCGTCCAAGTCTCGGACGCCTCCTTCCTGGGGTGACCCACGTCCAAGAATTGGATGCCAATTCCGGACGAGCTCTTATGGTCCTTGCAAAAAAAAAAAAAAAAAAAAAAAAAAAAAAAAGAGGAAAGGGTTACCAATGTTTCCGCCCTTTTTTCGCGCCGCTCTTTGCATACTCCTTCCACGGATTATACGTAAATTGGGACATGCTGATTTCCCCGTCCAAGATGGTTTGAGGCGTTGTCTCGGCCGAGTCCGAAAATACAAAAGAAAAAAATATGTGTGTTCGTCATATGAGTTATGGACGAAGAGTTTTACTTGGATGATTTTAAATATACCTTTATCCTCAGCCAACCGCAAGCCGGCAGCGACCAAGAAGTCGTCTTGGTAAAACATTTCCTTAAAGGGTATCCAGTTAGACGGTCCCTTAAAAGATCGCTGGCCGGGTCTGGAGTACTCCTTCACTCTGAAGTACTCCACCACCTCCTCGTCAAATTCGTCCTCCAGCTCCAGCCAAGACCGCTTCCGTCCGGTATTTGTGACGGATCTATTATAATATCTGTAGCTCTCTGTGACATAGTCGCTGGACGCCCGTAAAAAGATGAAATCGGCTTTCCAATCGTGCATCTTTGACGATTTCCCCCAAGCCGTCATGAAGCCCGGACGGTTGCCGATGCCGAGCCATGCTCCGTCCATAGCCCCGAGTACCTTGGACGCATAATGGATATGGGTAAAGGCTTCAAGGGAAAGGGCTAGGCCGCGTAGCTCGCAGACGGCAATAAACGTCGAGGATGTTGTGCCAAGCATTTGGTGCCGTTGGTTATGGTCGATGTGGTAGTGCTGCAAAGCACTTGTTCTATGAAGTCGTGAAGAGGAAACCTCAATCCAAGCATCTAAGGCCGGTTTATAGACGGCGAAATGGCTCCTGGGAGCACTCAGGATCGTCGCGTCGTTATTAGGAATGACAAAGGAGAAGCCCGGCATGGGCATGAAAGATGACAAGAAATTAGGGTCTGGGTCCTAGTTTCTCTAACCACTTACGGTTAACTAAAATGAAGCCAGGATCAGAAAGGGGACCTAAACGTTTTCTAATCTCCGACGAGGTGGTAGAGGCCTCGTTCGATTCTTCGGCGACCTCGGGATCGCTACCATTATTACCTTCGCCGATCTCCTCCGTATCGGCGTCCCGCCGAAGTACTGGTCTCGGTTTTATTTCCCAAGTCTCGCATCATGGTCAAACGGAGGCCTGTCCAAGGGCCGAGCACTTTGGACCTCTCTTGCCTCATCCGGCACTCGTCCGCCGATTCCTCCATATCCGAGCTATTTGACGGAATTATTGCTTTTCGTCTTAGACGGGCCGTTTGCTTGACGCGCGCCAGATTACCCCGCACGGTAAAGACTGGGTCGTCGACTTTCTCGGCCAAAACTATGAAAAAATATGTACTCGGCCGAAGAGGCCCAACTCTAGAATGTGCCGAAGAAGAAGTATCGGTTCTAGGGTCAAGACAAGCTCTTGGTCGGCTAGGATTATTTGACGAAGATGATTCCATTTTATTGATTTTCTAAGAAAAAATAAAGAATAAAGAAGAATAAAAGGATCAAAGAAACGATACCCGCTAAGAACGTCCTGGGAAATTCGGTGATTGATGCTTGAAGCCGGACGATCTCTCTCTCTCTCTAGAAAATTGCGAGCCTCTCTCTCTAGAAAAATTTGTTCGAGGTGTTAAATGATTGAATGTTTTCACACCAAGGATATTTATAAAGGAATAAGAAACTCACTTGGCTCGGGTCAAGAATGACCGAAAAGGGAGTCCCACGGTCTAATATGACCGGTATAACACAAGAAAGGGCGCGTCATTTCCTTCATTTTGAATACGCTACCTTCGGTATAACGGGCCGTAACCGTCAGACGGGCCAGCAAAAAGCTACCTTGGGTAAAAGGGCATTAACCGTCAGATGGGCCAACAGTGAAAGCCCTTTTAGGGGCAAATGTTGTAGCCTAATATCTACGGCTCCCTTAACGACACATGGGCTCATCGAGCCGTACACGTGTCATCCTATTTAAAATAAAAATAAGGCTTAATCTCCGGGCTATACTCGGTTGGGTAAAAGGATTGAATTTCGGCCCAATAGTCGAGCCAAAGAGGTGCCAAATGGCTGAAGGAGAGTGGTTAATAGACATCCCCCGGTCATGGTCTCGCCACGTGTCATGATCTCGATTCCTCGCCCAATCGAGGCCACTATTGTAGGTCGGTTTTTAAGGTTAGTCTGTCAACTTGCTATCACTATAAATACCCCCGAAATTAGGAGAAAACACATTCAATGCAAACAAGTGTAAAGTTACTTCCGATAAATTCTCTCTCACTTTCTCTTTCTATCTCTACTTTCTCTTACAACTCCCGATAACCGACTTAAGCATCGGAGGGGGAACCACCACCCAAACCTCCCGGGGTGGGTCCCTTTGTGCGGGGTTCGGGACCGAAGCCAAGGCTAAGGACTAAGAGGATTCGGACATCGTTGCACAAGTCTCCAATTGAAGAACACTCAAGATACTACTTTACTTGCTCGACAAGGAAGCTAAGCCTACCGCTTACTTGTTGGACAAGTGGACAAAACAACGCCCATTATGGCTCTACTGACATGGTAAAAACTTTATTTCTAATCTTCGGACTCTAAAAGTATTTTTAAACGTTAATTTACAGAATACTCAATAAAGACAATATAATAATTAAAAATAAAACTAAAGGCCCAAAAATTACCAAAAATTCACATAACATGCATAAACTCACGATAATATATAATATACAAATAAATGAATTTTTCAGCCTCCAGAAATAATTTTCACGATTTATATACTGACAGACACAAAAATGCAAAAACAGATAAACCAATTAAATAAACCTGAAAACAGTAGGAACAAATTATTCCAAGGCATGAAATACATACTACACATATAACATGATTCATGAAAAATAATTTGAGCAATTTTAACATTCGTTCAATAATTATTTTACAAATAAGCCAAAAACGCACAAAAATACCAAATAAATCGAATAAATACTAAAAAGCAGATCGAAAATTATTTTTCTGTATACAATATTCATACAGCATGCATCAAGTATATTCACGTCAAATTTCATCAATAATTTCATTCAAAAAGTATTTTAAACAATTCCTAGCGTAATAATCTAATACCGAAAAATACTTTAATCACTATCGTTCTAAGATAACTACTAGTTACCTGGATCGTTGGAGAAGTGCTGAGTCTAAAGAGATATTCAAGAGTTAAGTGTGTAATCCAAGTCCTCTTCTAACCCCAAAGCACAACAAACGATAATTGTAGTAACAAGTCACTAGGCGTTTTCTTCTTGAACATTGAAAAATCTCATTTCGTGTTGTTCTGCTCCGACCATGATTTTCGGAGATTGAAAGATCGTATTCACAATTACTTCGGTCAAAGTGAAGATCAAGATGTTCTAAACGTGCTATCTAAATTTGAGGACGATCCAACGGCTACGGTTATTTTCGTGAAGGTGTGATAGGGAACAAAAACCGGATGACTCGTCTGATTGAAACAAAAACTGCAGTCGCGTATTTCCTTTTCTTCAAAAACAAATTGTACCACGAGCAAGATCATTCTGAGTAGAAGGATTTTGACTACTCACACGTCCAATTCGGATAAGAAACGAAGGAGATATGATGCAAACAAAATAGGGGTGCAGAAATAGCCGAAAATGCGGAAGAGAGAAGAAGAAGAATTGTTATGCACGAATTTCCTGACTTGTTTCCAGCATTATGAAGGGGGTTAAATTGCAGTAAAAGAATGAGATTATTCACCTCATTAAGCAAAGGTTTAAGGGTGCATTAAGGTGGGTTAATGGGGAATTAAATAGGGGGTTACAAGAGATCCAAAGGTTAACTTAATGAGCACCAAAACTCTTCATCCTCCACACCATAATTGCTGATTTTCGGCCAGCATGACACGCCACATGCAATACATCATTTCATCACCCAAGTCGATCCAACAACGTTACAAAAACGCTACGCGACAAAACTGCATCCTAAACGCCTAAATAAATAACGAAACTAATAAAATACTTAAATAAATATATACACTTTAAATTAATTAACCCAACAACACAATGCCACAATTAAACAATTATACACATTAAAAATAGTTTTTATAATAAACTATTTTATTTTTACGAAAAATATCATTTTAATGTAAACAAACACCAAAAATAAAGGGTGAAAATTACGGGGTGTTACACTTATAATGGTTCTGAACTTATCCAATTTGTTCATAAACACCCACTCCAAGCTAATTACCTTGTGGTGTTTTGGATTTGGTTCAAGATGCTAAACCATGTTCCTTGTGAATTGGTGGACTTCCTCTGGCATAGCAACAACCCAATTAGCATCAGTAAGTACTTTTTGATGGTTTATGGATTCCATCATAGAAACAAAAGCATGAAAAGCACAAAAGTTTCTAAGTTGAGATCTTGTTTGAGTTCCCTTTTTGATGTCACTGATGATCAGATCCGTAAGATAGGAACGCTGATGCTTCCAAGGCTTTTGTTGGAATTGTTGGATGCAAACTTGATCTTCTTCAATATCAACAAATTCTTGTACTTGGGAACCAAGCTCAACAAAAGTGGAGGCATTGACTTATGCGTCATCAACTAGTTCTTCCTCGTTTGGAACAGTAACAGGAGGTGGTTCTTTTGTCTTTGTTCCCAAGACTTCTTCTTCTTCAACAATCAGCTCTGCCTCTTTTGAACTTGAATCTCTCACAAGTCCAATCATGAAGTCATCAATATCTTGTGTGCTCGAATTATACTTGTCGGTTTCATCAAATATAATATGCATACTTTCTTCCACAAACATAGTTCTCTTATTATAGACTATACACTAGTGGAAAAAACCTTAAATGACACAACTGGTCCGGTTTAGGCAAAACCGGATCAGTCTAAGTCAACTGACCCGGTTTCTCCCAAAACCGGATCAGTTATTTTAAATTTTTTTCGTCGCAATTTTTTGGGCCACAAACTGGTCCGATTTGTAGGAGAATCGGATTTGTTAACAAACTGATCCGGTTTGTAGGAGAACCGGATCAGTTAACAAAGTGACCCGGTTCTCCCTCAAACCAGACCAGTTTATGGCCAAAAAAAAATTGAAGCCCAACTTTGTTTATTTTGGCCCAACCTCGTGAGCCTTTCCCCTATATAAATCATGCGACCCAACTCCCCTCATCCTAACTCCAGTCTCTCTCTTACTTTAACTCATCAAACCCTAACTCCCGCGTTCTCTCAAACGCTCCTCCCCTTCATCTCTCATATCTCTCTTCGATCACTTTTCCCTCAGCTCTCATCTCCTCTCTTCGATCTCTCTTCAATCTCATTCATTTCGGTTTCTTCGGTCATTATCATTATCCTCATCTCGGTTTCTTCGATCATTCTCATTCTCCTCCCTCTCAAACCACCGCCAATGCCACGCCGACACCAACGAAGAAGGAAGAAGGAACCACCGCCGACCAACTAGCCACCAACCACGACCAACCACGAAGCGTCGTTGTGTCATCTTCGCCAACATCTAGGTTCTCTTCTCTGCGTCGACCATGATCTTCGCTTCATGTTCATATGCTTGGTTTGCCCAGATCTAGTGTTTTTTAATTTTGTAATTTTGTTTTTTCTTTTTCCTTTTTTAGTTCAAATCTCCTCTTTCTCTATTTTCGTTTTATTTTCGCTTTTATATAATTCTTGTAATTTTCGTTCATATCTCCGTTTTTACAGCCTTCACCTTCACCCGGATCTAGCGTTAAAACTCAATTTGTTTGATTTCAATTTATTTCGTTTTTTAATACTTCAATTTATTTCGTTTGTATAATATATCATATTTTTTTATTCGTTCTTTTTATAATATGTTGTATTTAACTTGCATATTTGAAATTTTTTTGAATTTTAATCTAATTTGTTTATGTATAATATTCCTTAGTAATTGCTTTGTTAAATTTAGCTTTGTATAATTCTGCTTTGTATACTCTTGTTGTATATGCGTGATAAACTTCCACTTTATGCGTGATAATATTTGTATAAGTATCTACATCGACAAGACAAGATTAAGAATGAAAAAATGCAAAAAAAAAAAAAGAATTTAATATTTTGGGGGACTTAACTGATCCGGTTTTGGGTGAAAACCGGATCATTTAATGGGTTAACTGATCCCGTTTTTGCGAAAACCGAATCGGTTAATGGGAAACCGATCCGATTTTCGACCGGGAGCAGTTGACTTTTGTCAACCGCTTCGGACTAAAAATCGGATCTCGTAAGTTCTATTTTGACCGCAGCGGTTGAACTTTTTCCACTAGTGATATAAGCTTTACTATTTGATGTACACCGTACGAATATAACTGCATTACTCCGCGCACCAAACTTGCCAAGATTATCTTTCCCATTAATATGAACAAAAATTCAAATCAAATGATTTGAAATATGTAAGATAGAGCTCTTTACCAAAATACAATTCATAAGGCGTTTTATTTATAAAAGGTCTCACCATGCATGGTTTGTAATATAACAAGCAGTTTTTACCACTTCAGCCTAGAAGTTCCTTTGAAGACTAATGGATATCAACATAGTTATAGCCATATCTTCCATAATCTTATTTTTCCTTTCCACAACACTATTTTGCTGCGGTGTCCTTAGACTGGAAAAAATATGGTCCAAGCCGTGTTATCTACTTAAATGATTACATTTTCCATTTTCAAATATGATCAGATCTAAGTTGCAAGAATTCTCTTGGCAAAGATAAGAAACTCACCATAAGTCTCATCTTTGCTTTAAGTAAACCTTGAGTAGTCGTCAAAAATGACCAACATGTATCTTTTACCACTTCTACTTTTAATCCTCACGGGGTCACGAAGTCCATGTAAATTAATTCCAATGGCCTTGTGGTGCTTATAACATTCTTAGATATAAAGGAGGATCTCACATGCTTGCCTTTGGCACATGCCTCACAAACTTGATCAATATGGAATTTTATTAAAGGTATATCGAAGATTAGATCTTTTGATCGAAGTTTGTCAAGCATGGAAAAGCTAGCATGAGCAAGGCGCTTATGCCACAAAAGAAGATCATCTTCAATAACAATAAGGCATGTCAAACTGCTCCTAGGTACAAATTGAAGATCCACATATATGTGTTCTCTTTCCTTATTCCTTCCAAAATTACATCCCTTGTGTTCTTGTTAGTGATCAGGCAGTTTTCACTATTAAACTCAATACTATTTCCCTTATCACAGAATTGGGAAATACTTAAGAGATTATGCTTCGAACCATTAACTAGAAAAACATTGTCTATGAAATGTGGGTGTGACTTACCAACCTTACCGATGGAAACTATGTTACCTTTCATGTTGTTAGCAAAAGTGACACTTCCACCATCATAGGCCGAGAGTGAGAGAAATTTTACCTTATCTCCTATCATGTGCTTGGAACATCCACGATATAGGTACCATGTGTTGCTCCCCTGCACTCTAGCATGCAAAAGAATAAGTTGTTAGTATTAGGAACCTAATCTTTCCTGGGTTCGTTGTCTTTAGGACCAACAAATTTTCCTTTCCATTGTAAATTGCTTACTTTCATATCCTTATCAAATAAACCAAGTCCTATAGGACATGTGATCCTATAATGAATTGTGTTCCCACAGAACATGCAAACCTTATCACAAGGTAAATCCATTCTCTTCTTGGGTTTTCCCTGTTTCTTCATATGATTAAAGCCAAGACATTCCATACGTCTAGTTTGGGGATTTTTAATTTAATTGGGAAGAGGTAAAAACTTATTTTGTTCCTAACAAAGTTCAGTTCCTTTTCAAAACTTTTCTTACCTTCTTTTAATGATAGAATTTTATTTTTAAATTTTTTGTTTAAGATCTAAAGCCTTGTAAGGGAACCAACATTATTTCAAAGGAACTCACTTCAAGAGCAAACTCTTTTAAGATAATTCTCATTTTTCACCTTTTTTCGAAGCTTTCGTTCAAACATAGATTTTTATGTAACATTTTTAAAAAATATTTTCTCAGTATCAGTTCGAATGCTTTTGAGCCAAGAGATATGTTCTTAGCAACAATTAAGCCATGTTCACTGTGTCGTAATTTAGAAGACTCTTCTTTACAGTCATTAATATCATCAACTATAAATTCAAATAATTATACTTTAGTCAAAAATTTAGACGTGTTGTCATGGTGTCTAAACTTGCCTCAAGAGATTCGAATTTATCTTTTTATTCTGGATCATCAACTGGCATAAGACAAAAGTTTTTTGTCTATTCACATGGTTGAGAGTCTCCTTCTTCCTCAAAGTCA
The DNA here is from genome assembly GCA_947646795.1 of Beta lomatogona. Classification (NCBI taxonomy): domain Eukaryota; kingdom Viridiplantae; phylum Streptophyta; class Magnoliopsida; order Caryophyllales; family Amaranthaceae; genus Beta; species Beta lomatogona. Next base: position 265,488 of record CANSNZ010001120.1, read on the forward strand.
TTGTTTACCCATGGAGCAATCATAGTCTTCTTCATGTCAGATTTGGTATAGGAACTCTTATACTCCTTATTCCTATCCTTGCTCTATTCCTTTCCTTTGTCCTTTCCCTTCTCTTGTTCCCATTATGAACACTCCTTGATAAAATAACCGAAACTGCCACACTTATGATAAGCAGACTTGTTAGTATATTTCTTGTTCTTACCTTTGAAGTCTCTACTCTTCATGTTCCTACATATTCTTTTGATTTTTCGAACCACAAGAGCAGATGCTTTTTTATCAACTTTTAAGGCAATGGACTTTTGCTTGGACATGTCCTCATTCTCAATTTCCAAGTGCAACTCATGACTCATGAGGGAACAAGAAAGTTGTTCCAAATTGAACCGAGTAAAGTCCTTGGTTTCTTGCAAAGCAATAACCTTAGCCATCCAACAATCCTTAGAAAGAGTCCTTAGGACCTTGTGTACCTTTGTCCTAGGATGAAATCACTTTACCAAGAGAGATTAGCTCATTGATAATGTTAGTAAAACAAGTAAACATCTCTTAAATAGATTCCTTAGATTTCATTTGTAAAAGTTCATATTGATTCATCTGTAAATCAATGTTTGATCTCTTAACTTTACTTGTTCCCTTATGAGTGACTTCTATGAGATACCATATCTACTTTGCGGCTTTAAATTCCATGAAATGATTGTGTTCATGATGTCTAAGACCACAATGCAACATTTTAATTGCGCCGAGAGCATTAACTTCCATCTTTTCAAAGTCTTCTTCATAATCAGTTATAGATTTAGGAACTACCTTATATTGTCGTTTGTGGTAATGACCTCGAAGTCATCTACCTCAATGACTCTCCATACCTGATAGTTCTTAGCTTTGATAAAGATCTTCATTTTATTCTTTGAGTGGTTGTAGAACTTGTCGTTGAACATGGGCGGCCTTTGGGTAGAGTACCCTTCTTCTAGTTACTCTCTAGTACTCAAATCTCCAACACCTTTAATTCAACAAGTTTCCTGATTTTTTAGAGTTGTGGCTCTGATACCAATTGTTGTTTGAATAGGAACACTATAAGAGGGAGGGTATATTATAGTGTGACAAATAAGCATAACTTTTTGCGGAGTAAAAAGCTAGCGAAGAAACACACCAAGGAACACAAGAATCTTACGAGGAAACTCTGTATCACAATATAAGGAGAAAAACCTCGAATACATGGGACTTTGTTTACTATAATGTGTAACCACTCTGTTATTACACCTTATTATACTTGCTAGAGTTCACTTCTAAAGTTCCACTAAGAACTCGAGTTCTCCACAGTAGTTCGCATAACTATTTTTCTCTCTCTCTCTCTCATGACTTAACTATAAGTTTTTTCTAGCTTTCTGAAGCTCACAATATAAGGATTTCACCCAAAATCCTTAACACCAATAGAAATACAAAATTCTAAACACTTGGAAGAATAAATGCAAAGGTATTAAGTTGTGTACTCTCTTAGCAACAATGGCATTGACTCTTTTGGACACTTAGAATACGTTACCTTTTGTCATGCACACTTAGAAAACGAAATATGTCGATCTATTAATAAGCAACCAATTAGTAAATACTCCTTCAATAACTTCCTAGAATTTAGACCACTACTCCATGTTTCTTTAACGTGGGAATCAAGAACCAATAACTCCACTAATTGAACAAGCGTGTTATTAGAATGTGGTGTAAGAACTTGGAAAATAAATAACGTGATTAAATACTAAATATGTACTATTTTTATTTTAATTAAAAATCGATTAAAACTCTTAATAAAAGAATCCTTAATAAAATTAATTTCTTTCTTAAAAAGACTATTAAAAAGTTATTTAACAAAATCATTCTATCTACTTATTAAGCCAAATCTGACTAAGAACTTTCCTGAATATAAGTAAACAAATTTTAAGTCTCTTAGAAAATATTTACCGACTTATTAACTATTCTAGGATACACGTTATACTCTATAGTTACTTATTATTCTCTTAGTCATGTTTTTAATTAATTAGACATAGTATGTTCCTAAACCGTGTTCCTTGGACCAAGTGCCAAGGTTCCAAGCTAGATTCATCATTGAGGGAACATCTTCGTCTCAAGCTTGATTAAGTATCTTCAATTTATTCTTGACTTAAATATTCTCATCGTTCTCTTAAATAATCAACCTTGCAATACATAAATTCAAATATGCATTAAATAGTAACTAGTATGTCTTTTCTTAATTTAGTCATCTTCAGACAAACTAAGGATCAAGAATTTCCTCTTTTTTGTTAATTCTTCACTTCTTCTTCAAAATACTTTCATTAATAAGACTCCAGTGTCTAAGACTATCCAGACAAGAAGCATCTTCATGCTGAGCTTCCTCATTGCTGTGAAACAAAGGATCAACTTGGATTTTACTAAGCTTTCTCCTAAGTTCTTCAACTTTCAAGTATATGCATTGGCAAATTAAGAACCATGAAGGCTTTTCAAAGCTATCTTAACAGATTGGAGCTTCATCCATATACTCTTCAGTGGTAATGGAGAAGAAATAGATGACCATGTCTCTTGCACTATTTTCATAAATTCATCATGTTTAGCCAAAATGTTCATAAATTTGAAAGGTCTCCCACCTTCATTCTCAGTCAAGCCATGCTACATTAGCAAGGGAGAGTCATCTGAAACCCCATGAGGGATATATTGCATGACAACATAAGGAAAAGTCAGTAACCAATTAGAATTAATAAAGGATTTATAGATTCTAGAACCAATTTTTATCAACCACCAATGCCTTTGTTAGACCAAGACAAATAGAACCAAAACTTCTGTTTTATGTGAGCTGAGCTTGCAGCAAAAAATCAACAAAATCTCCAGTTTCTGCTTCAGAAATAAGAGCTACATTAATTCTATGTGTAGAGGAGCAGACAACATTGAAATCCTCCTTTACCAATAAAGGACCATTATAATCCACAATAAGAGGGAGTAAATCATTCCATAACTTCCTTCTATCATTGATGGTATGAAGACCATAAACATCCACCAATCTATAAGAAAATGTAGAGTTATTAACCTCCACCATCATAAATTGCTCATGGGAACAAGTTAATTGAACCTGAGCATTTTGAACCTTTCACCTAGCCCAAATCCCTCCTCTGGGAGAAAAACCATGGTTGCTACACCATTACCTGACATAGGAAGGTTAGCGGTACAGTTCGACGAAGAAGTTCGTCGAAAAAGCCTGAAATGATTTCTACTAGTCAGACTCCCGGTGTCAGAATGCTTAATAAAATACCTTTTCGGAAAGGAAAATAGGATAGTGAGTCAAACTCATCACTATGCCGTGAGTGACAGGCTTTTCAAGCCATCCGAGTTAGTTTAAGGCCCGAAAACAATATTTTAATAATTTTCGGAATTTATTTTTGCCTAATTTTCGTATTAGGGTTTTGTTTAGACTATTTAAACATTTTTAGCCGTCATTAAGAGGCACCTTTTGTCTTGATAATAATATTTGAGATTTTTACTCTTTTTCTGGTGGATTCCGGAGTTTTCTTTTACTGATTTATTGCTTGTAAATCTATTTATTCGTTCTAGGAATTGCGCATGCTTTTTCTTTGATAATTCCGATTGCGGTAGGTGGTATCAGAGCAGGCTTTCTCTTGTTTCTTTTCGTATCTTGAACAACCATGGGAGAACCAATGACCAGAGCATATCTCGAAGGAGTTACCGTGGCTCTTACCACGGCCCTTACTGCTTTGACAGACCAGATGACTGTGTTGACTACGCAGATGAACAACATGCAGAATAATATTAATCAGCAAGGAGACAGGAAAGGGGAACAAAATAAAGTTCCACGGGGAAGAGGCAAACGAACTGTTGTTGCGGATAGTTCGAGTTCTGAGGAAGAAGAGCCCTTTGAAGAAGAAAGGAGTGATGAAGGTAATCATTACCATAAACATGATTATCGAGTGAAGGCTGATATTCCTTTGTTCTGTGGAACTACAGGAGTGGAGGAGTTTCTGGATTGGCAGATTGATGTCAATAGGTTTTTCGAAGTGGTGGAGGTTCCTGAAAATAAACAAGTTAAGATGGTGGCGATTAGGTTGAAGAGCACTGCTGCTGTTTGGTGGGATAAGTTGGTTATACAAAGCAAAGACAAAGGAAGGGGCAAGTCAAAACTTGGCGGAGGATGAAACAGTTGATGTTGGAGCGATTTTTGCCAGAAGATTATGAGCAGATTCTGTATAAGATGTATATAGAGTGTGTTCAAGGGAAGAGAATTGTGATAGAATATACATCGGAGTTTTTGCGCTTTTTCTGAGCGCAATGATTTGGGAGAATCAGATGGTAATAAAGTGACTAGATATATTAGTGGTTTGAAGAGTTCCCTGCAAGAAAAGATGGGCAGGCAAACTGTATGTACTGTTGCGGAGGCATCCAGTTTAGCTTTGAAGGCAGAACATATAGAGATATCCCCTTGAAATTTCTCATCTTTTGAAAGGTACTCTCCCCAGAATAAATTTGATTCAAGGGTGATAATGAGAAGAGTACATTAACTAAAGAATCCATCCCTGCAAACAAAGGAAGCTCTAGTAGTGCAGCAGCAGGGTAAGACTTCCAATAAGCAAAATAATCCGTACGTGAAACCTAGTGGAGACACATGCTATCACTATAATCGAAAAGGACATAGATTCGATGTTTGTCGGACTCGGAGAGTAGCTGCTGTTTTAGAAGGGCAAGGAGAGCAGTTTGAAGGAGAGAATGATGAGTATGTAGACGTGGAGTTTGCAGAAGAGGAGTCTGCTAAGAGAGTTAACTTTGTGCCGCAAAGGGTCCTGTTAACATCCAAAGATGAGGGTTAGCGCAAGAACCCATTTAAGACTCATTGTTCAATTCAGATCAAAGTTTGTAACTTGATCGTGGATAATGGAAGCACGAAGAATCTGGTGTCACAGAAGTTGGTAGAGAATTTAAAGTTGCCCACATAACCTCGGCTGGGTCAGCAATGGGTCACAAGTTTGGGTTACAATGACTTGCCGAGTTCCCATCTCCATAGGGAAACACTACAAGGAAGAGGTATTTTGTGATGTTCTTGAAATTGATGTTTGTCTTATTTTGCTTGGTAGACCTTGGTAGTTTGATAATGATGTCACTCTTCAGGGAAGGGATAATGTGGTGATGTTTACTTGGGATACCCACAAAATTATAATGGCTCTTGTTTTGAATTTTGACCATAAGCCAGGGGGAAAGAAATCTAGTTTCTTAGTATTGACTTACAATGACAAAGAACTTGATGAGGGTGTAAAAGAAACTGATTATTTTTGTTGAGTGCTGAAAAGGAAGAAACCTCAATTCCTGTAGAAGTGTTAGAAATCCTAGAGGATTTCAAGGAATTGATTGCTGATGAGTTACCAAATGACTTACCTCCCATGCAGATTGACTTGATTCCTGGTTGTAGCTTACCAGACCTTCCTCAATATCGTATGAGCCCTAAGGAGAATGAGATCTTAGGAGAGCAGATTGAGGATTTGTTGAAGAAAGGGTTCATTCGGGAGAGTATAAGTTCATGTGCAGTTCCAATTCTTCTAGTCCTTGAGAAAGGAAATCAATAGAGGATGTGTGTGGATAGCAGGGCCATCAATAAGATAACTATATATCACTTTCCAATTCCTCGACTGTAAGACATGCTTGATGAGTTGTCGGGTTCTAAGGTGTTTTCGAAGATAGATCTGCGTAGTGGGTACCATCAGATTCGACTTCGACCTGGAGATGAGTGGAAGACATCTTTTAAGAGCAAGGATGGTTTGTATGAGTGGTTGGTGATGCCATTCGGATTGTCAAACGCTCCTAGCACTTTCAAGCGGTTGATGAATCAGGTTCTTAGTCCTTTTACTGGTTCCTTTGTAGTGGTTTATTTTGATTATATTCTAATTTACAGTAAGAACAGGAAAGATCACCTTGAGCATGTGAAAAAGGTGTTGCAAGTTTTACAGGAGAACCAATTGTACATTAATCTGAAAAAGTGTACATTCTGTACTAACAAATTGCTTTTCTTAGGCTATGTTGCTGGTGAAGAAGGGATTCAGGTGGATGAAGAGAAGGTGAGTGCAATCAAGGATTGGCCCACACCTACATCAGTGACTGAAGTTCGTAGTTTCCATGGCCTGGCCACTTTCTATAGGAGATTCATCAGGGATTTCAGTACCAATACTGCACATATAACTAAATGTTTAAAGAAAGGGAATGGGGAGTTGAGCAGGAAAGGAGTTTTGCATTGGTTAAGGAGAAGCTTTGTAGTGCCCGTGTGTTAGCCCTTCCCTATTTTGATAAAGTGTTTCAAGGTGAGTGTGATGCAAGTGGGGTAGGTATTGGTGCAGTTTTGTCCCAAGAGAAGAGACTAGTGGCATATTTCAGTGAGAAATTAAGTGATGCGGGCATAAATGGAGTACTTATGATCAGGAGTTTTATGCAGTATTTAGGGCTCTATGTTAATAGGAGCATTATCTGGTTCAGAGGGAGTTCAATCTGTTCACTAACCATCAAGCTTTGAAGTTACTTTACAGCCAGAAGGTGATAAATAAGATGCATGCTCGGTGGGTGAGTTTTCTACAGAAATTCCCTTTTATTATACAGCATAATCAGGGGCTCTGAACAAGGTGGTAGATGCATTGAATAGGGGAGCTTCCTTACTCATTACTTTAGCTTAGGAGATCGTGGGTTTTGAGTGTTTGAAGGAGTTGTATGAGGGGAATGCTGAATTCAAGGAATTATGGGCCAAGTGCCGTAAAGGGCATCCTAGTGCAGATTTTCATATTCGAAATGGCTATCTTTTTCAGAGGTAATCAGTTGTGCATTCTTTGTTCTTCCTTAAGAGAAAAGTTTATCCGAGATCTTCATGGTGGTGGACTTGGCGGTCATTTGGGAAGGGACAAGACAATGGTTGGTTTGGAAGAGAGATACTATTGGCCTCACTTGAGGAGAGATGTTGGTGCTATAGTTCGAAGATGTCATGCTTATCAAGTGTCCAAAGGTCAATCCCAAAATACTGGTCTTTATATGCCTTTGCCTATTCCTGATGCCATATGGCAAGATTTAGCAATGGATTTTGTGTTGGAATTACCTCGTACTCAACAAGGCGTGGCACCTGTTTTTGTGGTTGTTGATCGTTTCTCCAAAACGACACATTTCATTGCTTGTAAGAAAACTACTGATGCTTCAAATGTAGCAAATTTGTTTTTCAGGGAGGTGGTGAGACTTCATGGTGTTTCTACCTCTATTACTTCAGATAGGGACACCAAATTTCTTAGTCATTTCTGGATTACTCTCTAAGGATGTTTGGGATCGCGCTGAACAGAAGTTCTATAGCTCATCCACAAACAGATCGGCAGACTGAGGTGACTAACAGGACCCTGGGAAATATGATTCGTAGTGTGTGTGGAGATAAACCGAAGCAATGGGATTTGGCGTTACCCCAGGTTGAATTTGCGTACAACAGTGCGGCACATTTGGCTACAAGAAAGTCACCATTCTCTCTGGTTTACACTTCTGCTCCTAGGCATGTGGTTGATCTGATTAAATTACCTAAAGCTCCTGGAGTTAGTGCAGCGGCGGGGAATATGGCTAAGGAGATTATTGCTGTTAAAGAAGTTGTCAAGGCTAAGTTACAGGCTGCAGGGTAGAAAAATAAAGTTGCTGCTAACAAACGCAGGAGAGCTAAGGTTTTCAGTGTGGGAGATGATGTGATGGTGTTTTTGCGTAAGGAGAGGTTCCCAGTTGGTACTTACAGCAAGCTGAAGCCACGCAAGTATGGCCCGTTCGAGGTGACTCGCAAGATCAATGACAATGCCTATGTGGTAGCTCTTCCGGATGACATGAATATATCCAACACTTTTGATGTTGCAGACATTTATGAGTACCATGCAGATGAGGTTCTTTATGAAGATACGAACTCGAGGTCGAGTTCTTCAGAGGTGGAGGAGACTAACGTAGGAAGGTTAGCGGAAAAGTTCGACGCAGAAATTCGTTGAAAAAGCCTGAAATTATTGTCAGACTCCCGTTGTCAGAATGCTTAATAGAATACCTCTTCGGACAGGGAAACGGGCCAGCGAGTCCAACTCACCATTGCGCTGTTATCGATAGGCTTTTTAAGCCAGCGGAGTTAGTTTAAGGCCCGAAAACAGCATTTTAATAATTTCCGGAATTTTTTTGCCTAATTATTGTATTATGGTCACTAGTACAGAATCAATGATTTGCGTCGGACCTGGGACCACCATTTGCGTCGGACATCGGCCCAACGACACAGGTCTCGACGCAAATGACGGAGACATGATCTGTGTCGGATTAGGAAACAAAGCAGTTGAGGAGCTATTTGCGTCGGACGGGGCTCAAGTTGCGACGCATATGACGCCTCGCCCCAGCATACACAATGCATTTGCGTCTCCCATCTGCGTCACATGCTGAGCCATGTGCGATGCAGTTGATAGACCATTTACGTCGCACATGGCTCAGCATGTGATGCAGATGGGGGACGTCAAGCCAAAGCCCCCAACAGTCATTTGCGTCGCACATAGTGCCTCATCCGACGCAAATCATGCACTGGCCCACAAATCATGCCACTGGCATTGTTTTTCACCAAAAAAAATAGCAATCTGCGTCAGATATAGAGCGTCATCCAACGCAATTGATGTTTTTTTAATAAAAAAACAACAATTTGCGTCTGTTGTGGCTTATATCCGACGAAAATTGCTATTTTTTTATCAAAAAAAAATTAAATTCATGGTAGCAGAAGCAGAACAGTACCCACACGAACAGTAAAAACATCAAAACAAATACAAAGAAATTGAGAAGGGAAGTGTGCAGATCTGAGAATAAACAACAACAAATAAACAAATAACATAAAGATCTAAATTCAACCCCAAAAAACCACGTAAACTAAACAAACCAAACTAACAATATGGGTATAGAATGTGTCAAGTAGCATGAACATATAAAACTTTCATGCAGAATTTTTTAATCTGGAAGATTATTTGTCTATTGACAGGGGACTCAATAACATCTTGACGATTCATATCAAGAAGGTCCAAAGATCATATTACAAAAATATACGGAAAAAACCAAAACAAATTTAAAATTACCGGATAAATGAGATTCCATTATGAAGAGAGTGAAGAACAATATGTTTAGAGAGGAACTAATTCAAATCTCAAAGTAAAAAAAAAAATTTACATGAGATCTTGCACCATCATCTTCATCTTGCGATGAACCGTATCTTCATTAGCACCATCATCTCCAAGATTTACTCGTCTTCCGCAACCGTATCCTCGAGATTTCGAAAACCTAGTAAATCAATCAACTTGTTGAAATACCCAGATGAACAAAAGTAAAGTTTGTGCTTGTTTCTGAAAATTTGGATGAATTTAGGAGAGAGGATGTAGAGGAGAGTAGTAGAGAAAGAGAAAGGGCGATAATTGGGATGGAGAGGAGGGAGAAAACGGCAGAGATCTGCTGTAAATTGGTGTTGAACCCGCAAAATCAAAGGTGGAGTTGAGTGGGGAGAAGAGTCGGCAAAGAAGAATGAAGAGAGAGAGAGTGAGTGAGATGGGGAGTTGGATGGGGAGAGAGAGAATAAGGTGGGGAGCGCCTATCAATTTTTTTGGGTTTGGGGGAAATAATTGGGTGGGAGGATTTTATAATATCATGATTTGCGTCATATTGTGAGTGGAGTCCGACGTAGAAAGTGGATTTGGAAAGCTTAGGGCTAGCCAAAAATTAATGACTGGGCCATTCATCTGCGTCGGATGGGCCAGAAAGTCCGACGCAGATACTGTTACAAATTTTAAAATTTCTACGGGTGGTCATCTGCGTCGGATATACCAAGGGTTCTGACGTAGGGATGGCAATTGGGCGGGGCGGGTGCGAAGGATGGTACCTCCACACCCGCACCCACATAAATTTCCCATCCCCATCCCCGCCCCACCACCCATTGCGGGGGAAAATTCCAGACCCATCCCCGCCCCACCAAGTACGTATTTATACCCATCCCCGCCCCACCACCCGCATGGGTACCCGCACCCGCTTCGTACCCGCGTCGTACCCACTTCATCCCCACCCCACCACCCGCATGGGTATTCGCACCCGCGTCATACCCACATATTTATACTTTGCAAGATAAAATTATTAATAATATAAGTTATATAAATAGAATTTTAATAATAAATATGCGGGGCGGGCGGGGGTGGGGCGGGGCGGGCGGGGGTGGGGCGGATATAGCATAAAATCCACACCCGCTCCACCACCCATTGCGGGTATGATTTTAATCCCCGTCCCCGCCCCATCCCCGCCAAACCTAGACCCATCCCCGCCCCACTTGGGCGGGGATGGGGCGGGTCTCCTACTTGACCCGCTCCACTGCCATCCCTAGTCTGACGCAAATCCACGTCTCCTACTGAATATTCCATCTGCGTCGCACGGGCTATGACAGCGACGTACATCACCGCATCCAAAAACCAAAGAGTCATATGCGTCGGATGGGGTTGGGGTCCGACGCACATGACCCTTATGCAAAATCAAATTTGTTTCTCATCTGCGTCGGATTATGGCCAGGGTCCGACGCAAATCATCTTCCCTTTCATTTGCTTAGGTTATTTGCATCGGACTTTGATTACAATCCGATGCAAATTTACCATTTGCGTCAGTTCTTCGAGCATCCGACGCAAATAAGCCGACGCAAATCTTGAAATCTGTACTAGTGGGTTTTGTTTAGACTATTTACACATTTTTAGCCATCATTGAGAAGCATCCTTTATCTTGATACTAATATTTGAGAGTTTTACTCTTTTTCTGGTGGATTCTGGAGTTTTTTACAGATTTATCGCTTGTAAATCGGTCTGTTCGTTCTAGGAATTGCCAATTAACACCATCATGAATTGCTTATGAGAACAAGTTAATTGAATCTTGGAACAACATTGAAAATGAGTATAGAGTTGTACCAAGGATTTGATGGTCAGACATAAAGGATAGATCAGACTATGGAGTATATGTTGAGAGCATGTGCTATTGACTTTTAAGGGCCTTAGGAAGATCATTTAGAGTCGACTGAGTTGTTTCTCATATAATAATAGTTACCATGCTAGCATTATCATGACACTATTTAAGGTACTATATGGTAGAAAGTGGCAAAGCCCCATTTGTTGGAACACCTTAATTTGGACGTTCTATTGGGGACTCAGTTTATCGAGGATAATATTAAGTAAGTAAAGATAATTCATTCAAGAATCCAAGTTACCCAAGATAGGCCAAAGAGTTATGTTGATTTCAAGCCGTGGGTGATGATAAAGTATTCCTCAAAGTTTCGCCTATAAAAGGTGTTATGCGCTTTGGGAAGAAAGGAAAAGTTGAATGCCAAGTACATTGGCCGTTATGAAATTTTGCAATTTGTTGGTAAGTAGCTTACGTATTAGCATTGCCAATGACATGTGACGAAATGCAGGATGTATTCCACATCTTGCAATTAAAAAGTTATATCCCTGATCAAAATAATGTATTACAACTTGATGGAATCCGCTAGTCATGATGTAGATCTTAAAGGAATTAACACTATTATGTACATTCTTTTCTAATCTTCTCTTTTCTATTATTTATTTTATATTTCATTATATTATTGATATGCATTCTGTATGCTTTAATTCTTTCATTAGTGCACATGTTTATTGTTGTTGATCAAATACCTATATAAATGTTTCAACCCTAAATTAAGATGATTTAGACAATTGGATTATGTTCCCAGTAATTTGATTGCATGATAACATATCACCAAAAATTAGTCTTTTACGTATTTAATGAACCAACATAGATTAATTTTTAGATTTCATTAACATATTATATGGTTGTTTAATTGCATAAATCATGACATGAATCGATATTAAGTAGAGGTGATCAGTGGGTGAATTTGATTCCTGATCATATTCATACCCTCACCCCTCGAACTCAATTTTTAGTTCATTGACCATTTATGGAGTCATGACGGGGAAATCTACATTGGATATGTCCCTCAGTTGTTCCTATGATTTTCCAATATCCAATTACGTTTATGAGTCTTCCTTTAAAGACTTATTAGCGACTTCAAAATGTTATTCAACAAAACCTTTACAATGATGTAGTCAAATACGCGCCCATTCCTCGTGGGCAACAAAAACATGCCTACAGTATCGTTGAAATTTTATTTCCTGCAATGCATGACTTTTATTTTTTTCGTATTATTTTTTTCGTATTATCATGCTAGGTTGTTTGATTTATATACTATTTTAGACTTTATGTACTCACACTAGTGGAAAAAACCCTAACTGATCCGGTCAAATTGGGCTTAACTGATCCGAAAATGAATCGGATCAATTAGGGGCAGAGCGGTTGAGAAATAATAATTGATCCGCTTCACAACCGGATCAGTGAACACTTAACTAATCTGGTCATGTGGTGAAAATCGGATCAGTTATTGTGTTAATTGATCCTGTTTTCACCACATGACTGGATCAGTTAAGTCTATATAAAATATATAAAACATCAGACCTTTGTTATAAGCCAGTGAACTTGAATGAACCAAAATAATCGCTAAAGCAAAAATAATTAGATTACAGAGAATAAATCAAACCAAAATACTATACATATGAAAATTTTGATTCCAGCATCTAAACTAATGTTTACTGACCAGATATTAATCGCATCTAAACATTATGTCGATTCCAGAAATTTAATAATGTTTACTAATGAACCAAAATAATCGTTAAAACCAAAATAATATAAAAAAATGTAAATTAATCGCTAACTATAATCCGAAAAAAAAGTAAACTAAAAATCGAAAAAAAAAAATCTGGAATTAAATAAAATTACACAAAAAAATCTAGATCTGGTGAATTACACAAAAAGAAATAAATGTGGAACTACGTAAAATTACACAAAAGAAATAAATCTGGAGGACAAAATTAAAAGAAATTACATAAAAATAAAAGTAATCAAAACAAAAATTAAAAAATTAAAAAAAAAAAACAAATCTTGAATGAACCCTAAATCTGGCTGGAAACGAGTGATAGCGAGTGAGAAGACGGTGAGTGAAAGGCGAGCGATAGCGAGGGAGAAGAGAAGCCCATGGAGGAATCAATGGCGAACGACGTCGGTATAAGAGAAAAAGAGGTCGATTATTTGTGGGAAGTGGCGTTGGTGTTCATTAGTGGTGCCGTTGGTTAGGGGTTAAAGTTATTCGAATAAAAACTGAAATCCAATCCAATCCAAACTGAATCATTAACTCGGATTGGACTTAAATTATGTTTGGATTGGATTCAGATTGAGGTTTTTTTTTTGAAAAATCGAATTTTCGGATTGGATTGAAAAGAGGGTGAATGGATCCAAAAATCCAAAATAACCTAATAGTAAATAGGCCCTATATATCATATTTATGATTAAGTTTAACTGAATTTTTTTAAAAACAAAGGTCAAATGGTTCGGCAATCCTTCCCTTTCCCTAAAAGTTAAAACCTTAACTTGTTGCTGTAAAGTTGAACCTGCTACGTAGTTGAACATGTTTTTATGATGTTGTTAAACCTTCTGTTGTGATGAATTATAAGTTTCAAATTAGTTATTGGTTGCTATTAGTATGTTAATAAATTTTTACCGAATTGCATGACTTACTTGTATTATCGGACACTTTATTTTGATGCTCGCGTCAAATTTATTTCCTCGAAAAAAAAAGAGTTTAAAAAATTGGATACTTCGGATCAAATCCAATTTAGTGTCTAAAAATTCGGATTGGATTGGTTTGGACTCAAACTCTAATTGGTTTGGATTTGGATTGGCAAATTAAAATCTAAATTGTGTTCGGATCAGATTGGATCAAGCCTAAATCCAAACCGTACACCGAACTTTCACCCCTAGCGCTGGTGTTCATGGGTGAAGAGGGGAGAGAAATTGTTGTTGGTGTTCGTGGGTGTCGGTGTTTGTGGTCATCAATGGTGGTGGTGAGGAGAGAGGCCGGGGGTGAGACGGATGGGCAGAGAGGAAAGAGGGATGAGAGAGGGAGAGCCCTAGGAGGATAGAGGGAGGGTGAGACGAGAGGTGAGAGAATGGCTGGATGCCTGAATCGTTGCGCGCCTTAAATACTCGCGTTTTGGGCCAAGCACATTTGGGCCAGTCAACTGATCTGGGTCATCAAAGAACCGAATCAGGTTTTGCTAACTGATCTGGTTTTTTTTCAACCTAGATTAGTTAATTAATCCTACATTTTGCGCCCAAAGAACTTGAACGAACGGATCCAGTTTTGGGAGATTCATATCAGTTTATTTGTGTCATTTAAGGATTTTTCCACTAGTGTTAGCTCTGTTGATTATGTGTATTGTATGTTTGATCATAGTTTGTGCCTTATTGATCCTATGCTAACCCATTTTTACTTTTATATTATTGTTTGGTGAGTAGTCACTTATATCAATTGGTCACGCAGCTGTTTGAGTTTGGAGATCATGATGTATCTGAGAGTGATGAGTCCAAATTATTATTAATATTTAAATTATTGAGTGATTTGAAATGCGAGTGGATTTTAATCATTGGTTATGAATTACTTTGTTTTTTAAGTTGACTTTTCAATATTGACTTTCGTTTGTTTGGTGGCCATGATTAATTCCAATTTGTTAGAATTTTAATTGACTTTTATTTTTAGTTTGAAGTATTTTATTTATATTCTGCTGCAAAATTATGAATCAGTCGAAATGTTTTTACACGTGGCGATAAGGCTTTACTAATTTTGTATTGTTTTATAAGAAAGAATTTTTTTTGAAAGGAGAGAATTATTGGGGTATTAGAAGGAGTCACTCATAAATCATTTAGAAGACGCCTAACACATCATAAATTGATTTGATTCAAACAAGGGGAAAACAATAAAATTAGGACAAATGCATCAGTTGTTTATCCTTTGTAACTCCATTACAATGGTTATGAACTTAGCGGTGGATTTTTTTTTTTTTTTTTGACAACGGCGAAAATTTGCATTAATTAAACAACGGAAGTACAGCCTAATGCTAATACAACCAAACAAAAGCAAAGAAAAGCTTTACTCACTCTTACATAACAAGTACAATAACCTAAAAGACTTAGATAAAGATGGTCGATCTGGAGATTTGTGATGTAAGATAGTTGTATTGAAGCACTGCTACTGGTGAATGATGATCGCCAGAAACCTGATAAAGAAGCGGGAGGAGTGGACTGATTGCATCGTCGGGGCAAAAACGTAACCAACAGGACCAATCCCAGTGACATTCTGTCGCACGGGATTCTCGGATTCAAAGTCTTGAACGAGTCACAATCCTGTGTGACTGAATACCCTCTTGAAGGGGTGTTTCAGGCTTCTCCTTAAAGGGGAAGTTCAAATGAGTTGACGCGCTATAAACCCAATTGATAAATTGGGGAGCCGTCTTCAGATATCTTTTTGTCAAGGTAATGATTGATAAAATCATTACCAAGCGAGACTGAAATCTAACCATAGTTAGATCTCGGACAACCATCCGATTTTCGAAATCGGAGAAACCATACCCCAACCATGAAATCTCTTTCCACGCAAAGCCTAACCAACCACACAAATCAGTCCCAACATCTTGAAAACACGATCTACCTCCAGCATTTGTCAAAAATATCAAGCAGATGGAGTGAACAAAAGCTAAACGCATAATGACACAACAACAAAACGCTAAAAGAAAAACTTACGAGAATGGGAGACAACAAACACACTGCCAACTAAACACTAGGGGAGGGGGAAAGAGGGACGAACAACCACCGGGAAAGTGAAGGGGGACGCTACCCTAAACTGTGAAGGGGGGAGGGGGAAGCCCAAAGCAATACCAACACACCACGAAACAGGGGGAGGGAAGCCCAACTAGGGCGACGTAAGACTAAACAGGGGAGGGGGAAACGTGCAACCCTAACTAACACTAGGGGGAAGGGGGAGGGAAGCCCAAACTGACCACCGGACTACTAAAGAGGGGAGGGGGAAGGGGGAGCCCAAGATAATACCACCGGACGACTAAATAGGGGAGGGGGAAGGGGAAGCCTAAGACCCGCCGACGATGGAAATTGAAAAGCCGCAACACAGGAAAAGAGGTGGTTGACGCCGGAAACCTACCAAACACGACAGGGGAGGGGGATGACAACCTGGCGGAGAAACGAAAACTAGGAAAAGACGAGGAAAAGCGAAAGAAAACACCAAGAAAAGACAGTGGAACTCGCCGGAGAACCCGCCGGAATCTTGCGCGGCGCGGAACTCCAGTGAGTTCCTAGGGTTAGGGTGAGTTGCTCTTTGTGTTTTAGAGAGAAGGCAGAGAGTATTTGGTTTTTAGAGAGAGGTAGGTTTTTTTTGGCAGTGGTGGATTTTGGAGGTGAAGGTACAAATCTAGTCATGTACTAACATTTACCCATCAATTGGACTCACATAACATTTTTGCTGGACTTTAAATTGATCACATAGGTACGATCGAAATACTTTAAGATCAAAAAATATACTAAAATTAAATATTTTCGCCTACATATACGATCTAATTAATTACGGTAATCACTGGATTAATAGTATCATATTACTTGGAATCTATTAGGTTATCTAGATTATTGAATTTAGGCATTATTGACAATTTGCAGGGTGGATTTTGATAAAATATAATAATTGAGACCATTAAGAAACATAGAAAAATAAGAAAAGTTGTATAACATGTATAAAGCATAAAATAAATTTAAAATCTACATCATGCCAGCTACAAACATGTTAGTAATAACAATTGAATGAATGATAATTGCAATATATATAAGGAAAAAGAGGAAACATATTTTTGAAAAAGGAATAACCCTTAATTATTACGCCTTTTCGCAAATGACTATGGTTGAGTGGATTCGAAAGAGCCTTTTCAATTGCAAGTGTTGAGATTAAATTGATTTGATTTGAAAAGTGCGATGAGTTGAAAGGTTTGAAAGAATCATGGTTTTGTAATACTTTCAAAGGGAGTTAGACTTCCCAAAACACCTCCTATTTTGTATACAAAATCTCCAAAATATTCACAAATTTTCCCCACCTTTACAAAAAGATGGCGATATAATACGATATTATTTCAAATAATTATGATAATTCAAGACAAGCTCACTGCAACAAGTATCTTCGAAATTAAAATTATAGAGGTCAAATTTTTTTAAAGTTTAAAAGGGCATTCTAAAAACCATAAAACATAGTTTAAAGCGACATTACAACATATCTTTGTCCTCAGCTTCCGCCCCCAATTATGTTATACCTTTGCTACCTTTCCCATATGCCACATGGCTTTCTATAAAAGATTGTAGCTCCACCCCCTACCACCCCCTTAAATTAGGAATCTACATCATCCAAGCTACAAATTAGTGAGTACTCCATCTGTATTGTTTTTATCTTTCCTACTTTTCATTATGCGTGTTTACATATTCACTTCTTTGGCCTTAAATATCTTTCACCACATGTTAATAGAAAATGTAACGGTTGAATAATAATAAAGTACTCATTGATACGAATTCAACAAGATCTCACATGATTATATTTTTTCTTGTATTTTGAGAAGAATTTAGAAGATTAATCATTCTTTCTAATATCGAATTGTGTCAAGATTCCAAATGAGAAATATAATAAATACAGAGGGAGTAACCCATAATTTACCTTTTCGCGGATATCTCATGATTGATCGGATTCAAAAGAGGCTTTTCAATTCAGAGTGTTGACATTGAATTTAATTGAAAAGTGCGATGAGTTAGGATATTTGAAAAAATAATAGTTCGTAGTATATTCTTTCGAATGGAGTTAGACTTCTCAAAACACTTCCTAGTTTTTTCAAATGTAATATCCAAAATACTCATAATTTTTCCCAAATTTACAAAAAATTCCCATAAAATATGCTACTTTTTCAAATCAGGCTGCTAATTTAATACAAACTTGCTCCAAAAAAATCTCTATAATTAGAATTATTGGTATCAATTTTTCTTAAATTTTAAAAGGGGAATCTAAAAACCACAAAACATAGTTCAAAGTGACCTTACAAGTTACATGGCTCCCTATAATAGTTTGGAACTCCACCCCCTACAAAAAAAGTATAGAATGATTTTAAATGGGATAAACTCAACGACATATCCTTGCCCCGAGCTTCCGCCCCCTAACTTTTTATTTTAATAGCTTTGCTACCTTTCTCATATGCCACATGGCTCCCTATAATAGTTTGAAACTTAACCCCCTACCACACCCACACCCACACCCACACACCACACCCCCCTGCCCCCGTCTTCTTTCTCATGCAATATCTTTTTCAGTCTTCACCCCATTTGTCAATATAAAGCTGTAACAACAGCAAAAACAATCTCATTTCTCCATCAGTCAACTTATCCATCTTTTCTCTCTTCCAACTTCAACTTTTTTTTACCAAAGAAAAAATAATGGTAGTTTTATCTCAACTTGCATTAAACCAATTTATAAACACATGCAAACCAATTAATACCAACTTGCTCTTCCCCACAATTCCAACTATCGACTTAACAAATCCTGATGCAAAGTCACTGATTGTTAAGGCTTGTAAAGAATTTGGGTTTTTTAAGGTAATAAATCATGGTGTACCACTTCAAATGATTTCTCAACTTGAAGATGAAACTAGTAAATTCTTTAACTTGCCTCAATTTGTCAAAGAAGCTGCAGGAAATCCTAAACCTTTTGGTTATGGTAACAAGAACATTGGCCTAAACGGCGACGTCGGTTGGCTGGAGTATCTTCTTCTTTCTGCTTCACCCGAGTTTGTGTCTCAAACTTGTCGCTCCATTTTCCCCGAAGATCCTGATGTTTTCAGGTAGGAATCCCTCTTTTTGTTTTGTTATCCCCTGCCATTCCCCTGCTTTTCTCTATCTTCTTGGGTATTGCTAATAATATTATGGAAAATTTGCCAAAAAAAAATCTTTTAGAAAGCTTAATTTTGCGAGAAAAAACCTTTTAAAGCATTCTTTGCGAAAAAATCACAAACTTAATTTTTCTTGCAAGATGAAACCTTTTCTCATTTTATGGTTTTTGAGATGCATAGGGGTGGTGCTGCAGTTAATGGAAATATAGAAGGGTCAGCGTCGAAATTGAGCAAAAACATAGTGGAAAAAGAGAATAGGTTTGTTGTTGCAAGAAAAATTAAGTTTGTGATTTCTCATGCTTTATAAGGTTTTTTTTTCGTAAAATTGAACTTTTAAAATGTTTTTTTTTTACAAATTTTCCTAATATTATTAGCTTTGTTGGCCAGTAAAGTTTGTAGCCGTACTACCTTCTTTCTAAATAATAGTTACCCTTAAATTTTTCATGCATACCGATGTAATACTTTAAGTCTTTATATCTCCAATTTTGTATTTGTAAAAAATTTATAAAGTTAATATTGTAAAAGTACATATCGAGACGAATCAAACTGGACTCCACATGATTATATTTTCTCTTACCCATAAATCACAAATGATAGTCAAAATTTATTAGGTATTTATTGCCATGATTCCATGTCTTATTTTTATTTATAAAATAAGAAGTTTGTTATGTAGAGCACTAATATCAAGTGAGACATAAATGGTGTAAAAAATTGCGGCAGAAAATTTGAACTCATTGTAAATTCTAGAAAGTAGCTAGAGTCAAACTTTTCTAAACACGCTTATTTTTCCGTGCAGCACGAGAAATATATATATATATATATATATATATATATATATATTGTTATAATATCTATTATGTAAGTGAAGGGAGGAGGCATGGTGTCCTCCTATTAAATGACAATATTACCTTTATTTTTTTAATTACATTATTTTGTTTAAATTTTAAAATAATAATGGATAATCAATCAATCAAAATATTTGACATTTCTAAAAACTACAATTAGAATAACTTAATATTTTACGTTAAAAAAAAAAAAGGAAAAGACTAAAAAAGTTTTAAAAAAAAAGATAACGAATTCATTTAAGAATATCTAAATCTTCCATCAAAAGGAAAAATTGCCAAAATAAAAAATCAGCAATATACTTCCACAACATTATAGTCATGTAAAGAAATGATAATTTTAATGGGTTTATATAATTTCAATTTGTGCATGTCAATTACATAGAGGATAATAAGGTCAGATCAAGAACTGATCTGAACTTATCTGAACTTATTTTTGCTGAAAATAACTTCTAATAATAAGTTGAACAAAAAAGAACTTTATTGAAAAAAACTGTCAACTTAAACTATTATAATGAGCTGTCGCTGCATCATGCATGTATTGCGTGCATGTAAAAATAGCTACTCTACATTGCGAAATATCACAATGAAAAAATTGTCGTCGCACGCATCACGTGCTTAGAAAAGTATGTAATAATTGCAGGTCACAATGACTAAAATTTTTGGTTAATTGATTTAAATGAAAGAAGTGGGAGAAAAAATTTGACAATAAAGATTTCCTTCCTAAGAAATATACCTAAATCCCTGTTTAAATTAATTTTTTTCATGTTCTATGATTTTTTTTATAATAGTTCTATAAAGTTGTATATATGACATGTGCAGGTATGTAATAATGAACTATATAGCAAAAATGAAGAAATTGGCGGTGCAAGTGTTGGAAATGATGGCGGAAGGGCTAAATGTGAAAGGAGAAGACAAGAATGTGCTAAGTAAGTTAATAAAGAAGGACGAAAGCGACTCATATTTCAGGCTAAATCATTATCCACCAAAGCCTGATGTATTTGAAGCGTTAAATGGTAGAAATTTGGTTGGTTTTGGAGAGCACACAGATCCTCAGATAATCTCTGTACTTCGATCAAATAACACTGCTGGCTTTCAAATTTCTCTTAAAGATGGAAATTGGGTTTCTGTTCCACCTGATGATAACTCCTTTTTCATACTTGTTGGTGACTCTTTGCAGGTAAACCTTCCCTCCTTTTTTATCTTGATTTTAAGTAATGAATTGAAGTGATACTCAATTTTCCGATGTCAAAAAAAAAAAAAAAAAAAAAAAAATTTAATGGTCATAAGTTATAACACACTAAAACATTATATGTCTCTCACATTTTTTGGAAAATGTTTGAGCGACTCTAAGAGTTGTCAGTTCTTATAGACACAATAGAATAAAATATTGATATATATGCAATAAATTGTAGAGAGAATTATCATAAAATCAATGTTTTAATGTATGCTTGACCAATGAAATTTTAATAATTAAAGGGTTGGCAGCTCAAAAAAAAAATAAAAAGTGGGTAAACTTATTACGGACCCAACATATAATATCTAGTTCAAATTATTGTCAATGGACAATGTACTAGTGATCCAATAATGGCCGACTATGTAGGGAGTTTACTTCCCCTCGAAAAAAAAATTGTAGGGAGTTTACTAGTGATGCCGGATGCCAGATAAATTTTAGATATTATTGTAGTGACAAATGGTCAATTTTTGAAATAGCTTTCTCCGTTTTGAACTAAATGAAATAGTTTTCTCTTTTATGTAAGAGTTTTTTAAGTAAAGTGTTTCACTTATTTCTAACGGAGGAAATACTATAATATTCATTTATTTTAAAACAAAAATTAAAGAACCAAATTTCTAATTGGGTCAAATAATACCACAACTTAAAATATAGCTCCGACCTAATGGGATCACTATCTATCTTTGCCATATGTTTTATATGCTAAGTTTATGATATACTTCTTTTGTTCTTTTTCTATTACACTAAGGGCCTGTTCTTTTCGGCATAAAACTACTGAACTGAATTGAACTGAATTAAATTATAACTAATTAATAGTAATGATTATCATTTAGGAACTGAACTGAACTGAATTAAATTATAACTAACTAATAGTAATGATTATCATTTAGGAACCGAATCGAAACCGAACCAACCGAACCAAGCGAATCAAGCCGGCGGCGCGAATCAATGCGGGCGAAAATAAGTTGGGAGAACAGGCCCTAATTGGATTTTTTGCACTATTCATCCAGCGTCCTCTCACTATCTAGTGTGATTTTTAGATAATGAAAAATATAGTCATGTGTGGTTTTATTAGATTCGTCTTGATATATACTTTTAAATTATTAAATTTTTATAATTTTAGTAAAAAATAATGAAAGATATTAATAATTAAAATAGTGTATTGACAAGTATGAAAAGTCAATTGTTGTAATAAATAAAAGAAAGGAGGAAATACTTGATAGCTCTATCTATAGACATTCATGTAAAATCCAATAATGGCGTACGACATGTATTGAAATTTGAAGGCTATCACAAGTTGTAACACCTCAAATGGTCAGAAGCTGGAAATGTATTAGATTAGATGTAAAACGTACAACAATTCCTTCACACACTTAGTTGATTAACATTTCGCTATTTTGATATTTTTCTTACATATAGTATAGATTTAGATAAGGTCCATAAAATCTTAAATAGTGAAAAAGTGAGTAAAAAGTGCTACGATCCTATCCATTTGTGTACTTGTTTAAAAAGATATCTATCCCCTATAATATGAGCGTTCCCATGTATGGTCAACTGATCAAATTTATGGGATCCAACTGCGATGAAAATTTAAACAAACGTTTAAAATGACGTTTTTTCTTCTATTTTTTTTTTAATCTTTTTTCGGAAAGGAACACTTACTTAAAATGCATTTATTGGTTGCAGGTGATGACTAACGGAAGGTTTAAGAGTGTGAAACATAGGGTTTTCGCAGACAATAAGAGATCAAGAATTTCTATGATCTTCTTTGCAGGCCCACCTCTATATGAAAAGATAGCACCTTTACCTTGCATTATGCAACATGGGGAAGAAAGCTTGTACGAGGAGTTCACATGGTGTGAATACAAGAAATCAGCCTACAAATCTAGGTTGAGTGATAATAGACTTTTACGTTTTGTAAAGAGAAACCGCACCCGCTAATTACCTACTATAGCTACGTTGCTTATATATTATGTAACATAATGAATGGCCCCCAAGTTTCCACATTATAAATATTATGATCATTTAGTTGCACATGAAACGCGTGCTACATTTTTTCAGCCGATTCCTTACCATATACTCCTTACGTTTCATATTAATTTACTCACTTTACTTTGGGGGAGAACTAAGGAGAAAGTGTAGAAGTATGAGAGAGAAACTGAAAAGGTGGAGAGAGGAATTGAAAAGTGAGAGAGATAAATTAAAAAGTGGGTTAAAATATTAAAAAGTAGATGACATGGGTGGAAAAAGAGGAGATTGTAGATGTGACATGTTACCAAAAATAGAAAAAACAATAATGTGTAGATTAAAAAGAAACAAACCAAAAAGGAAAGTGTGTAGATTAAAAAGAAACGGAGGGAGTATGTGTTAATTTTGTTTTTCACAATATAATCTTTAACTAGTTAAAATTCAACATATATCCCTTAATTTATTTTTTATGTGTTATTAATGGCTAACGATAGTCAACTGTTTTAGTCATTAACCCGTAGTTATATTATTAAACATTCATAGACCTCTATTTGACTCGTTAATTTTATTTGACCATCAATAAAATACCACCTATGGCCTTTTTATCTTTCATCCTGCATAACTTTTTTTCCTCTTTGTAGTCACAAGTAGTGTTTCAATGGTGGTCTACTAGGGTAAATGAGTCAAATAGGAGTTAATTAGGTATAGTAACGAAATCAAGGGGTCAATGATAAAAAAAATTTGATAAGAGTCATTAAGGGCGTAAGGTGAATTTAGAGACAGTGAGAGATATATGGTGAATAAAAATTACTCAGTAGTATATGGTGAAAAATCCATTTTCACATTTCTATCATATACTACTACCTTTGTTTTTTTAGATGAAATATATATCTTTTTCTATGAGTAGATTATCATAATCAAATGCTGCATCTAATAAAAGAACGAATGTAGTACTACCTCCTTCTTTTTAATTGTTACACTTTCTTTTTTTGACCGTTTTATTCAATTGTTACACTTTCACTTTTTCCTTATATGGTAAACTATCACATCAACTTTTTACACTTTTCTACCTCTAATACCCCACCACCCATTTTAATAATACACCCAAAAACATACCACCTACCCTATTTTTCTATTTCTTACATTATTTGAATGCTTCTCTTACATTTTCCAAAAACAAACATTCTTTTTTTGGCTTCTTCCTTATTTTTTTGCACAATTTCGTTGGTTATCCCCCAAAGTAAAATGTGACAAATTAAATAAAAATGCAGGGAGAATATACTTAAATCAAGAGATGAAAAAGAGCTCAATACTCACTTGGGGTTAGATCTTGCCTCGATCCACCTTAGTTATTACTCCCTCCGTCTATATTTACTTGCTACATTTACTTAGTGCGAAATTATCAACTCTGAGCGATTATTTTATTTTCTACTATAAGCAATAATATAGACATGTGTATTCTTGTTAGATTGGCCTCTGTGTGTAAATTTCTAACATCAAATTTTTATAAATTTCACCTAAATGAAATAAGAAATATCCACGGTAAAAAAAAAGGTCTTAACAACTGTACAAAAAAGAAATGTACCAAGTAAATGCAGACAGAGGGAGTATATTTTGTTGCTTCAATAGTTCAATTTCTCTTTCTATTCCCCTAAATCTTCCTCGGAACGTCCCCAGGGTTGGGCCCAAGGGAGAAAAGCCCAAATTCCACTTCGGTTGGATTTTTTTTCTTTTTTGAAAAAATTAGCTGAGACGATTGAACGTAAATGACGTGGTAAGGGAAAAGCATCCAATAATTACAACTCAATTCAACCCATCCTCTATTCTCTCACAACCATTCCATCTTCTCCTTTCACCAAATTAAATTTAGGAAAATTTCCATGTAAATCAAATTCCTCCTTAAATAGAATATTCTTCAATATTCAAGTTCTTCATATTCCAAAACTCAATCTCTTCTAGTTTTTCTTTCCCAAATTCCACTCTTCTCCAATCAAAAATTATTCTGATTAATCTTCACAACTGAAGATGATTTCCCCCATAAATGATCATTTCTTGTTGCAATTCCTAACGGGCTAAATTAAATTAACATATAAATGAAGCTCCTTCCAGTAACTCTATATCTTACATCATTCTTTCTTCTGGTTCTTCTCACTATTATTGGGCTTGAAAATTATGATAATTTGGTAAAATTTGGGTATTTATTCATTATTCGACTTTTACACCCTAGCAAAGTATTCAGTTTTTGGCAACCAAGGATGTTAGATGTAAAAGAACAATCTCGGTTATTCGTCTTCACTTTCCAGCAATTTGGGTAATAGGTATACTGATTCTTTTTCTGATGTTGATATGTAAAATTTCATAATTTTTAAATTATAATTCTCATTTTTATTTTTCTAAATTTTCATTTTTTTAGTTCTTGTTGTTGGTCAAAGAAAATTTGAGCTTATTTATTGTTCTATATCGCAATAACCAGGTGTTATTGTTCTTTTCTATACTCTTTATTCATATAATGTTGCCAAAAAAAATATTTATCCGGTAGTGAAGGAAGGAAAAAAAGAAAGAAAACGAATAGAATAGTTACTAGAATCACAAAAGAGAGCTCTAGACCAATTTTTCTCTAGAAGAGTTGAAGGGTCTTCTAATGATTTAAGTGCAAATGAGGATAATCTTGCAGAACCTAATGAAAACTTGAATGGTGATGATTTTCAATAACCTAAAGAAAACTTGAATCGTGACGATCTTGAGCGATATAACGAAAATCTGAATGATGATAATCTTGAGCATCTAATGAAAATTTGAATGATCAAGATAACCGTGACGAATCTAATGAAAATATGAATGACCATGATAATGTTCCAAACATGTCAAATCTTGATTATGTGTGAAATGATGAACATTTAGTCTCTCCTTTGGATATTGAGAAAGGTCCTATAAGAGAACCACATCTTGCATTTCCTTTTGATAATCTTGTTAGGTTTTTTTCGTATGCTTATTGTTCGAGAATATTGAGTAATGGAGAGACTAATGATAGAAAGTGATTGGTTAAACACAGATAAAGTTTATTGTTTTTATTGTTATTTATTCACATTTCAAAACAACAAAAGTCTTTTAGCAAACTATGGATTGAATGATTAGAAACGCCTTAGTGAAAGACTCAAACACATGAGAATAGCGTTGAGCATATAACCAACATGGACACTTGGATTAAATTTAGAAATATATTATGTAATAATCAAGGAATTGATAAAGATTTGAAACAAGGAATTTTAAAGGAAAAAAAATCGTTGGAGACAAGTTTTGATAAGAATAGTTTATGCTGTGAAATGTATTGCAAAAAATAACTTAGCTTTTCGAGAATCTAACATAAAACTTTACAAGGATAAAAATAAAATTTTTTGGGGGTTGATTGAATTGATGGTTGAATTTGATTTACTTATGCAAAAACATGTTAGACCGATCAAAACCAAGGAAATTCAATATCATAATCTTGGTCCTATAATACAAAATGAATTGATTTCTTTGTGTAGCACAATAGTATTAGAGCTTCTATGATAAGGATAATTAAAGATAAAAAGTATTTCTCTGTAATTCTTGATTGTACTCCAGACGTGAGTTACGAAGAACAAATGGCATTGACAGTAAGATGAGTAGATATGTCAAATTATATCCAATAAAAATAGAGGAGTTATCTTAGAGTTCTTGAAAGTGGATGATACATTTGGATTCTGCCTTTTAATGAATTACTAAATATATGTAATTCCCTAAAAAAGAATACCCGCTGCTTTTCTTTCTTTTCTCTCTTGCAAAACCCTTATTCAAAGAACCCCATCTCCATCGAAAACCCCAAGCCGTCGAGCCCACTTCCCCATCCCTTTATTTTTTCTCTCTTTGTTTTTTATTTCGCTAGGTTTATGTTTTCAATAAGTCTCATCTGTGTGATGGCTTTTGTTCCCTTCATGGAACTTGGAGTCACCCCCTTCGTGGTGGGTCAATTAGTCCTGTTTTTTGTTTTTTGGTGTATGGATCCAGGGATATAGATTTGAAAGTTTCGTCTTGCAGATTTGTGGAACTAGTGAATCATGATTTTGCATATTTGGGAAATCATACTCTCCGGCTGAAAATCAAGAATATCGAGATGAAGGTCAGATTTAAGGTTACTATTACATCAGGCTTTAACGATGTTGAGTAATCTAAAATCGATTATGGTTGGAATGTTACCATATCAAGACAGCGGACCCGAAGCGTCTACATTAGTGGCGTGGATGACAACTTTCAGATTGATATTTTTGATTACTCCCTCCGTCCCAGAATACTCTTTACACTTTTCTTTTTCATATGTCCCATAATACTCTTTACAGTTCTATTTTTGGATATGACCCACTATTATTTTAATCCTTCTACTTTTTAAGCATTGGCCCACACTCTCTCTCCTCCAAATAAAATAATACCACTCCTACTACCCACCAACTCTAACCATGGCCCACACTCTATCTCCTTAAAATAAAATAATACTACTTTTATTAACTACTAACTCCTATCACATCTACTTTTCAATAAAATAACAATTGATAACCAAACAACAACTTATCATCTAAAACTACGTGCATTGATATGTGTCAAGAGTATTATGGGACGGAGGGTGTATCTTTTATGTAAGGGTTATTATGATTGTAGATGCCGTATGGCGTTTTATTAATGATAATTTCCCCATTCGCATTCAAAAAAAAAAAAATGTAATTCTCTTGACCTAGATATTGATGATGTCAGGGATCAAGGTTATTGTAACACCCCTACAATTCTCTATTTTATAAAATACCTTTTTTCCCCAAAACATCGAGAATGATCAATGTATTATCGCCCGTGTGATAACGTATCGGCTTATTCATAATTTTGCAGCGGAAATAAATAAATAACTTTGAAAATACAAATAACTTAGTCAACCACAAGGTCAACTCCAAAACCAAACCAAAAGTCAAACCAACATAAAAGTCAACCACAACATATTATACTAACATTAATTAAAATATAGAATAGTCTAAGCACAAACGCTCCACTGATCCCAGACACCTAGATGCATCATCTTCAAACCTGAATTGGTTGATACTTTGTTGATCCTGAAAGACTGCTCATTAAATGGGTCATCACAGGATCAATAAGGCACAACCATGATCTACACACAGAAAAGCACGTAATCAGCAAAT
Source organism: Beta lomatogona (assembly GCA_947646795.1). NCBI lineage: Eukaryota > Viridiplantae > Streptophyta > Magnoliopsida > Caryophyllales > Amaranthaceae > Beta > Beta lomatogona. Next base: position 293,641 of record CANSNZ010001120.1, read on the forward strand.
CTGAGTACTACATAGTAAATAAAACATAAAACCTAACATGATACCAATAAACTTAAACTCACAGATAAAATAATAATATAACGAGATAACAGACTCACTTGACTTCACAACCAATATATTAATTATAATCATATTGAATAGTTAATGGATAAAGTTGTCCAAACCAAACCATGTATTCAATTTAGAAGACGAAGTACGGGTGCGACTCCGTACTCCAACAACCAACGATATTGAGGTACTAATTGAATAAAATAGGACACGGTGATCAATCCGGTCCCAAGAAAAGCCATAGGCTACCACCATGTACTCCAACTCATACTAGTCCAACACTTCAGACGTGCACAAGTCTAAATCTTATTGCTATTCACAAGGTAAGACAACCAACATAAATATCATGAATACACGAATTTCCCGTTTTTATCTTAAGATTAAATATTGTGATCACACAACTCAATTAATCCAATAATAATTCCATTAATTAATTAATAACAAACCATCCTTTATTTGTTGAATCAAATCAAGAATCAACCAACCTGTCAATAGGTGAATAACCAACTTTGCTAAACAAGGCCCACGGTCCTTATAAAGTAAATATAATAATCCAAGAGAACAACATGATATAATTCATGATCCAATAAACAATATATTTATTAATCCCTCAGGTGAATTAATAAAATAAAAGTTCCCAATCCCACATGCTTGCATCAATCATCCATACAAACATATAATATTCCTCATAGTCAACATGCTTCACACAACAGCATAAAACATGCAATTTCACTTGAATATAAGCCACATATGAACTATAAAAAGTTCCCTATGCATGATACTACAAAAATCCTATCATTAGGACATGATACTAGTCTAATAACACATAGGTATGTACTCACCTTGTGTAAACAATATGGGAGGCCATTTTCCCAACCTTAGAAACCGCTCAAAGTATATGCTCTACCTACCAAATACCAAAGCATCCAAGTATTAATACTCTAATAAAATTACAGCAACTTTAAAATATTTTAAACCCTCTTAAAAAGTGTTGTAAAATCCTTTTAAACATTAAGACTTCAACTTTTAGTGCCCCCTAGTATAGTACTACCATACTAGTCATCAAAACCTTTGAAAATCCATACTTTGATATTTAAAACCCAACATAAGTGTGCTAATAAAAATTCTAGCAACTTATAGTATCTTTAAAACCCTTTTAAAGACACTTTAAACATAGTTATAAATATTAGAGTACTCAATTTTCATAACTATAACATAGTACTACATTAATTCCTACTCTTAAAACCTTAAAAATCCATACTTTCATGCTTAAAACCTAGTTTAAACATTTATTTTAAATCTAAATCTACACCTCTTAAAAGACGTTTCGTCCCAAAACTTGGCTCGAAAACCCTCACATTTTCAAAATTTTGACTCAAAACTTCCATTTGGAAATACTTGTGTCACAACGTGTGCACACTTTACCAACTTTTAAACTACTTGTGTTACTCATGAACACACTTTTCTATGCGGATAACCAATTTATTTTGCACCAACATGTGCAAATTGCCAAAATAAGCGTGAAAATGCATTAAAATACCATAAAATAAGGTAAAAAGCGCGAAATTCTATCGAATTCTAGCCCCCTTAAAGAAAACGTGTTACACCCGTATAACTCACCTCCATGAATAACTCAGGATATTTTTCTTCATTTCATGTTTGGCTTCCCACGTTGCCTCTTCGGACTCATGGTTAGACCAAAGCACTTTCATGATACTTACATCCTTATTGCGTGTACTACGCACCTTCCTATCCAGGATTTTCACATATCTTTCCTCATACGTGAGGCTACTATCTATTTGGATTCTTTCGGGCTCCAGAACATGATTCTCATCAGGGATATATCTCATAAGCTGAGAAATGAGAAACATATCATGCATCTTCTCAAATTCAATTGGTAAGGCCAACTTATAGGCTACCCTCCCAACTCTTTGCAAAATTTCATATGGGCCAACATACTTGGCACTTAATTTGCCCTTCTTACCAAATCTCATCACATCTTTTGTCAGTGACACTTTAAAAAACACCCTATCAACAACTGCGAATTGATCTTCTTGTCACTTCAAATCAGCATAGCTTTTCTGCCTATCTTGAGCAGTTTGAATTGTAGCTTGAATCAACTTCACATTCTTGACGGTCTTCTCGATAAATTCAGTCCCCAACACCACAATTTCACTAAAATTATTCCAACAAATGGGACTTCTACACTTTCTTCCATATAACGCCTCGAATGGAGCCATCTTGGTACTCGCATGGTAACTATTGTTATATGAAAATTCGATCAAATCCAAGTGATCTTCCCAACTTCCTTGGAAATCAATCACGCACGCTCTCAACATGTCTTCTATAGTCTGATTGGTCCTTTCAGTCTGACCATCGATTGCCGGATGAAACGCAGTACTCATCTTCAACGTCGTTCCAAGATTCAACTGGATCTTTTGCCAAAATTTCGAGAGAAACCTCGAATCACGATATGAAATGATGTCCTTCGATATACGTCTTGCCAAGTTGCTTCTTCTTCCATGTTTCTTTGATCGGCACGAACACGACAGACTTTGTCAGACGATCCACGATAACTGTAGACACATAATCGTGTCTCCCCATTTAAGGGTCCCATGATGAAATATACCGCGGTCTTAGTTGGCACGACCCAATGGAGGAGCAATCCGAATAACCAGGCAATGTGTGTTTTAAAATAATATTATAAAATCCCAATTAATCATTCATGATGATTAATTGTAAGTTCAACCCGTGAAATGCTTTCTAAAGTCCATTTTAAAAGCCCAACTGAATATTTATTATTCATGAATATTTTTACTAATATTTATTGTTTTGATAAATATTTTCCTAAAAGCTTTTATTATTATCTTTTACCCATAAAACATATTTTCAACCTGGAAAATTCGTTCTCCGGATTTTTAGGGATAAAAAAGGCATCTTGAAAGCACGCGTAGCATTTAAAAAGGAATATTCTGGAATATTCCGGATTTTGCGCTGGACGCGGCGACTGCGTTCAGCGCGCCACGTGCGTCCAACACATTGGCCGTATCGCGTCAGGCACTCCAATGAGCGCCTGACACCTGGACTTGTGACTCACACAGTGTCTTGCGCCTAGCGCATGTCTTGTGTGAGACGCAAGATAAAAATTTATCTTTTCGAAAACGCGTTTCCATGTGCAAGGTTTTAACTGGACGGACCACGTCAGGCAGGCCAACCTGCGTCTGACGCGTGTCCTCGCGCTTGCTGCGTAGGCTTGCGCCAGGCGCAGGGCGTGTGTGAGACGCACGCGCTGGTTTACCTATAAATATGGCCTTATTTCCCGAATTAAGGACGTCTTCGAATTATTTATTTTTTTATGCACGTAAATACTCTCAAACACTCCGAAACATACTTCGAATACAAAACAAGCAAAACACTTTTGATCTTCCACATTAATTCTGGTTCCTGATTCTACTATATTCCTAGTTCCAAGATTGCTTCGACTGAAGGTCATTACGCTCTTCGATCTAAACCGCATAGGTATAATCCTGAGGGCTCTAGAATAATCATATTTATTTCATTGAAGTTACTAACCTTTTCTTGTCATGATGTAGATTCTTAATTAATAACCGTGGTCCTTTTGTAAATTCTAACCTCTTTTGTTATATTTTCTGTATATAATGCTCATGTTATTATGATTGTCTTGCATGCCTTATATCACCCACATGTTATTATGCTAAACAAGACCTAAAGAACTGTTCTAATTAATTCAGATAAGTTGGAAAACCTGCTAGGAACCTTGTAAAATGATTGTATAATAACTGATTACTAAATAATTAGTTTTTTGTGTGTTTCCTGAACCCATCTAGATTAATTATTTTAGGGTGCTTTAAAACGCTATATGATTATTCTATTGCATAAAATCTGCTGTGAATCGTTATTTAGTAGAGGCCAACAATGGGCAATATAGTTCTTGATTATATTGTACCCTCACCCCCAAACTAAATTTTTTGTTCCTGACCATCTATGAAGTCATGACGGGGAAATCTACATTGGATAAGTCCCTAAGATGTCCCTTCCGTTTCAATCCAATTAGGTTTATGATTCTTGCATTAAAGAATTGTTGGCGACTTCAAAACATATTTTTTTAATAAACCCTTAACAATGGGGTAGTCAAATAAACGCGCTCACACCGCGTGTAGGCATTAAAGGAATTAAAAAATCCTATGCGTACAATTTGGCGACTCCACTGGGGAGGATTTTAAAATTTTTTTTTTTAAAATGAGTGGGTGAAACTTGAAAAATACAATTCACTCTTATTTTTATGCCTTAGAATAATATATTGTTTTGCATGTGCATGGCTATTAGCCATCATAAGGACAATCTACCTTGCCTCATTAACACATGTTCTATGTGTGAGGTCACCCCCGGGGGGTTTGTGCTTTGTCCTTCCAAAAAGCTTCTGGAGCGATAGTGTTGGATCTTAGTCATAAGCAAACCTACCCAACTATGGCATTGTGCTCTTGTTCCTGACTTGAGACTGGAGTGCGTCTTACACGTGGCCACCTCTTTAAGCAGGGGTACGAAGCGTGGGATCAATCTCTTAGTCATAGACCCTTTTCAGCCTTAGCCTAAACCTGACCAATAGTTGAATGTAGAACTGGACTTTAGGTTGAGAACTTCTGCATCCATGTTACTTGACATTTATGTGTGATTGCAATTTCTGCCTGATCATATTTTTATTAACATGTTGATATGTGTTGCGCCTAAAACTAATACACTTCGCGTCTAAAAACTGTCGTTGTTTTCGTTGAACATTTGTCAAATTACCAATATGCATGCCGCTGAGTATTGCGCGAAACGCATTAAGTTGCGCCTAACGCAATGCCCCTGCGCCAGACGCAAAGCCCGCAAGCTGCGCACATATGTTGCGTGACAAGCAGTCTTTTCGTCCCATGCAAATTGGTCTTCTGACCACTGATCGCGTCAACAATTTGCGTCAATTAGTGCGTCCTAACTTAGTGCGTCCTAAACAGTTGTTATAATTAGTGCGTCAGTCTTTGCGTCTTGAATTTATACCATCGTCTAAACTGTCACGAACACGAGGGTAGGCCCAGCACGCTAGACGCATGAGGATGCGCCTAACGTTGTTGGCCTGCGCTAGACGTACTCTTTGCGTCACACGCAAATTTGCTGTGTGGCGTGATGTTGTGCATCTCTCGTTTTTCGTCACTTTAGGCAATGTGGTGATCAATTCCGTATAATACTTCGTGCATTTGAGTCATTGACTATTCAGAACATCTCATGTTTAACTTCACCTAAAAAAAGAAAGTGTAACAACCCATAATTTTGCTCCTAATTTTTCGCAAAAATTTTCTCTAAAACTATTATTTTCTCTAAATTAATGATTTTTATTTTATAATTTTGGGAGCCTAATTATTATTATTATTTTTATGGCGTGCTAATGTGTTTACTCTATTTATATTTATAATATAATTTATTAGAATTATTTTTATTATTAAGTATTTTCAAAGTTCAGGCGCGGTTTAGGAAGTTATCGATTTTTCGCGTGGCGGACGTTTGAAGCATGGATCCTTGTTGAATTGGGCTGAAATTTTTGTTTGGTTTGTGGGCTTGGACAGCCGGCCAAGTGAAGGAGAAGGAGACCTCCTCTTCTTTCTTTTCTTTTTATTTTCCTTGTGACTCTTTGTTGTTTTGTAACTCCCATAACCCCTTAATCATTCTTCCTAATTAAACCTCTTTAAACCAACCTTTATCACTTCAAATTCTGATTAAAAAATCAGAACTCCTTGCTGCCATACTCTAAGATTTTCGGCCATCATCATCATCCACAATCCCTCTAAATTTTTCACTTTCTACTCCTTGTTAATTGTTCGTGACTTGTTCTTCTTGCCTTTTTCTTATACTTGGTGCTTGGGACTTGAAGAAGGAGAGGAGCACATGCCTATTTTGGGATTTTCCAGAAGTTTTTAGCTCGCCTCCGACGATCCAGGTTACTAGTAGTTATCTTAGAACCATAGTGATTAGGGTATTATTCGGTATTAGATTATTACGCTAGGAATTATTTAAAATACTTTTTGAATGAAATTATTGATGAAATTTGACATGAATATACTTGATGCATGCTATGTGAATACTGTGTAGGGGAAAATAATTTTCGTATTGTTTTTGGTATTTATTTGATTTAATTGGTGTTTTGTGCGTTTTTGGCTAAATTGCATAATAATTATTAAACGGATGTTAAAATTGCTGAAATGATTTTTGTTAGATCATGTTATATGCGTAGTATGCATTCCATGCCTTAGAATAATTTTTGTCTACTGTTTACTGGTTTATTTAAATGATATATCTGTTTTTGCAATTTCGTTTCTTTCCATATATAAATCATGGAAATTATTTCTAGAGGCCGAAAAATTCATTTCTTTGAATATTATGTATTTCCGTGAGTTTCTACATGTTATAAAAATTCATTTGGGCGTCTGTTTATATTTTTAATTATTATTTTGGCTTTATTGAATAATCTGTATATTAACTGTTAAAAATACTTTTGTAGTCCGAAAATTATAAATAAAAATTGTACCATGTCAGTAGAGCCATTAGGGTCGTATGATAATTTTTTTGTGATTTTACTGCTCGAACTTATTAGTTTAATAATTATTATTGTGTTTTTGTTGTGAAATTGAGGATACACTTTTAAATTATTTGAGGGCTTGTTAGTCAGAAATAATTCATAATTTATTATATTCTGGGTTGCTGATTTTCAGTAGGATGCAGTATGTATCATTGGGTAACCATATGTTTATGTTTGATTTATGAAAGAAAATGATTAATTGTTACTACTCTTTTAATGAATAAGTTTTAGAGTTATTTGGTGATATATTTTGAACGAATTGTTGGTGCTGTAAAAATTTGTTTTATATCATTAATGATGTTTAAAAATGTTCAAGTGTTTATTGTGGGAGACATTTGTTAAAAATTTGTAAGTTATTTATTTTGAGGAATTATGAAGAATTGTTTTGATATATTGTGGGTATAAGGCCGGGTGACATCCCTTTTGATGAATATTTTAAATGAATGATACTTGGATGATATGCATGATTATATTTTGAGATAAGAACATCCGGTGGGATAGATGTAGTCCCCGGTGAAGAACATGCCAACCACCTGGTTTGCGAACTAGGGGTACACCTGGGTTAATTGTTGTCGTCCGAGAGGTCTGGGAGTTCTGCGTGTTCTACCCTGCATCGGGAGTTTGGCCGTTCTTAGACACAGGCAGTGGGGAACGTAAGCCCATAGACTGACCTGGAGATTGCGATCTGACAAACCTTAGGAAGTGAATTGCGATTCACAGGCGTTCGGTTTTGTTGAATTCTTAATTTATTATTATTTATATATTAGAATTGTTTCACTCACTATATCATGTTTACTTATTGTTGATGATCACTAGTTTTACCTATGTGCTTTAAGGTTTTACGTGCATGCTATTGATGTAATGATGGCATGATTTTCCTTTCTTAATAATTAAATTTTGAATCGTGCTTTGATTGTTATTGTTCTGGGAGAACTGCTAGTTACTCCCCACTGACTGTGGAATTATTTAATATATCCTTGCAGATGGAAATGACTGCTAGACTTGTGTCTGCTTGGGCTAGCAGAGTGAGGGTTTGTAGTGAGAAGAAGCTCCTAGTACTGTTTTTGGTAGATGAATTCTATGTAGACCATAGAGAGACTTACTTTTGGATAGCTTTCAAGGACATTTAATTTTTATCTAAGTTTCATCGGGATACTTGCATGTCTAATAGTTTTTGGATTGATGATATGAAGTAATTGGGATACTTCTTTTATTTAGAACTATTATGTTTTCTTGGACATTAATTTTCTTTTGAAGCTATGAAACTGGGTTTGAAGAATTATCTTTAATTATTGTTTTAGAGTGGCATAACCGTCCCGACGTTATTTCCGCTAACGTCTCTTTAGTATTTCTTGATTAGATATTGTTTAGTATCTTAGTAGTAGAAGGACGGGGTGTTACAGAAAGTCTTTGTTTTCTATCATTATTAGGTCTCATCTAGGTGCATGGTCATATTTTGTTTTTTGGAGAAAGTCGAATATTCCTATCCTCCCAACAACTTAACCCATCTTAAAAAAAAAAAAAATTTAAAAAAAAATGCATTTTGATTGGTGACAAACTCTTGCCAATATATCATTATCCATTTTCCCCCACAAAATAAAACCCATAACATCCACTATGTCATTATCCATTTTCCTCCACAAAATATATTCATCATTATCCATAAATTCATATATCATCTACAAAATAGATTTCCTTCCATAAATTTCCTCTCCTTTTGGCAAGAGTTTCGAACAAATTAAAATTATATTTTCGAAAACATTTTCATTCCTCACCCTATCCATTTCTGGAGTGTGTCCTAAGTCAATGTGTCCTTGTCAAACAGGGTAATTGAGAAAACAGTCTCGATAGGTCGTCCGCGTGCGCGAAAGGCTAGATCTGTTCCACCGGCTAAAGAACGGTCAACTGTTGAAGCAACAATGGGTGACGAAAAGGTTACTGAATTGACTAATATCATCGAACGAATGGCTAAGAACTTGGAGGAGGTCACTCTCCGTCTGCACCAAGTTGAAAGTGGTGAAAATGTTGTATTCGCCAAGCAAATGGAACATGATGTTCAAAAAGACACCAATATGGAGTCCAACTTTGATTTGGATGAGAACATCAAATTTAAGGGAAAACTACCTAAAAAGTTTTCCACGAATGATTTTCCTAAATCAAACCTACTGATAATACCAAGTATCACTTGAGGAACTTCAAGGCCACTATGATCATTAAGTCTGTGGACCCTGAACTTTATCCAACGGTATTCCCCGATGTCGTTGGACCCTGCCTGTCAAAATTGGTTCTACTCCCTGGACACCAAGCATGTTGAAACATGGGGTGATACACTAGAGAGTTTATGAAGCAATATGAACATAACTCTGTAATCCAAACCTCATTAAGGGAATTAGAAGTGTTGAAGCAAGATAGCAATGAAGGCTTTACCACCTACCTTAACAGGTGGAGGGAAAAGTCTGCTTATATGGTCTCCAGACCTGCTGACAAGGACCTTGTTACCCAAGTACAAAACTCATCTCAAATACTTGGGTATCGATAATTTCACCAAGTTATACGACATAGGTGTGCAAATTGAAGATGACTTGTTGAAAAATGCCTAAAATGACAACAATCGTTATAAGGGTAATAATAACAACAAGAAGAATGATTACGGATCCACTTCTAAAGGTGGAGAAGTGAACCTTCTTGAGGCACCCCAAAAAACCTTCCAGAGGAATATGAGAAGGACTTTCACTCCAATAGGCATGTCATATGCCACCGCTTTTGATCGCCTCAATTCGAAGGGCGCTTTGTTTCCCATTGGACCGACTCCTGATCCAGAAGAAAGTAAAAGGAGTCAATATTGGGATAAAAATTCTTACTGCAGATACCATAGAGGGAACGGTCACAAGACAGAGGACTGTTTCAAACTAAAAGTGCCATTCAAGACATGGTTGATGAAGGCAGACTTCCCATTCCTCCTGCAGGGAGGAAGCATAACAATCAAGATAGACCATTAAACAAAGTTCTGGCTATCTCTGAAGATCAATACTGCTATGATCCACTTCTCTTGATCACATTAGTAGGGATCCTGTCCCCGCTATCATTATTGCTAGCACCTCACCAGATATCAATGGTATCTGGGATAATGATGAAGAAGATGAGTATGTCACAGAAGAAGGTGACTAAATACGGGGAACATGTGTCTCTCCACCTATAGGACTATATGACGATGATGAAGTTATTAGTCCTAAAACCGATCGCTTTACTTCAGCAATGGATTGGTGGTGGGACGCGGTCGTACGCGCTACCAAAGATAAAAGTTTATTTTCCTTCTTTCCAATACAAATAAACGTAAGTGGCAAGTATGGTCGAATCCACAGAGACTTGGGGACTAACTCGTGCTTATAATAGATCAAATGGAGGTTTTGGTATTAAAGAAATGAATAACTAAATACGAAGAACTAAAGTATAATAAAGAAGTGATGTAATCAAGAAGAGAAGAATCTTGAGTTCGGTTAATGGCCACTTCGATTCATACTATTGATCATTGGTTTCTCAAATGTGTAACTTTATTCTTAATTACTCAAAGCTAGAAATCAAATTCCTTTCCCTCAAAAGTACTGTTAAACAATCACAATCAGATGATCATAAAACTTGAGCTAAAGATTAACCTAATCTAATCAGAGATTAAATTCAAATCAATAGAACGTCAACGAACTAGGAAACAAAGAGCCAATTAACAAATTGATAGCACAACCTATTCAAATTCGAAATTGTGATTTCTCTAGTGATTAATCAAGAATAATCAGATTCATTAATCAAACCCTAGAAAGCTACTCATGAAAGAAGAACAGATGAATCGGCATCAATTCTAAATTCTAGCAACAGATAAATCGGATGTATAAACTAGTAGTACTCCTAGCAATACATACAATAATCATAGATCAAAACCAAGAAATCACAATTATAATTAAGAAAAGTTAACAAAGAGAAACCTCACAATAATAGACCGAAGCTTGATTAACCGTTCTCTAGACTAGATTTAGGCTACGATCGACATAGCATCCATCGAAGAAATCTTCAAACTAATGATTCGAAACTCAAAAAGGGAAGATAGGGATTAGAGTTGTCCTTCTCTATACTCTCTAATTCAGTTCCGAAATTACCAGATCTCCCCAAAAAAAAACAACGTTTTTCTCTTAAAATAACCTCAAGGAAAACTGAAAACTGTCGAAGAGTCGTAGCCGCGTTGAAGTGCGTGAGTCGGGCTCTCCACACGAGCGAGTCGGGCCTTTGCTCCTGCCCAAAACTTCAGCTTCGCTCGAAGTGCGCGAGTTGCGCGATGCTGGGGCGCGAGTCGGGCTTTTCGATGCTGACAATCTCATTCCTTCGCTCGCAGCGCGCGACTCGTGCGCTGATGGTGCGCGGCTCGGGCTTTGGCTGCTGCCAAGATTATGCTTCCACTCGATATGCGCGAGTCGTGCACTTGTTGTGCGCGAGTCGGGCATCTTATGCTGCGCATGATACTCCACTGCTCGATGAGCGCGGGCCGTGCGTGTGAGGTGCCCAGCTCGGGCACTCGCTACTGCCCAGCATCCATCCTTCTCCACAAACGCTCGAGGTGGGCTCTTCCACGCCCATGGTGGGCAAACAATGCCGTAGAGCCACAAATAGGATGAACTTGGATGCTTCCACCATATAACTCTAGGCTCCAATGAACTTTGTGATCTTTTTATGTTGAATGGATCACAAACACGGGATGAAAATCCACCTGTAAATGATCATAAACACATATAACCACAAAATATCCTTAAATCTCCTCTAATATCGCAAATTCATCATAACTCCCTCTTCTCCACACTAAGGTATAGATGAGTAAAAATCTCCTTCTTAAACCTTAAACCTTAGTAAAATGGACTTCTCAACACTCTATAATCGCATATAACTTGGTCACATCAAATACCCCCACACTTGAACTTTACTCGACCTCGAGTAAACTCAAAATAAAGGTCAATGAGGCACCCCTTCCAAGCCATTTCTCACCTTTCACTACTCCCCTTATCTCTCCATCCTAGTGTATGATAAAAGTTTGCTATTTCCCCCGATTCGCTTAAAGCCAAGCCTAAGGGTAAGAGTCACCCCCACACTTGAACTAAAAGCTCTCCTGAATAATGTAAATAGCACTCTCATACTATACTTAACACCAAGATAATAACAACACATGACTTTGAACCCCGAAAGATCTCAAAGGATTCAAAGCCATTCCAATCTGCACAACACCACAACCATCCTCATGTTATGAAATGATAAAAACAAATTCGAATCCTGACAAATCTCAAAGGACTCGAACTTGGACCATCTAAACACAATCACAACCACCAAACTCCTTATTCCTCCAATGATGAGCGAGCTCTAACCTATTCGCCTCTAACTCCGAACATCAAGATGAAAAACCTACCCGAGGCACTCCTTATATCACCAATCCTCCTTATGACACCAACTCCGGCAAATGATTTCAAATTTCTCTCTTTTATCTCTCATTTTGCCTTGGAGCCCTTTCGGGTTTTCATCCTAGCTTCACACACATTTTTTTTTCATTTATGAGCTCACCATCTCACCCGCTCCAATTACCACTTTTTTGCATAGATTGCCCTTTCGGGTTTTCAACCTATCCGGGCCTCCATTTTTGCCTGAGTCACCCACCCTTGCGGGTTTTCAACTCAGCGGGTTTTCGTATTTTTTTTTTTAATTTTTTTTTTCAATGAGAAAACATCAAATAAAACAATGAGCAATTCCTCCCCCCTACTTAATCAAGACATTGTTCTCAATGTGAGAGCAAGTACAAGAAAAACACAAGAAATGAAAAGGGGAACACTTAAAAACCGACTCTCACAAAAATTCTCACTCCCTCAACAATACCCATCAAAAACAAATCACACCCCAATACATAAGAAAACACAATGACAACAAACACACACACCATCTCACAACCCGACTTTCTATAACACCCATGTAAATGACTAATCCAAAATTAAATTCATTGGGAGAATATAATTTCGGAATGGGCACCTTATAGTAGAACCAAATCCAGTATGTAAATGCACATCATTGCTCATAAGCATTGCTTATGCAACTCCTTCATCAATCTCGACCCTCCAATTTCACCAACGTCTCTCAAATGGACACCTCTCAAAGGTCTCTTGATGTATTTTGGCTTAACTTGGATTATGATTGGCTAAGAGTTGTGAATTGTAGCTCGGGAATCTAGAGGGGTAATGGTGGGTGAAGGATTATTTGTTGTGGTGGAGTATAAAAATGGTGAGGTTTAAGAGTAAGAAGGAAAAGAAAAGGAAGAAAAATAGAAAAGAAAAAGAAAGAAGAAAAGAAAAAGGGGCTCGAGTTGCCTCCCGAGTAGCGCTAGTTTAAAGTCGTTAGCTCGACCTTATACCTCCCACAATAAGTCCGGGGATGGTTCAACTCCTTGTTCCAACACTTGTACCTGTAAGTTTGATAAGACAACTTACTGCACAACTAGCGTCAGTGAAAAAGGTGTAAAACTATGCAGTAAATCAGGTGGTCTCTCATGTTTTTGCAACCTCACTACCTCCAATGACTCATGTCCTTCACTGGTATCATATGTATCACACTCTATGGACTGAATAGTACCCACAAAGCATGATGAATGTTCAGTCGCTAGGGAATTTTTAGACTCATGAATACCAAATGTTTCTAAATGTCCCCCAAATTCCATAGTTAATGACCCCGCACCAACATTAATTTTTGTACTGGATGTTTTCAAAAACGGTCTCCCTAAAAGAACAGGAGAAACATGACAATCAGACTCCATGTCCAGTACATAAAAGTCAGTAGGAAACTGAAGTTTACCAACATGAACTAACACATCCTCGACCTTACCCTTGGGATAAGAGTGGGATCCGTCAGCTAATTGCACTATGACATTTATTGCATGCAAAGGTCCAAGCGCTAAAGACTCATATAGTGAAAATGGAATCACATTAATTGAAGCACCTAAGTCTAACATAGCTTTAGGAATACCAACGTCATTAATAGTGCAAAGGATGGTAAACATGCCTGGGTCATCATATTTGGGAGGAAGTGTATTATGTGAAATAGCAGAAACATGCTCACTAGAGTTCTCTACTTTGGTTAAAATAGGAGAACTTACCTCACATTCACGTATGGACTCGTATATACCTTTGTTGCGTTCATACCTTCTATCGGCCCGCAAAGCTTCTGGAAAAGGTGGGGGAGGTCGATGCTTTGGAAGTAAAGTAACTTCCTTGTTTCTGGGCACCACTCTTTCTCCCTGTGTCAGCTGTGTATCACCCCTTATCATGATAGAACTTACATTCTTCTATGGGTTTACTTCTGTTTGGGAGGGTAATTTTCCCAATTCACGAGCCTCTAGCCTGCTCACTGCACTCGAAACCTGGCTCATCTGTGTTTCCAAATTCCTTATACTAGAGCGGGTTTATATTCCCTTGCAGGGTGGTCACATTCTTGGTTAAGGCATTGAGCATATCTTCAGTAGACATTGTAGAACTTTGCCTCATATCCGAATTCTGACCCTGATGATGACCCTGAACTGGAGCTTGGGGTCTCATGAACTGTTGTTGCGGTTGATGATTGGGTTGTTGGTTACCTTGCTCATTACCATACCTCAACCTCGGATTATCTCTCCAACCAGGATTGTATGTGTTGGAATAAGGATCATATCTCCTTTGATTCCCTGAGCCTTGAAAACCAAGAGCGTTGACTTCCTCACTTGATCCCTCTTGAAGTTGTGGGCAATAATCAGTGGGGTGATCTGAAGCACATATCCCACATGCCTTAACTTGTTGTGTGTGTCCCTTAACAATGAGCTCTCTTACTAGTAAGGTAAGAGCTTGAACCTGTTCTTCAAGTTAGGGATTTTGCGTGTTTGAGCTACTCACATTCACCTTCTTGTGGGTGGATCGCCTACTAAAATGTCTGGAGCCTTCAGAAAGCTCCTCTATCAAAGCTCTAGCGTTCGCTGGAGTCTTATTTATGATCGATCCACCACTAGCTGCATTAATCATCCGCACATCATCATCTGAAAGTCCATTGTAGAAGTATAAGATCAAATCTTCCTCACTATATCCATGATACGGACAGCTTGCACATAGCCTCTTAAAACGCTCCCAATATTCATACAAAGGTTCATCATATCGTTGCTCTATGTTGCTTATCTCTTTCTTGAGTGTGGATGACTTTGAAGCGGGAAAATATTTATCAAGGAACCGCTTCTTCATCTCAGACCAACTGGAGATACACCCCGGGGGAAGATAATATAGCCAATCTTTGGCCGTATCTTTAAGAGAAAAAGGAAATGCCCTCATCTTTCTCGGTTTCATGCTTAAGCACACAACATGGAACTCGGATAGGAACTTGTTAGGGTCTTCACCACTGAGCCCATGAAAAGATGGTAATAGATGAATGAGCCCTGACTTGAGCTCGAAAGTGGTACCTGCCTCCGGTGTTGGGAAAGTGATACATAATGGTTGCTGATCAAGATTAGGAGCGGTGGGCTCCCTCAGAGTACGAGTCTCCACCCTAGGTGGCATTTCTTCTTCCAAATTCAAGGAAAATGGAAGTTCTTGAAAATTTCTTCTCAATTCCCTTCGCAACCTGAAAAGATTCAATTCTAACTCGGGATCGTAATCAACACAATCTTGGTTAGTAGCACGGGTGCCAACCATATACTAATCAAAAAGTGAAATTTCAAAACACAATCTACAATAAACACGTTTTAGTAGTTGCCAAGTCCCCGGCAACGGCGCCAAAATTTTGGTGGGACGCGGTCGTAAGCGCTACCAAAGATAAAAGTTTATTTTCCTTCTTTCCAATACAAATAAATGTAAGTGGCAAGTAGGGTCGAATCCACGGAGACTTGGGGACTAACTCGTGCTTATAATAGATCAAATGGGGGTTTTGGGATTAAAGAAATGAATAACTAAATACGAAGAACTAAAGTATAATAAAGAAGTGATGTAATCAAGAAGAGAAGAATCTTGAGTTCGGTTAATGGCCACTTTGATTCATACTATTGATCATTGGTTTCTCAAATGTGTAACTTTATTCTTAATTACTCAAAGCTGGAAATCAAATTCCTTTCCCTCAAAAGTACTGTTAAACAATCACAATAAGATGATCATAAAACTTGAACTAAAGATTAACCTAATCTAATCAGAGATTAAATTCAAATCAATAGAACGTCAACGAACTAGGAAATAAAGAGCCAATTAACAAATTGATAGTACAACCTATTCAAATTGGAAATTGTGATTTCTCTAGTGATTAATCAAGAATAATCAGATTCATTAATCAAACCCTAGAAAGCTACTCATGAAAGAAGAACAGATGAATCGGCATCAATTCTAAATTCTAGCAACAGATAAATCGGATGTATAAACTAGTAGTACTCCTAGAAGTACATACAATAATCATAGATCAAAACCAAGAAATCACAATTATAATTAAGAAAAGTTAACAAAGAGAAACCTCACAATAATAGACTGAATCTTGATTAACCGTTCTCTAGACTAGATTTAGGCCACGATCGACATAGCATCCATCGAAGAAATCTTCAAACTAATGATTCGAAACTCAAAAAGGGAAGATAGGGATTAGAGTTGTCCTTCTCTATACACTCTAATTCAGTTCCGAAATTACCAGATCTCCCCTAAAAAAACAACGTTTTTCTCTTAAAATAACCTCAAGGAAAACTGAAAACTGTCGAAGAGTCGTAGCCGCGTTGAAGTGCGCGAGTCGGGCTCTCCACACGAGCGAGTCGGGCCTTTGCTCCTGCCCAAAACATCAGCTTCGCTCGAAGTGCGCGAGTTGCGCGATGCTGGGGCGCGAGTCGGGCTTTTCGATGCTGACAATCTCATTCCTTCGCTCGCAGCGCGCGACTCGTGCGCTGATGGTGCGCTGCTGCCAAGATTATGCTTCCACTCGATATGCGCGAGTCGTGCACTTGTTGTGCGCGAGTCGGGCATCTTATGCTGCGCATGATACTCCACTGCTCGATGAGCGCAGGCCGTGCGTGTGAGGTGCCCAGCTCGGGCACTCGCTACTGCCCAGCATCCATCCTTCTCCACAAACGCTCGAGGTGGGCTCTTCAACGCCCATGGTGGGCAAACAATGCCGTAGAGCCACAAATAGGATGAACTTGGATGCTTCCACCATATAACTCTTGGCTCCAATGAACTTTGTGATCTTTTTATGTTGAATGGATCACAAACACGGGATGGAAATCCACCTGTAAATGATCATAAACACATATAACCACAAAATATCCTTAAATCTCCTCTAATGTGTCAAATTCATCATAACTCCTTCTTCTCCACACTAACGTATAAATGAGTAAAACTCTCCTTCTTAAACCTTAAACCTTAGTAAAATGGACTTCTCAACACTCTATAATCGCATATAACTTGGTCACATCAATTGGTATAAAAGTGATGAGGAGGCAGTACATGTACTTACTCGAACTGGAAGGCTAACTCAGCCCGTTCCGGATAATTCTCCCACGTCGTCTGCATCTCATGAAGGAGTTCTTCCCAAAGAGAACTCTCTCATTCAACAGCTCATGAAAATAAAAGTTGATGTTAACATTTGGCAGTTGATAGCCTCCTCTCATGGGCATCGCATGGCATTATTAAATGCCCTTACCAAGATGAATGTGTCAGTTGACACTTCTCCTGAAGGATTGGTCAATTTCCTGACTGCTGATAAGCCAATCCGAGGAAACACTATTTCCTTTACTGATGATGACCTTCATTTTGAAGGAAGCAAGCACAACAAGGCCCTACACCTCACTGTAGCATGTGTGGGCATGAATGTCCCAATGACATTAGTAGACAATGAATCTGCCGTTAACGTATGTCCATTGCGAACTGCACGCCGCCTGGGTTTCAAAGATGAGGATTTCAGTCCCTCCCATCAAGGCATCCGAGGATACGACAATTCTCAGGCATGTCACTGGATAGTAAGAAGTCTAGAGCACCTCCTGTCACTGACTCTAAGTCAGTAGAAAATTTGTTTGGCTTAGGATACAAGCCTACCAGGAAGGAGCTCGCAGAACGTATTGCACAATGCATGGCATATCACAATACCAAGGATAAGGACAATATCCATTTTCCTCCTATCAACCCACTTTGAATGGGTAACTTCTGAGGGAAGGAGAAGATTATCCTTGCTATGAATTCCCTGAACCATTCTATCAGGCTCAGGAGGGAGTGATCTACCCCAGATTTGAAGTATTTCTGGACTGTCACTTTTTGGAAGAAGGGATTCCTGATCCCCAAATTAAACAGTTCACTGAAGA
This sequence comes from Beta lomatogona, assembly GCA_947646795.1. Taxonomy (NCBI): domain Eukaryota; kingdom Viridiplantae; phylum Streptophyta; class Magnoliopsida; order Caryophyllales; family Amaranthaceae; genus Beta; species Beta lomatogona. The sequence goes on from CANSNZ010001120.1 coordinate 311,673, forward strand.
CTGTTTAGACTACAAGGCATTGGGACTTCTATTCGGTCAAGAACGAGTTAAATACCCAAATAATACTGCTCATATCTAGGTTGTGCTACAAAATGAAGACTTCGACCCCGCTATGCTGATCACTCCTGCAAGTGGCATCATGCAAAGATGGAGGAAAACTATCAAGCTGACTACTCCAAATGGAAAGAAGATGATCTTCACCCCCGGGGGCGGGCCAATGTTTGAAGAGTCTAAGTCTGAGTTTGAGTCTGTTGAGTCTAGTATCCCAGTTGGGACTATTTCTAAGCCTGTTAATTCTAGTTTAGCTTTTGCTGAGTCATTGTTCAACTCTATGATTTTTCGATTTCAATAATATGAATTCATTTGCTTATGACTTGTGCAATATCTCTACTTCCTCTTCTCCTTCTGATTGCAACAATGAATTTGAAAAAGAAATAATTAAAGCAGTGGAAGAACATGAAAATAAAACTCCAATCATTGAGGAAACAGAAAAAAATAATCTTTCAAATGATAATGAACCAAAGGAGGTAAGAATTGGATTAACTTTAAGCAAATACGAACACACACAATTAATCAAAACGTTAGTTGAATATATCGACGTATTCGCATGGTCCTACCAGGACATGCCAGACATCGATCGCGAAATTGCTCAGCATACCATTCCCCTAATCGAATGGATGAAGCTTGTCAAACAAAAGTTGCGCAGAATGAAGCCAAATGTAGCCCTCAAAATCAAAGAAGAGGTCATTAAACAACTTAATGTAGGTTTTATAAAAGTCGCTACCCTGACCGGATTCCTAATGTTGTGCCTGTGCGTAAAAAGGATGGGAGAGTTAGGATATGCATCGATTATAAGGACCTCAATAAAGCAAGTCCCAAAGATGGTTTCCCCTTGCCTCACATAGACGTCCTAGTAGACAACACTGCTAAGGGTATAATCAGGTAAAAATGCTGAAGAAGGTATGGAAAAGACTACCTTCATCACACCGTGGGGGACCTTTTGCTATACCGTTATGCCTTTTGGATTTAAAAACGCTGGGGCCACCTATCAAACAACTGCAACTACCCTTCTCCATGACATGATGCATAAAGAGGTAGAAGTTTATGTAGATGACATGATAATTAAGTCCAAAGATAGAGAGGGACACCATACCGCCCTTGAGAAGTTCTTCATGAGACTTCGCAAATACAACATGAGACTTAATCCACAAAAATGCGTCTTTGGGGTCACTTCTGGGAAGCTCCTAGGTTACGTCATCAGTTTTAGAGGGATTGAAATTAACCCTACTAAAATAACGGTCATCATGACCATGCCTCCACCTAAGAATGAAAAGCAAATTAGGGGATTCTTAGGAAAAATCCAGTACATCAGTAGGTTCATCTCTAAACTGACCATGGTGTGTGAGCCCATCTTTAAAAAACTTTAGAAAAGTGTCGCTGCCGAATGGGATGAGGATTGCTAAAAAGCCTTCGACAAAATCAAAGAATATTTATCCAACCCACCTGTCTTAGCACCTGCCTTACCAGAAATACCTTTAAGGCTTTACTTGACTGTGACTAAGACCGCGTGTAATGCCCCGACTACTAATCAACATCATTAGGTTAGTTAATCGGTTATTAGCAGCGAAACCTATATAGCCGGTGCGTTACTACCGTACTTTCCAATTGGAAAGCACAAGGCAAACATAAATTCAGAAAAGCCTAAACATGTTATAACCAGAAAACGTGATTATCCATTAACAAAAACTGAAGTTAAAACTTAGCCATTGTACATAGTCTGACATTTATTATCATCATAAGTGTTTAAGAAAGCTTTAACTATTTAACTACATAACTATTCCTGACTGCTACGCCATCCCATTATCACCATCAGTACCTAAAACAGAAAACAAAACGTCATGAGCCGAGGCTTAGTAACATACTACTCTAACAACGTAAACTCATTTCAAATCGTTTTATTAGCAAACAAGGAGGAGAGAAAAAGTAAAACTATTTCATAAACATAACATTTGATCATAATCATTATCATATATCTTTTATCATGTTCATAAGCATAGATCATTTATTTGGTAACTTGGCGAGCACAACGGAAGGGATGTCTCCCTAGAACATAACATCATCGTAAACGGAAGGCAGCCACCCGAGGACGAAAGCCCTCACAAACGGAAGGTGGCGTTAGTGCCCAAAGTATAGTAATGCGGTGCCACCCGAGGACATTAGCCCTTATAAACAGAAGGTGGGGAACCGACCAGAAGGTACGTGCACGACCCAAAATAACAGAATACTGCCAAGAACCGTCTTTCACTTGAATTTATCATGTTTCATAACCTTTAAGTATATTCATAAGCATCATGATATAACGTATCGTCATGTAACGTCATCATTTTATAACATTATTCCATATCATCACATTCATCACAAAACATTTCATATCCCGCAATCCATATACAAAAGAATACTTATTAACTTAGACATTATTATAGAACATATTTAAAAGGGGAATGCGGGTGTTAGCAATAGACGTTACCTGAAATCCTGCGTAATGACTTTGGTAGCAGGGGGAGGCTTGTAATGTCCTTTATCCTTTTTAATCTAACCAAGAATTATGATATATATAAAATTTAGTTATTTAACCTTTACGTCTTAGTATTAATTAGAGCTTATTACTAAAAAGTTATAGTCATATATCGTCATTATCCTGATCATAAGTAGGGCTGGCAAAAGTTGACCCAACCCCATAACCCAACCTGAAACTGACCTGAAAATTCCGGGTTTGGCTCTGATACCACTCTGTAACGCCCCGACTACTAATCAACATCATTAGGTTAGTTAATCGGTTATTAACAGCGGAATCTATATAGTCGGTGCGTTACTGCCGTACTTTCCAATTGGAAAGCACAAGGCAAACATAAATTCATAAAAGCCTAAACATGTTATAACCAGAAAACGTGATTATCCATTAACAAAAACTTAAGTTAAAACTTAGCCATTGTACATAGTCTGACATTTATTATGATCATAAGTGTTTAAGAAAGCTTTAACTATTTAACTACATAACTAATACTGACTGCTACGCCATCCCATCATCACCATCAGTACCTAAAACATAAAATAAAACGTCATGAGCCGAGGCTCAGTAACATACTACTCTAACAACGTAAACTCATTTCAAATCGTTTTATTAGCAAACAGGGAGGAGAGAAAAAGTAAAACTATTTTATAAACATAACATTTGATCATAATCATTATTATATATCTTTTATCATGTTCATAAGCATAGATCATTTATTTGGTAACTTGGCGAGTACAACGGAAGGAACGTCTCCCCAGAACATAACATCATCGTAAACGGAAGGCAGCCACCCGAGGACGAAAGCCCGCACAAACGGAAGGTGGCGTTAGTGCCCAAAGTATAGTAATGCGGTGCCACTCGAGGACATTAGCCCTTATAAACAGAAGGTGGGGAACCGGCCAGAAGGTACGTGCACGACCCAAAATAACAGAATACTGCCAAGAACCGTCTTTCACTTTAATTTATCATGTTTCATAACATTTAAATATATTCATAATCATCATGATATAACGTATCATCATGTAACGTCATCATTTTATAACATTATTCCATATCATCACATTCATCACAAAACATTTCATATCCCGCAATCCATATACAAAAGAATACTTACTAACTTAGACATTAGACGTTACCTGAAATCCTGCGTACTGACTTTGGTAGCCGGGGGAGGCTTGTAATGTCCTTTATCCTTTTTAATCTAACCAAGAATTATAATATATATAAAATTTAGTTATTTAACCTTTACGTCTTAGTATTAATTAGAGCTTATTACTAAAAAGTTATAGTCATATATCGTCATTATCCTGATCATAAGTAGGGCTGGCAAAAGTTGACCCAACCCCATAACCCAACCTGAAACTGACCTGAAAATTCCGGGTTTGGCTCTGATACCACTCTGTAACGCCCCGACTACTAATCAACATCATTAGGTTAGTTAATCGGTTATTAACAGCGGAACCTATATAGTCGGTGCGTTACTGCCGTACTTTCCAATTGGAAAGCACAAGGCAAACATAAATTCATAAAAGCCTAAACATGTTATAACCAGAAAACGTGATTATCCATTAACAAAAACTTAAGTTAAAACTTAGCCATTGTACATAGTCTGACATTTATTATGATCATAAGTGTTTAAGAAAGCTTTAACTATTTAACTACATAACTAATACTCACTGCTACGCCATCCCATCATCACTATCATTACCTAAAACATAAAACAAAACGTCATGAGCCGAGACTCAGTAACATACTACTCTAACAACGTAAACTCATTTCAAATCGTTTTATTAGCAAACAGGGAGGAGAGAAAAAGTAAAACTATTTTATAAACATAACATTTGATCATAATCATTATCATATATCTTTTGTCATGTTCATAAGCATAGATCATTTATTTGGTAACTTGGCGAGTACAACGGAAGGGACGTCTCCCCAGAACATAACATCATCGTAAACGGAAGGCAGCCACCCGAGGACGAAAGCCCGCACAAACGGAAGGTGGCGTTAGTGCCCAAAGTATAGTAATGCGGTGCCACTCGAGGACATTAGCCCTTATAAACAGAAGGTGGGGAACCGGCCAGAAGGTACGTGCACGACCCAAAATAACAGAATACTGCCAAGAACCGTCTTTCACTTTAATTTATCATGTTTCATAACATTTAAATATATTCATAATCATCATGATATAACGTATTGTCATGTAACGTCAACATTTTATAACATTATTCCATATCATCACATTCATCACAAAACATTTCATATCCCGCAATCCATATACAAAAGAATACTTACTAACTTAGACATTATTATAGAACATATTTAAAAGGGGAAAGCAGTAGACGTTACCTGAAATCCTGCGTACTGACTTTGGTAGCCGGGGGAGGCTTGTAATGTCCTTTATCCTTTTTAATCTAACCAAGAATTATGATATAAATAAAATTTAGTTATTTAACCTTTACGTCTTAGTATTAATTAGAGCTTATTACTCAATAGTTATAGTCATATATCGTCATTATCCTGATCATAAGGTCATACATGTTATTCTGAGTTATAAGTAGGCCCATTAACAGTCGTTTAAATTATTTATTATCATCATTACACAAACTTATTAAAATTTAGTCAACTAATAATTGTATTATTATTTAGTCATATCGTATTGGCGAAACAATTTAATTAAACATTATAAGTATTAGTGGTGCATAATAGGTGTAACTATGATTATAACTCATTCTCAAATTATATTATTAACCAAGCTTGTGAGAATCCATTAATTAATTAATCCAAAGAGCATATTTATAAAACTAAATAACATTAGCAAGTGACAAAATATAGTTTATATATGAATAAGCTATATATTAGTTCCTAGCAACATACTATATGCTATTAGCCTAATATTAACAACTCGACAAATGAAACCACCATATTTAGTTAAGCCTAAACACCATTTATTAATTCAATTAGAAACTAAGCCCAACATCATATATTAATTATTAACCCAAACTACCACAAGTAATTTAAATAGGTATGTTGACATACCTGACTTAGAACGAAAAAGAGAGAAGCAGGAGGGAGCGTGGGGTATGACTGGTGCAGCAGGAGGGTCGGAGTTCCGACTCCGGCAGACAGAGGGTGCGCTGGCGAGGCTGGGTACAGGGCTGGTGGTGCGCGACGTGGCCACAACAGCGCACGAGAGAGTGCAGCGAGAGGGAGGAAGGTGCGAGCGATGGAGGCGGGTGGCTGGTTGGAGTGTTGGTGGTCGAGCGGGGAGATGTTGATATGGTGGTTCGGCAGTCGTGCAGTGGTGGCGTGGGCAGCAGGCCAAAAACAGAGGAGAATGAGAGAATGGTGTCATGTGATGCTTGGTGGACATGGCTATTTATAGCCATTGTCATGTTTCTAGAAAGCTTTGAAGATAACCTTGGAGTAGAAGAGAATTTGAGTAAGAATTCTCCTCTTGAGATGATGGTGGCAACACTTGATTGGTTGGGAGAGAAAAGATATGCTCATTGGGCTGCCATGTAAGAGGAAGAAGGAAAGTTGAAGAAGGAGGGAGGAAGGATAATGGAGGGAAAGAAATCAAATTCAATTTTTCTTTGCATACTACTTTCTTCTTTTCCTTTTCTTCTATTCTTCTATTATTATTATTATTACTATTATTTTAAAATAAAAAAATAATTACACACTTTAGATGATACATACTTTGTATTTTAGTATGAGTTTATCTAATTTAATAGTTTATGTATTGCCCAATTACATAAAGTAAAATAAATTTAGCTTCGTATTAAAGTTTATAAGTTAATTAAGCAGGATTAAGCTTTTGGGATATTACACCGCGGCTGGGGCCATGTTGGCACAAGAGGTTGATGGGAAAGAGTGCGCCATTTAGTACCTTAGTAAGAAGCTCTTAGACTACGAATCCCGTTACACCCCCTTAGAAAAACTCTGTCTTGCACTAGTCTGGGCCACTAAGAAGCTTAGTCATTATATGCTCACTCACACAATCCATATAGTGTCACGACTGGACCCTCTTAAGTTCTCGTTCGAAAAGCCAGCCCTTAATGGAAGACTCTCCCGCTGGGTTGTAATGTTGGTCGAATTTGACTTAAAATTCATCCCTCATAAATCTATCAAAGGCAACGCTGTTTTCAACTTCTTATCGGATTTCCCTGTAGATGAATCTCGCGAAGAATATGAATTTCCTGATGAAGACCTTCTCATGACGGAAGACGAAAGTTGGGCACTATACTTCGATGGTGCATCCAACCAAAAGGGATGTGGCGTCGGGGTAATCCTGGTATCACCGGACGGCGAACACACTCCTCTTTCTGTTAAACTCGACTTTGATGTTGTTAATAATGCAGTCGAGTACGAAGCATGTATCATAGGGCTCCAGGCCGCAGTGTCCCTCGACATCAAGAAACAAAGAGTGTATGGTGATTCATCTTTGATCATCAATCAAATCTCTAAAAGATGGAAAGTTAGAAATGAAAGCCTCTTGCAATACCAAACTCATCTAGAAACCATTGCTGAACAAATCCCTGAAATACAATACACATACATTCCACGAGAAGAAAACCAATTTGCTGGCACTTTGGCTCGCTTAGCCTCTATGATTAGGATTCCTCGCACCATGCCAGAAATGCCCCTTATCATTGAGAGACGGCAAGAGCCTGCTTATGTTCATGCCTTAGACACTGAGCCAGATCCTATTCCTTTTGAACCCTAGTTTATTGATATTCTCAACTATTTAACAAAAACAGAATTCCCACCTGGAGCTTCAACAAGAGCCCAGTGTGCCTTAAGGTTCTTGGCCTCCCAATATGTCGAGTATAACGGGAAACTATACAAAAGAACACCACAAGGCGTGCACCTGCTCTGTATTGATAAACCTGATACCACAACGGTCATGGATCATGTCCATAGTGGAATTTGTGGCACGCATATGAACGGTAATATGTTAGCTCAAAAGATCATTCGCTTAGGTTATTACTGTACCACAATGGAGAAAGATTGTTACCTTCATGCCAAAACCTGTCCAAAATACCAATTATGTGCTAACCTGCAACATGTCCCACCCTCCTTGTTATATACCTTCACTTCACCTTGGCCATTCTCAACCTGGGGTATTGACATTATTGGTAAAATAACACCACCAAGCACTGGGGGCATGAATTCATCCTTGTGGCCATAGATTACTTCACTAAATGGGTAGAAGCAGCATCCTATGCTAAATTGACAGCCAAACATGTCGCTGCCTTCTTAGAAAAGACCATAATTTGCCACTATGGGGTACCCCACGAGATCATCAGTGACCAAGGTACCCACTTCCAGGCTGAATGTGAACAAGTCCTTGAAAAATATAGCATCAAACACCATCGCTCTTCCCCATATAGACCCCAGGCCAACGGTGTTGTGGAGGCCGCTAACAAAAATATTAAGGTTATTATCCAGAAAATGACCAAAAATTATAAAGATTGGCCAGATAAGCTACACTCTGCCTTATGGGGATATCGCACTTCTATTCGAACATCTACCGGAGCTACACCTTATTCTCTTGTCTATGGCATACAAGCTGTTCAACCTGTTGAACTAGAGATACCATCCCTACGCATTGTCCTAGAAAGTCAAATTCCTGAAGCTGACTGGGTCAAAGCTAGATTCGAAGAGCTCATTTTACTCGATGAACGAAGATTAGCTGCCTTGCATCATGTGCAAGTTTATCAAAATCGTATTGCGCGATCTTTCAATAAGAAGGTCAAACCCCGAAATATTAAAGAGGGTGACTTAGTGCTCAAAGCATTAAGGAAAAATGTGTTAGATCCTCGAGGTAAATTCAGACCTACTTGGGCCGGTCCATACATTGTCTTAGCTCATTGACATGGACGACACTGAATTTCATAATCTAACCAATCTTGATCAACTCAAGAAATTTATGTGTAAAACACAACCAATTCTTTGATTGGTAATAGTTTTCCAATGTTTTTTTGAAGCATGAACTACGTGTGGCCTGATTCCTATTTGGATACGTAGACAACCTTGTACAAGGTTCGGCTCCTTCGTTGATCAAAACCTCCTGCGGTTCATACGTTTTTACTACAACAAAAATAAAAGACAATAGTATTTTATAATGGTTAATCGCGCCAGACGCAACAATTCTGCACCTAGCGCAGTGCAGTGTGATAGACGCACCTTTTCGCGTCAAGCGCACTGCTTCTGCTTCGAACGTTTTTCCGGCATTCGTTAAGATGCTCAAATACAACAATATTGTGCGACATATTTAGGCTCACTTCGGTCTACATAAAAATAAAACTTTGTTTTTATTCAAATTGCTAAATGAAAATAAAACATGAAACATAAGTTATGACTACACTATAAAATAACTATGTGGCATGAAAGCCTTATAGAAAGCAGTAAATCAACATAAAAACAATAACGCTGCAGACATTGTTGCAATCAATCCTTCTTTTCCTTCCCCTCCTCAGTCTTTTCTCCCGTAGTAGAAGTTTCTCCCTTTTCCATCTGTAGTTTTGGTCTAGGAGCCTTCCTTTTTTCTCAATACACCATAGGTTCCTTCCCTTTGCCTGTAGGAGTGTCTGTCCTTGGAGTCACCCTTTCTGTGTTATCCCTTTCCCTGATTACTACGCCCCCCAAGCGTAGTCTTCTCTTTGTAGGAGGCATCCGTGGCCTAAGTCGTTCCCTCGCTGATGCTACCTTTGTCCCTAAACGTTCCTTCACAGAGGAAGTTGTAGTAACCGGCCTTTGGGCGCTTTTCCCTATAGATGAGTGTCCAACTGGTCTCTTGCCCCTGTTATCCAAAGTCTCAAAAGGTTTCCCCACAGTTCGGGGAATAAACTTCCGCTTCTTAGTCACATCGGCGGAGTCCTTCGTCCTCATCTCTTTCCTCATAGCAGGGTCTCTAGCCAACATCCATACGATATAACTCTTAGACACCTTCTCACATTCTATTCTCTCCTGGGTATACTAAAGTGGGCGCTCTCCCCAATATTTCTCCCATCTCTTAATTCCACTCCAAGTCAGACCATATTTTGTTGGAGCAATAGTGTCTTCAGCAGGGATCAATTGGTGGTACCCATATTGTCTCAACACCCTCACATAGGTCATAAAAGGTGATGGAATACAAACTACACAACCTCACATAGGGTGAATCATCAAGAATCCCTACCATGGACCCAATCCTCTACCATGGCACTACCCATCTAACACTCAGCTCATCATCCCCAAAGAAAAGAGTCTAGTCTTCAAAAGATTTCTTCGTGAAGATTTTCTTCCTGCCAATGAAACCCTTCTTATTATATCTCTCCATATTTTCGGGAGGATCAATCAACCTCAAATGTTCCATAAGCCATATCTGCAGCAACAAATAAAGTATATATTATTATTGCTTCTTGACGAGTAATAATACATATACGCTATTTCATTATTGCTTCTCCAAGACTAATAATACGTGCACGACCTTTATCGCTTCATGACGAGTGGTAATAAATAAAATCTCATATTACTTCCTATCGAGTAATACTACAAAATTGCGTGCCTAACACACAAAGCTGCCCCAGACGCGCCTTATGAGCGACAGACGCGTACATGTGCGCTAGACGCAGCTATCTGCGCCCAGCGGAAATTCCTTTTTAATATTTTCTTCATTTTTAGGGAATTAATATCATAATTCCATTATTCAGTACAGTCGTCATAGTCTGATATTTTTTTTATGTATTATTACTTCGCATAGAGTCATAATATGATCAAATAATAAATAAAAAAAGAGAGAAGAAGGCAAAAAAATTATTTCTTTGGTTCATGACTAAAAAAAATATATATTTTACATGTAACAGTAGAGGGTTCCCCAAAAACTGCCCTTTTGGGTCCTTCTTTATAGCATCCAGACTGGAGATCATCTCCCCTACACAAAGTGGCATTGGTGTCCTTCCTATCTCCAGTTGCTCTGCTACAGTAATCAAAGAGGCAAAACCAGCACCATTGTCCCCATTCACAAACAGAAAACGACTAAGCAGGCAAAATACCAGCGCCTGCATACGATATGTCTGTCTAGCCCTTTCAGTAGGAGGACTATACATTGCAACTAACCTAGTCAAATTAACCCTCCTCCCATACACAATTTCGGACTTATTTTCTTCCTTTACCATGAACCTCTCAAAGTCCTAAAAAAAATAATCCTCCAAAGAAGGGACACAGGGCAATTGACTACAGGGCCATCCAATTATAGCACCAAATTCCTCAGGCAAAATCGTCAATTCGTGGTACCCAAAGCAAAAACAGTGATTGGTAACATCCCAAAAATTAATAGCTGCATAAAGGAAATTATAATCAAACTGTACAAACCTCAAGAATGCCAATACATCCATGTGTCGCCTCCCCAACTCGTGTTTCTCAGCAATAGTGAGCGACGACAACCACCCACTAGAGTTGGTTCAAAAGCCATAGCAACAGTTAAAAGTAACAGAGAAGTATAGAGAGATAGAAGTATAGAGAGGAATATCACTCGTAATACTGAAATAACGCACAAATTCTCCTATTTATAATGGCTTCACATCTCAACTCTAAACGGATTCGGACTTACCGTTCCAGACGGAAAACGCGTTACACGCTAAAGTTGCGCCTAGAGCTAGATGCGGATAAAAGCCTGCACCCAGCGCATGATTAAGCGTCAGACGCCAAGGCTGCGACGCGCGCCGCGGCCATGCGCTCAGCGCACAACTTCGGATCACATATGTCGAGTCGGATTATGATCTCTCACAAGATTTCAGACCACTCCCCTTCCACTTCGGATAAAAAACTGTTTTTTTACCTAATGTCCATGTTTTCGGCCCATTTTTGTAAACCCACCCGCCCAAACCCTTTCCGCTCTCCTATTTTCTTTTTTTTGTTGGGAGAAGGTCGACTACGCTCCATTCAAATTTGTATTAAACTGAGTCAGTCGCATTGCATTTATACATGGCATTTTAGAATAAGGGTCACGGCTAACAAAATTTCACTAACAAACATGGGAAAGAAACAACACCAATGATCATAATGTTTGAACAAAAGACGCAATACATATCAACATAGAAGATATACATCGTAACAAAAGTGCAGGCCACAGGAACACAAGAATAAAATAATGCAGACATCTAAGGGGAATGAGGATCCTACTCCTTCGAAGAGGAGTCCTCCGGTTCTTCAACCTGGACACCGCTCGACTCACCCACGTGATAGCCAATCCCAGGTAGCATCAAAGGAGTCACAGGCGGAGTCGGCCGCATCGGAGACAACTGCTGCATCCCCAATATCTGATGTTGCGTCTGCAACATGCGCATCTGCTGCATCCGCATATGCTCCATCCACATCGGAGAAGGCCCAGGGCATGGGTCAGGCCTGACGCCCCCCATAATGTCCATGCTGCCAATGCTAAACTGTCCAGTAAACGGACCCGTTGGAGGCTTCTCAGATGTCGACCATCGGGGAGTATCAGCCGAAAACCTAGACTGAGTCGATACCCTCGCCTCGGGACGAGGCCCACTCTCCTGAGGACGACGCTGCATAAAATGTCACAAAGAATTAGCAAAACGAATATGACAAAAAAATAAATAAAACCAAAGCACAATAGGTCAGTCTACCTGGCTATGTATGTCACTGCGGCGGCAGGACATGCTCCTCTTCAGCTTGGCCATCCCATGCTTCAGCGAGTCAACCACTCGGAGAATCTGAACAACAGTCTCCCGAGGAACCTGGAAATAAACAGTATATAAGTCACTACAAGCAAGATGAATAATGAAAGTTCCTGACTTTCAACGAGCTCACATGGGCCGGCATAGCACAAACAACGTGATAAGCTGCCTCTGGGGCAACATCAATCATCTCCTCAACAAACCCGGAATCTCCAGTATACCGGATTCTCAGATCCGGGACGAAAGAGATACGAGCCGCAGCAGCCTCCTGGCAAAAGCAAGAAATAACACTCAATACTTTGATCATGTCAAAGTAAACAAAAGCAAGTCAACTCAATGTGCATACCTCGTTGAACTTGACAGGAGGAGCCAAGCGAGGCAAAAGGACAGCTTGGTAATCGCGATCACGAAAAACAAAGTCGTGATAGCTCACCCGAAGCATCCCCCCTCCCTCGATAGCCTGAACAAGAGCAACGCTGTCCATCATAATGACACGGGGGTCATGAGGCACCAGTATTAGTCTCGTCCCGTCATGCTGACAGGTCACCCTCTCATCAGCCCCGTTTCTGAGTATACGGTGGCCTAAGGGCGAAATATAAAATTGGGCCATAATCGACAAGTAAACTAGAGTTTAACTTCTATGCAAATAAGTAAAAAATAAATTATATATGTAAATGACAATTTTTATTATACTCAACAAACAATCTAATAAAAACGTAGTCTAAAATACAAAAATTGAAATTTATTCATTTAACACTCAACACATGCAAAACAATTTCTCCGGGCATTTTTAGATGCAAAGTCACTAATAATAGTGTCTACATCAATATGCTCTAACATATGTCTCTCAATACATAATATGGCTAGACCATTCAACCTTTCTTGTGACATTGACGACCTCAAATAGGTTTTCAATAATTTCAACTTTGAAAAACTTCTTTCGGCAGATGCAACTGTGACCGGCATGGTTAAGAGGAGCAATTGAAACATTTGGATAACAATCTGTAGCATTTACGAACTCGAGAATTTCACATGCTGACATCGACACATTTGGCAAAGTCATTTGCAACACTCTTAATTCTGAAAAAAGATCATCTGCATCAACATCTGACAAATTATTATGAGTAAAAGCATTCCTAACATTTATGCAAGACATTCTTAATTCATCGCTATTTATTGATTTCAACCTATTCGCATCAAATAAGAATCCAAAAATACTATCAAATGCCTCCAGTTGCTCAAATCTATTATTCAAAGAAGCTATAGCCATATCAACGACAACCAAAAAATAGTTAACTTTAAAAGATTCCTCTGGTGATTGTATTGTTTCATCATTATCACTCTTATCGAACTGTCTTTTTCTAAAGACATGGCGCTTTGTTGGAAGTGTTAGCTCTATGTCCATTTCCAAAGCAAGGCTTTTGGCAATAAGCATACTAGATTCAAAGCCACTATTTCTATATTCCTCAAAATATGACATTATACCTTCCACTTCCTTCATCGTATTTCTAATGCACATAGATTTAGATTGTAACTTCTTACTCACAATGTTAATAGCAAACAGAATATCATGCCAGATCACCATGCCAAGTAAAAATTTAAAGGTCGCAAGAGAATTACCCGAACTTTCAGTTTCACTTTTTGACTTAGCATCATCAGCACAAGATTCATACAGTTTTGACAAAGCTAATCTTATTTGAGGTGCTTGAAATCTAATAGCTTTAATACTTTTGAGCCGACTCTCCCACCGAGTATTACATAAAGATTTTACAGTAAAATCTTTCACATTATCAACTACAATCTGCCATCTTTTAGTGGAACTAGCAAATAATGTGTATATTCGTTGCACAATTCCGAAAAAAGAAATAGCTTTAACACAAGAATGTGCCATACCAGATAGAGTGAGATTTAGACTATGACAAGCACATGGCATATATAAAGCCCTTGGATTTATATCAAGTAATCTCTTTTGAACCCCTTGGTGTTTTCCTTTCATATTAGAACCATTATCATAACCTTGACCCCTTACATCATCAACATCTAAATCAAGAGACTTGCATACATTTAATAATTCATTAAAAAGTCCCAATCCAGATGTATCATCTACTTTCAAGAACTCCAAAAAAAACTCTTCTATTTTTATCTTATTATTGGACACATTTACGCATCGTATTATCAAAGTCATTTGCTCTTGATGACTCACATTAGGGGTACAATCAAGAATTATAGAAAAATATTTTGCCCCTTTAATGATCCTTAATATTGAAGTTCTAACACCATGGGCTAAAAGAGAAATCAACTCATTTTGAATCTGAGGACCAAGGTAATGATAGTGAATATCTTTATTCTGAATACGTCTAACATGATCTTGCATTATCAAATCAAATTCAGCTATCATTTCAATCAAGCCCAAAAAATTACCATTACTATCCTCATAAAGTTTTCCATTAGATCCACGAAAAGCTAAATTATGTTTAGCAAGACATTTAACAACAGATACTATTCTTATTAACACTTGGCTCCACCGTTCCTTTTCCTTTGAAATTCCTTCTTGCAAATCTTTATCAATGCCTTTGTTTTTATTTAATCTCACTCTTGTTTCATTCCAAGTACTCATATTAGTCAAATGATCAAGACTATTCTCATGTTGTTTGAGTTTCTCACTCAAATGCTTCCAGTCATTTACCCCTCCACTTGCTAAAAGACTTCTATTATTTGGGAAGAGAACAACTTACAACAAAAACACTATACTCTATCAACATGTTTGGAATAAACCAACCATTTTCTGTCTTGAATCTCCCCATTACTCAATTTTCTAGAATAATAAGCACATGAAAAATGCCTAGACAAATCATCTTTAGGGAACGTGAGACTCAATTCCCTCATAGGGGGTCTTTTTCAATCAAAATGTCTCTAGTTTTATTATCAAGTATACCCGAATTCCTAGGATCATAGATATCAATAGGAGGGATGAATTGTTCATCAATATCTACATCAACATTTGATGCATTATGGTCATTGTTCAAATTGGCAGTATCATCATTAATCACATTGTCATCATTCAAATTGGTAGTATCATCGTTAATCACATTGTCATCATTCAAATTGGCATCATTGTTATCAATGGGATTGTCATCACTCAAATTTTCATTAGATTGGTGACTATTATCGGTTTCTAAGCCCAAACCATCACTACTTGAAGGCTCTTCCACTCGTCTACAAAAGAATTTATCTATAGCTCCCTTTTATGATTCAATCAATTCTTGTGTTCGTTTTCACTTTTTTCTTTTTTCACTACCAGATAAATATTTACGCGGCAACATTATACAATAAACTAATGACACAAAAGGTATAGAACGATAGCACCTGAATCCTACTTGTTGTCGATCATCACTCTCAAATATAAAACATAAATCGGCAATACTATATCCACGACTTGCCATATCATTATTTGCAAATAAAAATCAGCCAACTACTCTATAATTAAAAAAGAAAATTCAACGAAAATACGATGTACAGTTAACAGTAGCAATATAATAAATAAAAAAATCAATGATATACAATGAAAATTCTAGAACCAATTAAAAGTGATATACAGTAGCAAAATAATAAATTCGATGTACTATTGTCTGTTAACAGTAGCAAAATACTATAAAAATCTAAACAAATCAATAATATACAATGAACATCCGATGTACAGTTAGCAGTAGCAAAATAATAAAAACCAATTAAGAATGATATACAATAGCAAAATAAATGAAAATTCGATGTATAGACTACAATAGCAACAATTGATATACTCTATCAACACCAATTAAGACTCTAAAAGTGATGTACAGTAGCAAAATGATAAAAAAAAAACAATGAAAATTCGAAACTCAAAGAGTAAGAGTGATAACCTTGAATCTTTGCTTCTATAACCTTGATCAATTGAAGGAGACTTATTTATATGAAAAATTAGAGTTCTTAATCCCGTTGGAAATCGAATTTTGAGAAGACCGTTTGAGTTCATCTTGAATAAATTGGAGATTTGTTTGGAGATTAATCAGGAAAGAAGTTATGGAATAAAAAAAAAATCTTAAAGATGAGGATTTTCTAGGATGCTGAATTTTTAAATTGGAAGTTTAATTTGGAAGTTCAAAGGAGTGAGAATTAAGAGGAGTAGAGGACCGAAAATGGAGGACAGAAGGAGTGGGGGGCGAACAAAAGGGAAAGTGAATCGCAGGGGTTTACTCTTCTTGAGGAGAGAGAAAGGATTTTTTCAAGGACAGAAGGAGTTGGAATAGGAAAGTTTAGTTTATTTTTTATTTTTTAAACTGCTGTCATACTGCCTACTGGGCCTTTGGCTACTTCTAACTTTCGATTTTTTTTGGGCAGGGGGCCCCGGGCTTCCTCCCCGTTTGCCCTGGGCCAAATACTGGCCTGCCTCTCACCCAAATACCACACAGGGTATGACTCTCCGTAAAAAATGACCCTCTCGCGAGTCAGAATGCGGGCCCTATGAGCCCAAGCCGGCATCTCCGGAAACGACGCCCAAGGATAAGAGGTAACCTGAAAAGCAGAGAAAAGTTAACATCTACTACATACACCCAAGGGACAAGATAGTTCATTATGATTACCTTGTCGTCCTTGACTCGCCGGATAGCCTTCCGGACACTCTCTACAACACCATACCGCGTCATCCCGCGCTCCGCCCAGGACCAGTCGGCAGGAAATGTTGGGTCACAAACCCTTTCCGGGGCTAATCCCGGAAAATACTCATAAACCAAATCTGTAATAATAAGATTACCTTAGTACTGACCAAGATAACGAGACAAAAGATGGACGATGTGTACATTCATACCTCCAAAAGTCTCCATGGACCAAAAAGGGAGACTGGTCCACCATAACTCAACTGCCGGCAGTACAAGAGACTGCAATAGCCCAGCTTGGCCCAGTCATAGGTCGACACCTGAGACAACTCCCTCAAAGGCTGCAGATATCGCGTCGAAACGCGCGATCCCCTATCAATGCGCAACAGGCCACAGACTGCTAACCACAGCAGAATGTGTACCTTCTACTGCTCAGTAGTCCCCTGAAGGGTGAGTCCTCTAGCCACCTTAGACCGGGAAGCGTAAGACGCATTTGGAGGAAGTATGTCGGTAACCGGGTCGATCAAACCTCGAACCACCGCCGACTTGAACGGCAACGAATCACCTATTGGCACCCGGATACCGGTAAAAGACAAGCCGGAAATCAAGGAGAAATCCAGCGGAGTGATGGTCAACTCCCCACGACGCATGTGAAAGGAGTTGGTAGTATCCCACCACCACTCCAACGAGCCTCGAACGACAATCTGAGAGGAATGAACCTCTCCCATACTCTCATAAACATCGAGAAAAGAGGACAGACCAATCTGCTCGATGAGGACAACTCGATGAGGACCTTTCGGACTTTCCTGAGCCAGGGAAAGTCAAAGGTCCCAAAATGACGAGTATTACCCTCATCCTGCAAATGTAAGAATAATCAATCAAATGCCTAGGCTATCGCGTGAAATGAAGTCGACATAACGTAGAATACTTACGATGCCTGAGAGCGGACGATGTGAAATATGATGCTCCGGATCAAAGTACAGCTGGTCGGGAGTCCACCTCACGGCCTTCCACGCTTTCCTAGATCCGAAAGTTACTCTACCATCGTCCTCCCCACCCGATTTTCCCGACGACATGCTAATCGGATTGAACATCACAAACGAAACTAAGAATAAAAGAGTTCTCGGCTCTAAACTACCAGATTTCATGAATCGGTAAAAAAAAAAAAAAAAAAAAGCGTCACTACTACATGAGATTTCCAGAATCCATTTCACACATCAACATACATGCATTGCCTAAAGCATGATTTCTACCAGCAGAATCATCACGCAT
This sequence comes from Beta lomatogona, assembly GCA_947646795.1. NCBI lineage: Eukaryota > Viridiplantae > Streptophyta > Magnoliopsida > Caryophyllales > Amaranthaceae > Beta > Beta lomatogona. The sequence continues at coordinate 329,834 of CANSNZ010001120.1, forward strand.
TCAAAGTTTCCTAAGCATGTTTCTAGGTTCCAGACTTAGAAGCTACACTAATCCTGATTCTGAGATTCATCATCCAAGAATCGTCACACATTCAAAGTTCCCTAAACATATATTATTAAGTTCTGGATTTAGAAATTACATCAAGCAATATAGTTCTAGATTCATGATCTACAGAATTATTTAATGACAAACTCACATGAAACGAGTATCAAACTCGTGAAGAACAACAAAAGTCGCCGGAAATGTCACCGGAGCTCGCCAAAAACCGCCGGAAACGGTGCACTTCGCCTAACCAAAAGTCGGCCGCTCTAAAAAAGTGAATGATTAAAAAAAAACGAAAAGGCAAAAGGATAGGAAAACGTACCTGAATTACCGGAAAAACCACCCGGAAATTCGCCGGAAAACAGCCCGGAAAAAAAGGGTCGAAGTCCTCAAAAAATTTCGCACCTCAAAACGGTCGAAAATTGCTCCAAAATGCCCGAAAACACCACCAAAGTAATAATTAAACAAACATAATAACTCCTCCAAAGTATATCTGAAGAAATGCTAGAGAAATAAGGAGTTTTAAGCTTCAAAATTTCAAAAATGGAGTTGGGCTTAGGAGAGAGAGAGAAATGAAAGAAAAATGGTGGAGAAGAAGAAAGATGGGAAGAAAGAAATCGCCCGTGTTTTTTTTAGGTCATTAAATGACCTGCGCCCAGCACCCCACGCGCGCCTGACGCATCATCAATCACCGTGTCTAACGCGAGACACCGCGCCCAGCTCATCCTTACACGCCAAGCGCAGGTCTGTACGTCTGGCGCACAGACCTATACAACACGCTTGGGGTTTCTTACCCAGGTGGGGCCCACACGCTTAAATCCAAATGAATTCGCATGTTCTTTACGACATTGCTCGCGACAAACTAACGGATTTTCAAATCCACAACAAAAATACAATTTCGCCATTCCTCCAACATGCTACACTGTACACAAATCTTGTTCGAAGATAACAAGTACTAAGGAGTATTAACAGCGGAAAACACAACGTTAGGTCCGCGGACCATCATCACAACACATTACCCAGGAGCGGGACCATTAATAGCTCTATCCCGTCATGAGCCGGACCATTAATAGCTCTATTCCGTCGTGAGCCGGACCATAATAGCCTTACAAATTATCTATCCAGTCATGAGCCGGACCATTAATGGCTTTATCCCGTCATGAGCCGGACCATTAATAGCTCTACAAATTATATATCCCGTCATGAGACGGACCATTAATAGCTCTATCCCGTCATGAGCCGGACCATTAATAGCTCTACAAATTATCTATCCCGTCATGAGCCGGACCATTAATAGCTCTATCCCGTCGTGAGCCGGACCATAATAACTCTATAAATTATATATCCCGTCATGAGCGGGACCATTAATATCTTTATCCCGTCATGAGCCGGACCATTAATAGCTCTATCCCGTCGTGAGTCGGACCATTAATAGCTCTACAAATTATCTATCCCGTCATGAGCCGGACCATTAATAGCTCTATCCCATCATGAGCCGGACCATTAATAGCTCTATCCCGTCGTGAGCCGGACCATTAATAGCTCTACAAATTATCTATCTCGTCATGAGCCAGACCATTAATATCTCTATCCCGTCATGAGCCGGACCATTAATAGCTCTATCCCGTCTTGAGCCAGACCATAATAGCTCTACACATCATCAACACCCTGGAGCATAAGCCTCCAGTTAGCTTTTGACAAAATAATAAAATAGCTTTTGAGAAAGAGCATAAGCCTCCAATTAGGTTTATGATTCTTCCTTTAAAGAATTGTTGGTGACTTCAAAACATATTTTTTTAATAAACCCTTAACAATGGGGTAGTCAAATAAACGCGCTCACACCGCGTGTAGGTATTAAAGGAATTGAAAAATCCTATGCCTACAATAACCCAAATATTATCATTGCCATTTCTTGTCTTTGGCAAAGCAGTCACAAAGTCCATTGATATAGAATCCCACTTCCATCCAGGAACCTCTAAGGATTGAACCTTCCCCATTGGTCTCTTATGGTCGATCTTTACTTTCTGACAGGTTAGACACTTTGACACGAACTCAACGACTTCACGCTTCATATTCGACCACCAATAAATCTCCTTGAGATCCTTATACAACTTATCACCACCAGAGTGCACAGAATATGGAGTATTTTGCCCCTCTTCCATAAGCTTCCTCTTAAGCTCTTCACACTTCTGTGGTATACACCACCTTCCTTTGACCTCAAGCTTCCATCATCATGATTCTTAAAATCAACTTCTTTGCCTTGCTTCATCTTCTCTTTAACCTTATCTAGGTGTTTGTCTCCAACTTGACCCCTCTTTCATCTTATCGAAAATTGACGATCCTAATGACAAAAGCACTTTATCTCGCTTCAATTTCCCTGGGATTCAAAATTTCTAGGCTAAGCCTTTGCATATCTAGGTACAATTCCTCATGAACTACCAACGCATTCACACTGTGACTCGACTTCCTTCTCAATGCATCGGCGACTATATTCGCTTTCCCCTCATCATACTGGATATCTAGGTCATTGTCCTTATTCAATTCCAACCATCTTCTCGGCCTCATATTGAGATCCTTCTGGGTGAAAATATACTTCAAACTCTTATGATCAGTAAAGATCTTGCAAGTCGCTCCATACAAATAGTGTCTCCAAATTTTCAATGCAAACACAATAGCAGCGAGCTCTATGTCATGGGGTAGGATAATTAGACTCATATGGTTTAAACTGACACGATGCATACGCGATCACCTTCCTCTTCAGCTGCAGAATACACCCCAATCCATTCTTCGAAGCATCACTATACACCTCGAGTCTTTCATTTCCGTCATGTAGGGTTAAAACAGGTACGGAGGTCAGACGCTCCTTCAAGGTCTGAAAAGCTTCCTCGCACTTATCACTTCACTCAAATTTTGACTCTTTCTTCATCAGATTGGTCGTTGGCCTTGCTATCTTCGAAAAATCTCTCACAAATCTCCTATAATAGCCAGCTAATCCCAGAAAACTCCATATATCTGACATATTCTTCGGTGTGGGCCACTCACTAACAACTTGAATCTTCGCAGGATCCATAGAAACTCCTTCCTTAGATACATAATGACCCAAGAATGCCACGTTCTCCAATCGGAACTCACACTTAGAGAACATTGCATAGAACAGGTTCTTCCTAAGCGTCTCCAAAACTATCCTCAGATGTTCATCATGCTCTTCTTCACTCTTTGAATAGATCAAAATATCATCAATGAACTCTTCAACAAACTGATCCAAAAACTCATGGAATATCCTATTCATCAAGTCCATGAATATAGGCGGAGCATTGTTCATTCCAAACGGCATCACTGTTAACTCATAATGACCATAACGCGTCCTAAATGCAGTCTTAGGTATATCGTTATCAGCTACCTTCAATTGGTGATACCCCTAACTCAAATCAATCTTCGAAAACACACTTGCTCCATTCAACTAATCGAACAGGTCATCTATCCTAGGCAAAGGATACTTGTTCTTAATGGTCACATTGTTCAACTCCCTATAATCAATGCCCAATCTCATAGTTCCATCTTTCTTCTTCACAAACAACACAGGAGCTGCCCAAGGTGACGCACTAGGTCTAATATAACCTTTCTCCAACAGTTCTTGCAATTGCGTCTTTAATTCACTCATCTCATGAGGTGCCATTCTATATGGTGCCTTAGAAATAGGTGCAGTACCAGGAACTAAGTATATTGTGAACTCAACGACTCTCTTAGGCGACATACCAGAAATTTCGCTTGGAAACACATCCATAAACTCATTCTCGATTGGTACATTCTCAATTCTTACCTCGATCTCTTTGCTCACATCTCGCACACTATAGAAGAACAACTCACACCCCTTCTTGATTAACTTCTTCACTTGCATCGCGAAAATGATCCCAAAACTCTTAGGCTTTCCAAATCGTCGGTATGAAGTTAACATCCCTAAAGGGCTTCTCAGTACTACCTTCTGAACTTCACAATCTATCTTGTCCTTATAGAAACCTAACCAATTCATCCCTAAAATAACGTGTAGGTCTCCCAGATTGAACTCTATCTGATTAAAAGGAAAAACACAACCTCCTATCTTCAAAGGTAAGTCTATATACATCTTACTACACCTTATAACGTCTCCAGTAGGTATACTTGTATGCAAGTCAATTACTTCAAAGTCTACTAACCCCAAACTTTTAATAATGGACGACGAAATAAACGAATAGGTCCCCGGAATCAAATAACGCTTTAACTAGAACGGATTAATAGAAAAAGTACAAGAAACTACGTCGGCAGACTTTTCAGCTTCATTGCGACTCATCACGAAGAGTTTCCCTGGAGCTTTGCTCTTATTGTTGTCATTGTTCTTCTCATTAGAAGGCTTTCCGTAGCTTCCTTGACCATTATGCGGCCTCATAGGCTTCAACCCTTGGTTGTTCACTTGGTTGTACCCAGGCTTTCCTTGATTACCATTCCCAGTACTATTCTACTCTTTCTTGTGCTTGGTGAAGTACTCAAACTCTCTATGCCCCTTCTTCTGGAAGTAATGACAGGTTACTAGCTCACCTTTGCTGTCTCTAATAGGATGGTTCTTGTTACATCTCTTGCAGTTGTAACTTCTCTCATACTCGCCCTTACCATTAAAACCTTGGCCATTCCTTCCTTGGAAATTTTCATTCCCATTTATATTCCTCTTAAAATTCCCCGGATTTCCACCAGAATTGAAATCCTTTCTCTTCTCACCTACCACAACATTCTTCTTGTCTCGTCTTGATTGAAGACGATGAATATGGGCAGCTCTCCCATAAACAACATCTAGGGACACAAAGGTCTCACTACCTAATCCCAATTGAATTTCCTCAGTAAGTCCTTGCTCAAAACCTCTGAGCTTTCAGCTCTTCGGTCGCTACAACCTCAGATGCAAATTTAGACAATACTATGAACTTACTATAATACTCAGAAATGATCATACTCCCCATCCTGAGGTTTATGAACTCCTAAGCCTTTTGCTTCCTCATAAATGCAGGGTAAAATTTTCCTCTTAAAGCAGAAATAAGGGAATCCCAATTAAACCCTTCCACAGCACTAATCATGTCTCCTTTTTCCTTCCACCATAAATCAGCTTCATCCTTCAAATACAACACAGCCTGACCTACTTTCATAGCCTCGAGGTAATTCACAGCCCCAAAAATCTTATCGAACTCCCTGATCCAGCTCTCTAAGAATGTAGGGTCAGCCTGCCCCTTAAAGAACGACATCTTAATCTTAGCTAATCTCTCAAACATATCTCCCGCATGATCAGGATGCTCAGTCCTTTCTTGAGTCAGTTTCTTGGCCAAAAGGCGAATAACAGAGGTTAAGGTAGTATCGTTGTTCGCCATTGTACTTTGCGACCTGAAATTTAACGTAGGTCTAATTTAGGTTTCGATTGACAACTACTTGCCATTCTCTAAAAAGGCATCAATCGATTTGATCATACAAGATCGCATCGAAATAAAATTCTTATGGATTTACAATAACACTAAGTTCACACACTATGCACCATAACAATCATATATTCATGCATGAATAAATATTCACATTAATAATCACATAAGGATCAAATGAAACCAATCACAATGATTAAATAAAATATTTTTCCTTTTGCGAACTAAAATATATTCCTGCTCAACTCAACTAACTAAATAATCCCTTTTATTCCTCAAAAGGATAATAGGAATATTTTTCCAATCCAAAATAACCAACTTATTCCTTAACAATATAAAGATGATAAAGATAGAAATTTAAATCATTGTAGCTTAGTTACTTATTCAACTACTAATCTTAGAACATGAGTAAATAATCTATGAAGTTACATTAGCATTCCTATCCTTATTTTCTTTGTACTTCTCAAGAGTAAAGATTTCATCTTCAAAGTCTATAGAGTCTTCACTATCATAATAATAATAACCTGGATTCCTAGGTCTAGTAGATCTTCGAATCCTTTTAGGTTGAGGTCCATCCTCTTCCAACTCTGAATCGCTATCACTTCTCAGATAAGATCTCCAAGTAGCACTGTAGATGTCCTTTCTGGTTTGTCATCTAGCGCTGTCAAACTCTTAGATTAGCTCATCATTACTATCAGGGATGCCTACTTTTAAGATACGATGCAAAACAAAGTCTAAACTAGTGTACCTTTTAATATCAGACTCATCATCACTAAGCACAAAGGGTTGTGTTGTAGTCTAACATCTAAGGTTCCCTTGAAGACACTTGGGCTCATCAGAGCCGTACACGTGTCACCCTAGTTAAAAAGGAGAAAAGCCTTGAATCTCTGGGCTACACTCAGCTGAGTTAAAAGGTTTAAGTTCTGGCCCAACAGTCAGAGCCCAACAGTGCAAGATGGCTGAAGGAGAGTGGTTAATAGACATCCACCAGTCCTGGTCTGCCACGTGTCATGATCTGATTCCTCAACCAATCAGAGGCCACTATTGTAGGTCAGTTTTTAAGGTTAGCTGTCAACTTGCTATCACTATAAATACTCCAGAAATCAGGAGAAAAGGCATTCAATGCAAACAGTGCAAAGTTACTCTGATAAAATACTCTCTCACTTTCTTTCTCTATCTCTACTTTCTCTCACTACTCCTGATACCTGACTTAAGCATCGGAGGGGGAACCACCACCCAAACCTCCAGGGTGGGTCCCTTTTTGTAGGTTCGGGAGCGAAGCCAAGGCCAAGGACTAAGCGGATTCAGACATCGTTGCACAAGTCTCCAGCTGAAGAACACTCAAGATACTAATTTACTTGCTCGACAAGGAAGCTAAGCATACAGCTTACTTATTGGACAAGTGGATAAAACATTTGGCGCCGTCTGTGGGGAGACGCAACGATGACTGATTGTCAATCGTCCAACATTGCTAGGAATCGAAGCCTTTAAGTTAATGTCGAAGATACGGTGGAGCATGAAAGACCACCTAGAGGAAGAGATAGACCCCCGTCCATTGTCAATGTTCCTGGACCAAGCCAGCAACCGGTCATCCAAGTAAATCTGGATCGTCCGGTGGATCGCCGCCCACTCGGAGAATGTGCTTGAATGACTTTCGGACTAAGATGGCGGCGGTCGTCCGGAGAGCATTAAAAGCAATATGCTGTTTTTTCATCACAACCGGAGCGCCCGCTAACAATCCACCTCGTCCTAGAGGACGTTCTCAAGTAGATCGTCCAGGTCCTAGTCGACATGTTCGCCAGGAGCCCTCTAGGAGGACGGCAAGAGGAAAGCAGCCAGAGGATAATGATCAACGAAGAAAGATGGACTGGAACCTGGTGGTGAGGACTCAGGACCATGTTCGTCCAAGCGGGCACCGCATGGAAACAGATGCCAGAGAGTATCTAGAAGCAAAGAAAGCTGCTGCATTACAACGATCAGCGACAGGATCTACACCATATTTGAGAGACCCTCCTTTGAAGTTGTCGTCCATAGGGGAGGGACGAAGTTTAAGTCACTCTCTTGTTCATCCGCGACAGGAGAAGACAGTGGCTCAGCCCATGGTCTATAGGCGTCCAGTGCCTGCAAACACTTCATCCAATCCTGTAATGAAAGAATATCGCAAGGAGTTCATACCCATTGAGGGACAGCTGGGAGCCCTCCGGATCAACTGGCCTACCCCATTCTCGGCCAGGATCATGGAGGCGCCCCCTTTCCCAAAGGTAAAACTCCCAACCATTGAGCCTTTTGATGGAACAACTGATCCTGATGATCACCTGTCTGCTTACAAACATCAGATGTACGTCCAAGGAGTGGACGATGCTACTTGGTGTAAGAATTTCCCAGCTACCTTGAAGGGAGTAGCTCAGAAGTGGTTCAATAATCTTCCCCCCAATTCCGTCAACAATTTTACTGAACTTAGTTTCTTATTCACTAGTCACTTTGTTGCCAACAAGCAAGAGCAAAAGACAAGCATGCACCTAGGCAAGGTCGTCCAGGGACCTAAGGAGGCTCTTAGAAGTTTCGTTAAGAGATTTAACCTAGAAGCACTTCAGTTCTAAGATCTTAATGCTGGAGTAGCCTTTGACGCCTTCATCAGGGGTCTAAGGCCAGGAAGTTTCAAGTTTGATCTTGTTAAGAAGAAAATCTCCACTCTTGCTGAGGCTTTAAGAGAAGCGGAAGCATTTATTCATGCCACCGAAGTATGTGCTGAGGCAAAGCATCCCGAGTCTAAGAAGCCTGAAGAGGTTGCTCAGCCAAAGAAGAGCAACCCCAAGAAGGCCGAGACTTGGGCGATAACCTCCAACACCACTTCGTCTAGATTGAGCAAGAGAAAGGAGGCTGAGCCATCCTCATCCAATCCTGTTGAGTTTAACAAAGACCAATACTCCATCCTCATGGAGATTAAGGATCATTATGAGTTGAAGGCCCCAGCTGAGATGAAAACCCCTTATAGAAATAGGGATAAGAGCAAGTATTGCCACTTCCACAAAGATTGTGGTCATGAGACCAATGAATGTAAGCACCTCAAGAGAGCTTTGGAAGAGTTAGCCCGAAAAGGAAAGATGAACTCCTATATGCCTCAAGGGGGAAGGAAGTTTTCGAGGAAAGATGATTGGCATAGCAAGAAGAAGGAGAGTGCAAGCACCGACGAAGATGTTGTTCTCGTAATCTCCGGTGGGTTTGCTGCTGGGGGACCAACCAATAGAGGGCACAAAAAATACCTTAGGGAGCTCGGCCAAGTTTTGTTAGCAGATCAGACAAAGGCTGAGCCCTTCCCAAGGGTGGTAGTTAGTGAGCAAGATCGGGGCAGGTTGAGGACTCCCCATGATGATCCCTTGGTTGTAGAAATGAAAATAGCAAACTTGAGAGTAAGAAGGATCCTGATCGACACCGGAAGTTCGACGGACATCATTAGTGCTGATTGCTTATCCAGACTAAAGTTTGAGGAGAAGAACTTAGTTCCCGTTCACCATCCCATCATAGGGTTTGGGGGAGGAGTCATCCATCCAATGGGAACTGTTACTTTGCCCGTTCGAATGGGAGAAAAGGATGCAGCTAGAACCTTGTTTATCAAGTTCTTGGTGGTCCGAGACCTGACAGCCTACAATGTCATTCTTGGACGACCAACTCTGAATCATGTCAAACCAGTCATAGTAACTCACCTGATGTTGATGAAGTATGAGTGTGATGATGGCCAGATTGGCTCTTTATATGGAGATCAGCAGGTGGCTAGGGAGTGTTATTTGACTACCCTCAAGCCGTCATCATGGAAAATAGGCAGCGAGGATCAGACGAAGGTTGTTGGCGAAAGGAAAACGTCTGAAATAGAGAAGGATCAGACGAAGGTTGTTGACGAAAGGAAAACGTCTGGATTTATCAAAGATCAAGTCGCCTCGTTAAAGCTGACCATTGAGAGCCCTCAGACGCCTCTTGCCCCCTCAAGGAAGGCGTCTGAACATCTCCCCAGCAAGAAGAGAAAATATGAAATCATCAAGGAAAAACCCTCCTCGTCTGAAGAGGTCATGGCCATCATGGGACTAGCAGTAGAACGCCCAGAGCCAGTGGAAGCTCCTGAAGAGGTCCGTCTGGATGAAGCTCGTCCAGAGAGGACTCTCAAAATTGGATCTTTGCTCAGCCCTGATCTGAAGGGTCATCTTGTCAACTTGCTGAAAGAGCTTCAAGATGTGTTTGCCTATTGCGTTAAAGAGATGCCCGGAATTGATCCGGAAGTAGCCGTCCATCGGTTGAATGTTGATCCAAATTTGAAACCTATTCGTCAGAAGAAGAGGCATTTGGGACCGGCTAGTAACCAGGCGGTCGACCAAGAAGTTCAGAAGTTGTTGGATTCCAAGTTCATCAAAGAAACCTATTATCCAGATTGGATAGCAAATGTGGTTATGGTGCCAAAGCCCAATGACACCTGGAGAATGTGTGTGGACTACACTGACCTCAACAAGGGTTGTCCTAAGGACAGTTTCCCTTTGCCTAAGTTGGATCGTCTGGTAGACTCCACAGCTGGCCATGCTTTGCTGAGCTTCATGGACGCTTATTCAGGTTTTCTTCAAATCCCAATGTGGCCAGAGGATCAGGACAAAACGTCCTTCATTACTGAAAAAGGACTGTATGGCTGGGTGAGGATGCCATTCGGCCTGCGCAATGCTCCGGCCACTTTTCAAAGATTGATCAATAATGTTTTTTAGCCGCAGTTGGGGCGAAACATAGAGGCATATATTGACGATATGATAGTCAAGAGCCGTCAAGAAGAAAGCTATGTTGGTGATTTGAGAGAAACTTTTGAAACTCTCAAGAAATACAAGTTAAAGCTGAACCCCAGCAAATGTGTCTTTGGGGTCTTGTCAGGGAAGTTTTTAGGTTTCTTGGTGGATGATACGCTCAAGTTATACAGTGTTTATATTATATTTTGGGTGCTTTTTGCTAAGGGTCTTGATCATAATTGTTAAAGTTTGCGTTTTATTTAGCTCTTAGCGGAAGTTCGGAATTTTGTATATTAATTATAGTTAAAGTTGTAAGTTCCGAGCTCCTAGAAGCATTAGTGTTTGGAACGACTCAACATCGTTATACTTGCCAAGCGACGCCACATGTTCCAATCAAGCATCGCCGCAAGCCGTAGCCGAGCATAGCACCAAGCCTACCGAGCAGCCAGCATCATCGCCCATCACCGCACGCTCAGCAGCCGAGCCTGCCCAGCTCTCGTGCGCGCTCGAAGCCCAGCAGCGCTCGAAGCCCAGCAGGTCGCACCTCGCGACCTGCTTGCTCGCACCTCGCGAGTTCCGTCGCACCTCGCGACCTCTTGGCCTACCCAGCTCTTCAGCTCGTGTTGGAGGCAGTAACTCATCGCACGGTGCGACCTGTACCGCACCTCGCGACCCCTAGGTCGGTGTAAATGTCGGCTGATTTTTATGCTTTAGTATAAATACCAAACTTGTTTTTGGACCTAGGGGGGCGGCAGCACACTTGAGGAGAGAGAATCTAAAACACTCCATTCTTCTCTTCTTATCTTCTCTTTTTAGTTTTCATCTTCTAGTTTTCGTAGATTTCAATTATGGGATTGGCTTATGCTATGCCGATTGTAGCTTGAACTGTTCTTGAACGAGATTAATATGAAGCTTCAAGCACTATTGTGAGATCTTTCCTCTCTATTTAGTTTCTTTGATTATGGTTTAATTTCTATGATTGTTTTCTATGGTTTTTGCATAATTATGCTAGGAACGTTACTAGTTTGATTGTGTAATTAATCTAATGCTAGATTTAAGAATAGAATCGGATTGTTTTATTCTTTTATCAATTGATAGCAAACTAGGGAGTAACTTAGATGCAGATCGTCTTGGTTGTTTCTTGGGGAAATTGAATCAACTGTTGAATGTTTATCGCTTGTATGACGTTAATAGGTCTGTTGGTTCTCTGTGTTTATTGCTGCTATTGGATTGAACTTAGACGCTATCGGACTAGGTTATCCTTTGGTTAGGGTTTTATAGTCACGCTGATCGTGCTATTCAACTAAGAATAAGGAGAACGCGAGATTAATTCTCAAAAATAGATAATTATGGAAATAATTAGAGTCGAGGTTCAATGATCGATAATGAATTGAAGTGGATGTTAATCGGATTCAAGATCTTCCTATATTGATTTCTCATCTTATTTATATGCTAGTTAGTTGTAGTCTAATAACAACTCTTTGAAACCCCCCACCTCGTTATTAGGTTACTCAACCGTTAGAGTTAATCTAGGTTTTGAATCACGCTGAATATAAAACTCGTCCCTGTTTCCCTGTGGATACGAACCTTACTTCCCTGCTACATTTAATTGTAAAAGAGAGTAGGATAAATTTTATCTTTGGTTGGGTGGCGTTCACGACATCCGCGCCCGCTCAAATTTTGGCGCCGTTGCCGGGGAAACGGTGTTACTAGTTTGTATTTAGTGTGATTTTTGGATGGTATTACTTGTGCTCTCTGTTTATGCATTGCAAAAGTTCTTCTCAATCAATTTTGCAGATACTTGAAGTGGAGATTGACATGGAACCGCCATTGTCACACATGGAGCACAAGTCCAATGATTGAGCTTAAGGTAATAAGTCGAGCTAACGACTTTAAACAACAGCGCTTCTCGGGAGGCAACCCGAGACCCATCTTATTTTCTTTCTTTTCTTTTATTTTTCATCAAATTTCCACCACCACAATAAATTTTCTTTCACCCACTAACCACCCACTCAAAAGAACCACAACAAATCTTAATCCACTTTGAGCCCAAGTCCACAAAAGAAAACCCGTTGGGAAGAGTTCAATAGCTAGGAGTTGGTAACACTAGAGGATTGAGATTGTTAATGTATCTTTTCGATCTCTTAAGCTAGGTGCAAATCTCAAAAATTTAAACAAAATTTTAATTTGTCATTTGTTTGAGTGATTCGAGGGAGAGGGTTGTGAGTAGAGTTAAGAGATTGGAGTTCGTGTTGTTAAGAAATTTGAGTTTGACTGATTGCTTTTCATGAGTTTTGAGCATTCGATCTTCGATTTACCCGATTGTCGGTTTCCCCCCCCATTTTCAGTTTTCTTTTTCTTTTAATTGTCGACACATTGAGGACAATGTGTAGTTTAAGTAGGGGGGAAGGGTATTCTCATTCTCATGTATCTTTGTTGTATATTCTCATGTATCTATGTTGTATTTATTACTTTCAATTAAAAAAAAAATTGAAAAAAAAATATATTAAAAAAAAAAGTGATGAAATGAATCCCGCTGAGTTGAAAAACCGCAAGGGCGGGCGACTCTGGCAAAATTGGGGGCTCGGATAGGTCGAAAACCCGAAAGGGCGGCCTATGCAAAAAAGGGATTATATTGAGCGGGTAAGATGGTGAGATGAAAAAAATGTGAAAAGCTAGGATGAAAACCCGAAAGGGCTCCTAGGCAAAATGAGAGATGAAAGAGAGAATTATATACTTTGAAAACTCATTTGCCGGAGATGGTGTCATAAGGTGGAAAGCGTTTTCGGGTTGGGTTGGTTATTTCATCCTTGATTTTGTGAAGATTTATGTTGGCTTTCGCATTCTTTTGGTTAATTGTTTGTTTTTGGGAGTAAGCATGGAATTTATCCCTTTTTGTCTTTGTTCCATGGCTTGCTATTCTAAGTTGGTTGTACTAGTAGTATAGTAGTAGTAGGTCATCTTTTGGAGGTTTGGGAGAGCTGATAGTTTAATGTGTCGTGAGCTGACATTTTGATTTTTGTTGGTGTTGCTGGTTAAACTTGTTGGTGTTGCTGGTTATTGTTGTTGTTACGTCTTTATATATTTCAGGTGAGCTTGAATCTAAGTGTGGGGGAATCATCGTCCCTTACGTTTAGGTTTTGAGCGGATGTTGTTAAGATGTGATGATGATGATGTAGTTGATGGAGAGTGTAGGTTGGTGTCGATAGCTTGGGTGATGATTTATTTGGTGATTCTCATTTTTGAGTTTACTCGAGGTCGAGTAAAGTTCAAGTGTGGGGGTATTTGATACGCTCAAGTTATACGGTGTTTATATTATATTTTGGGTGCTTTTTGCTAAGGGTCTTGATCATAATTGTTAACGTTTGCGTTTTATTTAGCTCTTAGCGGAAGTTCAGAATTTTGTATATTAATTATAGTTAAAGTTGTAAGTTCCGAGCTCCTAGAAGCATTAGTGTTTGGAACGACTCAACATCGTTATACTTGCCAAGCGACGCCACATGTTCCAATCAAGCATCGCCGCAAGCCGTAGCCGAGCATAGCACCAAGCCTACCGAGCAGCCAGCATCATCGCCCATCACCGCACGCTCAGCAGCCGAGCCTGCCCAGCTCTCGTGCGCGCTCGAAGCCCAGCAGCGCTCGAAGCCCAGCAGGTCGCACCTCGCGAGATTTCTCGCACCTCGCGACCTACTTGCTCGCACCTCGCGAGTTCCTTCGCACCTCGCGACCTCTTGGCCTGCCCAGCTCTTCAGCTCGTGTTGGAGGCAGTAACTCATTGCACGGTGCGACCTGTACCGCACCTCGCGATCCCTAGGTCGGTGTAAATGTCGGCTGATTTTTATGCTTTAGTATAAATACCAAACTTGTTTTTTGACCTAGGGGGGCAGCAGCCACAAGGAGAGGGAGTCTCCAAAACTCCACTCCTCTCTTGTTGTCTTCTCTTTTTAGTTTTTATTTTCTAGTTTAGTTTTTGTAGATTTCAATTATGGGATTGGCTTATGCTATGCCGATTGTAGCTTGAACCGTTCTTGAACGAGATTAATATGGAGCTTCAAGCATTATTGTGAGATCTTTCCTCTCTATTTAGTTTCTTTGATTATGGTTTAATTTCTATGATTGCTTTCTATGATTTTTGCATAATTATGCAAGGAACATTACTAATTTGATTGTGTAATTAATCTAATGCTAGATTTAAGAATAGAATCGGATTGTTTTATTCTTTTATCAATTGGTAGCAAACTAGGGAGTAGCTTAGATGCAGATCGTCTTGGTTATTTCTTGGGGAAATTGAATCAACTGTTGAATGTTTATTGCTTGTATGACGTTAGTAGGTCTATTGGTTCTCTGTGTTTATTGCTGCTATTGGATTGAACTTAGATGCTATCGGACTAGGTTATCCTTTAGTTAGGGTTTTACTGTCACGCTGATCGTGCTATTCAACTAAGAATAAGGAGAATGCGAGATTAATTCTCGGCAATAGATAATTATGAAAATAATTAGAGTGGAGGTTCAATGATCGATAATGAAATGAGGTGGATGTTTATATGCTATTGATTCAAGATCTTTCTATATTGATTTCTCATTTTGTTTATATGCTAGTTAGTTTTAGTTTGTTCGTAAATCTACTTGAAACCCCCCTTTTGTAATTAGGTTTCTCGGCCCTTAGCTTAATCTAGGTTTTGAATCACGCTAAGTATTAAACTCGTCCCTGTTTCCCTGTGGATACGACCCCTACTTCCATTATACTAGCTTAGTGTAAAAGAGAGTAGGAGAAATTTTATCTTTGGCCGGGTGCGGTGCACACGACACATCCGCACACGCCAGTGGACCAGAGGGGTATAGAGGCTAATCCCGAAAAGATTCAAGCTATTCTAGATATGAAGTCTCCTTCAAAGACAAAGGAAGTGCAGAGACTGACGGGTTGCTTGGCTGCCCTTGGACGTTTCTTGTCTAAGTCAGGTGACAAGTGCCATCACTTCTTTGCCACGATCAAGAAAAAGGCCAAGTTTGAATGGACGGCAGAGGCAGAGCAAGCCCTTCAGTGCGTCAAAGATCACCTTCGACAGCTTCCTAGGTTTGTCAGTCCAGCTGAAGGGGAAAAACTGTTTGTATACTTTGCAGTGTCCACTCAAGCTGTGAGTGCCGTCCTTCTGGCTGAAAGAGAGACCGTCCAAGTTCCCATATACTTTGTGAGTCATGTGCTCAAAGATGCGGAAAATAGGTATACTCCAATCGAGAAGTTTGGATTGGCCCTAGTCATGGCCAGCAGAAGGTTGAGGCCTTATTTCTTGGCACACAGTATAATCGTCTACACTGATCAACCTTTGAAGCAAGTTCTACAGAAGATGGAAGCCGCTGGGCGGATGCTAAAATGGGCGGTTGAGCTTAACATGTTTGATATATCATTTGAACCAAGGAAAGCCATTAAGGGGCAAGCCTTGGCAGATTTTTATAGTTGAGCTTACTCGGCAAACCATAGAGCCAATATCTGATCCAGCTAGAGGAAGGAAGCATTGGACGGTCATGGTTGATGGATCGTCCACAATCAATGGATGTGGAGCAGGAATCATTTGTCAATCTCTCGAAGGGGACAAGTTTGAATATGCATTAAGATTCCAGTTCAGAGCGTCCAATAACGAAGCTGAATATGAGGCACTCTTAGCTGGAATCAAAATGTGCAAGGCGGCTGGAGCTGTTGAGATCGAGGCCAAATCGGACTCCCTCTTAGTCGTCAGCCAGGTTAATGGAGATTTTGAATGCAAAGAAGCCTCAATGAGCAAATACATGCGACTGATCAAAGATGAGATAGAGCCACTAAAACGATTTATCCTCGACCAAGTACCAAGGTCAGAAAATCATCAAGCAGATGCTCTCTCGAAATTGGCCAGCTCGGCTGAAGGTGATGTGCCAAGGACAGTTTTTTGGGAAGTCAAACCCAAAAAGAGCATCGACCAAGAGCAGATTATGTTTCTCAGCCGAGGGACTGTCTGGATGGAGCCAATCATAGAATACAAGAAGACGGGACGATTGCCTTCAGATCCTGTAGAGGCTAAGTATGTGAAGGCTAGAGACAAGTGGTTTGAGCTATGGGACGAGACACTTTACAAGAAGTCATTCAACCGGCCTCTGCTCAAGTGCGTCACCAGAGAAGATGGTCTGGAGGTTCTGAAAGAACTCCATGAAGGAGCTTGTGCTTCTCACATTGGGGGAAGAGCTTTAGGGGAGAAGGCTTTAAGGACGGGGTACTACTGGCCTACCTTAAAGGAGGATGCTTTAGTCTATGCAAAGAAGTGTGACAGTTGTCAGAAGCATGGAAATGTGCATCAGAAGCCGTCCAACTACTTAACCCCCATCTTGTTCCCTCTGCCTTTTGCCAGATGGGGTATGAATATCCTAGGACCATTCCCTGTGGCCGCTGGGCAAAAGAAGTTTGTGATAGTGGCAGTTGACTACTTCACTAAATGGATAGAGGCAGAGGCCATATGAGGAATAACAACAAACGACGTCAAGGGCTTCATCTGGAAAAGCATTATAACCCGTTTTGGCATGCCACAGTCCATCATCTTTGATAATGGCCCACAATCTGAAACGCCTAAACTGAAGGAGTGGTTGGCGGAAAGAGAAATAAAAGCACACTTCGCTGCCGTTGCCCACCCACAAGCCAATGGGCAAGTAGAGTCCTTCAACAAGATTCTATCAAATGGAATCAAAAGGAAGCTAGAGAACGCCAAGGGACAATGGGTTGAAGAGCTGCAGTTGGTGTTATGGTCCATCAGAACAACCGCCAAGAACTCTACAGGGGAGACGCCCTTCATGTTAGTCTATGGCACAGAAGCCGTATTGCCGATTGAGATTGAGGAACCTACCCTGCGAGTCATGTTGTACATAGAAGATGCCAACTGGGCTGCATTACGCACGGCTTTGGACCAAGTGCCAGAAGTCAGGGGCAATGCCTTGCTAAGAATGCAATTGTACAAACTGCGTATGGCTCGGGAGTTTAACAAAAGAGTTGTTAGACGACCACTCAAAGTGGGGGATCTTGTTCTTAGAAAGATGGAAGCGGTTGGACGAGCTAAAGAGTTAGGGAAGCTAACACCAAATTGGGAAGGACCCTATCTGATTGTCCAGGAGTTACGCAGTGGGACTTTTCATCTACAAGATCTAGATGGACGACCTATTCAGCGTACTTGGAATTCAGACAACTTAAAGAAGTACCACGTCTAACTCAGATCTTCGTCAGATACCTGTAGGGTAATTTGTAGTTACTCCAAAGTGCCACGGCACATGTTAGTAAGAAAAGAATTGTATACATGCATCTTGGCATTCAGCCAAGCAAAATCCATATAATACAATTCCTACTTTCTTATCTCTTTGTTTATTTTCACCAAGTTACTTCACTTTGGGGCATTAAATCAGTTACTCATCTAAAAGTGACAATAACTTGGACAAAAATACATTCAATAGCAGAATGTCAAATTTGCTCACTTTTACGCCGAACATCCCTCCCTCAAAGAGACCGGCCAAAAATATAACGCATATATGGCCGTCAATTTGACAAAACCTCTAGTAAGAGTAATGTCAAAGTCTCTGAGAGAAAGCTAGCCTGAAATAAGACCTTAGTAAAGGATACTTACTTTCAAAAGCACGGACAGCTAAGTAGTCCAGACCCTAGTAAGGGATCGCTACTTAATGACGAGTGTTGCTCCCTCAAGGAAGCCGGCTAAAACATGCTATTGAACATGTATCTCAAGCTCGTCCATCAACTTCAGCAGGCTCAGCCAAGGATGGCCGCTCTCCTTCTTGGACTTTGGCTCTCCCCCCATGTACGGTTGAGCTAAGCCCAAGAAGGGGGGGATGATAGAAGCCTATAGGACGAGCTAAAGAGAGCAGGTCGTCCAAAAACCAGGACCTAGCCAATAGATGCATCTGTGATGGTTTGATAGTGCAGGACGAATGTTGGTAGCTCGAGCAAAACGGCTTGAAAGTGGTTCGTCCACAACTCAAACGTGCATTGGCCGTCTTCCCCCTTTGGGCAAGACTCGTCTAATCAAGTAGATCGTCCAAAAATCAAGGACGATTATCAACAAATACTTGAATATTTCATAAAATAACAGGTAATCGTCCAAGGGCAAGGAGGACAATCTTCTCGTATGAGCATTTTGCAAACCGTCTCAGACGAGTCCCTTCTGGTACACGGAGACAAGTTTTAAAGATTAAAAATCTGAGCAGGATGTTCAACGATCATGACGAAGTTAAAGTTATACTTAGTCAAATTGCAATTGTTAAAAAAAAAAAAAGAAGACCGGCAATTGGCAAAAAGTTGTTCATATATATATATCAATAAGCAAGGATTTACAATTTAAGACTACTGAAGGGCTAAGAATATAATGGCAGACAAGCCAAGAAACTGGGAAAAATAAACCTAAAACTAGGCTTCATCTCCAGCGCGAGTTTCTTGGTCGTCCACAGGCTTCCCATCCTCGGCTTCGTCTTCAGGGTTCCCATCCGCAGCTGCAGCATCGTCGTCGAAATCAAGAAATTCCGGAGGTTCCTCGGCGCACACCATAGCCCGATGGACACTCTGCTGATATTCCAGACGACGTACAAAGCTCGGGACCTCCTCAGCTTCGGCCAGCATCTCGAAGGCCTTGACGGCCCAGTCCTTAGAGGTTTCGACGACGTGAGCCAACCCCTCCTTGGCATCATCGAAGGCCTTGGCCGCCGACCTTTCTAGACGGGCATTCTTCACCCTTAGGAGAATGTTCTCCTTTCTCAGCTCAGCGGCAGCAATAAGAGCCACATCCCTCTCACCCTTTAGATCAGTAGAGAGAGTATCTATGATCATCTTCAGACGGTCCCGCTCCTTGATCTGATCGTTGATGGTAACAAGATACTTCTTGTTCTTGGATTCCAGGTCTGCGGATCTCTTCTCCAAGGCGTCCAGTGACTGACGATGGAGGGTATTAGCCATCTCAATGTCATGGATGGCCTTGTCGCCTGCCGTTGTAGCAAGATGGACGAGGTGCTTATTCTCTTTTCTCAGCTCCCTCGCCCATTCTTCAGTTAGCATGCTGCGAGCCAGAAGCTGGAACAATGAAAACAAATCAAGTTATTAGACGAGTTAAAGAGTCAAAATTTGTACAAGTATAAAACAAAGCCGGCATTAAACAATACCTCGGCAGCAAGCTGAGACATGTAGCCCACATGCCCGGCAGACGCTCCCCTTAATCCTTTAATGTAAGATTCAGGGTAACAATTGAAGAGCTCCTGCTTAAGCCGCTCTTTCTCCAGCCTTGACATTTTGGCGAAAGCAGGAGAAGACTCCTCGTCCGAATCAACGAGGGGAGGAGTTGGGGGAATAGCAGGGCCTTTGCCCTTATCTGAAAGAGGGGGAGAGTCAGTTATCTTGATAGGAAAGACGATGGCTTGTCTATTGGACGGACTCATGGACCGGCCATCGACCCGCATCGTCCTAACAATGTTGGGGTAATACGACTCTTCAGACGATAGTGATGCCGTCCTAACAGCTAGAGGCATCTGTGGCACCAGCTTAGCCACCGAGCCGCTGAACCCTGGATAGTTCTCGGCAGCAGTTCCAGATTCCGGTGCAACCAAAGCCAAGGCGGACTCTGGGCTGACCTCAGTAGAGTCGGCCGGCAAAACGCTGAGCGGAACAGCTACATGTGCACCCTTTCCCTCCTCGGCCGGGCCAACAGTCGAAGGCTCCCTTTTAAGAGCCTTGGCTTGTGGGGGAGGCATGCTTCTCTCCCCACCCTCGCCGGCAGGAGCCGTCTTATCGGCCTTCTTCCCTGTAAAGCCCTTAGGCTTCTTTGCTGAAGGCTGGTCAGCTGCGGTAGTTGGCCTCTTTTTGGACGAGGACGACTTCCCATGTGGAAGTTTGTTTGTAGGAGCATTTTTCTGCAAAAAGTGAAGACATCAGATCAATCGTCCAAGGAACAAAAATAACTACTATTACAAGACTTCGGACGAGGGTGGCCCGAAGAAGGTAGCCGTCCAAACATGGACGTTTTCCTACTTCATGCACTCTTCGTCGGAAAAAGAAAAGAAAGATGATTTACAAACATCCAGACGAGTATGGCCCCAAGAAGGTGACCGTCCAAGAATGGACGTTCTTCTATGGATGATCCTCGTCCAAAAATTGGATGCAAAAATCCAGACGAGTACGGCCCCAAGAAGGTGACCGTCCAAGTAAGGACGTCCTTCTATGGATGACCCTCGTCCAAAAATTGGATGCCAATTCCGGACGAGTATGGCCCCAAGAAGGTGACCGTCCATGACTGGACGTTCTCCTTCTTTGGGTGACCCTCGTCCAAAAATTGGATGCCAATTCCAGAAGAGTATGGCCTCGAGAAGGTGACCGTCCATGTCTGGACGTTCTCCTTCTTTGGGTGACCCTCGTCCAAAAATTGGATGCCAATTCCAGACGAGTATGGCCCCAAGAAGGTGACCGTCCATGTCTGGACGTTCTCCTTCTTTGGGTGACTCTCGTCCAGAAATTGGATGCCAATTTCAGACGAGTATGGCCCCAAGAAGGTGACCGTCCATGTCTGGACGTTCTCCTTCTTTGGGTGACCCTCGTCCAAAAATTGGATGCCAATTCCAGACGAGGATGGCCACAAGAAGGTGACCGTCCAAGTCTAGACGTTCTCCTTCTTTGTGTGACCCTCGTCCAAAGATTGGATGCCAATTCCAGACGAGCTGAAATGATACTCGGCAAAAAAAAAAAAAAAATAAAAAAAAAATAAAAAAAATAAAAAAAAATTTGTAGTACCAATGTTTCGGCCCTCTTCTCGGCACTACTCTTTGCATACTCCTTCCACAGGTTGTCTGTAAATTTGGACATGCTGATTTCCCCCGTCCAAGATGCTTTGAGGCGCTATCTGGCCGAGTCTGCAAAGAATAAAAACATGTTCGTCAAATGAATTATAGACG
This sequence comes from Beta lomatogona, assembly GCA_947646795.1. Classification (NCBI taxonomy): domain Eukaryota; kingdom Viridiplantae; phylum Streptophyta; class Magnoliopsida; order Caryophyllales; family Amaranthaceae; genus Beta; species Beta lomatogona. Next base: position 351,018 of record CANSNZ010001120.1, read on the forward strand.
AAGAGTTTTACTTGGATGATTTCAAATATATACCTTTATCATCGGCCAACCGCAAGCCGGCAGCAACCAAGAAGTCGTCTTGGTAAAACATTTCCTTAAAGGGTATCCAGTTGGATGGCCCTTTAAAAGATCGTTGGCCGGGCCTGGAGTACTCTTTTATTCTGAAGTACTCCACAACTTCTTCATCGAAATTGTCCTCCAGGTCCAGCCAGGACTGCTTCCGTCCCGTATTTGTGACGGACCGATTATAGAATCTATAGCTCTCAGTAGCCCAATCATTGGCCGCCTTTAAAAATATGAAATCGGCTTTCCATTCATGCATCTTCGAAGGCTTCCCCCAAGCCGTCAGGAAGCCAGGGCGGTTGCAGATGCTGAGCCATGCCCCGTCCACAGCCCCAGGTACCTTGGCCGCATAATGGATGTGGGTAAAGGCCTGAAGAGAAAGGGCTAGGCCGCGTAGCTCGCAGACGGCAATAAACGTCAGGACGTTGTGCCAAGCGTTGGGAGCCAACTGATTATGGCCGATATGGTAGTGCTGCAGCACTTGTTCTATGAAGTCATGGAGGGGAAACCTCAATCCCGCATCTAAGGCCAGTTTATAGACGGCGAAATGCTTCCTGGGAGCGCTCAGGATCGTCGCGTCTTTATTAGGAATGACAAAGGAAAAGCCCGGCATGGGCATGAAAGACGATAAGTAATTAGGGACTGGTCCTAGTTTCTCTAACCACTTACGGTTGACCAAAATGAAGCCAGGATCAGAAAGGGGACCTAAACGTCTTCTAATCTCCGAACAGGTAGTAGAGGCCTCGTCTGATTCTTCGACAGCCTCAGAATCGCTACCATTATTACCTTCGCCGATCTCCGCCATATCGGCGTCCCTGCCAGAAGTACTGGTCTCAGGTTTTATTTCGGAGTCTTCTACATCATTGTCAAAAGAAGGCTTGTCCAAAGGCTGAGCACTTTGGACCTCTCTTGCCTCATCTGGCACCCGTCCAGTGGATTCCTCCATATCCGAGCTATTTGATGGGATTATTGCTTTTCGTCTTAGACGGGTCGTTTGCTTGACGCGCGCCAGATTACCCTGCACAGGTAACGACTGGGTCGTCTGACGTTCTCGGCCAAAACTATGAAAATATATGTACTCGGCCAGAAGAGGCCCAACTCTAGAATGTGCCGAAGAAGAAGTATCGGTTCTAGGATCAAGACAAGCTCTTGGTCGGCTAGGATTATTTGACGAAGATGGTTCCATTTTATTGATTTTCTAAGAAAAAAATAAAGAATAAGGAAGAATGAAAAGATCAAGGAAACGATACCTGCTAAGAACGTCTGGGCGATTCGGTGAAGAATGCTGAAGCTGGACGATCACTCTCTCTCTCTCTAGGAAATTCGCAGAGCTCCTCTCTCTAGAAAAATTCGTTCGAAGTGTTAAATGATTAAATGTCTTCACACCAAGGTTATTTATAGAGGAATAAGAAACCTGCGGAGCCGGTCAAGAATGACCGAAAAGAGAATACAACGGTCGAATAAGACCAGTAGAACCCAGAAGAAGGCGCGTCACTTCATTTCAAATTGAACTACCTTGAGGGTAAAAGGGCCTTAACCGTCAGATGGGCCGACAGTAAAAGCCCTTTTAGGGGCAAATGTTGTAGTCTAACATCTACGGTTCCCTTGAAGATACTTGGGCTCATCAGAGCCGTACACGTGTCACCCTAGCTAAAAAGGAGAAAAGCCTTGAATCTCTGGGCTACACTCAGCTGAGTTAAAAGGTTTAAGTTCTGGCCCAACAGTCAGAGCCCAGCAGTGCAAGATGGCTGAAGGAGAGTGGTTAATAAACATCCACCGAGTCCCGGGTCCGCCACGTGTCATGATCTCGATTCCTCAACCAATCGGAGGCCACTATTGTAGGTCGGTTTTAAGGTTAGTTTGTCAACTTGCTATCACTATAAATACTCCAGAAATCAGGAGAAAAGGCATTCAATGCAAACAGTGCAAAGTTACTCTGATAAAATACTCTCTCACTTTCTCTCTCTATCTCTACTTTCTCTCACTACTCCTGATACCTGACTTAAGCACCGGAGGGGGAACCACCACCCAAACCTCCAGGGTGGGTCTCTTTTTGCAGGTTCGGGAGCGAAGCCAAGGCCAAGGACTAAGCGAATTAATACATCGTTGCACAAGTCTCCAGCTGAAGAACACTCAAGATACTAATTTACTTGCTCGACAAGGAAGCTAAGCCTACAGCTTACTTGTTGGACAAGTGGATAAAACAGGTTGGAGTAGCTTCCTACTAGGGCAGCTTCACTATCAGTCATGCCTAGAGGTCCATTTATAGTTGGACACGACATCTATAAAGAATAATACTCTCACTTAGCGTGTATTCCCAACAATAAACAACAACAAATAAAGAAATAATTTTAAAGACATGAATAACATCATACAATTAAGTAGGGAGAAAAACACTGAACATGCTGAACAAAACATTTAAATGTAGACATATAGTATTTCTATCCTATATGCCCTTCCTATTCTACCCATCTCTAATAACTAAATAGACGATTTCCACAAAAAATGGAAAAACAGGAAAAATAAAAAAAAAAATTCAGACTAAAAAAAAAATTTGAACTTAAAAAAAAAATTCGAACCCTTTTTGAAACATGTTTCGGATTTATCAAAAGTGATTTAAGTACAACGAATAAGTAAGAACTTGTTTTCTTTGTAAATTGTTTTCAAATAACTAGGCGCCTAAAAAAAAAGATTGGCACGAAAGGCCAAAATAAAAATCTAAGCTCCAAGAACACATTGTAACACCCCGACAATTCTCTATTTTATAGAATACCTTTCACCCACAAAACATCGAGAATTATGAAAGTATTATCGCACGTGTGATAACGTATCGGCTTATTTAGAATTTTGCAGCGGAAATAAATAAATAACTTAGTCAACCATAAGGTCAACTCTAAAACCAAACCAAAATTCAAACCAACTTAAAAGCTAACCACAACATATTAAACTAACATTAATTAAAATATAAAATAGTCTAAACACAAACGCACCACTGATCCCACACACCTAGATGCATCATCTTCAAACCTGAAATGGTTGATGCTTTATTTATCCTGAAATGGGTGATACTTTATTAATCCTGAAAGACTGCTCATTAAACGGGTCATCACAGGATCAATAAGGCACAACCATGATCGACACACAGAAAAACACGTAATCAGCAAAGCTGAGTACTACATAGTAAAATAAACATAAAACCTAACATGATACTAATAGACTTAAACTCACAGATAAAATAATAATATAACGAGATAACAAACTCACTTGACTTTACAACCAATATATTAATTATAATTAAATTAAATAGTCAGTGGATAGAGTTGTCCAACCCAAACCATGTCATTAATTTAGAAGACGAAGTACTCCAACAACCAACAATATCGAGGTACTAATTAAAAAAAATAGGACACGGTGATCAATCCGGTCCCAAGAAAAAGTCATGGGCTACCACCATGTACTCCAACTCATACTTGTCCATCACTTCAGACGTGCACAAGTCTAAAGCTTATTGCTATTCACTTTCCACTTTAAGTTATTAATAAACTATTTACTTGTGGTGACTCACAAGGTAAGACAATCAACATAAATATCATGAATACACAAAATTCTCATTTTTATCTTAGGATTAAATATTGTGATAACACAACTCAATTAATCCAATAATAATTCTATTAATTAATCAATAACCAACCATCCTTTATTTGTTGAATCAAATCAACAATCAACCAACCTGTCAATAGGTGAATAACCAACTTTGCTAAACAAGGCCCACGGTCCTTATAAAGTAAATATAATAATCCATGGGAACAACATGATACAATTCATGATCATGTGAATTAATAAACAAAAGTTCAAAATCCCACATGCTTGCATCAATCATCCATACAAACATATAATATTCATCATAGTCAACATGCTTCACACAACGGCATAAAACATGCAATTTCACTTGAATATAAGCCACATATGAACTATAAAAAGTTCCCTATGCAAGATACTACAAAAATTATATCCTTAAGACATGATACTAGTCTAATAACACATAAGTATATACGTACCTTTGTGTACAAAATATGGGAGACAACTTTCCCAACCTTAGAAATCGCTCAAAGTATATTCTCCGCCTGCCATATACCAAAGCATCCAAGTATTAATACTCTAATAAAATTACAGCAACTTTAAAATATTTTAAACCCTCTTAAAAAGTGTTTTAAAACCCTTTCCAACATTAAGACTTTAACTTTTAGTGCCCCCTGGTATAGTACTACCATACTAGTCATCAAAACTTTTGAAAATCCATACTTTGATATTTAAAACCCAACATAAGTGTGCTAATAAAAATTCCAGCAACTTATATTATCTTTTAAACCCTTTTAAAGTCACTTTAAACATAGTTATAAATATTAGACTACTCAATTTTCATAACTATAACATAGTACTATAAATTCCTACTCTTAAAACCTTAAAAATCCATACTTTGATGCTTGAAACCTAGTTTAAACATTTATTTTAAATCTGAATTTTAATTACTCTATTAAACTAATTATGAAATTTGAAATTAATATATAAATAATTAAAGATACAAACTTTAATCATCAAACCACCAAAACAATACTTAAAACATTAACTAATCATTAAAATAACATAGTGGAAAAAGAAAATAACCAAATAGGAGAGAAAGAGAACACGACAGCCAAGGAGAGGGGAGGACGACAGTGACAGGGCTGCTGCGGTGGTCGGTTGGGCGGCCGCAAGGACCGACGGCGGCGGCGAAGAGTGAACCGAGGGAGAGAGAGAAAAAGTCGGGTGGGGGAGAGAGAAAAAGTCGGGTGAAGGAGAGAGGAAAAGGAGTGTGCCATTAGAGGAGAGAGAGGAAGAGATAAAATAGGGTGTTTGTATAATGTGGTAAAATTGTTATTGAGGGGAGTATTTATAGTTTTCCCCATTAGGGGTCCAAAAGAGATCAATTGGGCTTAATGGGTTGGTTTAATGAAAGGTGATCATATAAAAAGTTATGGAGGTTTGGGCTACTCTACCCAATATTAAAATATTTGAACATCAACTCAACTAATTAAATATTAAATATCTTTCAAAGTATGATTCAATAAAATATTTGATTATTTAAAAACATTAAATAATCCTTTGACTTTAAAAATAGTCAACACTTTAAGAAATTAATTATTTAAATACTAAAACATATATAAATATACTTTAAATATATTTATAAAATTCATAAAATTATGGAGGATTACAGTTATGATAACGGTTCTAATATGAAAGAAAAACATCCAAAGGTTCAAAAAAGATTGCTTTATCCAAATTTAAGGGTGTTCTATATGTCATGTGCTTTTTATAGTCTTAATCTCACTCTTGCTAATACGACATATTCATGTGTTAGTGCTATTATATTTTTTGAATCGTTCCATGCATAGTTCATTATTTTCTAACTCTGCTAAAAGATGGAAAATTTTACTTGATAATGTTCCGGGTTAACTTTGAAATCTTTGTTTAATACTCGATGGAGAGTGGATTTAAAAGAGTAAAAACTATAAGATTCAAATATCTCATATGAGGTTATCTTTGTCGGAATTATACGATTGTTGGGGTGATGCCAAGTCCAAAAGTGAAGAAGAAAGTTTAGCTAATGCTCATGCAAGTTTTGAGTTTTTACTTTGTTTGGTCATTTGGTATCATATTTTATTTGCTATCTATATGGTGAGTAAAAAGCTGCAATCCAAATCTTGACACTACAATGACGGAAGTGAAAGGTGTAACGTTATACTTTCAGAAATATAGAAATGAAGTGTTTGAATCTAGCTTGAATATTGTCAAAAGCCTTCCATTAGATATGAATAGGAAGCCCACACTTCCAACTAAGCGTCGTGTCTTAAGGGAAAAAAACAATTTGACGAGAATGCTAATAATAATAATAAAGATCAGACGATCTAATCACCCAAGGAATCCTTTAGAGATTATTTTTTGGTACTTGAGTCACGTAATGGTGTTCTTAATGGTAAATTTTAAATTTAAGGTCTTTTAAGATTTATTGGATCGTCTTACGTACACTTGGAATGTTGAATTTGATCCTTTGTTTATAAATTAACTTTGACATTAGGGATGGCCGTATTTCTTAGTTCTGCCCAAGACCTCCAAAATGTTGGGGACAAGCATGCTTTTCCTCTTCCTTTATATATAGATTGTCCGATTTAATTGTAGCTCTTATTGTTAAGCTAGTAATTAACTAATCAACCCCAATAATCAAGAAAATCTTAACCTTCTATGGAAATTGTCAAAACTAGGACTGAATGCTAATCCAAAATATTTCTAGACAAATATAAAGTTACATAATTTCCTCATATCTTGACTTTGGTAAACAAACAACATATATAATCTAATAGAGAATTAATGGATATCCTTAAAAAAAGTTTTACTTTTTTAAAAAAGTTTTACTTTACAAATCAACCTGCCAAAAATGTGAAGTGATCAACCAAAATTCAAATAAATCCAAGAATAGAAATGTCATTTCATAATTATATAATAGAGTTCTTGCAATTGATAATCATTCTCCCCACCCCAAAGTTTTTATCCCATATTCCCCTTGTTTCACAAAGTTTTTCTTTATGTTTCGTTTAAATACTCTTTATAAAGATTTTCTTACTTTTACTTAATTTCTTATTTGGTAAAGGGTTGTTCTGTGTCTATACTACCATATTCCATTTATTTGGACCCGAATAATTCTGCACTATCTCACACTTTCTCTCTTCTATTTATATACTTCCTCCGTTCCAAAATAAGTGAAACACTTGTCACAAAAAGCTCTCACATAAATGAGAGAAGTGTTTCACTTATTTTGGAACGGAAGAAGTATATACTTCCTCATTGTTTTAGTTGCTACACTTCTTGTTTTCACGCCATGCAATACATTACTTTGATCAATAATATCTTTGATTACGAATAACGAAAAGTTATAAAAAGTTGATATTATGAGAATACGCATTGAGATGAATCAAACAAGACCGCACTTGACTATGTTAAATCTTATAGAAAAGGAATAACAAATCAAACAAGGTTTTTTTAACGTCTGAAGAAAATATGTCATTAATAATAAGTCATACGACACATACACTGATAATTAAGATCTGAAAACTACAGATTTAGTAAATCACAATAATTTACACAATGGGACCAATTAATTTTAAGCATACTCGAGCACAGCTCCAACTCCACCGGTTCAAGCTTCACGCGAGCAGTGAATTTCGATATCTTATCATCTTTTCAAGTGGAGACCTTCACAATCTGATTCTATGATATAATTGTTCCCAGCGACGAATTGCTGAAAAGACCTAAAACCTCATAGATCCAGATCATCTTGCAAATTATTAACACCATGAAAACAAGAAAACTCACACAAAGATGAGAAGCAAATTAAACCACCAAAAGGGAAGAAATACTCTCACAGATGGAGAGAATAAAACAAAAAGAAAGCAGTAAAGAAGATAATAACCCTATAAACAAAGGAAAATGGTCGAAAATAGTATAATTTCCGAATAATTTAGACTATTTCCGGCCTAGGAGACCAAGAAAATAAGAAACCCTAAAAAGAGAATTGGAGGTATATTGGTGAATATTAGTTACTATGCAAGTGTAGCATCTATTAAAAAAATACAGACGAGGTATATGAGGGACCCACTTATATCCTCCCTTCCATGCCTTCGTACTTGTCACTACATTATACAGTAATATTTTTTGAAAATGGAGAGAATGTCACCTTGAAATTTAACACTTGATAAGATCAGGGGCGCGGCAGGGAAAAGATGATAGGGGCCTTGTGCTATATCTTAAATTTGGGTTGGGCCTTAATAAATAGTTCAAAAGTTACTTTACTTTAACACTCTAAAAGTTGAAGTATTGTAATTATATAAGAATAGAGGAAGATATCTTCAAAAAATGTTTCATGACTTGCTATAATATATATTTTGAAAATTGCACCAAAATTATATTTTGAAAATTGCACCAAAATTATATTTTTTGACACAAATTAATTTGTTCATTATGAAATATAATATGTAGATATATTTAAGCATCCACTGTATAAAAACAAATAATCACTCATTTTATCCTACAACAATAGGATATCTTGCTTACATAAATAGTTAATTCATTTTAATGTATTTCATGATAAAATTGGTGCTTAATGATACAAAGAAAAATTAAAGATATGGGAAACTAGAAATTAATAAGACTTATTAAACACATCAGGTTGATTGGAATGCATTGGAACATAGGATACATGAAGATTTTTAATTGGAGTATGTAGAATTAGAGAAAAAGAGGATGAAGGATTGATGGCTAGCAAGAAAGTGAAGAATGGGAAAATGTAACTGCAATTAGTCAGTTTATTGTCCATGTTAGTTGGATTTTTATTTTATTTAATTTTAGCGAGATTCGAACCGCTGACTACTTGCCCAACAATTCTTTGGCGAGGGCAACTTATAACTGCTCCAAATGAAGCTTCTCTGAATTATGTTCAGAGAGGAGAGTTATATTTTGAGGCCCTTGTTTTTTGGGGCAGCCCTATACGGTCGCACATGTGGCACAGGTCAAAAACTGCCCCTAGATAAGCTAAATGTGTCAAAATAATTAATTATGAAATTTAAATTACTCATAGCCTAATATAAAAAAAAAATATAAAAAGAAAAAGTACATATATGAACTCGTCCATTAGATTGAATGAGATATACTCCTCCAGTTTTTATTAGTATACCTGTTTTACTTTTAATACTATTCACATGCATGACTTTCACTATCTCCACTAGTGGGAAAAAAACCTTAAATGTCACAAGCTAACTGATCCGGTTCTCACAAAACCGGATCAGTAAGTTCAACATTTTTTTTTTACAATTTTTTAGCCATTAAACTGATCCGGTTTAGAGGAGAACCGGATTCGTTTTTGTTAACTGATTCGGATCTCCTCAGACCGGATCCGTTTTTCTGACCCAAAATTTTTTCCTTGGCCCAGCGATCTTCTTAAATAAGCGTACAAAGGCCAAACTCCCAACCCCTACTCTCTCTCTCTCTCAACCTCCCTAATTCTAAACCTAATTCCCTCTCTCAATTCTTTCCTCCTGCCTTAGCCGTCTTCCCTCCTCCCTCCTACCTCCTTGCCATTCCAACGACCACCACCAACGAACTCCCTCCTCCCTCATGCCTTCGCCAACGAGCTTCTTCGTCCGTCCTTTCTCCAACGACAGCACAGACAGCAACACGACACCAACGAATTTTGTCGTCGGCAAAGTCATTCTTCAATCGCCAAAGTCGTCGGCAAATTCGTCCCTCACCTCCATCGCCAAAGTCGTTTCTCACAACCTGAACTGAAGTTGTCGTCGCCAAATTCGTCCCTCTCCTCGATGCTCTCCGCCGCTTCTCGTCGTTTAGACCAAACGGCCATAATCAGTTCTCGTTTTTGTTTTTGTTTCGATTAATTTTTGTTTTTGTTATCTAGGGTTTCGTTTGTTTTATTTGCATTTATTTGCCTGATTTTTTTTTCTTTTTTTTATTTTATTTTGTCCATTGTAAAGTTGTATAAGTTTGGATAAAAATCGAAAGTTTGGCTGTTCTCGTGGATAAAGTTGGCTGTTTTCGTTGTAAAGTTGTAATTTCTATTGTTTTAATTCTCTGTTCAATGCTCTGTTCTCGTTTTTTTCTTCCTTTCTATTGTTTTAATTTCTATTAATTTCGTTTACTTTGCTTATGTGTTTGGCTAGAATTGTATAAAATACAATTCTATCAATTCGTTTGTTATATAAACCATCTGTGTGTTTGGCTGCAATTGTGTAAAAAAGGATTTCTAATTATCAAAACGTATTGTTTGCTGTAATTTAGAAAGAAAAAATGCAATTTTTTTTTGGTTTTTGGGGGCGGTCAACTGCTTCGGTTTTGGGTGAAAATCGGAGCCTTAACTGCTGCGGTTTTCACCCAAAATCGGATCGGTAAATGATTAACTTATCCGGTCTTAAACCGGATCAGTTAATCATGGTGAACTGCTGCGAGCCCATCCGATTCGGACCAAAACCGGATCGGTAAGCCCGGTTTTGACCGGATCGGATGGACTTTTTTCCACTAGTGCTCTTTTGATTTATTCTTAAGAAAAAAATATTGTCATGTGAAATCTTGTTAGAATCGTCTTAATGTGTATTATCCAAATATCATCTTTTTGTAATTTTTTTTTCTTATTGATAGTTAGAGATATTAAGGTTTAAATTAATGTCTCAATAAATGTGCTCCAAAAAATGAGTAAATTAATAAAAATCGGAGGGAGTGTTCTAGTTTTATCCACCCAAATAGCTAGTAAGTTCATAACATCCCCCCATTTTTTTTATTTGTTACGATAAGACGATTTAAACTAAAAAGCATGTGCACAATCTGAAAATTAAGAACCCGTACGTGTCATAATATCGAAAAGGTAAAGCATAGCTTCAAAAGGTTAAATCAAGAAATTAAAGATGTAAGGTACGGTTATTTATTAATTGGGTCGGAGAAGAAGGTTGGTTTGGTTTTTCTTTCTATTATGTGGTTTAGGATTTAGGATGTAACTACGACCAGCTTTGCAGTTGGAATACAAATTTAAATCAGTATGAAAATATATAAATTTATCGCAACCTCTTACCTCTGCGGTTCTCGCGGTAAGGAACTTGGCACGTATATACTTGAAATATCAATACGTTAAAATGTTTGGGAATTGCTCAGAGTCGAGGACGAAAGTACTTGCCCCCCCCCTATGTCGAGTGTCAAGTCTCGAGTGTGTGGCAAGTACCACACCGTCAACTCTTTTTCCTGGGCAACCAATTTCCGTCGGAAGGAGGGTATCATCCCCAGTGCGTTTTTATTGGAAGCTGTCAATTTCTGCGTTTGAGTCAGGTCATCTTGGCTCGGGTCATGATGAGGATGGGTCATTGTACGTTGTTATCAATTCCCAATCCGATTTCTTTTATTTGAGTCGTGTTAACTCGTGTGAATTTGTTGAATTAGTCAAGGTTTGGGGTTGGCGATGTTAGGTTATTTCAGGTTTGGATATGGTTTAGATCTGGTCGTTATCGGATCTGGTACATTTATGATAACATCAAGTATATATTAGGCTAACCTCGGATGTGGTTATCTTGAGATTGGATTAAGTCAAAATGGGTAAGATTTGGTTTTGAGTTAGGTCCTTTTCAATTGCTTCAATATGAAGCTCCATTCAACCTGACTCGAACGAATTATTTTAATAGTTAAGTTTGCAGTTAATTTCGAGTTTGGATCGAGTCATTAACGCATTATTTATTTTTATTGTAGGTCGGTTACTCTTGCTATCATTTGATGCATATATATGATCTTGATCGGGTTAGATTGTGTTCGAATAAGGATCACAAGATCATCATTAATTTATCGAGATTCAAATATATTCTCTTACTTACCAAAACAAATTAAAGATAATTAATTTATCGAGATACTTAGTTAAAGGTTAGATCAAACTTTCACATTTTCGTCGTTTCATTTTCAAATATTCATCTCGATCTGTCATGGTGTCCCAAGTGATAGAAGGACCAACCAAATGACTAATTGAGATAAAACCACATCCATTAGTTTACTATTAGTCTCAAAATATATATATATATATATATATATATATATATATATATATATATATATGTGAGTTCATATGAGAATGCATACTTACATAAGAAATGAGAATGAATTTTACACGCTATAACTCTAATGAACAAGTGATGTAACTCTAATGAAAAAGTGGTGTAACTCCAAAAAAACAAAAATTAGAAAAAAAAAATTCGAAAAAAAAAAATTTTTTTTTGGGCTCAAAATTTTTTGGGGGTATAACTCTAATGAACAAGTGTTGTAACTCTAATCCAATCGTGTGGTTGAAATTCATTCTCATTTCTCTTGTAAGGAGCATTCTCATGTGATCCTGCCCTATATATATATATATATATATAGGAATAGGATCACGTGAAAACCACTCCTTATGCTGAAAACTGCAACATAAAATGAGCAAAAAGTTTCTGAAAATGAGCAAAACGATAAAATGAGCAAAAAGTTCTTAAATTGAGCAAAAATATAAAATGAGCAAAAAGTTCTTAAATTGAGCAAAAAATTGTCAAATGAGCAAAAGAATCTTAAAATGAGCGAAAACGTAAAATGAGCAAAAAAAATATAAAATAAACAAAAGTTTGTAAAATGAGCAAAAATTTCGTAAAATGAGCGAAAGTTTGCTAAAATGAGCAAAAGTTTCTTAAAATGAGCAAAAACTTAAAATGAGCAAAAATCCTAAAATGAGCAAAAAGGTCGGTTTTCAGTTTTCAGCTTAAGATTAGTTTTCAGTAGATCCTACCTATATATATATGTATGTATACATATATATATATGTATGTATATATATATAGATATGTATGTATATATATATATATATATGTATATATATATATATATATATATATATATTATATGTAATATATATATATACACCCATATATATACATATATATATATACACCCATATATATATATATATGGGTGTATATATATATATATTACATATATAATATATATATGTATATATATATATATTACATATATATATATAGGAAAAATTGACAAGGGCGGTCCCAACTATGGGCGCCCTTCCATAAAAGGTCCCAACTTTCGATTATTCCACACCAGTCCCAACTTTGGATGGTGGTTTACAATAACGGTCCAAGTGGACAGGTTACCGGTTTCAGAGGTTATTTTTTTAAAAAATAAATATTTACTGGTTTTAGTGGATGTTGTTTCAAGGGAAGGGGTTTCAGGGGAAAGGGAGGGGATTTATGGGACAGGGGAGGGGCTGGCGGGGAAGGAGAGGGGGTTTCAAGGGTGGGGTGGCGGCAGTGACTACCCGACATCAGCATCACAGGCGGAGGAGACAGAGAGGCCAGAACAGCAGCCCTGTAACAACAACCACACAGCAGCAACAACAACAAGAAAGTGGATGCGGCAAGTGGTGGTTCAGCTCCGGCGAGAAAGGCAGCGTCAGTACCACCAAGGGGAAAGAGAGAGAAACAGTGCTGCTATACCCCTAGTTCACGCAATGCTAGTTCACGCACCAACAACCAAATCAAGGCAAACAGAGGAGAGAGAGTTGGGGTAGTTTTTCTCATTCTCGTGCTCTCGCCACACGGCCACACTCCACCTCACTCTGTCTCTTTCCTCCCCTCACATTCTCTCTCTGTTGTAGCAGTTGCTGAGCAGTCAGCATTAATGGCCGATTTCGGAAGAGGTTACAACGTTCAAACTCCTCGAATTTCATCTGACTCTACACACCACACTGGTGAATTCTTCTTCGTTCTGTTTTTAAGTTTTTCAGTGCAATTTTAACAACACAACTAGCAGGCCAAAGAACCTAAAACGCTCAAAGTTCCCCCAATTTAGCCCTAGATTATCGATTATCAATTATTTTGTTCCATATCCGCTGGATAATCTACATTTTATTTGTTTTTCCAGTTCGCAAACTCAATCAACTATTTTTTACTTTAAAATTAATTGTTCTCGTGCACTACGTTCAGCAATCTTATATGAGCGTATTTCAGACGAAGATTGATCAAATTATCTTCTGTGATTTTTTATTGCTTTTGTGTTTATGTGAGAATTGTTTCCTCCTCTTTGGAAATTTAGAATCAGTATCTCAGGACATTTGCATTTCATACTGAGAAAACTATTTAGAATTCAGAAGTTTAGTTGAGGGCCATGAGAGAAACGGGGGCGGGAGGGTGGCTGGGCTCCAGCGAGCTGGCGACAGGGAGGCAAATATTGACGGTTTCGGGGACGGGGGAGGGGTGGTGGGCACTAGAGGAGGTTTTGAGGGCTGGGAGGGGGTGACGGGGTAGGGGCGCGGGTGAGTGGCGGGGTAGTGGAGGAGTTTCGATGGCGGGGGAGGGGAGAGGGTGGCAGAGGTGGCAATGGTGGTGGTTTCAAAGGTTTACCTGTTGTAGCAGGTTAGGTGACCTGCTAGGACCGTTATTGTAAACCACCACCCAAAGTTGGGACTGGTGTGGAATAATCGAAAATTAGGACCTTTTATGGAAGGACGGCCATAGTTGGGACCTCCCTTATCAATTTTTCCATATATATATGTGTGTGTATATATATATATGTGTGTGTGTGTGCGTATATATATATATATATATATATATATATATATATATATATATATATATATATATATATATATATATGTGTGTGTATAAATGTGTGTGTGTGTGTGTGTATATATATATATATGTATGTATATATATATATATATATATATATATATATATATATATACATATATATATATATGTGTGTGTATAAATGTGTGTGTGTGTATGTATATATATATATATATGTATGTATATATATAGATATATATATATATATGTATATATAGATATATATATATATGTATATATATATATATATATATATATATATGTTTATATGTATATATATGTATGTTTATATGTATATATATGTAGATGTATGTATATCTATATATGTATGTATGTATATATATGTATAAAATGGACCATCAGGGTATCTAATAATTTCTTATTCAATAATTTTTTCGTTTTTATTCATTATTCTGATTGTTCAATTATTCTTTCATATTCTATTTCTATTCTTTTTCTTAAAAGTAATTCTGGAAATAACTGTGAATATTCTTTAGTTATCTTCTTTTCTAAAATTTCATAACCTTGTTCTTCTAGTTCTATTGGTATTCTAGTATTACTAGACTCTGGTTTATCTAAATCATTTTTACTTTCTTTTTGTACTCGTATAATTAATAAAATATTTGTATTTATTATCTTTAGATTAGTTCCTAAATTTTCTTCTTTTTCTAGTTCACTCATAAGCATAAAGTTGATTTTCTATTTATCGTATAATTATTATAATCTTCTATTATTTTCTTAGCTACATCTTCTTGTTCTTTAATTTGCATTTCTAGTAGTTCTATTTGATCATCAAAAGGTTTTAACTCTTTTTCAATTTCTTCATAGTCATAATTATCATTTAATGTTGCTTGTTCTAATATTTGTAGTTTATTAATAATAGCCATTTGTTTTTGATTTCTTAATTCTAAATTTTTAATATCAGATTGCATAATTGATATAAAATATTCCCAATTAGCTCTTTTCATAGCCCTTTTTACTTGTGATTTAGTACTCATTCGTATAACGAATTTTGTAAGTCTCTAAGTTCTTGTTTAGCTATTAAATTTCTATTTTTCTTGTCTTGTAACTTAATTAAATATTTTCTCAAAGCATTTTTTATTTCATTATCTTTTCTTATATAGGCTTCATATAAATAATTTTCAAATTCATCTATTTTATCTTGTATGATTCTATTCTGAACATTTAATATGTTATTTCTTGTTTCTATATGATCCTTAACGTTTTTTATTTGTGTTTTAATAGTCATAACGAATTTATTAATTGTTTAAGTTCTATTAATATTTCTGCTATTATGAATTGTCTAAGTTCTATTTGTTCTAATAGTTCTAGTATTTTTCCAAGTTCTGTTTGAATTTTCGAAAGTTTTTCTTTTTTATTTTGTTCTTCTTGTATCGATTTAAGTAGAGAATATCTTTTTTCAGTATTTTCTAGTACATATGCTTTATGTAGAAGAATATTATAAATATCTATTTGGTCTTTTACTCTATTAATTTTAAATAATAAAGCATAATTTATCCATTCAACAATTAGTTTAACATTCTTATGTTTAGAATTCATAATATGATAAGCAAATAATCAAATAAATAGGTAAATAGTCTGCTTTGTTATGAACTTTCTTTAAAGACTCAATCCCTTTTGCTCATAATAAACCTTAATCGGTTAATAACAATTCTATCAACTTTCATATAAGTACTGCTAATTCGCTTTGACAACCCTTAAGCACTTAAGCAGATTAAATAAATTCATGTTTTTCAACCTCACCACATAGGTTTTATGCTTCACGCCCTCAACGCCTTCTCATTCCTTAACGGCTAAACGGGCTTCTGCTACCAATTGTCTTTTGGTTTCTAAACATGATTTTACTTAATCGGGCAAAGCATAAATAAGATAGCATACATCCTATATGAAATTATAGAATTATTTTAACAGATCTCAGTATTATTATAAACTAGGGGATTGAATTTAAATTCAGTTCATAAGAAAAAGGATTACCTTATCTACTTCCATAATTATTTGTAAAATATCTTGAGGAATAAGCCCTAGGTAAATAGCGCTGGTCTTGTGAATAATAAGCTCTGATACCAACTATGGGAGAAGCTTAATTATTTTAGAGTTGAGAGAGAGAAGGAGGAATTTAAGAGAGTAGTAGAGAAATGGGGAGAAGCTGATGATGCCTCTTGCTTCCCCAACTGTTCTTCTTTATAGGCAAAGCTATTACAAGCTATTACAAGTGCCGAACCATTTTACAAAACTATTCATACTATTACAAATACTATTTGCTACAGTGAAAGTGCTACAATAAAAGTAATGTTCACACTATTCACTATTCACATATTTAACATATTTTGCGCCGCCTATCTTTTGTCGTATTACAACTGTTATAACATTTATCTATTACATGATAATTTTTACAAACGTATCTCTATCCTTTATCTTTTAGTAGCTGCTTAACAGGTGTCTTATACTTATAAGGTGTGCTCAATCTCTGTAGTAGATGCTGCTATATTAGATGATTCAGCTCCACAGCTATCCATATCTTCAATTATTGGTACAGTCATTTGTTTAACTCCACACATTTTACTTGAGTGGTTATTATTCTGCTGCATCCAACTGCAATATCTATTTAAGGTATCTTCAGTTAAGAAATTCCTGGGTATATATCGTGTAACTGGTTCTTGATCCGGATGGAGCAGGCTCCATACCCATGATTTGATAGTTTCGACCGTATCATGGCCATATGTTTTGCTTTGAGATATAATTAATGTATTTAAATCTCGATGATTTATCCAAACATGAGTCTTGACCATGGTAATCAAGGCTTCATAAATTGCTTTTATTTTTACTGCTCTTTTTTCTCTAAGGAGATCTGGTATTGCATTTCGGTTTAACTTTGGCTGAGCCTTAATTTCTTCGGGAAGGATAAAATTTGCTGTACAGCCCATTTTAACAACCCTAATACATTGTTTTATTTCAGAGAAAGTAGCTTCGCCTGGGGCAGTATAGCATCTTACAAAAATCATAGGAGATTTTGTAATATGCAAGTAACTTTTAGCTCCTTTATATAGATCAGGAATTGATGATAGCTCTTCTCCATTCATTGTATATACTGAATTAAGAAGGCCATAATCATATGCTGCCTTGATTAAATTTGCATTGCAACCGGGCAATGCTATTAACTCGTTTATCTTTTTTAAGGGGTTAGTAACATAACCTCCTTCTATTTCCCCGTGGCGGTCTTTTGTGGTAAATTCTGGGACGGTATTTCGTTTGTTAGCAATAAATAAGAAATTATCTATATATTGGCGAACCAAAGGAGATATAGTTTGTTTGGTTCCTAAAGTTAGTTTTTCTTTGAAAGATGTAGTATCTGGTACTAGGCTGGGAAAGTTTATTTCATTGATAGCTGGTGAAGGGTTATTGGCTTGATTGAGGTAATAAGTTTGTAAGGACATATTTTTTAAGAGAGGAGAACTAACGTTTTTTGTAATAAATCGACTTTTATATTTTTGGCGAGTGCCAATATCTGCTTGCTCTATACTAGAATTACTGGAAGTGGCTTCTTTTTTCATTGAAGCAAGTTCTTCCATTAACTTTTTGAGTTGTATCTTGAGCTTTTGATTTTCTAGAACCAGTTGTTGAGCTATTACTTGAGAGATAGTCTGCAAAACAATTTTCGTTAGTTTTCAATAATTCAATATAAAATTCATACTGATTGATGTCTGTATTATTCGATTTATTTATTTTCTTGTAATAGAATCTTGTAAATTTTGGGTTAACCAACTTCTAACAGTTCTATTATCTGTTCTAATTATGAATTTACTATAAAATATATAACATTCAAATTTTTTGATTCCATATTTTACTGCTTTTAGTTCTTTTTTATTTATATCCCCATTGATTTCATTTGCCTTAAAAGTTCCTGAGTGATACCTACAAACATATTCTTTTTTATCATTTTTATATCTGTATTTTAATACTGCTCCGTAACCGTTATTGGTTTCACTAGCATCTGTTTCTACTATCCATATAAATTCTTTGTCTTCATCAGGAAAACTTAGTTTTGGTAACTTTTTGACTAAGTCTTTGATTTTTTCTAGAATTTTTGTATCAGTATCTTCCCATCTAAAATCGTAGTCTTTCTTTTGTTTTTTAGTTAATGGTTCGGTATATTGTGATAATTTAGGGATAAATTCTCTAACCTGATTTACTATTTCCTAGGAATTTTTGTAATTCTTTCTTAGTATTTATTTCCTTTTGAAACTCAATAATTTTTTGAGCTATATGATCTTGCATTTTTATTCCAACTTTATCTATTTTAAATCCTAAGAATTTAATATGTGTTTTAAATAATTCTATTTTCTTTTTACTTAAAACTATACCACTAGTTTTAATAATTTCTATAAACTGTTCTAATAACTTAAAGTGTTCTTCTTGTGTTTTTGAATAGATTAGTATATCATCAATATAAACTACACAATTTGAAAACTGATTTAAATATTTATCCATGAATGCTTGGAATCTTCCTAGGGCATTTTTATATCCAAAAGGTAATACATTCCATTCATAAAATCCATTAGGGACTTTGAATGCTGTTAGTTGTTTAGAATCTTCGGTTAGCTTTAATTGGTGAAAACCACTTTTACAATCAAACTTTGAAAAATAATTGTATCCTTGGATTTGCGTCATTTTAAGTATCTTATTTGGTATAGGGTAATTGTATGTAATTGTTTTTTCATTAAGAATTCGATAGTCTATAACCATTCGTGTTTTACCTCTTTTCTGTTCAGAATGATTATTTACTATAAAAGCACTGCTACTATGTTTTGAATTACTAGGTCTGATCAATTTTCCAGCTAATAGTTCCGTTATATGCATTTTAAATTCTTTTTCATCTCTTTGTGTATTATTAAAAGGTTTTTGTGATATTATGCTATTTTGGTCTTTCAATGTCATTTTTATTTCTGTTTTATGCTTATGCCAATTTTCTAAAGGATTATCACTACATAGTTCTTCTAATTGGGCTTTTAAAGGAGTAAGCTTATCTAGATTGAGTATACCAATTTCTATAATTTCAAAGTTATTAATATTTTCCTTCTTGGTTGTCATCTTTTGGACTAATTTAGCTTCTTCGCCTATATTACATTTTTCCCATTCTATTGGTATTCGTTCTCTATTTTTGACTATTTTAGCTCTTAACTTATGTTTACAAGGAGTAAATAATGTAACAAACTCTTTACCTATACTAAATGGTTTATATTGGTAAAGAAAGTTGGTTCCTAGTATTATGTCTTTTCCTATTAATTCGAAACAGTATACTTTACATATGATTAATATTTTATTCCAAATTTGTATTTTTACATATGTTTGGTGTAGAGTAATGCTACTACTATTATTATTAAATCCATTGATTCTAAATGGTGTGTTTAATTTTTTTCATTCTGGTAAACAATTTTCTTTCATTATTGTTGGTTGTGCTCCTGTATCTACCATTGGTGTATAATATCGACTTTTATATCCTTCAAAGATTATTTTTATAAGTATATAGGTTAAATTACTGATTTTTATTGAGAATTGCTAATTCATTACTCATTTTATATAATCTTTGTTCTAATATTTCTATGTCTCTTGTTTTCTTTTGTTCTTTTTCAGATAATGTTCTTGTACTATCTCTATGACATCCTGCAAATATTAGGTATTGCAGTTTTTGAGTTATATAGGCTTTTTCTTCTTTTGCTATTTCTATCTGTTTTTGTAATTTTATTAATTCTATTAAACTAGGTATAGTGCTACTCATTTATTATTTTGGTTTTATATAGAGTTTGGTTATAAGTAAATTTAAAGTAATCTGGTTCTATTGTCCATGGTTTAACCTTTTCTAAGAAGTCTTTTCCTAGTATTATCTTATTGTTTAATGTTATGACATAGTCGATATTTATATCTTGTAGTGCAATTTTTGTTGTTAATGTAATTAATCTATTAAAATTTTCATTAATGTTAACTATTTGGTTTGACAGTTTGTCTAATGGTATATAATTACTTTCAGTATTAATATCTAATTGTGCTGTTAGATTTTTTGTTCCTATTTGTATGATTATATAATATTTGTGTGCTTTTCATTGAATAGGTAGGCTGTCAGTTAAATCTCGTTTAGATTTAGAAACGCTTAATCGTTTCTTTACTATTTCTAAATCTTCGTAGTTTGGTTTAGAGTATAATTTTAATCCTTTTTCTATAGGTAATATAA
This sequence comes from Beta lomatogona, assembly GCA_947646795.1. Taxonomy (NCBI): domain Eukaryota; kingdom Viridiplantae; phylum Streptophyta; class Magnoliopsida; order Caryophyllales; family Amaranthaceae; genus Beta; species Beta lomatogona. Next base: position 371,568 of record CANSNZ010001120.1, read on the forward strand.
GATCTATAAAAAGGGCATCTATAGTAATTGGTCTTAATTTGTTTTTAGTATAAACCCGATGTTGATCTGTTAATATATAAGCATTCTTACATTGTACTGTCATAACTTTTGATCCAGTTGTCATGTTTATTCCATCTAGTTTCCAATATAAGACTAGTGCCTTTTCTATATTTTGGTCAGTTAAACTTATAGAATAATTAGGCTTAATTATGAATCTAACTTTCTGATAAATAAAATTTCCTTTAAGTTGTGCTATAATGGCTTGTTCTATTGGTTCTTTGATTCTATCATCAGCTAATTCTAATTCTAAGGGAGTATCTATTCCTTCTTTAAAACAGGCTTTTATTATTATTTCTATGGCAGCTAATTCTACAAATCTAAATGTGATTGTTTATTTTTTAATGTGTTATTAATTTTGGTTATATCTTCATTTAGCACTTCTTGTGTTATTAATGGGACTCTAGTATTACCTTGTACTTGTGTTATATCTATAACATGTTCTCTATCAGCTATAACTAAATATTTTTCCTTTTTCTTTTTGAAATACTTAGTTAATTTAGCTAGGTTAAATTTTTTCTTTTCAATAATCTTTTCGGGGGACAACGTAAATCCTTCATACTTTAATGCATTATATTTTTGTAAGTAAAAAATGACTCTTTGATTTTTATGTTGTACTGTTATATCTCATCGTAATCAACTTCGTGTAACTCTTTATTCATTATCATCAGTTTCAGTATTATCTTCCTCTTCACTATTTTCATCATTACTTGTTTCATTAATTTCGTCATTATATATTTCATATTCGAACACATATATTTCTTCATCTGGTGGTATATTGGTTTTACCTAGTTCATATTCTGCTATATGGAGTTCAATGAAATTTACATTTTTTGTATTTTTATTAGCATTTTTATTTGCTTTAGTTTTACATTCCTTTGCTATGTGACCTATTTGTCCACAATTATAACATCTACATCTTTATGGATTTTTAGCATATTTATATATTTTTCTTTTAATAAAATAATTTTTATTTGATCGTTTCTTATTTTTATATATTCCATATGGTTTGAATCTTTTATATCGTCTTCGCATCAATTTGGGTCTTTTTGCTTTATATCTTTTGTTTAATTTGTGACATCCTAATATGGGTATTTCATATCTTTCACAACAGTCACTAATTTTAACTTGTTTTCTAAATTCCTTATGGTTATTAACTTCAATACAATAATTTTTATACCATATTTGTAAAAATGCTATTTGTTCTCCTAAAGTTCCTGTTTTAGAATCTGTATAATAAGCTTGTTGTACCATAGTATTTATAGGTATTGGTAATTTTTCAAAATATAATTTTCGAAATACAGCTAATTGCTCAGGGGTTTCAGTTCTAATTCATAATAGTTCATCTGAAAAGCAAAATTATTTGTTTAGATCTTCTGGACACATGGAACATATTTGCATATTATATAATTGAGATTTACAATATTCTTTCCTAGCTGCTGCATATTTTAAATCTGCATTTGGATTACGAAATTCTCTTCGAATTATGTTTTCAACATTTGTGTTGAATTGGTCATCTCAATTCCTTCTGTCTTAGTACTTCGTAGTTCTGTTAATTCTGTTATTCCTATATTAATTAAAAAGCTTCTTGCTATTCCTGTTATAGTTGCTTCAATATAACTAGCTGCTGAACTAACTGGTATTTTAGCTTCTGTTAATTTTGCATTTATTCTAGATGTCCAATTTTGTATATCTATTTCAGCATTAGTAGAGCAATCTAGATTTAAAGTTTCTCCTGATTGGTTATCTCTGGGTATGTAATCATTTTCTAATTTTCTTCGATATTTCCATATATAGTCTTTATTTTTATGATTATAATCATATTTTTTCCTTTTGAAAGTAGGTTTATAACTTCTACTGGTTTCCATATAATCATAATCGTCATCTGTGTAGACCTTAGTAAGTACGTTAATTTTTTCTTCTTTTTCTGAATTAAAGTCTGATTCTAAATAATTTGAATATCTAAATTCTTGACTGGATTGTTCAGAATAAACTTCTTCATTGTTTTCGTCTAGAGTATTTATCTCTATATTATTTACTTTAAGTCGTTCTATTTCAATGGTTAAAGCTTCTATGGTAGTATTATTTATCGTGTCGTTATCTGATTCATTGATTTATGATATTTCATTGATGTCTTTAACATTACATATAAGCTGTTCTTCTATTTTATTAAACCTATTATTATATTCTATTTTATTAAACCCATGATACGGTCGAAACTATCAAATCATGGGTATGGAGCCTGCTCTATCCGGATCAAGAACTAGTTACACGATATATACCCAGGAATTTCTTAACTGAAGATACCTTAAAGAGATATTGCAGTTGGATGCAGCAGAATAATAACCACTCATGTAAAATGTGTGGAGTTAAACAAATGACTGTACCAATAATTGAATATATGGATAGCTGTGGAGCTGAATCATCTAACACAGCAACATCTACTACAGAGATTGAGCACACCTTATAAGTATAATACACCTGTTAAGCAGCTACTAAAAGATAAAGGATAGAGATATGTTTGTAAAAATTATCGTGTAATAGATAAATGTTATAACAGTTGTAATACGACAAAAGATAGGCGGCACAAAATATGTTAAATATGTGAATAGTGAATAGTGTGAACAGTACTTTTACTGTAGCACTTTCACTGTAGCAAATAGTATTTGTAATAGTATGAATAGTTTTGTAAAATGGTACGGCACTTGTAATAGCTTTGCCTATAAATAAGAACAATTGGGGAAGCAAGATGCATCATCAGCTTCTCCCCATTTCTCTACTACTCTCTTAAATTCCTCCTTCTCTCTCTCAACTCTAAAATAATTACGCTTCGCCCATAGTTGGTATCAGAGCTTACTATTCACAAGACCGGCGCTATTTACCTAGAGCTTATTCCTCAAGATATTTTACAAATAATTATGGAAGCAGATAAGGTAATCCTTTTTCTTATGAACTGAATTTAACTTATAATAATACTGAGATCTATTAAAATAATTCTATAATTTCATATAGGATGTATGCTATCTTAATTATGCTTTCCCCGATTAAGTAAAATCATGTTTAGAAACCAAAAGACAATTGGCAGCAGGAGCCCGTTTAGCCGTTAAGGAATGAGAAGGCGTTGAGGGCGTGATGCATAAAATCTATGTGGTGAGGTTGAAAAACATGAATTTATTTAATTTTACTTAAGTGCTTAAGGGTTGTCAAAGCGGATTAGCAGTACTTATATGAAAGTTGATAGAATTGTTATTAACCGATTAAGGTTTATTATGAGCAAAAGGGATTGAGTCTTTAAAGAAAGTTCATAACAATGCAGACTATATTACCTATTTATTTGATTATTTGCTTATCGTATTATGAATTCTCAACATAAGAATGTTAAACTAATTGTTGAATGGATAAATTATGCTTTATTATTTAAAATTAATAGAGTAAAAGACGAAATAGATATTTATAATATTCATCTACATGAAGCATATGTACTAGAAAATACTGAAAAAAGATATTCTCTACTTAAATTGATACAAGAAGAACAAAATAAAAAAGAAAACTTTCGAAAATTCAAACAGAACTTGGAAAAATACTAGAACTATTAGAACAAATAGAACTTAGACAATTCATAATAGCAGAAATATTAATAGAACTTAAACAATTAATAAATTTGTTATGACTATTAAAACACAAATAAAAAACGTTAAGGATCATATAGAAACAAGAAATAACATATTAAATGTTCAGAATAGAATCATACAAGATAAAATAGAAGAATTTGAAAATTATTTATATGAAGCCTATTGAAGAAAAGATAATGAAATAAAAAATGCTCTGAGAAAATATCTAATTAAGTTACAAGACAAGAAAAATAGAAACTTAATAGCTAAACAAGAACTTAGAGACTTACAAAATTCGTTACACGTATGAGCACTAAATCACAAGTAAAAAGGGCTATGAAAAGAGCTAATTGGGAATATTTTATATCAATTATGCAATCTGATATTAAAAATTTAGAATTAAGAAATCAAAAACAACTGACTATTATTAATAAACTACAAATATTAGAACAAGCAACATTAAATGATAATTATGACTATGAAGAAATTGAAAAAGAGTTAAAACCTTTTGATGATCAAATAGAACTACTAGAAATACAAATTAAAGAACAAGAAGATGTAGCTAAGAAAATAATAGAAGATTATAATAATTATACGATAAATAGAAAATCAACTTTATGCTTATGAGTGAACTAGAAAAAGAAGAAAATTTAGGAACTAATCTAAAGATAATAAATACAACTATTTTATTAATTATATGATTACTAAAAGAAAGTATAAAGGATTTAGATAAACCAGAGTCTAGTAATACTAGAATACCAATAGAACTAGAAGAACAAGGTTATGAAATTTTAGAAAAGAAGATAACTAAAGAATATTCACAGTTATTTCCAGAATTACTTTTAAGAAAAAGAATAGAAATAGAATATGAAAGAATAATTGAACAATCAGAATAATGAATAAAAACGAAAAAATCATTGAAGAAGAAATTATTAGATACCCTGATGGTCCATTTAATACACAAGACTAATCAAAATAGACAATTTGCTGAAATTAGTGAAGGCACATTTTATCTAATAAAAGATAGAAAACAAGTGATACTAGAAAATGAATTTGATAGAGAAAGAAGACTAGCACTAGAAAATAATTTCGTACAAGTAACTAATATAGAAAGTAGCTAGCAAGACAATAAAACAATCAATGACATCTACAAGAAATTAGAAAAACTAGAGAGAAAATATGATGAAAGAATGCGAAAAATGGAAGAATCTATTAAAATAATCCATATTAATACTAAACAAATATTAGACAAAGTCTACAGAGTAGAAAACAATTTTAATGAAGAGATACAAAATCTTAAAATAGAATATAATAATAGGTTTAATAAAATAGATGAACAGCTTATATGTAATGTTAAAGACAACACTAAAATATCAGAAATCAATGAATCAGATAACGAAACGATAAATAATACTACCATAGAAGTTTTAACCACTGAAATAGAACGACTTAAAGTAAATAATATAGTAGTCTATGTTTCTCCTTTTAATTTCAAAAAAAAAATATATAGAGATAAATACTCTAGACGAAAACAATGAAGAAGTTTATTCTGAACAATCCAGTCAAGAATTTAGATATTCAAATTATTTAAAATCAGACTTTAATTCAGAAAAAGAAGAAGAAATTAACGTACTTACCAAGGTCTACACTGATGACGAATATGATTATATGGAAATCAATAGAAGTTATAAACCTACTTTCAAAAGGAAAAAATATGATTATAATCATAATAATAAAGACTATATATGGAAATATCGAAGAAAATTAGAAAATGATTACATACCCAGAGATAACCAATCAGGAGAAACTTTAAATCTAGATTGCTCTACTAATGCTGAAATAGATATACAAAATTGGACATCTAGAATAAATGCAAAATTAATAGAAGCTAAAATACCAGTTAGTTCAGCAGCTAGTTATATTGAAGCAACTATAACAGGAATAGCAAGAAGCTATTTAATTAATATAGGAATAACAGAATTAACAGAACTACGAAATACAAAGACAGAAGGAATTGAGATGACCAATTCAACACAAATGTTGAAAAAAAATTCGAAGAGAATTTGGTAATCCAAATGCAGATTTAAAATATGCAGCAGCTAGGAAAGAATATTGTAAATCTCAATTATATAATATGCAAATATGTTCCATGTGTCCAGAAGATCTAAACAAATAATTTTACTTTTCAGATGAACTATTATGAATTTGAACTGAAACCCCTGAGCAATTAGCTGTATTTCGAAAATTATATTTTGAAAAATTACCAATACCTATAAATACTATGGTACAACAAGCTTATTATACAGAACCTAAAACAGGAACTTTAGGAGAACAAATAGCATTTTTATAAACATGGTATAAAAATTATTGTATTGAAGTTAATAACCATAAGGAATTTAGAAAACAAGCTAAAATTAGTGACTGTTGTGAAAGATATGAAATACCCAAATTTGGATGTCACAAATTAAACAAAAGATATAAAGCAAAAAGACCCAAATTGATGCGAAGACGATATAAAAGATTCAAACCATATGGAAAATATAAAAATAAGAAATGATCAAATAAAAATTATTTTGTTAAAAGAAAAATCTATAAATATGCTAAAAATCCAAAAAGATGTAGATGTTATAATTGTGGACAAATAAGTCACATAGCAAAGGAATGTAAAACTAAAGCAAATAAAAATGCTAATAAAAATATAAAAAAATGTAAATTTCATTGAACTCCATATAGCAGAATATGAACTAGGTAAAACCAATATACCACCAAATGAAGAAATATATGTGAAACAGATAATGACGAAATTAATGAAACAAGTAATGATGAAAATAGTGAAGAGGAAGATAATACTGAAACTGAAATTTTACCTTGTTTTCTAAATTCCTTATGGTTATTAACTTCAATACAATAATTTTTATACCATGTTTGTAAAAATGCTCTTTGTTCTCCTAAAGTTCCTGTTTAGGTTCTGTATAATAAGCTTGTTGTACCATAGTATTTATAGGTATTTGTAATTTTTCAAAATATAATTTTCGAAATACAGCTAATTGCTCAGGGGTTTCAGTTCCTAATTCATAATAGTTCATCTGAAAAGCACAATTATATTTGTTTAGATCTTCTGGACACATAGAACATATTTGCATATTATATAATTGAGATTTACAATATTCTTTCCTAGCTGCTGCATATTTTAAATCTGCATTTGGATTACCAAATTCTCTTCGAATTATTTTTTCATATTTTTTCAACATTTGTGTTGAATTGGTCATCTCAATTCCTTCTGTCTTAGTACTTTGTAGTCCTGTTAATTATGTTATTCCTATATTAATTAAATAGCTTCTTGCTATTCCTGTTATAGTTGCTTCAATATAACTAGCTGCTAAACTAACTGGTATTTTAGCTTCTATTAATTTTGCATTTATTCTAGCTGTCCAATTTTGTATATCTATTTCAGCATTAGTAGAGCAATCTAGATTTAAAGTTTCTCCTGATTGGTTATCTCTGGGTATGTAATCATTTTCTAATTTTCTTCGATATTTCCATATATAGTCTTTATTTTTATGATTATAATCATATTTTTTCCTTTTGAAAGTAGGTTTATAACTTCTACTGGTTTCCATATAATCATAATCGTCATCTGTGTAGACCTTAATAAGTACGTTAATATCTTCTTCTTTTTCTGAATTAAAGTCTGATTCTAAATAATTTGAATATCTAAATTCTTGACTGAATTGTTCAGAATAAACTTCTTCATTGTTTTCGTCTAGAGTATTTATCTCTAAATTATTTACTTTAAGTCGTTCTATTTCAGTGGTTAAAGCTTCTATGGTAGTATTATTTATGGTTTCGTTATCTGATTCATTGATTTCTGATATTTCAGTGTTGTCTTTAACATTACATATAAGCTGTTCTTCTATTTTATTAAACCTATTATTATATTCTATTTTAAGATTTTGTATCTCGTCATTAAAATTGTTTTCTACTCTGTAGACTTTGTCTAATATTTGTTTAGTATTAATATGGATTATTTTAATAGATTCTTCCATTTTTTGCATTCTTTCATCATATTTTCTCTCTAGTTTTTCTAATTTCTTGTAGATGTCATTGATTATTTTATTGTCTTGATAGCTACTTTCCATATTAGTTACTTGTACGAAATTATTTTCTAGTGCTAGTCTTCTTTCTCTATCAAATTCATTTTCTAGTATCACTTGTTTTCTATATTTTATTAGATAAAATGTGCCCTCACTAATTTCAGCAAATTGTCTATTTTGATTAGTCTTGTGTATTTTAAATGGACCATCAGGGTATCTAATAATTTCTTCTTCAATGATTTTTTCGTTTTTATTCATTATTCTGATTGTTCAATTATTCTTTCATATTCTATTTCTATTCTTTTTCTTAAAAGTAATTCTGGAAATAACTGTGAATATTCTTTAGTTATCTTCTTTTCTAAAATTTCATAACCTTGTTCTTCTAGTTCTATTGGTATTCTAGTATTACTAGACTCTGGTTTATCTAAATCCTTTTTACTTTCTTTTAGTAATCGTATTATTAATAAAATATTTGTATTTATTATCTTTAGATTAGTTCTTAAATTTTCTTCTTTTTCTAGTTCACTCATAAGCATAAAGTTAATTTTCTATTTATCGTACAATTATTATAATCTTCTATTATTTTCTTAGCTACATCTTCTTGTTCTTTAATTTGTATTTCTAGTAGTTCTATTTTATCATCAAAAGGTTTTAACTATTTTTCAATTTCTTCATAATCATAATTATCATTTAATGTTGCTTGTTCTAATGTTTGTAGTTTATTAATGATAGCCATTTGTTTTTGATTTCTTAATTCTAAATTTTTAATATCAGATTGCATAATTGATATAAAATATTCCCAATTAGCTATTTTCATAGCCCTTTTTACTTGTGATTTAGTACTCATACGTATAACGAATTTTGTAAGTCTCTAAGTTCTTGTTTAGCTATTAAGTTTCTATTTTTCTTGCCTTGTAACTTAATTAAATATTTCCTCAAAGCATTTTTTATTTCATTATCTTTTCTTCTATAGGCTTCACATGAATAATTTTCTAATTCATCTATTTTATCTTGTATGATTCTATTCTGAACATTTAATATGTTATTTCTTGTTTCTATATGATCCTTAACGTTTTTTATTTGTGTTTTAATAGTCATAACGAATTTATTAATTGTTTAAGTTCTATTAATATTTCTGCTATTATGAATTGTCTAAGTTCTATTTGTTCTAATAGTTCTAGTATTTATCCAAGTTCTGTTTGAATTTTCGAAAGTTTTTCTTTTTTATTTTGTTCTTCTTGTATCGATTTAAGTAGAGAATATCTTTTTCAGTATTTTCTAGTACATATGCTTCATGTAGATGAATATTATAAATATCTATTTGGTCTTTTACTCTATTAATTTTAAATAATAAAGCATAATTTATCCATTCAACAATTAGTTTAACATTCTTATGTTGAGAATTCATAATATGATAAGCAAATAATTAAATAAATAGGTAAATAGTTTGCTTTGTTATGAACTTTCTTTAAAGACTCAATCCCTTTTGCTCATAATAAACCTTAATCCGTTAGTAACAATTCTATCAACTTTCATATAAGTACTGCTAATCTGCTTTGACAACCCTTAAGCACTTAAGCAGAATTAAATAAATTCATGTTTTTCAACCTCACCACATAGGTTTTATGCATCACGCCCTCAACGCCTTCTCATTCCTTAACGGCTAAACGGGCTCCTGCTACCAATTGTCTTTTGGTTTCTAAACATGATTTTACTTAATCGGAGAAAGCATAATTAAGATAGCATACATCCTATATGAAATTATAGAATTATTTTAGCAGATCTCAGTATTATTATAAACTAGGGGATTGAATTTAAATTCAGTTCATAAGAAAAAGGATTACCTTATCTGCTTCCATAATTATTTGTAAAATATCTTGAGGAATAAGCTCTAGGTAAATAGCGCCGGTCTTGTGAATAGTAAGCTCTGATACCAACTATGGGAGAAGCGTAATTATTTTAGAGTTGAGAGAGAGAAGGAGGAATTTAAGAGAGTAGTAGAGAAATGGGGAGAAGCTGATGTTGCCTCTTGCTTCCCCAGCTATTCTTATTTATAGGCAAAGCTATTACAAGCTATTACAAGTGCCGTACCATTTTACAAAACTATTCATACTATTACAAATACTATTTTCTACAGTGAAAGTGCTACAGTAAAAGTACTGTTCACACTATTCACTATTCACATATTTAACATATTTTGCGCCGCCTATCTTTTGTCGTATTACAACTGTTATAACATTTATCTATTACATGGTAATTTTTACAAACGTATCTCTATCCTTTATCTTTTAGTAGCTGCTTAACAGGTGTCTTATACTTATAAGGTGTGCTCAATCTCTGTAGTAGATGCTGTTGTGTTAGATGATTCAGCTCCACAGCTATCCATATCTTCAATTATTGGTACAGTCATTTGTTTAACTCCACACATTTTACATGAGTGGTTATTATTCTACTGCATCCAACTGCAATATCTCTTTAAGGTATCTTCAGTTAAGAAATTCCTGGGTATATATCGTGTAACTGGTTCTTGATCAGGTTGGAGCAGGCTCCATACCCATGATTTGATAGTTTCGACCGTATCGTGACCATATGTATTGCTTTGAGATATAATTAATGTATTAAAATCTCGATGATTTATCCAAACATGAGTCTTGACCATGGTAATCAAGGCTTCATAAATTGCTTTTATTTTTACAGCTCTTTTTTCTCTAAGGAGATCTGGTATTTCATTTCGGTTTAACTCTGGCTGAGCCTTAATTTCTTCGGGAAGGATTAAATTTGCCGTACAGCCCATTTTAACAACCCTAATACATTGTTTTATTTCAGAGAAAGTAACTTCGCCTGGGGCAGTATAGCATCTTACAAAAATCATAGGAGATTTTGTAATATGCAAGTAACTTTTAGCTGCTTTATATAGATCAGGAATTGATGATAGCTCTTCTCCATTCATTGTATATACTGAATTAAGAAGGCCATAATCATATGCTGCCTTGATTAAATTTGCATTGCAACCGGGCAATGCTATTAACTCGTTTATCTTTTTTAAGGGGTTAGTAACATAACCTTCTTCTATTTCCCCGTGGCGGTCTTTTGTGGTAAATTCTGGGACGGTATTTAGTTTGTTAGCAATAAATAAGAAATTATCTATATATTGGCGAACCAAATGAGATATAGTTTGTTTGGTTCCTAAAGTTAGTTTTTCTCTAAAAGATGTAGTAGCTGGTACTAGGCTGGGAAAGTTTATTTCATTGATAGCTGGAGAAGGGTTATTGGCTTGATTGGGGTAATAAGTTTGTAAGGAAATGTTTTTTAAGAGAGGAGAACTAACTTTTTGTAATAATTGCTTTTTTTTTTGGTGGAGAAGGGTTATTGGCTTGATTGGGGTAATAAGTTTGTAAGGAAATGTTTTTTAAGAGAGGAGAACTAACTTTTTTGTAATAATTCGGCTTTTATATTTTTGGCGAGTGCCAATATCTGCTTGGTCCATACTAGGATTACTGGAAGTGGCTTCTTTTTCCATTGAAGCAAGTTCTTCCATTAACTTTTTGAGTTGTATCTTGAGCTCCTGATTTTCTAGAACCAGTTGTTGAGCTATTTCTTGAGAGATAGTCTGCAAAACAATTTTCGTTAGTTTTCAATAATTCAAGAGAAAATTCATACTGATTGATGTCTGCTATTATTCGATTTATTTCTTTTCTTGTAATAGAATCTTGTAGTTTTTGGGTTAACCAACTTCTAACAGTTCTATTATCTGTTCTAATTATGAATTTACTATAAACTATATAACATTCAATTTTTTTGATTCCATATTTTACTGCTTTTAGTTCTTTTTTATTTATATCCCAATTGTTTTCATTTGCCTTAAAAGTTCATGAGTGATACCTACAAACATATTCTTTTTTATCGTTTTGATATCTGTATTTTAATACTGCTCCGTAACCGTTATTGGTTTCACTAGCATCTGTTTCTACTATCCATATAAATTCTTTGTCTTCATCAGGAAAACTTAGTTTTGGTAACTTTTTGACTAAGTCTTTGATTTTTTCTAGAATTTTTGTATTAGTATCTTCCCATCTAAAATCGTAGTCTTTCTTTAGTTTTTTAGTTAATGGTTCGGTATATTGTGATAATTTAGGGATAAATTCTCTAACCTAATTTACTATTCCTAGGAATTTTTGTAATTCTTTCTTAGTATTTATTTCCTTTTGAAACTCAATAATTTTTTGAGCTTTATGATCTTGCATTTTTATTCCAGCTTTATCTATTTCAAATCCTAAGAATTCAATCTGTGTTTTGAATAATTCCATTTTCTTTTTACTTTAAACTATACCATTAGTTTTAATAATTTCTATAAACTGTTCTAATAACTTAAAGTGTTCTTCTTGTGTTTTTGAATAGATTAGTATATCATCAATATAAACTACACAATTTGATAACTGATTTAAATATTTATCCATGAATGCTTTGAATCTTCCTGGGGCATTTTTATATCCAAAAGGTAATACATCTATACAAATATATTAAAAGGCGTGCGAAAGAAAGCTTATGTGACACGTGGCACTCTCCTCAACTTTCTAATGCAAATGTTTTATGTCTATGTGTACTCCTCACTTTAAAAAAAAAATGTGTAAGTGCAAGGTATCGAACACGTAACCTTTGAAATGAAAAGTTAGAGCTTAACCATCAATACACTATGAATTTGTTGTCTAATGTTTCAAATAAAATATGATAAAGTCTTGTAATAAGTATACTTAACTAAAAAGACTTGAATAAGTATATACATCTCTAGCACTCTCATTACGTAACTTACAAGAGAATATTAATGTCATATTCTCTTAGGGTTCGTTTTGTTCAACTTATTTTCACTTATATAAGATTTATAAGATAAAATAAGATAAGATAAGATAAGATAAGATAAGATAATATCAGATCAGATAAGATCAGATAAGATAAGATAAGATAAGATAAGATAAGATAAGATAAGATAAGATAAGATAAGATAAGATAAAAGATAAGATAAGATAAGATAAGATAAGATAAGATAAGATAAGATAAGATCATATCAGATCAGATCAGATAAGATTTTATAAGATCTTATAAGATTAAATAAGACAAAATAAGTTGAACAGAACAGACCATTACCACAATTCCTTTTAAGGTATTATTTTCAAACTCAAACCTTTCAATTTTTCTTTCTTATCACGTTGTGACGTGAATTTTTCAATTTCTTAATGGACAAAAAATACTAAAAGTAGCAAAATAAATTATAAAATTTAAAAATAATAACATATTAGTTTATTGTAACTGACCCGAGGCATCGCCCGGGCAAAAAAAACTAGTTCCATTCATCAAATCCATTAGGGACTTTGAATGCTGTTAGTTGTTTAGAATCTTCGGTTAACTTTAATTGGTGAAAACCACTTTTACAATCAAACATTGAAAAATAATTGTATCCTTGGATTTGCCTCATTTTAAGTATCTTATTTGGTATAGGGTAATTGTATGTAATTGTTTTTTCATTAAGAATTCGATAGTCTATAACCATTCGTGTTTTACCTCTTTTATGTTCAGAATGATTATTTACTATAAAAGCACTGTTACTATGTTTTGAATTACTAGGTCTGATCAATTTTCCAGCTAATAGTTTCGTTATATGCATTTTAAATTCTTTTTCATCTCTTTGTGTATTATAAAAAGGTTTTTGTGATATTATGCTATTTTGGTCTTTCAATGTCATTTTTATTTATGTTTTATGCTTATGCCAATTTTCTAAAGGATTATCACTACATAGTTCTTCTAATTGGGCTTTTAAAGGAGTAAGCTTATCTAGATGGAGTATACCAATTTCTATAATTTCAATGTTATTAATATTTTCCTTCTTGGTTGTCATCTTTTGGACTAATTTAGCTTCTTCGCCTATATTACATTTTCCCATTCTATTGGTATTCGTTCTCTATTTTTGACTATTTTGGCTCTTAACTTATGTTTACAAGGAGTAAATAATGTAACAAACTCTTTACCTATACTAAATGGTTTATATTGGTTAAGAAAGTTGGTTCCTAGTATTATGTCTTTTCCTATTAATTCGAAACAGTATACTTTAGATATGATTAATATTTTATTCCAAATTTGTATTATTACATTTGTTTGGTATAGAGTAATGTTACTACTATTATTATTAAATCCATTGATTCTAAATGGTGTGTTTAATTTTTTCTATTCTGGTAAACAATTTTCTTTCATTATTGTTGGTTGTGCTCCTGTATCTACCATTGGTGTATAATATCGACTTTTATATCCTTCAAAGATTATTTTTATAAGTATATAGGTTAAATTACTCATTTTTATTGAGAATTGCTAATTCATTATTCATTTTATATAATCTTTGTTCTAATATTTCTATGTCTCTTGTTTTCTTTTGTTCTTTTTCAGATAATGTTTTTGTACTATCTCTATGACATCCTGCAAATATTAGGTATTGCAGTTTTTGAGTTATATAGGCTTTTTCTTCTTTTGCAATTTCTATCTGTTTTTGTAATTTTATTAATTTTATTAAACTAGGTATAGTGCTATTCATTTATTATTTTGGTTTTATATAGAATTTGGTTATAAGTAAATTTAAAGTAATCTGGTTCTATTGTCCATGGTTTAACCTTTTCTAAGAAGTATTTTCCTAGTATTATCTTATTGTTTAATGTTATGACATAGTCGATATTTATATCTTGTAGTGCAATTTTTGTTGTTAATGTAATTAATCTATTAAAATTTTCATTAATGTCAACTATTTGGTGTGACAGTTTGTCTAATGGTATATAATTACTTTCAGTATTAATATCTAATTGTGCTGTTAGATTTTTTCTTCCTATTTGTATGATTATATAATGTTCGTGTGCTTTTAATTGAATAGGTAGGTTGTCAGTTAAATCTCGTTTAGATCTAAATTTTTAATATCAGATTGCATAATTGATATAAAATATTCCCAATTAGCTCTTTCCATAGCCCTTTTTACTTATGATTTAGTACTCATACGTATAACGAATTTTGTAAGTCTCTAAGTTCTTGTTTAGCTATTAAGTTTCTATTTTTCTTTTCTTGTAACTTAATTAAATATTTTCTCAAAGCATTTTTTAATTCATTATCTTTTCTTCTATAGACTTCATATAAATAATTTTCAAATTCATCTATTTTATCTTGTATGATTCTATCTGAACATTTAATATGTTATTTCTTGTTTCTATATGATCCTTAACATTTTTTATTTGTGTTTTAATAGTCATAACGAATTTATTAATTGTTTAAGTTCTATTAATATTTCTGCTATTACGAATTGTCTAAGTTCTATTTGTTCTAATATAAACCATTTAGTATAGGTAAAGAGTTTGTTACATTATTTACTCCTTGTAAACATAAGTTAAGAGCCAAAATAGTAAAAAATAGAGAACGAATACCAATAGAATGGGAAAAATGTAATATAGGCAAAGAAGCTAAATTAGTCCAAAAGATGACAACCAAGAAGGAAAATATTAATAACTTTGAAATTATAGAAATTGGTATACTCCATCTAGATAAGCTTACTCCTTTAAAAGCCCAATTAGAAGAACTATGTAGTGATGATCCTTTAGAAAATTGGCATAAGCATAAAACAGAAATAAAAATGACATTGAAAGACCAAAATAGCATAATATCACAAAAACCTTTTAATAATACACAAAGAGATGAAAAAGAATTTAAAATGCATATAACGGAACTATTAGCTGGAAAATTAATCAGATCTAGTAATTCAAAACATAGTAGCACTGCTTTTATAGTAAATAAAAATTCTGAACAGAAAAGAGGTAAAACACGAATGGTTATAGACTATCGAATTCTTAATGAAAAAACAATTACATACAATTATCCTATACCAAATAA
Organism: Beta lomatogona; assembly: GCA_947646795.1. Classification (NCBI taxonomy): domain Eukaryota; kingdom Viridiplantae; phylum Streptophyta; class Magnoliopsida; order Caryophyllales; family Amaranthaceae; genus Beta; species Beta lomatogona. The sequence continues at coordinate 387,241 of CANSNZ010001120.1, forward strand.
GATACTTAAAATGAGGCAAATCCAAGGATACAATTATTTTTCAAAGTTTGATTGTAAAAGTGGTTTTCACCAATTAAAGTTAACCAAAGATTCTAACCAACTAACAGCATTCAAAGTCCCTAATGGATTTGATGAATGGAATGTATTACCTTTTGGATATAAAAATAATTGAAGATATGGATAGCTGTGGAGCTGAATCATCTAACACAGCAGCATCTACTACAGAGATTGAGCACACCTTATAAGTATAAGACACCTGTACTAAATGGTTTATATTGGTTAAGAAAGTTGGTTCCTAGTATTATGTCTTTTCCTATTAATTCGAAACAATATACTTTAGATATGATTAATATTTTATTCCAAATTTGTATTTTTACATTTGTTTGGTATAGAGTAATGTTACTACTATTATTATGAACTCCATTGATTCTAAATGGTGTGTTAAGTTTTTTCCATTCTGGTAAACAATTTTCTTTCATTATTGTTGGTTGTGCTCCTGTATCTACCATTGGTGTATAATATCGACTTTTATATCCTTCAAAGATTATTTTTATAAGTATATAGGTTAAATTACTTAGTTTTATTGAGAATTGCTAATTCATTATTCATTTTATATAATCTTTGTTCTAATATTTCTATGTCTCTTGTCTTCTTTTATTCTTTTTCAGATAATGTTCTTGTAATTTCTATTTTTCTTGTCTTGTAACTTAATTAAATATTTTCTCAAAGCATTTTTTATTTCATTATCTTTTCTTCTATAGGCTTCATATAAATAATTTTCAAATTCATCTATTTTATCTTGTATGATTCTATTCTGAACATTAAATATGTTATTTCTTATTTCTATATGATCCTTAACGTTTTTTATTTGTGTTTTAATAGTCATAACGAATTTATTAATTATTTAAGTTCTATTAATATTTCTGCTATTATGAATTGTCTAAGTTCTATTTGTTCTAATAGTTCTAGTATTTTTCCAAGTTCTGTTTGAATTTTCCAAAAGTTTTTCTTTTTTATTTTGTTCTTCTTGTATCCATTTAAGTAGATAATATATATTTTCAGTATTTTCTAGTACATATGCTTCATGTAGATGAATATTATAAATATCTATTTGGTCTTTTACTCTATCAATTTTAAATAATAAAGCATAATTTATCCATTCAACAATTAGTTTAACATTCTTATGTTGAGAATTCATAATATGATAAGCAAATAATCAAATAAATAGGTAAATAGTCTGCTTTGTTATGAGCTTTCTTTAAAGACTCAATCCCTTTTGCTCATAATAAACCTTAATCGGTTAATAACAATTCTATCAACTTTCATATAAGTACCGCTAATCCGCTTTGACAACCCTTAAGCACTTAAGCAGAATTAAATAAATTCATGTTTTTCAACCTCACCACATAGGTTTTATGCATCACGCCCTCAACGCCTTCTCATTCCTTAACGGCTAAACGGGCTCCTGCTACCAATTGTCTTTTGGTTTCTAAACATGATTTTACTTAATCGGGGAAAGCACAATTAAGATAGCATATATCCTATATGAAATTATAGAATTATATATGTATATATGTATGTATATATATATATGTATATATATGTATATATATATATATATATATATATATATATATATATATATATATATATAAGGATGTTCTCATTGGTAACCTTATTGTATTGCAAATTATATTTGGTAAGCAATTTAAGCCCTTAATTCATAAAGTGACCTTATAATATTGTTTTTGTTACTAAACGTGACATTAATGACGTTTTACGTTAATTATTCCGTTAAATCTCATGTTTTTAGCCATTTAGTTCTAGTTTTGGTTAGTAAGTAACGAATTTACTAATCTACCCCGAATTAAACCCGGAATTAAACCCCCATCCTTCTTTTCCCCACCTTACACTATTAAACTTTTAAAAAAAAGGATCCTCCTTGTTCTCCAAGTTCTTTACAGTTTGAGAGCTCAATGTCAGTGAATCTCATGAACTCCTTGCGCGCAAAATCTGAGTTCAACAAGTGATTGGCCAAAAAACGACCCTCTTTCTTCTCCAAAATCTTCAGTGTGGTTGCGATCAACAAGGAAGACACTCACAAAAAAAAGTTTGAGTTCGACAAACTTAGGGTTACTATACCTTGTTAATTTCGGGTGAATTTTAAAGCAATTTCAGTCCATCTTCACTTCACTAGCATCATGTAAGTGAATTTTTCCCTGTTTTAAATTTTTGTCAATGATTTATTTCATTTGTTTGTATTTCTTTGTTGTGAAGTTGTGGTGCTCTGTTATGAAGGAAAATGTTGAATTTTGGTTCAAAAATTATGTTTTTTTGTTGCGTCATACATTCGTTGTTGTGGTTTTTGTATTCTGTTGCCATATAATTTCCTGAAAATTTTGAATTTTGTTTCAAAATTGCAGAATGTGTGATACAGTTGTCCTTGTGTTTCAATATAAAGGGTCTGATGTGGAAGTTGTTGTTGATGATGTTGATAAGGCAATGTTTGTGGACATAATCATTGATTATTGGGACAATGTTGCTAAACTGAAAACCCTAGTGCCTAAAAAACCCAAAGTTTGTGTATCTTTATAGAATGAAACACATTGAGATAGTAACAGATGCTGATATGGTTAAAATGTTCAACAATTTGCATGATAAGAATTGGATTAATGTATGGGTTGATGATGGTGAAACTGAGACAGATGCAGGTAAGGCAGGCAATTACTTTGAGGAAAACTCAGGTTAAGGGGAAAGCTCCTATGAATCTAGAAGTTGAACTACCAATTAAGCCAACACCTAGGAGAAGCCTTAGATATTTGGAGGTTCAGTTAGTTGATAAACCCTCAGATTCCAGGTCAAACCCAAATGTTGATAGTAATAGCCCTGATAGGGTATACAATGAAATGGGGGACATGGATGGTGTAGATTTAGGAATTCTGCATGCCTGTGAGGATAAGTGGGCAGACTTGGTTATTTCTCCAATTAAATCTAGTAGGGGTAAGGGTAAGGCCAAGTGCAAAATAAGAGGAGGTAAGAAACAGTTTGCAAGTGGAAATTTGATGGGGATATCAATCAATGAACCCTGTGAGAATGAGCATCAGCATTTGACCAATCATGAATCTAATAACCCAAAAGTTAGGGTTAGTTCAGTACCTGAGAGGTTGTGTTCCTCTAGATCATCTAAGTCCTCAGCTCTGATGAATAAAAGGGTTCCAAATACCACTGCAAAGAGGAAAGGCTTGGTGGTAACTTCAAAGGGTAAGAAAACAATAGACAATCTGAATAGGAGGAGGGAGTTAGCTTAGAGAAGACTAGCTAATTTGCAGGCTGACATCGGAGATGATGATGAGTTAACTGATGAGTCAGGTTATTCACCTACTGAGAGTGAATGCACTGATGTGTATGAGAGTGTAGTGGATAGTGATGATGATGGAGAGCAGGATAATGGAGAGCATGATGATGTTTCATATGGATCAATGGTCCAAGACTGTTTTGATCCTTATGAGGGACCTATCTGGGTAAATGAGGGTGGTGATGATGTTGTTGACTTAAATTTGGCCAAGGTGTATAGAAATGGAGAGATGTACACCCAGCAAGAATGGGGAAATATTTACATAAAGCCTTGGCAATTGTTTGCTGATAAACAACATTTAAGAGATGTGGTCAGGGATTACTGCATCCAATGTGGATTTTCTGTTGTCATTGACATGGCTAGCAACTTCAGATACACTGTTAGATGCGGTGATGATAAGTGTGAGTGGAGATTACATGATAGTAAGTTGCCTGATGGTAGCACATGGGCCATCAAATCCATTCAAAACCAAGAACATACTTGTCTGGGAGTTGAGACAAGGAATCCTATGGTCAGTTCAGCTTGGGCTTCAAGGGTCTTAATGGAAGATATTAGAGCAAACAATGACATATCTGCAAAGTTTATGAATAAACTTCTTTGGGACCGATTCAGGCAGAAATGTCCATTAGTACCCTATACAGGATGGGAACAATGACATTGCTTGAAATACATGGTGCACATGATGTTTCTTATGGCCATCTGCCTAAGTATTGTGAAGTGGTGAAAAGCACGAACCTAGGTTCAGCTGCATTTTGTGCATGGAAACCACCAAATTATCCTGAAAAGCCTCTGGCATTTGTATCCATTTTCATAGCTTTCAGGGGTGCATTAGATGGGTTGTTTGGTGGGTGTAGAAGTTTAATTGGAGTTGATGGCACCTTCCTGAAGGGACATTATGGTGGGGTGCTACTTTCTGTAGTAGCTTTTGATGGAAATAATGAATTATTTCCATTTGCTTGGGCTATTGTGTCTGGTGAAGACAATGAGACATGGAAGTTTTTTGTTTGGCATCTAAAAAATGTGCTACAAGACAGTGCGAGAGGAGATGAAAGGTGTATCATTTCAGATAGGCACAAGGTGAGGTATTTACATTTTTTTTAATGTTAGTTCAAGTTTTTTGTTCTTGCATTTGTTCTTAAATACATGTTATGTATTTACAGTCCATTGAAGCTGCATTCTCTGCTTTATGGCCTAAAGTGGGTAGAAGATATTGTTGCAAGCATTTAGCTTCAAATTGGAAGAAGGCCCATCCAGGCCCTTTGATGTTCAGCTTGTTTTGGAAGGCTTGTGGAGCCACTTCTACCTTCACATTTAAGAAAGGCATGGATCAAATTCAGAAGGTAAACCCTCAAGCTTTTGTTTGGTTGTCTAAGCTGGGTGAACAATCACGATGGACTAAGCATAAGTTCAAGCCAGATATCAAATGTGATTTGAACAAAAGCAACTTTGTTGAGAGTTTCAATGCTACTTTGGGAACTGACAGATGTAGACTAGTGTTGACACTCTTAGAAGGTTTGTTACTTTCCCTTAACAAACTTTTAACTGACATATTTTGGTTTGTTACTAACTTGTTTTTCATAATTGCTAGGGATAAGGAGGATTACTATGGTCAGGCTAGCCACAAGGAGACAAGTATGTGAAGAATGGGAGAGAGATGATGTTTGCCCAAACATCTTGAAAAGAATTCAAGTGCTTAGCCAGGATTCAAGAACCTGTCAAGCACATATCTATGATGATGGTGAATATGAGATTGTAGATGGGAAATCAGTGTCACCAGTTAGTCTTCACACCCAATCTTGTGCATGTAATGCTTTGCAACTAACTGGTATACCATGTAAGCATGGTCTGAGGGCTATACTTCATGCTGGGCTAGATCCTTTGAAGTTCATTGATGAGATGTACACTGTCAAGGTGTACAAGCTTGCTTATGCACAAGGTATCAAGTCAGTGCCAGACTTTGAACAATGGACTGACATTCATCTTCCTACTATTCAGCCACCAACAATCAAAAGGGGAGTTGCTAGGCCTTGTAGGAATAGGAAGAGAGCTCCGGATGAAGAAAGAAAGGGGAAGAGAAGCTGCACTGTTTAGTGTAAGAAGTGCAAGAGCTTAGGGCACAATGCTAAGACCTGTAAAGGTGGACCGACTATTGCACAAACTACTCAAAGCAAGACCAAGGGAAAGCAAGCAAGCAACAACCCTTCTTCTTCTCAACCAGTTCAAGAATAGAAATGGGGAAAGCAAGCAAGCAACAACTCTTCTTCATCTCAACCAATTCAAGGACAGAAAAGGGGAAAGCAAGCAAGCAGCAACCCTTCTTCATTTCAACCAGTTCAAGGGAAGAAAAGGGGACAGCAAGCAAGCCAAGAACCTTCCTCATCTCAACCAGTTCAAGGCAACAAAAGGGCCAAAATTTCAACTTCACAACCTCTACCAACCATTAAGCACCAACCGTTACTTCTTGTTTAGATTATGTGAACTTGTGAATCATTGTCAGTTTACATTTGAATCGGTAAGCTTTGTTTAAAACATGGTTTTTTTTTTGTTAAACTTCAAGTACCTTGAAGTTGGTATTTTGTTGAACTTGAAGGAATCAAAAGTTGGTCTGTTGTTGAACTTATAAGAATCAGAAGTACCTTAAAGTTTATATCTTAACAGTTTGTTTTGTTTAACTTCAAATAGCTTAAAGTTCATATATTGCAAATTCACAAAAATCATCTCCATTTAATTCATAAAGTTCATTGAAGTACATAACTAAGCTTCATTAATACATAACTAAACTTCATTAATACATTATGCAAATCAAAAGCACAAAGTACATAATAACAACCATTTTAACAAAAAGAGCAGTCGGATTAATGAAGCTTTGTAAAGTTGCCTTCAAATCAGCCACATCTTGACCCATGTCTTCCCTTCCTGGCCTTCCTTCCCTTCCTTGCTCACCATGACCAACAACTGACATATCTTGACCCACATCTTCTTCTGTAACCCATGAAAAGAACACACAACGCTTACACTTGTAGTAAGGTCTTTGTAGGTTGTTGATTGACTCTGAAATTCTGAATTCAGCAACTTTTGGAGGATGACAATAGCAACAACGAGCTTTAATCCATTTGTAGTTTCCAACGCTAGGTCCTGCTCTTGAATTCGACGAAGAAGATCTTGAATCAGCCATGGGAGATGGAGAATTGAAGAGGGATGACGCGAATTAGGGTTTCTCTCTCCACGAAATTATGAACAAACAGGGTTGGAAGTTTTTTGGGGAGAAAGGTTTAAATTTTAAGAGGGAAATGGAGGGTGGTTAGTAAATAACCATGGTTAAACCTTAAAAGCCTATAAAACACGAGATTTTAACTAAACCAGCTCATTAATATCACGGTTAATCAAAAATCGATACTACAATGTCACGTTGTGAAATAAGCTTTTAAATTGGTTACCAAATATAATTTGCAATACTACAAGGTGACCAATGGGAATTTTCCATATAAATATGTATATATATATATATATATATATACATACATATATATATATATATATATATATATATATATATATATACATATATATATACATACATACATATATATATACATATATATATAGTTAAGTTCATGTGAGAATGCATTTTTACATGAGAAATGAGAAAAGTTGTGAATCTAATGAATAAGTGATGTAACTCCAACCTTCAAAAAAAATGTTGTGACTCGAAGTGAAAACTTTTGTGACACAAATGATGATGTGATGTGACTCCAACCTTAATGTGACTCTAATGAAGAAGTGTTGTGACTCCAACCTTTAAAAAATATAAAAAAGATAAAAGTGTTTTATCTCAAAATAGGATTATATTTTTTCTAAAATGGATTACTATTTCGTTCTCATATAAGAAGTGTTCTCATGGGACCTTTATTCAAATATGTGAGTGTGTGTTTGTGCGTGCTCCCGCGCGCGAGTATGTGTGTATGAACGCGAGAACACTTAGTAGAAACTGATTTTTACCAATACACAATGGATCTTAGCTAAATTGTAGTAGTAGCAACAACAACCATACAAATAATGCATAGTAAGAAGTACTATTTAAGAATTAATAATAATAAAAATAACAGCAATAAAAACATACATAAATTAATAAATAACACCAGCAACAACAATAATTTAAAGGAAAAATTGAAAAGAACAATCCCAACTAAAGGTACCCTGACAAAAATAGTCCCAACATCAATTTAATATTATTCAGTCCAGACTTTAATGTTTCCTTTACAAAAGGGGTCCCAACTGGTTGGTTACTAGCTGAAGCAGGTAACCTTGGTTAATTTTCTTTATTTTATTTTTTTTCTTCTTCAACCTTTTTCTCTCTCCTCCTTACTTCTTCCCTCTCCCCTCCTCTTCCACCGCATAACCCTCCCCCTTCCCCAGCACCACCCCAAAACTCCCCATCCACCTCCCGTACCACTCCACAACCCTCCCCTACCACCCGAAACACCCCTAACCCCCTCCTATGCTACCCTCCTCCACCTCCTCTTATCCCATCCTCTGATGATCAACTAGAAACATGGAATAACAAAGTTCCAAAGCAGACATAATGTTGCAAAGTTCAGGGATTTCATCATAAGTAAACCCAAACCGTAAATCAATGCACCTTTTATTTCATCAAGATCATCATCAGTTAATCTTGTGAGAAACTTAGCCTGCGTCGGCGCTGTTAAAGCCAAACTACTCCATTTCCAGCGAGTTTTAGTGATGGAGTTTTCGGTCACCCACCCGCGAAAGAAGCTTTCCAGCTCCTCGCGGCGTACCGAATTCTCCATTAATGGGGCTTCCAGAAGTGTGTCCACCAGCTCCCGAAACTCGGTAGATCCCTTGCCAATGAAAGGAAATTCCTTCGACAATGATGGAGAATCTCGATTTTCATCTCCTTGAGTCCGGACAGCTAAAATTAAGGATGTTGGCTCAGAGGGACCCGGGACACAAGGAATCTTTGGGACAGGGGCTACACCACCTTCACTAGGCATTCCGTAAGAAAGACAAGGAAAGAAGGATCTCCCCAAGCTCACTCATTAGCACAAATCCAATCTCGATCCTGTAAAAACCAATGTAAGAATAGGGTGGTAGGAGGAGGGGGTGGTAGGGGAGAGGGAGGGAACAGGGTGGCATGGGAGGAAGGAGGGAGGAGAGAGACGAAGAAAGAACAATTAATGTAAAAATTCGAAAAGAAAAAGGAAAATGAGGGGTTAATATTTTTTTAAAATTGGCTTAGTAGGTAACATGTGACCCTGGACCACGTGTGTAAAGGACCCTCCAGAGTTGGGACTGAATAATATAAATTGAAGTTAGAACTGTTTTTATAAGGGTGCCCATAGTTGGGACTGATCTTATCAAATTTTCCTAATTCCAATCAATATGTATGTATTTATATAAATCATAATTTTTTCTGGAGTATAAATTGCTGTACTTAAGATTGTTATGTCCCGAATTTTTATTGAAATTAATAGTAATAAATAAATACTCCTACCATTTCTTTTTACAATTCGACTTATGTGGACCCGGTTCACAGTAAAATTAGTGTGCACCAGGCCCACGCACGTAACTCGGGACACACACTACTTGCTTATACTTTTCGAAATTGCAGAATCTCTCGATCTCTTCAATATTTCCAGAAATCCAAAATCTCTCGCTCTCTTCAAAATTTCTACAAATTATTCTATCTCTTCATTCAAATTATATCTCAATTTCATACAAAACCTAACTTTAAGAACATCTGTTTCAGAATCAAATTATTATTCTTATTTGATTCAATAATTCAAGATGAATATTGATTCGAAATTGATTCTTCAAAAATTTCCAGTTTAATTGAACAAATTAATAGTCGAAATTAATGGAAAATTCGAGTTTAATTGAGCAAATAGATCTCAATTAGACCATTGTCGCATGTAATATCGACGAACTAAATCGAAGCATTGAAGCATATAATATCGACGACGAACAACATTGCAATTCAATCGGAAATTGAGCATCAAGATCCAATAGTAATTGATCTCAATAATACATCAAATTTTGAAGGTAACATCATTGAAGTCAAGCAATACGTTTATTTGAATAAACAAAATAATAGCATTATAATTGTCTGTAGAAAATGTGGAGCTGTTTCATGTTGAGTGCGAAGATCAAATGATGAGCAATATGCTATAGTATCAACTGATTAATCTAATTCAGCTGCCATTCAAGGTAAGTTTCATAAACACAGTATATCATTCATTTGTTAACTATATGATACAAAATATTTCTATGTAATGCAGACTTATATCACAAAAACACATTATATCAGACAGAACGACACTATATCAAATAAACATGCTATATCACAGAGAAACACGCTATATGAAATACGAAAACACTATATTACGCACAGACACACTATACCAGATAGAAACACACTATAGCACAAAGAAAATACAAAAACACTATATTACGTTTAGACACACTATATCACACAAAAACGCACTATATTACACAGAAACAAACTATATCAGACAGAAACGCACTATAGTACACAGAAACAAACGATATCAGACAGAAACACAATATATCACAAACAAACACACTATATCCGACAAAACAGACACTATACACTCATACACTGAAACACACTGTATCACCTAGAAAGAGACTATAGTACACAGATTCACATTATCTCACAAATAGATACACTATATTAGAAATAAATACCCTATATCACAAACACACTATAGCACATATAAACGCAATACCACATAGAAACACACTATATCATTCAAAACGATATTATATCAAAAGTGACAATATTATCCTAATCTTTTATAACAGGTAATTGTACAATCATTGAATAAACATGAAATTGGAGGAGTTTTGCTTGGTCAAGTAAGACCAACTTTAGATGATATCCATGAGCTATATTGTCAGCATGCTGCTATAGTAGGGTTCAATGTTAGAAAATCCAAAAACAGAAAAAGAGGGGACATCAGTGGTCCAATAGAAGTACTATACCTACTCTGCTCAAGGGAAAAGGAATACTGAAAACAACGAAAAAGAAGAAGAGAATAATAAAGATATAATGACAAAAGAGAGCACTTCAAAACAAGGAAACACTAGTAGAGAAATGATAATCTGCGTCGGACCTGGGACCCTCATTTGCGTCGGACCCTGGTCCGACGGCACAGGCCTCGTCGCAGATGAAAGACAGCCATCTGCGTCGGATGCGAAACGACGCAATTAATCGAAGATTTGGGTCGCACACAACTAGCATGCGACGCAGATGTCCATCCCCCCATGCACCCACAACAGCCCTCAGCAGCCTCATCTGCGTCGCATGCTGTGCCATATGCGACGCAGATGAAGCATCATGTGCGTCGCATATGGCCTGCATGCGACGCAGATGGTGCTGCTGTGGGCTGCTGCGCACACACCCATCTCGGTGGTTGCTGATCTGGATGGGTGTGTGCAATTGCCCATCTGCGTCGCATGCGAGCCATATGCGACGCACATGATGCTTCATCTGCGTCGCATATGGCACAGCATGCGACGCAGATGAGGTTTTTTTTTTTTTTTTTTTTTTTCAGCTTTTTTTTTCAGCTTTTTTTGTTTTTGTTTTCGGCTATTTTTTTTTTATTTTCAAAACTAAGCAAACATTATGTTAATAATTATGAGCAGAAAATTCGGCAGAGTCTCCTTTGTAATTTGGACAACCCAAGAAATCGTTGGGAAATGTTTGCATATATATAACCAAAACCTGTTTCAGTACATCTCAATCAAGCAACCAATGTTGCAATCAATGAACCAACAAGGTTCAAGCAACCAATGTTGCAATCAATCAACCAACAAGGTTCAAGTAACAAAATATTATGCTAACCTACAAATACATACACTAACCATCAAACTTAGTGTGCTTCGTTAACGACCCGTACAAAGTATTCTGCAAAAAGTTGTTTGAGGTCGTTGATCTCATATATGGAGGATGGCTCAAGACTTGACGAAAAAGCCTAGAAATATATTAAACTAGTTAATATACTTTAAAATTCTATAAGTCTAAATAATGAATTTACAACATACATATACCTCATTCAAATTCTCTGCTTCATAGTATAAGCGGATGATTAGAAACATGTATCTCATCACGAAATAGCCGCATTCCACTCCTCCCGATTGTTGAGCACACTACACCAAATTTAAGATATATATTATAATCGAAAAAAAAAATCCTAAATAGAATTATAAAGTATCAAATACAAAACCATAAGAATTTTACCCGCATATATGTCCAAGACAATTTAGTTCCTTTATTTGATCCTTCAAGCCGCGTGTATTTTGTATATGCACTAAATATAGAGATTTTGTAACAATTAATTACTATAAACATTTATAAATTATTTAAAATATCATAAAATGCATGTAAACTTATTAACATGTATAACAACTATGAACTTACGTATTCAACGGTATCTTGATAGCTAACGATCTATCTTTCTTCATCGAATCAAATATATATACCGTTCTCTTAGATAGACAAATGACAAGAAGAATCCAATGATCCCTAAGGCATGAAGCACAATGTGATGTTTTATATATATAACCACAAGTTCATAAATATAAAACAAAGTAAAGATTAGTTGAAATAAAACATACTTTTCAAAATACGGACATAGGATGTAACGCATATATTGATTCGCTTTCATTGAACTTGCCATGTAGTTGATCACGACATCTAAGTGATTGCGTATCATGGTCGCTGAAATCATACTTGGACACATGAAACCAATATTATTATCTCCATGCTCCTCGATCGCTTCCGCCAAGTACCTAAGATCCAAACACTTATAGTTAGGAGAAACAATACCTATAAATAGCAATGTTAATTAGTTTAGAGTTTGAGAAATCTCACATCATAAATACTTGCAAAATGGATACATTAATCCATGCTCCCGTGAGAAGTTGAAAAACATCTTGTCGTGAGAGAATGGTCATATAATCTCTATCAAAGTTGAAGACGGTACCCCTCTGAACTTGCAACTGAAAAGGCTCATCTGAGGGTTTGTCGCAAAATATTCGGTGCATCTCCTTGATATTATCATCCATATCATCCAGTGTCAAGTCAATAAAAGGATCTACGTGCCTATGTGCAGACTCATCGGTGCAAGGATCACTACCAACTATTTTCTTCTTCTTCTTCTTCTTCTTCATCGCACCGTCTTTAGGTATATGTTCCTAATTCAATTTGACTTCTTTTTAATTCATATTATATATGTATATAGATTATTTCATATATAAATCAAGATTACTTAGTATACAAAATGAAGATTATTTAGCATATATAAATCAAAATTTTTTAGTGTATATATTTACATTTCTTAGTATATAAATCAAAATATTAAACATAAGTTACCTGATTATCTGAGACTAAAAATACCAACTCTTTCGGCCATTCTATGAATGAACTCTCGGCTTGACTGAGTTTGATGATGTATGGAGTAGGTAGTGGAACTAGAACTTCTGCGTAGTCTGAAAAAAAATCATCAATACTCACTGTCACGGCCGTAGAATGTGATGATGACTCCATTTGCGGATGTACGGTACCCTCGGCTACAATGATCAGTCCCGAGTTATCCGCTATTGCCAAACGACATGGAACCGGACTCTTAACATCCAATGAGAACACAATGTCATTAATTAAGTGTTTTACAAACATAATATCATAATCGTAGAAGATATAAAATAACTATATACCTGCAAGTTCACAAATGGATCATTGCCCCCCGAGTGACAGCTACTAGGATCAACTGGAGTGTGAGGATTTGTTTGGTTTGGTGCTTGAAGACCTAATTGCGCCGCAAAAGCCATCAACCTTTCTTGAACTATAGCATCAATCTTCGAGTTCATCTCTTGCATCGTCTGTTCTCTAACTCTTTGGCTCACTCTCGCCTCCAACTCCTGCATCTCCTCATCATCCATGCCCCTACCCTTTCGAGCAGTACTACTCCGATCAGGATCTCCCCAAACCGATGTAATCCCAATGCTACGCCCAGCTGTTAACACACGCCCAGGACGGTCTTTCCTCTATAGAGCACGGGATAGAACATCATCCATCCAACCTGGAACAAACTCTCCTTCCTTTTCTTTCCTTTTCCAATCATCCTGCATCAAATTCAAAAAAATCATATGATTAGTAGAGTTCTAGAATACGAGTAATTAGACAAGAATTTATCATAAAATTTGAAGAATTCTTACAATAGACTCTTTTATCTTTTGTGTTTCTTCATTAGGGAAGAAAAGATTTCCTTCCTTATCTTTTTTCGATCTAGCAAGAAGCCATGGCAAAGTTCGATCCGGCAAGGAGGAAATAATTAATGATGTAGATGAGTCAACAGATGATGTTGTAGAGGATTTAGGGATATACCCTTGGTCTTTCCAAACGGGAATCATCTCCGCATATGACTTTTGACCCAAAAAATGAGGATGAATGTTGGCAGCCTGAGACTTTCTTGCTCTTTCACTTTTAGGCTAATATGAAAACAAGTAACTAGTTAATATTCACAAAAAAAAAATTGATTATAACATATTATGTAGTTGTAACGTACATATTACATACCTTAAACTCCTTAGAGCTACACTTTTTCACGAATTCGTCCCAAATCCCTTTCGTGATGAAAGGATAGAGCACGTACGGTTGCATATCATTGTTAGGCCCCAGCCTCGTTTTTGTGATCCATCGACTCACTAATCTTGACTTGAAATCTCTCCACCGCTTATCACAAGTAGTCAACACATCTCGTTTCTTCCTCTCATCCTCTTGTATTCCAAACTCTTTCTTCAATATATAAAATGAACCAATTATACACGATTAGTATAATAAACATGATTCAAATAAAATTAAAAGAATGGATTTTAAAAATACATAGGTTTGCTTACTTTCGCATCTTCCCATAAACTATTTTTTAGGCCTTGTGGAACATCATCCCAACTATCGTACAAGATAGACACTTTGCTTCTACTGATTTCGCCGCAATGTGTCTTGTACGCACCAACATGATCCCCAATTGGACGCATCCAATCATCCCACTGAAGTACTCTTTGGACCCCGGGTTTGGAACGCATCCCTTTTGTAGGACCTCTAGGCTTGCTCACTCTTTTCTTCCTACTACCTCCATCAGTTATCTCGGTCTCAGAATGTGGTTGCCGATCATCATCGGATGCATCATGCATTATGTGATTTTCCATCACTACACCTGAAACCATAAAGCATAAAGACATGTTAGAATCATCAATGAAATATTAGAAAATTATTTTAACCAAGCATAAAATATATAATTGTAGAATATTACATTAGTTACCTATTAATCACTTTTTTCTTTGACAACGTAAAATCCCTCATTATGGTCTCGACGAATGTAATTCGTGTCCAGATCTTCCCCTAATATACTTGGAATTACTACTGACGAAGCAATGACTTCATTGAATTGCTTATCGTATTCCTCTTTATCATGTACATCATCAATTCCAAGTATTCTCCTTTTTCCTTCAATGACAACAGACCATTTTGAATCAACGGGGTCAACCATGTAGAATACTTGTTTTGCTTGTGATGCCAATATCAAAGAATCTTCATGATGCCCTAACCGGCTGAAATTGGCTAATGTAAAAAAGTCATGTTCATCCTTCTTTACACCACGACGAATATCAAACCACTTGCATTGAAAGAGCGGAATCTTGAAGTCAACATAGTCAAGTTCTAATATATCTTCAATGAACCCGTAGTAAGACTTCATTCTCTCAATAATGGTTCTATCGCTTCTACTTTTGTACTCTGATGACAAAGCTCCTAACGTAACACCACTGTTTTGCATTGTAGATTTGTCATCTTGTCGTTTAGTGTAAAATGAATAACCATTGATGTCATATCCTTCATAGGAAAGAACTTGCATCTTTGACCCATATGCCAACCATCTCAACGTATCTGATACATCATTTTTTGGGTCAGATAATTGGTTCATAACTCGTTCTTTAAACCAATCAACGAACGACCGATTATGCTCAATCATCAACTCACGTTCATTCTTCAATGGATACTGAACACTAAGCATCTTCTTGTGCTCATCTAAGTAAGGATGAACTTGTTTTAGATTTTCTAACACCAAAAATTCTGCTTTTCTTTTCAACTCTCCATCAAGGCACAATCTTTTTCTCCTAATGGTACCACAACCAGCAAGCCTTCCTTCATGTCTAGATTTTGACAATCCAATTGCTTGTGCATGTGCTAAATACTGACTTACATATTCAGATACTTCCTCCGCAACTGTTCTTTGGACAATACTTGCTTCCCGGTCCATTTGGATTCATCACTTTTCCCTTGAGAGTACCCATATGCCTTTCGAAAGGCCACATATACCTCATACAAACAGGCCCACAAAGTTTAATTTCTCGGACAAGATGAATTATCAAATGAGGCATGATGTCAAAGAACGATGGTGGGAAGTACATTTCAAATCGACACATCGTCTCTATTACATCAGCTTGCAACTTATCTAGAGTGTTAGGATCAATCACTTTACTAGATATAGTTCTGAAAAAGAAACACAACTTTGTAATCGTGTATCTCACTTGGGAAGGCAAAATTCCTCGTATTGCAACAGGTAATAAATGCTGCATCAAGATATGACAATCATGAGATTTCAAACCAACGAGTTTCAAGTCCTTCAGTGAGACAAGGTTTCGAAAATTTGACGAGTATCCAGCAGGGACCTTTAACCTATGCAGAGACTCACAAAAACTCGTTTTCTCCTTCTTAGGCAAAGTGTAGCAAGCTGGTGGCAGATAATAGCGTTGTCCCCGCTCCTGAGGTGCTAAGTCTGGTCTTCCCATTTTAGCCATGTCTTTCCGAGCTTTAACTCCATCCTTTGTCTTCCCGGGCATATTCAACAATGTTCCAACAATGGCATCACAAACATTTTTCTCAATGTGCATTAGATCAAGACAATGTCTGACTTCTAAAAATTTCCAATATGGGAGGTCCCAGAACTTAGATCTTTTCTTATATAAGTTCTTTGAGACACTTTTGAAGGGCTTGCCAAACACTGTTTCAATATCTTTTACCCGATTAGAAACCTGATTACCACGCAAGGGTACAGGGGCTTCTCTCATCTCCACTTTTCGGTTGAACAACTTTTTCTTCTTACGAAATGGATGATCTAAAGGAAGCCATGTACGATAATGGAGGTATACATTCTTCCCGCAATGATGTAACCGCTCATCAATCATATACTCATCACAAATAGGGCATGCCTTTGCTCCTTTAACCGTATACCCAGACAAATTCCCGTAAGCCGGGAAATCATTAATCGTGCAAAATATCATGGCACGTAATGTGAAGTTAGTTTTTGTATACGCATCGAACATCGAAACACCTTCATCCCACAACAATTTCAGATCTTGAAGGAGTGGGTCAAGATACACATCTATGTCGTTTTCGGGTTGCTTAGGACCCGAAATAAGAAGCGATAGCAGAATAAATTTACGCTTCATACATAACCAGGGGGGCAGATTATAAATGGTCAGTAGAACCGGCCAAGTGCTATGTTGGGTACCTAGTGTGCCAAAAGGGTTCATCCCATCTGTACAAAGTCCAAGCCTAAGATTTCGAGGTTCTTTACCAAAACCTGCGAACTTTCGGTCGATATTTCTCCATTGCGGAGAATCGGCCGGATGTCTAAGTATCCCATCTTTCTTCCTCTTGTCCGCATGCCACCTTAATAATTTAGCATTATTTTCATCCGAAAATAAACGCCTAAATCTCGGAATGATTGGAAGATACCAAATAACCTTCACCGGAGTTTCTTTCTTTCTCATTCCCTCATCATCCTCTTTTATCTTGTACCGAGACTCTCCACACCTTGGACACTCACCCAAATCCTTGTACTCATTTCGATACAGCACACAATCATTTGGACATGCATGTATCTTCTCATACTCCATACCTAATGGACATAACAATTTCTTTGCCTCATAGGTAGAGTTGGGAATTTCATTCCCTTCAGGTAGCAATTCTTGTAAAAAACTGAACAACTCACTTAGACTTTTATCTGTCCAACTATACTTCGATTTCATATTGAACAATGTGAGGATGCCAGAAAGTTTACTGAAATTCTTACACCCCGGATACATAGGTTTGTCTGCTGCACTTAAAATACTATCATCCATATGGGGACGATCGGTTCCTTCAACCTCCAAATTGTGCAACATCTCATCTACCCTATCATTCTCATCAACTACCCTATCATTCTCATTATCATTCTCTCCTTTTTCGATATCAACCTCAACCTCATCCTCAACCTCAACCTCAACCTCAACCTCAACCTCATCATCAATGTGATCAACATGCAAATCATCACACAAGCTAGTGGAGCTCATACCTGGATCATAAAACTCTCCATGCCATGTCCACCTCGTATAGTTGCTCTTAAACCCACGCCGAATCAAATGATCCTTAATTTGATCCACATCACGATACCCCCTAGAGTTATTGCAATCACAACAAGGACACAAGACTAAATTTGACCCATTATGCAATTGATGTTCTAACGCAACTCTGCTAAATTCATCAACCCCTTGTAGAAATGTCGCCGAAATCCGATTACCATACATCCAGTTTCGATCCATATTTATACACTATAGAGACACCAAACAAGAACACAATTGATCACATCATTCAAAGTGTCTCATCAAATGCAATCATGAACATTTGGGTCCTTATCACTCCAACCTAACCCATCCTTGAGTTTCTCATCTCACTAGTGAATGAACATTTGGTTTTCAATTCTAAGAAAAATCCGGCAGCACTTCCCTACAGTTCTCCAAGTACACGATGAAGATAGTAGGTAAACTATCAACATATGTACCCAGAGAATACTTAGGGAAATGAGCTAGATCTTTCTTAGAATCGAAAACCAAACATTCATTCACATCCTAAGTGAGATAAGAAACCCAAAGACAGTCCCAAATCGGGGACTATTCAAGACTTACTCCTAATGAGTAAGCCTCGAACGGGTATCTAGGCCAATGATGCACACAATGCAATTAAACAGCAAAAACCAATCCATTCCTTAGATTTCCCTCCCCACCGCATTAAGGTATGTCCATATAAGTTTGGTCATAATTCAACATATGATTTCCCAATCACATAACCAAACAATTCACATATATTTTTCCAATCACATAATTCAACATTATAGGGACAAATAAAACAAATAAACATAAAGCAAAAGCTATAATATATATACCTCTGCTCTCAAGGAGCAGCGAAGACAAGCACAACGAGGTGAGCTTGGAGCACCAGCAGACAAGTAGAAGATGGAATGTGGCAACTGCATTAGGGCATTAACCAACCCACAAATTAAATAGTGATTAAGTCATAACTCATAAACATCAACTATCTAATATTAAGACATTAACAAATTAGAAATTAAGAAACAACATTAAGATTAAAGTAGAATTATTAAAATCAATGGTAAAAAACAAGAATGACTTGTGAATATAATTATATAGTAGAAATGAAGTATTTTAGAGCACTACAAACTATATAAATTCATGAGCACTACAAACTACAAACATCCTAAATATAATATTAAAATCTTAAACTACAATCATCCTAAATTCAATCTTAAACATCCTACATACAAATTAAACTACAAACATCCTAAATTCAATCTTAAACTAAAAACTACAATCACTCTACTAATACAATTGCTTAAGATCTAACAAAAATAAGAAAAAATTAAAAAAAAAAAAAAAAACAGAAATTGGTAAAAAAATAAAAAGACATAAATTGAGACAAAAAATTGAAAAAAATAAAAAAAGACTTACATTGCCGGAGACGGAGAGACGGAAAGCAGCGGCGGCGCGACGGCAAGCAGCGGAGGAGACGGGTGAGCGCGGCGCGACGGGGGGGCGGGTGAGTGAGAGTGAGTGAGAAAGAGGAGTGCAAGAGAGAGAGAGTGAGTGAGAGAAAGAGGAGGAGGAGCACCGGCGAGCAGCGGCAGAGCACGGCGCGACGGGGGCACGCGGCGCGACGGGGGAGCGTGGCGACCGGTGAGTGAGAGTGAGTGAGTGAGAAAGAGGAGGAGTACAAGACAGAGAGTGAGTGAGAGAAACAGGAGGAACGCCGGCAAGAGGAGGAGCGCCGACGAGAGGAGTTGACGGAGCAGCGGCGGCGCGACTGATGGGCGGGAATGTAGTTCAGCAGCACCGGCGAATTCGCATGAGAGAGAGAGAGAAGTTCCTAATTTGTGAATTGCCCCAACTGATGGGCGGGATACAAATTAAAATCGCTGAAAACGAGTCATCTGCGTCGCAGGAGGCAAGGGTCCGACGCAGATGACTATCTAATTAGGCACCTGCGTCGGACACCGGCACCATGCGACGCAGATGACCACGCACATTTGGGCACATTTGGGCTGGCAAGCATGATCTATCTGCGTCGGACCCATGACCATGCGACGCAGATGACCACACGCACATTTTGGGTTGGCAAGCATGCATGGTGCACCATCTGCGTCGCACCCAGGCCCATGCGACGCAGATGATCTCTACTGGGTTGGCTAAGACTATTTGCGTCACAGGTACCCTTAATGCGACGCACATAGTGACCCCTTTTGCGTCGTTTTCCGGCGTTCGTACGACGCAAAACAGGCTTGTATAATTTTACTTGCCTATTTGCATCGGATATTCTGTAGGATCCGACGCACATATGTCATTTGCGTCAGTTACTCTCTTGTCCGACGCAAATAGTCAGACGCAAATCGTGAATTCTGTAGTAGTGAAACAACTTAAATAAGCAGAGGATAAGAAGAGTTATGATCACAAGAACTGAATGTCCTGCATGACCCTTGAAGGACAATATGAGATAGTGCATCATGTTATACAACACAATCATCCACTTATCAAAGAACCATTAAATGACCTTCACAGATCTGAACGTCAAACAGTGATCCAAAGCAACAAACCATTCAAGCTATGCAAGAGTGTGGCTTGAGACCAATAGATTGATACAGATGCATGAGTACAAAAGCTGGTGGTGAAGACATATTGGGGCATTCCATTAACGACCACTTCAACTGCTGCTATAGACCCAAAATATTGTTGATAAACTTTATGAGCGGATGCAAACAAATAGTAACTTCTTCTTTAGAGCAAGATTGATTGACGAGGGAAAGGTTTGTTGCTTGTTTTGAAGAGACTCTATGATGCTTGAGGACAACACAATCTTTGGAGATGTTATGGTTTTTGATACTACATATAGGGCAAACAAGTATAATCTCATTTGTGCTCCATTTATAGGAATTAATAACCATTGGAAAACACAATGTTTGCATGTGCCTTTATTGCGGATGAGACAATACCATCATTTGAATGGGTTTTTGAAACATTTAAAAAGTCAATGAGAGGAAAGTGTCCACTAGTGGAAAAAAGCCCAACCACTCAGGTCAAATTGGGCTTATCTGTTCCGAAAATGGACCGAAGCGGTTCACGAAATTTTACTGATCCAGTTTTCAACCGGATCAGTTAACCATTAACTGATCCGGTTTTAAGGTGAATACCGGATCAGTTAATGAACCGGAGCGGTTGGGTTGAAATTTATCTCAAAAAAGGTGCAGACCTGCAGGCTACAGATCTGCAATACATTTCAGTATTTCACACCTCACCTTATACATAGAAACAATCCAAAATAATATACAATAGAAACAATCCAAAATAATATACAAATTCTAACATATATACAAATTATCAACTGTACTCAAATTCTAACATATATACAAATTATGATCTATAGAGAAATAAATTTTCATCCATAAAAGCCATACAACACTTCTAATAATGAAAATCAATAGTAAAAGAATATAGATTCAAAAATCTACATAAACAATAACTTGAAAGCAACATGTTCTTTCTAAAACGTTTACATCGACAGGGAACATTTCCGATGATAATTTACAACCTTAAATCAGAATCCAGCTGACGAATAAAATGAATCTCATTTTTGGGTCATAATCACAAGAACGGCCGAAGAAACAAAAAATCAAACGAAAATGGAAGCGAAAAAAATTGAAACTAAAATGGAAGCAAAAAAAAATGAAGAAAAAAACCTACACCCAAAACCAGATCAAAAAACTAAATCCCATTTAAAACGAAAAAACTCCGGTAAAAAAAAACAAAAAAACGAAAAAAAAAAGCCAACACCCAAAACCAAATCCAAAAACTAAATCCCATAAAAACTCAAACGAACCCAATTTCTTATGTGCCGCTGATGGTGGTCGTTTCGTTGATGGTGGCCGTTTGTCGTTTGTCTTCGCAGATGAACGATGAAACTGTAGGGTTCGGAAATGAGAGATGAGAGGGAAACGAGAGTTGCGATTGAGACGTCGGTGGTGGTCTTCGCTGTCGGCGGTGTCGACGAGGCGAGGTGAGGGGAGGTGGAGGAGGAGAATGAGAGGGTGTGAGAGAGGGTAGGTGACCTTGGTGTTTTAGCGTTGACAAGATTTGGTGGTGGTGGTGGTTGAACGTGAAAGAGGAGGAGAGAGGAGAAAGAGGAGAGAGAGCAGAGAGACGACTGAAGGAGAGAAGAGGGAAAAAAACCTAAGTGAGGAGTGAGTTGAGAGAGGGAAGAACGATATAGGTTGTGCGTGGATTCGTGGTTTTTATTTAGGCCCAAGCGCCCAGCCCACTAATGGATCCGTATCCTAAACCACCGGATCCATTAGCCCAAGAACTGATCCCGACCCTTTCCCAACCAGATTAGTTGTGCTTAACTGATCCGGTTTAGGATAAACCGGATCAGTTTTTGTGTGACATTTGATGTTTTTTCCACTAGTGGTCCAATAACTATATTTAGTGACCAAGATGCTGCAATTGCAGCGGGAATAAAAAATGAACTGATCTTTAACTCAAGTGGTACAAGTTCTATACTATACTATTGCATCAATAACAAATATTATTAGAAAACCTAACTATATGAAATTATTGACAGGATTTTCCAACCTCAATACCCAAGCTAAGTTAATGGCACTTGAGTCAAAATGCTAATCAAAGATTTAGATTGATGAAGGCAGATAGGGACTTTAAGAAAATTTTCACAAGTATTTGAGTGGTTGCATTGACCAAAAAATACAACCTATAAAATGATGATTCATTCAAAAGATTGTATAGTTTGAAAGAAAAACAGTGTACAACATTTAGCAAAGATTTCTTCTCTGCTGGAATACTATCCTCATAGAGAAGTGAAAGCACAAATCATGCTGTTGGATTTAAGGCAAGCAAAAACCACTAGTTTGACTGACATTTTTTTTAAATATTCCAAGCAATAGTAAGGTGGAGAAGAGAGGAAGAAAGGGATGATCTTAATTGTACAAAGGGAATACCAAAATCAGATCTATGCACGAGTCCACTATTGAAATATGCTTCTTTACAGTATATACATACTCTTTTGGACATTTTGAGGAGGAATTTAAATATGCAATGGCAAGTGCCATTGAATTACTTTTTAGCTGTCACCATTGAATTACTTGGTACACAAGGGAACATTCTAACATACAAAGTTTTCCTCAATGTCATTGATGATTCTTCTCAAAAAGTCTCCTTCAACTACCCGGAGAAGATAATTGATTGTGAATGCATAAATTTTGAAGAATCAGGTTGGTTGTGATTTCATGCCATAAGAGTTTTACACTTGCATTATGTCCAACAAATACCAATGAAATACATATAATCAAGGTGAACAAGATTTGCAAAAACAAAGTTTGGGAGAAATTTGATAATGAAAAGAGAGAAAAAGGAGAACTAAACTGCTTCACACCATGGAGACTCCACATGATAAGGAAGTAATTATTTAAGTTCATGCAATTTTAGTTTATATACTATAACAAAAAATAATACACTATATCATATGATTGTCAACTTTTTGAAGAAAACCACTATATGATATGCACTATATCATGTAGAAAACCACTATACACACTATAGCACAAAGAAACACTATATTATGACGAACACCACTATATGATCTGTAGACTTACTATAGAACATAGAAACACACTATATATTTCTGTTTTCTTATACTAACAAAAATACACGTGAAATAAGGTACTACCCTGATATTAAAAAGCCACAGAATAGAACCAGCCGGAGCAGTGATAGAGGAAAGTTTCGAAAAACAAATTCAAAAGTTGAAGAAATAATAAAGATTGAAGAAGCAAAAGCAGCAGCAGAAAAAGTTAAAGCGCAAGATAAAGCATTGCAAAAATCAACTGCATCATTACAAGCAAATGAAAGTCAAGAAGATAATGCACAAGAACCAGCATCAAGAATAATAGTTTTGGATCGAAATAGAGCATGCACAAAAGGAAAAGACAACAAGAGAATAAAAAGAGATTATGATTCATATAAGAAGCCATCGAAAGAAGGGAAAAGAAAAACATGAAGTTTGGAAGCAAAATTCAAAATGTACATCTGTTCTAAAATTCTTTACCAAATTATTTTTACAAATCGATTTTTTAGCACGTAATGTTAGTTAAGTTTGTAATAAGAATTGTACACTATATGCAAATATAGTGCACTATATAGTTATGAAATTCACCATAAAAAAAAATTTCAATAACAGTCTATAAAAATAAATAACCTACACTATATCAACAAAAAACACACTATAGCATGACAAAAACAACTATAACATGACAAAAGCAAACTGTATCATAAAAAAAAAAAAAAAAAAAACCAACTACATAATGTCATGAAAAAACCTACTAGATATTTATAAAACCAACTATGTCATAAATGAACCAACTATATCATAACAAAACCAACTATATAAATCATACTATATGGTGGCCTTCTACTTTGGGTTTTTCTACTTGGTGGCAGGCCAAAAATTTTTTTATTCCAAGTGACCTCCTACTTAGGCTAATTAAATTTAGTGACCTTAATCCACTGAAAACCTAGCAAATCCATCATTTAAAGTAAATTTACTTACCGAACCCTCCTAATTAATTACTCTAATTTTAACCCCCCATCCCTCTTCCTTCAAATGTAAAAGACCCATCCCTCGTGAGGAGAGAGAAAATAGTATTGTTTATTCTATGTCTTCATCTTCTTTGTGTGTGTGTGATTCACTATCTACTAATTTATATCATCAATCAACCTTGTTCCTAAGAAATTGTCAGTTTTTTATTTTCGAGAAAAAAAAAGAAAAAACTATAACTTCCCATTTTATTTCACATCTGCCCAATTTTGGAGTATATTACTATTTATTGTCTCAATTTCTCCCATTTTTTTCTTCTTTAAGATAACCTTCGTTTTTCATTAATTTTGAAGAAATCTAAGACCAACCCAATTTCATTCATCCTCAAATCTTCCCTGTTTTTATTTTATTGCTGTTTATCCAATCCAAAATATGCCATGGCAGCTGCAACTCTAAGATCAAAATCAATTAAAGAAAGATCAATCTTAATAGCTTACCAATTAAGATACTTTGTGATGAACCACATGTCCACATGCATATGCATATGGGTCTTATGGCAAGTTCTCATGCTGCCAACAAAGCTAAAAAAGAAGATTTATTTATAAGCACACCTTATCATTTCATGTCCTTCAAACCTGTTTCACTTTGTGTCGAATTCGTGAGAAGGAAAGGGAGGCGTGAGTTTTAATGTTGAATGGGAGGGTTTTTATCCCTTAAAATTATAATTAACTAGGGGGTAGGTTAGTAAATTTACCTTAAAAGATGGGTTAGCTAGGTTTTAAGTGCATTAAGGCCACTAAGTATAATTAGCCAAAGTAGGAGGTCACTTCCTACCATCAAGTAGAAAAACCCAAAGTAGAAGGCCACCATGTAAAATTTCCCAATTAGCTAGTAATGCACTTGAGTTCAAAATAAAACATTCCAGTACCAAAATATAGTGTATACCATACTATAGCACCAGAATCCATACTATATCAACATAAACCTACTATATGAACCACAACCTACATATATTAACTACTACTACAATTTGCAAATCATATTATTAATGTTGTTGGTAACACCAAGTACAATTCTAGTTTTCTATTTTGATTGTTAACTTTTTCTTTGTCTTCTTCTTCCCATCTTGAATCTTTTTGTCCTTTTGTTCTTTCTCCATTCTCTCTCTCAATTCTTCGTCAATCCTCTTACTCTCTTCAGTCCTCTTTCTTTAATTTTGTTCAATCAAAGCAACTGTCTCTAATCTCTTTAATCTGAATGATATCACATTCTCCATAAGCTCACTTCTACCCAAATTTAGATCATAAAAAATAATGCAACCACACAGTGAGACTCTTGTTGCTTTCCTAATACTCTCCTAAAATTAAATTAAATAAGTAAGAAACTATAAAACAAACCATTGAAAAATAATAATTATATAGTAAACTAACCAAAACAAATTAAATTAAACTAAATCATTCAGATATGGGCATTCAAACTGTTATGAGCCGTAAAAAAGTAGTATATGGACAATTACATACGCACCAGAGTCCAAATCCATAAACCCATATCATCGCCTTTATATTGTGGAATTTCATAAGATTGGAATAGACTAGAAACTAAGAGTCTCTATCTTTTTTATGTACTCTTCCTCATCACCATATCTTGTTGTCAATACAAAATGAAAAGAGACATATGAACTAACTATATGAGAATAAAAATAATTATATCATTACGACATCAAATATATAGGTACAAAACCAACCATATCATGATAAAAACCAAGTATATCATGACAAAATCAACTATATCATGACATACCCAACTATATCATAACAACCAATTATATCATAACAACACCAACTATATCATCACAAAATCACCTATATCATGACATAACCAGCTATATCATAACAACCAACTATATCATAACAAAATCTAATATAGTATGACAATCAACTATATCATAACACAATCAACTATATCATATGAGACACAACTATATCATAACAAAAACAACTATATAACATACAAAATAACAATCTCAATTGTTGTAGCCACTAGTAGAGAAATGCAAATTTGCGTCAGTCTATGTGTGTCGCACGTCAGAAGCACTGACGCAAATAGCCTATTTGCATCGCACATAAGAGAACGTGCGACGCAAAAAATGACAGTATATGGGTTATAGGTTCATTTGCGTCGGACTTTGATGAAAACGCGACGCAGATGACGAAAGTCATGTGCATCGGACACAACTAGAGTGCGACGCACATGGTTGGATCCCATGATTTGCGTCGCATGCTAATTGGATGCGACGCAGATCGTTTTCGTCTAAAAGCTGATGACTTGGATCATTAAGTCATGTGCGTCGGACATTTGGGCCCGTCCGACGCAAATGATATCATGTTTTATATTTTTTAGACTTTCAAACCTAATCTCTTCACCACACCACCAGCCGTTTTATTTCTCTCTCTCTCCCCAACTCCTCTCTCTCTCTCCAACTCCTATCTCCCTCCCCAAATCCAAATGATCCAGCCGTTTTATTCCTCAATTCATTTTCTAAGTTCGATTTTGGTACTTTTACTCTCTCTCTCTCTGTAATTTTGTTAAGATTTGAAGTATGGTGATTTTTAGGGTTTTGATTGAGTTTATTTGGGGGTTTTTTTGTGTGTGCGAGCCAATTCGATTACCAGATTTGGACATCGTTGCACAAGCCTCTAGTGAAGAACATCTTGAGGGATAATAGTTTACTTGCCAGCCAAGGAGACTAAACATTTGGCGCCGTCTGTGGGAGACGCAACGATGACTGATTGTCCCTAGTCCAATGTGGTAAGGAATTGAAGTTTTCAGATTCGAGTTGAAGATACGGTAGACGACGAGAAACCACATCGAGGGAGGGATAAACCTCCATCCATCATTAATGTCCTTGGACAGAGCCATGAACCTGTTATTAAGGAAAATTTTGAATGTCTAGTGACTGCTGCCCATTTGGAGAACTTCCTGAATGTCTTTCAAACTAAGATGGCAGCAGTCGTCCAGGAACAAATCGAGAACAATATGCTGTTTTTCCATGTCAATCCAGATCCAGCGGCTAACAATCTAGTTCCTCTTAGAGGGCGTTCCTAGGAGAATCGTCCAGGTCCAAGCCGACCTGCTCGTCAGGAACCCTCAAGGAGAACAGCCAGAGAAAGACAGCCAGAAGTCAGTGAGTAGCGAAGGAAGATGGACTGGAACCTGGTGGTCAGGACCTAGGATAATGTTCGTCCAAATGGGCATAGAATGGAAACAGATGTCAGGGAATACTTGGAAGCGAAGAAAGCTGCCGCATTACAACGGTCGGCCACAGGGTCTACACCGTATTTGAGAGATCCCCCTTTGAGGTTACCGTGCAGCACTTAAGGAAAAAGTCTTGGCCCTTCTCTTGTTCGTCCAAGATAAGAGAAAACGGTGGTGCAGCCAATGGTTTATTGGCGTGCAGCCCCCACAAACACTTCATCTAATCGTGGTTGAAGGAGTATCGTAAGGAGTTCATACCCATTAAGGGACAGGTGTGAGCCCTCCGGATCAACTAGCCAACCCCTTTCTAGGCCATGATCATGGAGGCGCCCCCTTCCCAAAGGTTAAACTCCCTAACATAGAGCCGTTTGATGGAACGACTGATCCAAATGATCATCTCTTGGCTTATAAGCATAAGATGTACGTCCAAGCAGTAGATGATACTACTTGGTGCAAGAACTTCCCGGCTACTATAAAGGGAGTAGCTCAGAAGTGGTTTAACAATCTCCCCCCTAATTCAGTCAACAATTTCACTGAACTCAGTTACTTATGCACCAGTCACTTTGTTGCCAACCGACAAAAACAGAAGACAAGCATGAACTTGGGCAACGTCGTCCAAGGACCAAAAGAAGCCCTTAGAAGTTTTGTTAAGAGATTCAATATAGAAGCTTTGCAGATTCAAAATCTTAACGCTGGAGTGGCCTTTGACGCCTTTATCAAGGGGCTAAGGCCAGGAAGTTTTAAGTTTGATCTTGTTAAGAAGAAAATCACGACTCTTGCGGAAGCTTTGAAGGAAGATGAGGCATTCATACACACCACGAAAGTTTGTGCTGAGGCCAAGAATCCTGAGTCCAAGAAGCTTGAAGAGGTAGCTCAGGCAAAAAAAGAGCAATCCTAAAAAGGCTGAGACTTGGGCAATAGCCTCCACAACCACTTCGTCCAGGCGAGGAAAGAGGAAAGAATATGAATCTTCCGCTGATCCCATATAATTTAGCAAAGACCAATACTCCATTCTTATGGAGATAAAGGATCAATATGAGCTAAAAGGCTCCAGCTGAGATGAAGACATGAGACCAACGAATGTAAACACCTTAAGAGGGATTTAAAGGATTTAGCCCGAAAAGGAAATATGAACTCATACTTACCCCAAGGGGGGGGGAAGGAAGTTTCGAGAGAAGGATGATCGTCAGAGCAAGAAGAAGGAAAGTGAGAGCGTTAACGAGGATGTTGTTCTTGTTATTTCAGGAAGATTTGCTGCTGGAGGACCAACCAATAGAAGGCACAAAAACTACCTTAAGGAGCTCGACCAAGTCTTACTAACTGATTAGACAAAGGCTGAGCCCTTCCCTAAGGTGGTAGTTAGTGAGCAAGATCGAGGGAAGTTGAAAACTCCTCATGATGACCCTTTGGTTGCAGAAATGAAGATAGCAAACTTCAGAGTAAGAAGAATTCTGATTGACACTGGAAGTTACACGGACATCATAAGTGGAGATTGCTTGTCCAGACTAAAGTTTGATGAGAAGAACTTGGTGGATTACACGGTAGGCCATGCTTTGCTGAGTTTCATGGATGCTTATTTAGGATTTCATCAGATCCCCATGGGGCCGGAGGACCAGGACAAAACGTCCTTCACTACGGAGAAGTGGTTGTATGGCTGGCTGAGGATCCCTTTTGGCCTCAGGAATGCGCCGGCCACCTTCCAAAGACTGTTCAACACGGTCTTCCAGCCTCAATTGGGAAGGAACATGTAAGCATACATAGATGATATAATAGTGAAGAGTCAGCAAGAAGAAGACCATGTTGGTGATTTGAGAGAAACTTTTGAAACTCTCAGAAAGTACAAGCTGAAATTGAACTCCAAAAATTGTGTTTTTGGCGTCTTGGTTGGGAAATTCTTGGGCTTCCTAGTGGATCAGAGGGGAATGGAAGCAAATCCTGAAAAGATCCAAGTTATTCTAGACATGAAGTCTCCATCAAAGATAAAAAAAGTGCAGCGTCTGACAGGTTGCCTAACGATTCTTAGACGTTTCTTGTCTAAGTCAGGTGACAAGTGTCATCATTTTTTCGCCACAATTAAAAAGAAAGCTAAGTTTGAATAGACAGTAGAAGCTGAGAAAGCACTTCAGCAAGTCAAGGATCATCTACATCAGTTGCCTTGGTTGGAAAAAATGTTTGTATACTTGGTTGTGTCTCCTTAGGCCGTGAGTGTTGTTCTACTGGCCGAAAGGGAGTCAGTGCAAATCCCAATATACTTTGTAAGTCATGTGCTCAAGGACGCGAAATGTAGATACACACCGGTCGAGAAGTTTGAGTTGGCACTAGTCATGGCCAACAGGAAGTTGAGACCTTATTTCTTGGTTCACAGTATACTAGTCTATACTAACCAACCTCTAAAGCAATTTTTACAAAAGATGGAGGCTGCTGGACGGATGCTGATGTGCGACGTTGAACTGAACATGTTCGACATAACCTTTGCACCAAGGAAAGCTATCTAAAAGGGGCAAGCTTTGGCAGATTTTATAGTTGAACTTACTCGGCCAACTGTGAAACCTATATCTGATCCGGCCGAAGGAAGGAAGCACTGGACGCTCATGGTAGATGGATCGTCCACTGTCAATGGATGTGGGGCAGGAATCATTTGTCAATATCAAGAAGGAGATAAATTTGAATATGCACTAGGTTCCAGTTCCAGGGGTCCAAAAATGAAGCTGAGTATGAAGCACTTCTGGCTGGGATCAAGATGTGTAAGGCGGCTGGGGCTTTAGAGATTGAGGCAAATCGGACTCTCTCTTAGTCGTCAGTCAAGTCAATGGAGATTTTGAATGCAAAGAAGAATCAATAAGCAAATATAAGCGTCTGATCAAGGATGAGATTGAGCCTTAAAAGCGATTTATTCTCGACCAAGTACCAAGGTCAGAAAATCTTCAAGCCGATGCTCTCTCAAAATTAGCCAGCTCAGCTGACTGTGATGCACCAAGAACAGTATTTTGGGAAGTTAAACCAAAAAAGAGTATTAATCAAGAGCTGGTCATGTTTCTTAGTCGAGGGGAGGTATGGATGGAGCCCATTATAAACTTCAAGAAAACAGGTCAATTACCTTCAGACCCGGTAGAGGCCAAATACATCAATGCTAGGGACAAATGGTTTGAGTTGTGGCATGAAACCTTATACAAGAAATCATTCAATCGTCCTCTTCTGAAATGTTTTACTAAAGAAGATGGACTGGAAGTACTGAAGGAACTCCATGAAGGAGCTTGTGCATCTCATATTGGGGGAAGAGCCTTGGGAGAAAAGGCCTTAAGGATTGGTTATTATTGGCCTATATTAAAAGAAGATGCTCTTGGCTATGTAAAAAAGTGTGACAGTCGTCAGAAACATGAAAACTTGCATCAGAAGCCGTCCAATTACCTAACTCCCATCTTGTTCCCACTTCCCTTTTCCAAATGGGGCATGGACATTCTGGGTCCCATCCCTGTGGCCGCTGGACAGAAGAAGTTCATAACTGTGGCTGTGGACTACTTCACTAAATGGGTAGAAGCTGAAGCAATGCAGGGTATGACGACGAATGATTTCCAGGGCTTTATTTAGAAGAATATCATAGCCCAGTTCGGCATGCCGTAGTCGATCGTCTTTGACAATGGTCCATAGTTTGAAACACTAAAACTGAATGCTTGGTTGGCAGAAAGGGAGATCAAAGCTCACTTTGTTGCAGTAACGCCCACCCACAAGCCAATGGGCAAGTAGAATCATTCAACAAGATCCTATCACAATGGCATCAAAAGGAAGCTGGACAATGCCAAAGGACTATGGGTTGAAGAACTACAACTGGTGTTATCGTCCATTAGAACCACGGCCAAGAACTCTACAGGTGAGACACCCTTCATGTTGGTCTATGGTACTGAAGCCGTCTTGCCCATTGAGATTGAAGAACCCACCTTGAGAGTCAAGGGTAATGCACTATTGAGAATGCAATTGTACAAGCTGCGAATGGCTCGGGACTTTAACAAGAGAGCCGCTAGAAGACCACTCAAAGTAGGGTACTTGGTTATGAGGAAGATGGAGGCCATTGGACGAGCTAAAGAGCCGGGTAAGCTGACACCAAATTGGGAAGGGCCTTATCTGATAGTACAGGAATTGCGAAGCGGAACTTTTTGTCTCCAAGATATGGATGGACGTCCAATACCCACTAGTGGAAAAAAGTCCCATCCGATCCGGTCAAAACGGGCTTACAAATCCGGTTTTGCTCCAGAGCGGATAGGCTAGTAGCGGTTAGGCAAAGTCAACTGATCCGGTTCAACACCGGATCAGTTAAAGTAACTTAACTGATCCGGTTTTATGTAATGACCGGATTAGTTGAGCAACATGTGGTATTAAAAAAAAGCGCTATGTACAAAGCACTTTTCGTTTTACGTAAAAAGCTCTTTGTACCCACTTTTTTCGTTTGTCGTTTCTTTTACCCTGTGACTGACTAAGTCTTCCCTATATAACAGGATACAAATTTCTCGATTTTTTCTTTCCACCGATTTGTTATGGAGATTGTAATCATTCATCATTAAGCCTCTATTGATGCTAAGTTCAAGCAAACAATAATAAAATTTCCAAATTTTCGTACCAAGAGATAATACAAACAAATAACGAAAATGAAATTTCCAGATTTTCGCACCAACAATACAAACAAATAACGAAAATAAAATTTCCAGATTTTTTTTACCAATAATACAAACAATTTTCACACCAATAAATACAAACAGATTTCGCACCAATAATACAAAAATGTCACTAAAAAAAAAAAAGACGAAAATATTACACAATCAGATCCAAAGCATGCAAAAACGAAAAAAATTGCTTGAAAACGAAAACGAAAAAAATTGCAATCTAGATCCAAAGATTAATCAAAATAAAAATAAAAACAAAAACCAGAAAACCTAGATCTATGGCTGAAAACCTCGATGGTTGATGAGGGTGGGGACTTTCGTCATTGTTCGCCAGTTGATGAGGGTGGCGACTTTCGTCACTTTGCTTCACCGATTGATTAAACATGGATCATTAACTGATTTCTTGACTTCGCTTGTTGATGAGATCTGAAATGTTCATTGTTGGTGGGTTTCGTCTTCAATTCTCGGGGTTGGTGCGGTGGTTCGACGAGCGATGAAGGAGTGTGAGGGCGGTTGAGTTGCTGAGTTGGGAGGGTGGTGTGATTCCTGGGTCGTGGCTGAGTTGGGGGAGGGAGGAGGACAAAGTGTGAGATAGAGAGGAGAGTTAATGAGAGAGAGAGGGGAGGGGCTGGTTAATGAGAGAGAGAGAGAGGATAAGTTTAGGGTTTCTGATATAAGGAGATCAGGAGGAACAAAGAAAGTGGGTCGGGGAACGTTGGGCGTAGTTTTGGGCCATTAAAACTGATTCGATTAGAGTAGAACGGATCAGTTAATAAAAACTGATCCGATTCTCCTCCAAACCGGATCAGTTTATTGCCCAAAAATCAGCGCCCAAAAAATTTTGAACTTACTGATCCGATTTTGTGAGAACCTGATCAGTTTGTTTGTGACATTTAAGTTTTTTTCCACTAGTGACAACGCACTTGGAACTCAGACACACTGAAGAAGTACCACGTCTGATCATGATAGTCGGCAACAATACTAAGTAGTTTCTAATACCAACAAGTGCCACGGCACAAAAAAAAAAAAAAAAAAGATTTAGAAATGTATACATGTACCTTGGTACTTAGCTAAGCAAAATTCATATAATACAATTTCTACTTTCTCCCTATATCTATATTGTTTCTTTATTTTTACTAAAGTCATTCACTTTGGGGCATTTTTACCACTAGTTAACCTAGTGGCCTAAAAGTGGCATTATTTGGATAAAATTGAAGAAAACAACGAACGACCAAGAACAAACTAGAAGAATGAATCAATCCAACAAGGGATAAACATTCTTCTAACGCACATTGCTTCCTCAAGGAGACCGACCAAAATGTAATAAACCGAAAGAAAGTTAGATTACATATCTGGTTCGACAAATAGTGATAATTTCTAGTAAGAGAAACATCATGGTCTCCTAAAAGGAAGCCGACCAGAAATAAGCATGCCTTAGTAAAGGTATCTTACTTTCAAATGCAAGGTCAGCTAAGTAGTAAAGGCCTTAGTAAGGGCTCACTACTTTAAGACAAGTGTTGCTTTCTCAAGAAAGCCGGCCAGTGCAAAATACAAAGACTGCATTTACATAAATACCCAAGCTCGTCCTAAATGAGAAGTTTTACATTGGCTCGGCCTACGATGGCCGCTCTCCTTCTTGGTACAAAGCTCGTCCAAAATGCCAGGACGAACTAAACCCAAGAAGGGGGGAAATAACTAAGCCCTAGAACATCTAGGACGAGTCTAGTTCAAAGGTCATCCAGAATCTAGGACGAGCCTCATTTGATGCTTATTTGAGTAAATTTCGAAGATCGTCCATAGTCTAGGACGAGTCCAGTTCCTACTTTGCTTATTTAAGTTCGAAGGTCGTCCATAAAATAGGATGAGCCTCAATTATACTTAATACTTATTTGAGCGAAGTTCGAAGATCGTCCAATAGTCTAGGACGAGTGTCAT
This sequence comes from Beta lomatogona, assembly GCA_947646795.1. Classification (NCBI taxonomy): domain Eukaryota; kingdom Viridiplantae; phylum Streptophyta; class Magnoliopsida; order Caryophyllales; family Amaranthaceae; genus Beta; species Beta lomatogona. Next base: position 421,472 of record CANSNZ010001120.1, read on the forward strand.
TCGTACTTGTGCTTATTTAAGTACGAAGATTGTCTATAATCTAGGATGAGCCTCAATTATACTTGATGCTTGTTTGAGCGAAGTTCGAAGATCGTCCATAGTCTAGGACGAGCGTCATTCGTACTTGTGCTTATTTAATTATGAAGGTCGTCCACAATCTTGGATGAGCTTCAATTATACTTGATGCTTATTTAAGCAAAGTTCGAAGATCGTCCATAGTCTAGGATGAGTTTCATTCGTACTTGTGCTTATTTAAGTTCAAAGGTCGTCCAGTGCTTGGGACGAGCCTCATTCATACTTAGTGCTAATTTGAGTAAAATTCGAAGATCGTCCATAGTTTAGGACGAGTCTCATTAATACATGTGGTTATTTATCTAAAATTTCAAAAGTCGTCCAAGTTTTAAGGTAAGTTTGTTAATCTAAAGACAAATATTGTTAAACAAAAGGTTGTTCATTAAATACTCGTCCAAAAAGATTACAACCTGATCTAGAGAAAAGAAGAGCCAAGCTACAGAGATGGTAATCAGCCCAGATACATTGAAAAATAAGCCTAAAGCTAGGCCCTCTATTCAGTAGGAAAAGTATCTTGGCTGGAGGGTTGGTCCTCAGAAATTCCCTGGCCGTTCTTGGGAGACTCTTCTTCATCCTCTACCTCTTCGTCAGAAGAATCAAGGAAGGTAGGAGGGTCCTCAGCTGTCACCATTGCCCTCTGAGGCCTCGGGCTCGGCCAGCATCTCAAAGGCCTTTAGGGCCCAGCCCTTGGATGTCTCAATGACCTCATTGAGGGCCTCCTTGGCGTCGTTGCAGGCCTTGACAGCCTCCTCTTTCAGACGATAGTTCTGGGCACTTAGAAGGAGGTTATCCATTCTAAGCTGAGTGGCGGCCATGAAAGCAGTATTCCTCTCCTCCTTCAGTTTGGCCGAAACAGTATCCGTGGCCAGTTGCCATTGGTCCTTCTCATTAAGCATATCATTAATCTTGACCAGATACTGCTTGCTCTGAGACTCCAGTTCAGCCGAACGCTTCTCCCAGGCCTCCCGGGATTGACGATAAAGCGTCTCCGCCAGCTGAGTGTCATGCATGGCCTTATCCCCAGCCGTAATAGCTTGGCGGACGAGTTGCTGATTTTCCTTTCTAAGCTCCCTCGCCCAGTCTTCAGTAACAATGCTGCGAGCAAGAAGTTGAAATAACGAAGATCAAACAAGTCAGTGGACGAGTTAAAAAATAAAAAAGTTATTAGTACCAAAATAAAGACGGCAACGAAATGTACCTCGGCAGCAAGTTGAGACATGTAGCCCACATGTCCAAATGATGCACCCCTCAATCCCTTTATGTAGGACTAAGGGTAGCATTTGAACAGCTCTCGCTTGAGCCTCTCTCATTCAGCCAATAACATCTTAGCAAAGGCAGCAGAAGACTCATTATTTGAGTCCACTGGCAGAACAACAGAAGCTGAAGTCGATCCTTTGTTTATATCGAAAAGGGGGGGAGTCAGTTCTCTTGATGCGGAAGACTACTGCTTGCTTGTTGGCCGGACTTATCGAACGTCCACAACCCCGCAACGTCCTAACTATGTTGGGGTAGTATAACTCACCCAAAGATAAAGACGTTGATCTAATAGATAACGGCATTTGAGCCACCAGCTAATCGACTGCCCCGCTGAAGGCCGACTCGACTTTAGCAACCGCGTCCGGCTGAGCCACCAGTACCATAGCCGTATCCGGCTGGACCTCAGGCTGATCAGTTGTCCAATTGATCAGTAGGGGGAAGAGTAGAGACAAGTCTTTTCTCTCCCATGGCAAGAACATCGGTGGACGAGTCGTCCACCTTCATCGATTTACCCGCTAGAGGCGGGATTGGCTTTTCTCCGGCCCCTTGGCTGGCCGGAGGTGTCTTATGAACTGACGACCGTTCATTCTTCTTCTTGGCCACAAAGCCCTTAGGCTTTTTGGTTGAGGTCTGATCACCAGCTGTGGCAGGCCTCTTCTTGGACGAAGAAGACTTCCTATGCGGGGTCTTGTTTGTTGGGGCATTCTTCTGCACAAACAAATAATACCAAGTCAGAGATATGCCCGTCCAAAACCAAGTGGCAAATTCAAAATTCTCAGGCCTAGGTTGCTTGCTGAAGGAAGCTGGATAAAAATTCAATCACACTCTCTTAGACGAAGACCAACTTACAAAGTGTACTCGTCAAGAGGACTTCATTCAAGATTTGGACAAAGACCACTCACAGAAGGAAATTGGCCAAGATTAGCCGCTTTCCTTCTATGAAGGACCCTCATTCGAAAATCCTCATTGACAAGGACAACCTCGAATCTTGGACGGACACCACTTGCAGAAGGAAACCGGCCAACATTAGACGTTTTCGTTCTTTAAAGGACCCTTGTCAAGGAACTACGATCAGTCTTTGGACGAGGTTAACTCGTTAGTAGGATCCTCGTCCCAGATTAGCATCAAGTGTTGGAAGAAGATATCTCACGGAAGAAGACCGGCCAGCTATGGCCACTTTCCTTCTCCGAGGAACCTTCGTCCAGAACTCATTGCAGTGATGGCTAACGTCTAAGTCCAGACGTTTTCCTTATGTGAAGGACCCTCGTCTGGACCATTAAAGACGCCTAACAACTCTAGACGGGCGTCCAAAAAAAAAATATTTAACATTTACCAGAGTCTCGACCCTCTTATCGGCCCCCGTCTTGGTAAATTCCTTCCACAAGTTGTCGGTGAACTTAGACATACGAAATTCACCCGTCCAAGATCTTTTTAGCAGTGCTCTGGCCGCGTATACAAAAAGAGACCAGGGGATTAGTATGATAAATGCTATATACGACATGGTTTGCTTAAAGAGTTTTTGAAGTTATACCTTTGTCCTCGGCCAACCGCAAGCCAACGGCGACCAAGAAGTTATCATTAAAAAATATTTCCTTGAAAGGGATCTAATTAGATGGCCCTTTGAGAGATGTATGATTTGGTCTGGAATATTCCTTTATTTTGAAGTATTCCACCACCTCTTCGTCAAACTTATCCTCTAACTCCAAAAAAGACATCCCCCGTCTAGTATTCATGGCTCCACGACTATGGACGCGGTACCCCTCAACAATATAATCATTAGCAGCACGAACGAAGATGAAATCCGCCTTCCACTAATGCATCTTCAAAGGTTTATCCCAGGCAGTGAGAATCCCAGGACGGTTACAGACACTGAACCAAGCTCCGTCCACCGTCTGCGGGATCTTAGATACATAGTGTATCTGGGTAAAGGCTGGAAGGGATGGGGCAAAGCCGCACAGCTCGCAGACGGCTATAAAATTCAGGATGTTGTACCAGGCATTTGGCGCCAATTGATTATGGCTGACGTTGTAATGCCTTAGCACTTGTTCGATAAAATCATGAAGGGGGATATCAGCCCCGCATCCAAGGCTAATTTATAAACAATAAAGTGGTATTTGGGAGCGCATAAAATCGTAGCCTCCTTATTTGGAATGACAAAGGAGTAGCCTGGCATGGGCATGGCAGAAGATAAAAAGCTAGGGTCAGGGCCAGTTTTCTCTAACCATCTACGGTTGGCCAAAATAAAACCAGGGTCGGATAGAGGATCTAAGCGTCTCCTAATTTCAGACGAAGTAGTAGAGGGATCATCCTCATTATTACCTACGTCAGCTCCCTCCATTTCCACCTCCCTACCAGACGGACTAGACTCGAGACCTGCCTCGAAATCTTCTTCCCTACGGTTGTCAGAGGAAGAGGGCCCGGCTAATAGCTGAGCACTTTGGGTTTCCTTTCTCTCTTCTGGAACTCGTCCAGTAGATTCCTCCATCTTAGAGCTATAGGTGGGAAGAATTATTCTTTGACTTAGACGGGCCGTTTGCTTGACGCCCGCCAGATTACCCTGCACAGGTAAAGACTAGGTCGTCTGACTTTGTCGGCCAAAACCATAAAAATATACATGACCAGCCAGAATAGGCCCAACCCTAGAATGTACCGAAGAAGAAATTCTATCAGTCCTAGTGTCAAGGCAAACTCTTGAACGGCCAGGATTATTTGATGAAGAAGAGGAATTCATTTTATTGATTTTTTATAAAGAATAAATGAGAGAAAAGAAGAAAGAAGGGAAATCTGACCAGCGCTTGGACGTTCGGTGAAGAAAACGAAAGCTGGACGAACTCACTCTCTCTCTAGAAAATCAGAAAAGATGCAAAGTCTTTCTCTCTAGAAAAATTCTCTCAAGGTGTGAAATGATTGAAGTAAGGACAAAAGAACATATTTATAGGGGGGTGAAAAACCTCCTGAACCGGTTGAAAATGACCGACAATACAAGAAAATGGCGCGGCTTTGTCTTTTTGAAAAAGAAGTAACTTCCTTAAGTAAAAGGGTATTAACCGTATTAAGGCAAAAGGTAAAATCCCCTTTTAGGGGCAAATGTTGTAGCCTAACAAATCCAACGACTCTCCTTGAGACACCAGGATCTATCAGGTCCATCCACATGTCCTATGAAAAGGAGTGAGCAAATGGTAAAAACCTTAGGTTTTTAATGTAAAATGAATCAAATCCCACCTTTTGTCCTAAAAAATATTTAGGGCCTAAATCCCAAGAAAAGGCTGCATGTGTTGGTTGATGATCAACTCCCAATCATTGCCTGCCACGCGTCACGTTCTTATTGCCTAGCCAATCAGGTTCCCTTAATTTAGGGTAACCTCAAACGGCAACAATCAGATCCCAAGCACTATAAATACTCCCCTTGAAATTAGGAGAAAGGTAACTTTTTTAACAGTGTGCCCTTATTCTGTCAAAATTCTCTCTCACTTTCTCTATCTATCTCTACTTTTACCTTTTTACTCTTGATACCTGACATAAGCTTCGAAGGAGGAACCACCACCCAAACCTTCAGGGTGGGTCCCTTTTTCTGCAGGTTTGGAACGAAGCTCAGGTTTGGATTACCAGATTTGGACATCGTTGCACAAGTCTACAGTGAGGAACATCTTGAGGGATAATAGTTTACTTATGAGCCAAGGAGACAAAACATTAATAACAAAACAGGTCTCAGCATTTCAACACCACAATCCAGTGTTGGAATTTTATTTATTTCTTCAAAATGATACTTCTAGCACTTAATCAACTCATCAATTCGTTTAGGACCAATTCCATCTTCCAACATATCTATCAATGGAGTCTGCAACATAAAACTCATGTTATCAAACAAATAATACATGCAAAGATAAAGAATTAAACAAATAAAATATATTACAAAAAGTTCTTACACTATAAGAAGAAGAAGTAAACTTTTTAGGAACAGAAGACATACTCTGTTCATTGATATTGAGCATTCTTGCCCGATTATCAATCAATGATTCAAAGATTTCCATCTCACTACAAACAGTCTAGATCTCACTGTTGAGTCCCCTTGATTTTGAAAGATGGCAAACAACTATAGGGAACGATTGATAGTACAAGTGGTTCTAAGCTGTTAGGAGACAACTGAGAAACTAACTATTCCTCACTGTATATACTGAAACAATGAAGATTATTTGCTATGCTATGATATGTTCTTGTGTAGCAAATAGGTTTATTCCAATACTTGAAGCTAGGAGGCCCTCTCGAAGATGTTCAAGGAAAAGACAAAGTATTGAATTGTTTATTCAAGGGAAGCTTCAAGAATTGAAGTGCATGAAGATAGTTATGGATCCTTTATTTGATTCATCTTAGGTCTTTATGTAATATTTGAGCATGATATTCTTAGTGGAATTGTTTGTATTCTTCTTAAGTGTGATACAATAGGGTTTTGAATATGGGAACCATTTGGTTACATATTCTAGCACTACTAAGTAGGGTAAATGGTCTGGGTAACAATTATTTTGCTGGGGTGATTGTGTTGGCTGTTTCAGAAAAGATTTTTGAAAAAATATATTATAAAACACTTTCCATAAGAAAAGATTGCCAGCCTTTAGAATCGTAATTCAATGTTAACTTGCCTTAAAGCGTGTGTATATCTTGGATTATATATTTCCTTCAAGAAAGATATTGTTCAATATACACTTTCCTAAATTAAGAAAATCATATCCTTGATATCTTAAGCTACGGTTTGCTTAAAGGTTAGACCTTAGTCTAGAAATATAGAATAAGATTCTCCATCACTCTTGATGCTCTACCGTATTTAATTAAGTATTATTGAGAGCTTTCACAAAGAGAACAGCTAAACAGTTTCCTAAAATAAAGTACGCATCTCATAGAGCTTTACATTACTCTTATTTTGCTTTGTAAGAGAGCGTGTGTTAAGAGAAACTGATAGTATTGAATCTCAAACAAACGGGTTAGAGATTGGGTAGTGTTTGTGAGTTCACTCGCAAGTGCTTGTGAGTTCAAGTGCGAAGTATCACACTAGAGTTAGTGTGGGGTGTGTTGTTTCCCTAGAGTAAGGGAAACAGGAAAGTGCGAGAGTATTCTTATTTTTCAGAGTTGGTTAATTAGAAAACTAGTGTAGGAGAACGTACGCCCTTGTTTGGCTGAACCTCGTTAAATTTGGTGTGTCCTTTACAACTTTCAAATTCTATTGTTTTCGCTGTTATGAACCAGCTCAACTGGTTCCCCATTAAATCGAAAGAATGTGAATTTGGCACCAGCTCATCTAAGTACTCAATTTACCCCCTCTCTTGAGTACATTACAAACCTTCAATTGATATCAAAGCAGGTTCTTCATAATAGGGTAACTCCTAGAGAAATTGATCATGAGTACACAAAAAATGAATGCTATGGGATATGACAACAAGACTCCAAAATTCGATGGGAAAAACTATGCACGGTGGAAGATCAGATTGAGGAATATCATCATTGGTATTGTACGAGTGTTGGTTGGTCGTAAAAAATGGACCAATAACAATTACCAAGGAGGTTGAAGGTTCCTCGGTTACGAAGAAGGAGAGTGAGTATACTTCTGTTGATTACAAGAAGCTGGAGAAGAATGCCAAAGCCATGTCTATATTACAACGAGCTATTAAACAGAATGAGACAAACAAAATCTCTACTTATGTCTCCGCTAAAGAGATTTGGGATACTTTCGAACTTGCTTATGAGGGAACCAGTGAGGTAAAGAGGTCTAAAATTGATTTACTTATGTCTAAATACGAAGCTTTTAACAAGAATAAAGATGAACAAAAAGTGTGGATAATTTGGTAACATTATTCGTGATTGTCCAAAATGGAAGGATAAATTATCCAAGAGCAATGATAAGAAAGCGTTCAAGAAGGCTATGGTAGCAGCCATGTAAGGTGACTTTGATTCTGGATCAGAAGAGGATGAAGAGTCACCTAATCATGAGACTTACATGGCTGATATTATGGATGAAGGAGGAAACAACATAGCTGAAGGAACGAGGAAGGGAAACAATACATCAAATTTCTATCTTATGGCGAAAAAGGATGTACTTATTAAACACTAGGTAAATTTGGAACAAATCCATGAGGACATGGATCAATATGATAGAGATAATATGCTTGAATGTGTTGATTCTTTACTAGATGAATGTCTTAAACTAATTGAGGCTTACATAACTTGCAAACTTGAGTTGGAAGAAAAGAAAAATGAATGCGATATTGCAATTGCTAGTTGTGATCACTTAGAACAAGTGTGTGTTGAGTTAAAGGATCAAGTGGCTGAACTATAAGTTGCACTTGACAAATGCAAAGTCGAGTTGGAAACAACTAAGTTCTCTTTGCTAGAAAAGGATGAGGCTACTCCTAGTGATAGTGAAGAAAACTTAATTGTTCCCCCAGGCGCATGATTTGTTTAATTCAGATGATCCCCTAAATTTTGTTGCTATTAAGAGTAAGGAAAACACTCTAAGCAAGTCTAATTTAATGGACACTTTTAGCCTTTTGGTTGATGATGTAGAATAATTGCATAGAGAGTTTGTCACTCTCAAGACCGCCCAACTAACTGTTTCCCCTACAGGTCCTTGTGTTGCAGTCAGTAAGATGATTGATGAGTATGAAGGAAAAATATGTGATTTATATGCTGAGATTCATCAATTGAATAAAGAAAAGCAGAAAGTGAGTGTTGATCTGCCAAATGACTCCATGATTTCAAACTTAAGTTTGATCTTGAAAAAATAAAAAAGTGCTTTGAGGCTATGAACAAGAAAAATGCTTTTCTAATAAAAGTTCTTGAAACTAAGGACATAGAGCTCTAAAATAGTCAAAGGCATGCCGACAAGCTCTTAATTACAAGGAATACCCTCAACTATCTTACCTTTATGGAAGGTAACAGTGGTACAACTGGTCTTTGTTATTCAACAACGAGAACCAGGACCAACTGGCACCCTAGAGGAACCACTTGGATTGAGGAATCCAAAAGAGGTAAATATGTTATTGCAAAGGACATGCATGCATGTTATTATTATGGTATGCATGGACATAAGATTTTTGATTGTCCAACTAGTAAGAATAGTGTAAAAAGAAACAGCGAACATGTTAAGCAAGTTTGGGTGAGGAAGGACCAGCTAGAGTCAACTGTTTGTGGAAAGGGACCTGTTTAAGCAAATTCTAGCTAAAGACTAACAATCAATATTTTATGCGAAAACTCTAACCAAATCAAGAGTGCTCTAAGACACGGTAGTAGAGTATTTTTAACTTTGATATAATCCAAATGATGTACAAGTTTTTATGTTCACTGACTTTATGTACACAAGAACGATAAATAACGTCCACTTTACTATCTGTTACAATGTCATAACACCCCAGGTAATCGACCCTTATCTTCAGCGACGATAACTAATCCCTTCACCTACTCCAAACTATCCATTGGATCTTCCTTAGTCCGGATTGGCCCAATGCACCTAATTACTAGCCTTTAAGGCCCAACTCCCTATGGGTCTTCCGGCCTGATTTTCTCCCGCTCAAAATCTTGGCTCAACAATGGCCCCCGAAATTATTATTTAAACCAAAGAGAAGTTTGAGTAGTAATTTCGAAACCGCTTCGAGTTCTCAACCAACTGCCAACATGCTTCAATATCTCCTAACCGTCCCATCACTTTAAAACCGCACACCACTTCCATCAATTGTACATCTACTTCCCCGCTTTTTGCTTCTTCAAGGTAATCTTTCAACTCTTCTCTTCTCTCTCCATTATTTTGTGCTTCCATGGCGAAAAGTAAGAACAATCCGTCCCTAATCCCTTCTTTCTCACATCAAAAATTCTTGATGATAAAAGTCGTCCCCCTAGCACTTTTCACGACCCTGAGTCTATGAAGGATAAGTGCGATTTCCCAGATGGAGCCGAAATTCTCATCCCTTGCACTGAAATCAGGGCCGACTCTGTTTGTGAGGGTTGGGTTTGTTAAAATTGGTCATGTCTTTCCTTTTGGTCCTCTCACTCAATCTTTTCTCCGTCAAACCGGCATTCCCGTATGTCTACTCATGCCTCATGTTTTGAGGCTTCTTCTTGCTTTAGAAGTTTTGCTCGAAAATAAAAAGAATTTTGAATTGGTTTTTGAGTTTGAGGATCTAGGGTTTTGTTATAAGTACAAGACTTATGGTGTGGGTAGAATCACTCTTTCCCCTCGTGAAGATAGACATAATTTGATTGTGGGTTCAGATAAATCAAATGACAGGGGTTGGTTGAAGAGGTTTTCTTTGTAAAAAAGGTTTCTTTGGGGATGATACTGATCTTTTCCCTGAAAACTGGGTCAAAGGTAGTTTTGTCGCCATTCCCTCCGTCTTCCTTTCTCTATTAACTGGACCTAATTGTTTGCTGTTGGCAGGTGCTGAAGATCTCATCCAGTTTGAGGGTCTCCACTCAGTCGAACGTTCTGAGATTCTCCTAATTCCAGAATTGGAGAGGACATTTGTGAATCTAAAGGATTTCAGGCTAGCTTCCCTTACCATCATTACCAGCAAAAGACGCCCTCGTGAACTATCACCATCTGCCACCACATCATCTTTCGAACATTCTTCCAGGACTACTCGTGCGGCCAAGAGATGAATTCAATTCCCAGAGTCGACACTGGTGCTGAAACGGGGGCTGAAAGTGACCCTATCGAAGTTGTCAGTGAAGAAGATAGTAATGGTAACACTGAAAGTGATTTGCACATGTCTTTAAGTATCGATTTGCTCTTGTTGTTGATTTTCCCTCTCTTATTTTTTGAATTGACCTAGTCCATCCACCAAGTGTATTTGTACAGGATACAAGTCTTCTGTTGATCGTGCTCCTTCTGTTGACTACTTGTGTCGTCATGCTAAGCTTAGGAAAACCTCCTCTTCTGGCTCCATTCCATCATCTGGTGGTACTTATGCCGCTAAGCCTCCTGTTCCTATTCAAACCTGAGCCCATGAAAGCGATGTCTCTAACACTTCCGGCTGAATTATGCAATTTTAAGGATCAAAGGCCTCCATCAAGCCTGCTATTGGTCAATTTCTCTTCCCTATTGCTGAAACATACTTGAAGAACTTTAAGGCAGTGGACATTCTGGCTGAGTCTGCTGCTAATAACATTTATATTTGGAATATTGTCCTTCGTCTTTCTTATACTCGCAGAAGTCCTTATTTTTTTGTTCACCCTCTTTCGTCTTACACTTCTTCAGAGCATCCAGGGCATGCTGGTCGTTAAAAGTCATGTTGCTGCTATTGAAAATAAATTGGAGATTTCCAGGCAGCAGGAGAAGAAGTTGAAGGAAAAAATGGCCGCTGACTTCAGTGTGATCTCTAAACTTAAAGAAAGGAATATGAAGTTAGCCCTTTATGGAAAAAAGAAGAAGACGGAGGTCCTTGACGCTGCGCGTTACTACACCTTCAAAACCAGGAGTGAGATGATGAAGGAGTTCAAAGATGAGAGCACCTCCAACTGGAACCCGGAAGAAGACATTAAGATCTGGGAGGAGGAATGTTTTGCTATATGTCCTCCTGGTGCTGAGGACGACTTCAGATTTGAAGAGTTGGAAGAGGCTGAGAAGACTGATGTCAAGGATGGAAAGTTGTCTATTTCCACTTAGGGCTTTTTATAGTTTTATTTGGATTTCCCCTTTTGTTAGTATTCCAAAGGGAAGTGTGAATGTAAGGATAATTATGTTTTGTTGAACAATGTTTGCGTGTGACTTTTTAATTATTTATGCTATATGTTTGAAATCTTCCCCTGGCGAGGGTGAGTTGATGTTTAATTTGCTATGTGTACGCTATGTGTTCTTGGCCAAGCTTGTGTAAAGTACGTATGGATGAAAACTTTTGGCAAATTATTTATACAAATCCAATGTTTTCACCACACTTATGATGTCATGACACAAGAGGTTTCGCGTCGCCTTACGTATGATAATAGATGTACGCGTGTTTTTATTTCGCCTACGCGGTGTGAGGGCGTATTTGACTATACCTTTGTTATGGCTTTTTTGAAAATATTTTCAAAGTCGCCAACAAGTCTTTAAAGGAAGACTCCAAACCTAATTGGATATTGGGAAATCGTAGGACAAATTAGGGACTTATCCAATGTATATTTTCCTGTCCGGACCTCATAGATGGTCAATGAACCAAAGATTGAGTCCAGGCGTGAGGGTAGGAACACGGTCATAATGAACCACATTCGCCCATTGCTGGCCTCTACTAAATATCGATTCATGTTATGTTTTATGCAATAGAATAACCAACATTTTCATGCACCCAAAAAATAATTTAGTCTAGGTTGGTTCAAGAAACACATAAAAGACTATTTTTTAGTGATATATTATTATGCAATCAAAATTATGGGGAACCTAATAGGTTGTCCAAATTATCTGATTAATATTTGAGCAGTTTTGCAGGTCTTGTTTAGCAATAATAACATGTGAGTAATAAAAAGGCATGCAGGACAATCAAGCAAGCATATAATAATGAAAAAAAAGAAAGATTAGAGATTAGAATGTACAATGAACGATTTTAATATTAAAGATCTACATCAGGAAAGAAACAGTTAGTAACTTCAATATAAAAATAATGAAATTATTCAAGGACCCTCAGGATTATACCGTGGCTTAGGTCTAAGATATTGACAACCTTCAGGACGAGTAATCGTGAATGTGTATGTAGATTTGAATGTGTGAAAAAAAAAACCGTTTTCTAATCCCAAAAATCGTAGAGTATTTATAGGAAAAAAGGAATTTGCGCGTCACAAGTCAACTGCGCCAGGCACAAGTGATTGTGTGAAGCACAATCACACGTGTCAGGCGCACCATGGCGCGCCTGATGCGGTATGACTAATAAACAGCGTACATGTGGTACGCGTTTTTAAAAAAGATAGAAAAGACAGGCTGCATGTCGCACAGAGTGTGCGCTAGGCCCAGGTTTCTATGTGCCACACAGATCCATGTGTCAGGCTTGTGCGCTTGACGCACTACGGTGCGCTCGGCGCACGGTGCATTAAGCACACCGCCTTGCTTTTGACACGTTTTGGCAGCTTTTTTTATAAAATGTGTTTTAACGATTTTCTTCTTTCTTTGAACTCCGGAAATCTGATTTTACGGGATAAAATCCAATTTTAAATATAAAGACATCTTTGAAAACATTTATTTTATTTTAATAAAGTAATTAATCATTAATCAATTATTAAATGGGCTTTTTCAAAGAGTTGGGCTCAAAATTTGATTAATTATCATGATTAATTAAGTGGACTTTAAAATACCACTTTAACACTTAAAAAAAATAGTTTTAGGATGGCTTTTTGGACTGTTCTCCCCTAGGGACGAACCAATTAAGACCGCGGTATGTTTCATCATTTGGCCCTTAAATGACACGATTATGTGTCTACAAAAGCCCCCACTTTGACTGAGATTCAGGAAACCGAAAGTCAAAGTACGCGGTGTCAGGATGGAGAACGATTCTAAACGCTCTACTTTTTAGAATTGATGTATATACGCCGGTCTCTGCAAAAATAGAGTTAGTATGCAAGGCAATAACTACAAACTATATGACAAACTGCAAGAGAAAGATGTTAGTAGATAGGTGCAAACAACTCATATAAAGCACATAATGATGCAAAAATGCTAACTTAAACTCTATAGGTTATGCAAGAGATGCTATACAAGGATCAGGATTATGCAAAGCTAAGGAGGATGACCTGTCATGCAACCTCTGGGCTTTGCAAAGTTAGAAGATCTGGATAAGTAAAATGGATGGGATGATCAAATATATAATGAATTTCGAAAACTGTTTTTATTAAATAATCGGGGTCCGTAAACGAGGTCCGCAGATTACAACTTTTCGGGAGTTTGATTTGATTTGGAGGAACCACCACATATGTAGGATGTAATACCCCTCATGATTTAAAGCAATCATGAGGGGTATTACATACACCCCCACTTGAGGACAGCAACGCCCTCGTTGCGCCTGAGGACTCCACATATTTGGCCACAACGACCTGTGGGTCTCCCCAACCTGGAAACTGATCGTCGGATACTCCATGTATTCGGCCTGACAACCTCTGGGTCGCTCTTTATGACAATGCAGCCTTAGAATCGTCCTCCACTAGGCGCTTGAGGACTCCTAATATTCGGCCTGACGGCTTTAGGGTCGCCCCAACACGCGGTCGCAGGGTGGCTCTGATACCATTTGTAACACCCTGATTCTTCCGGAGTCGAGTCAATGGTCACCAATGCGCATCTAGGGCCAACAATTGTCCTCAATAACCAACACAATTTGTCCAGCTCAGGGTTGCTCTGATACCATTTGTATACCCGGCTCCGTATGGGTCGGGTGTTACAAATGGTATCAGAGCAACCCTACGACCGTGTGTTGGGGCACCCTGAGGCCTTCAAGCCGAATATTAGGAGTCTTCAGGCGCCTAGTGGAGGAGGTTCTAGCATTGTCATAAAGAGCGACCCAGAGGTCGTTAGGCCGAGTATCTGGAGTCTCCGACGATATATTTCCGGGTTGGGGCAACCCACATGTCGTTGTGGCCGAATATGTGGAGTCCTCATGCGCAACGAGGGCGTTGCTGTCCTCAAGTGGGGGTGTATGTAATACCCCTCATGATTGCTTTAAAGGAATTTAGCAGGCTACTCATACCAACAAGATGCATCTTTCTTTTAGGGAGCTTAATTCCTTAGTTACTCCACAGTTAAGCATGCTTGGCTAGGAGTAGTCTTGGGATGGGTGACCTCCTGGGAAGTTTCTCAGGGTGCGCATGAGTGAGGACAAAATGCGCCGGAAGAATTGAGTTGTTTATTAAGGACAATTGTTGGCCCTAGCTACACATTGGTGACAATAGACTCGAGTCCGGAAGAGTTAAGGTGTTACATAGGAAGCCCCCACGTGGGGTGAGCTTGTCTTGAATTAGGCATACCGAGCCATGATTGAAATGTATTTGATCTGTCTTGAGCATTTAGAGTTCTTCTTTGGGGAGTTGATATAGGCAAAGTCAAATATATGGAATTATCCAGAGTCCTTCATGGAAAAGGAGAGGTTGGATTCAAAAATAAAAAGTTTAAATTTGTGACTTACATAAGGTCCACTAACTAGTAGTCAGGGAATTCCGGATCGAATCCACAGGAAGATAGCTATACTACTATATCTGAACTCTAATAGTATACTAACTAAATTAGATGAAAAGGGGTTGTTTTTAATGAACTAAGCAAATAATCAAATCACAAATATCAAATAGGGGAAAGACTAAGGAACGGTTCACCATGTATGCAATTCAGGATATCAAGAATGATTGAAGAAACTGAATGAAATAAACTAACTAGGGCACATGTAATTTCTCTCGAATATTACCTCCCTCGAAGCTCACTATGCCGCTATCGTATGGTCATAGATCGCTAAGCCTACTATTGAGAGCCTATACAAAATTCTACCTCTCGGTCTATAACTTTGTATTGCAACAATAATCAACACAGTTGGCCAAACATGTATATTAACTTAAATAACTCAATAGCAAGAATCAAATAATTCAATGAATTAAATTATCATTCAATTAATCCCTCATATGCATACATAGATATCCAAAACCGTAGAAAATAAACTACTCACACATAATTAGGGAAAAATTAATCACAATTAAATAAGAAAGCAACATGATGGAATAACAACAAAAGAATTAAAAAGGGCGTAGTAAGGGATGAGAAACAATACCAGTTGAAGAACAAATCATGAAAGCAATACTCTATTGAAATCTTCAATGTGTTTGTAAAATAGAATAAAATAGGGTTCTTGAGAGAATATAAGTGCTTAGAAAACTAGTGACTGAAATAATAATATGAAAACATAGTCTTTCTCCTCCAAAAGGAGAGTTATATATACTAAAGTAACAAACAGCGCAACACGTGCTTCAAATGCATAAAAATTGAACCACCCTGGTTGTCAGGGCGGATTCCGCCCGGCCGGGCGATTGTGAGGTGCTAACCCGTAGAATGAAGTGAAACAGATCATCGAAATCATCATAACTGCTCAGATTTGAAACATCATAACTTTCTCATTTCTCATCGAAATTTAGCGTGTGACCAGTCGTTGGAAAGCTCTTCAAATCCACTTTCTAACCATATTGGAATCACTCCATTATCATATGTGTATAAAACTTTATGTGTAAGAGAATGTACAAGAGTCAGTTTTCACATTTCTTGTAGTGATGGTTCGCTTCATTCGAGCACAAATTCGTCCCAAAGAGATGCTTTGTGATCCTCATGCAATCTACCTTATTTATTAATGTTTGTTTTTACTCAAGCTTAGCCAACCATAGTCTATTTGCATTACTATCACCAAAATTTTTTTAAAACAAGCAAACGGAGAGCAGTAGAGCAAAACTTGAGTAAATCATGCAAATATGCACCTAAATGCTCTAATATGAACTAGAAATGCAACATAAATGTACCTAAAATTTATATATAAATATGACACATCAAACTCCCCCAAGCTAAACCATTGCTTGTCCTCAAGCAATAAGACATAAACATTGGAGAAAAAAGACACCTACAATATGGAATTACAATAGGGTCAAACACTCAATTGAAACCACGAGAGATATAATCACTACACAAAACAACTATCGCAACAATCTCGAACAAAGGAGCATAGCATATTATTTATCATAATCGACTCTCCAATCATGTCACAAACCATCTCCCCGAAGCTTGATTAAACCAAACCTGACATACCTCACTACAATTATGTGCACTTAAATCTCTCATGTGTTTAATGGAAAATAAATGACACTCAACCTAAATCAAGCCGACTTAGATGAATCATATACTCTTTAACTTTGACCCTTTGACTCATTTTCTATTCAATAATATAACACACAAACATCAAGAGGACTTTAAGGGTTGTAATTGGGTGGAGGTTAATGTATTGATAATATTTTGGGAATTGTGGTGGAGAAACCAAGAAGGGGAAGCATCACATCACTAAAATCATGACTAAGAGAGGTCACAACAACTCCATGCAACAACCAAATGTCCCCACAATATAATCAACAATACTTTTGCTCAAGCAATTCATAAATAACCCTTTTCTTTCACTTTATCTGATAACTCTTTTTTCACTTTTTTTTCGATCATTTTCTTTAACCTTGTTTTTCGATTCAATTTCCATGCTCGTAACATACTATTCTTCCAACTAAGCCATATTTCGAGGACTTTCATTTAAAATTAACCGAACCAAAACCAATCATTGATCCCCCAAGCTACATTTGTGACCAGAATCAAATGAGGCCAAGGCTTATAATGTAGGTATTAATCAAACATAGTTAGAAAGGCTCATCGGGGATAGAGATAGGAAAATACGAAAAAAAGAATAACTCTGGAGCTAAGATCATGAAATAAAATGCCTCAATCATATCAAAATGTCTATATTATCAAGGATTAAAGAGTACTAAGTCAAAATCAAGATCAATCTGACAACTGAGGAACTAATCACACATGAAAGAACAGAACTGACACGAATACGTTAGTTTACAGGCACAAAAGCTCACTTAGGTTAAGGTGTCTGCACAGTAAAGTTAAATCGAGCTAGCAGAGAGATATCAAACTATCTTACCACAAACAATCAATTGTAAAACAACCGTGCTATGAAGAATCATAAACAAGATGAATGACGCTTAGGAAGTGTAGTGAAATATCAACAAGGTTCTCAAAAAGTGCTAGCAATAGTCCCATAGATGCAAACTAACAAGATATGATTTATAATATCAAAAAAAAAAATGATAATGCTACTAAGAAAGTAGTACATTTTTTTATTACATGTAAACTCCCACCCCTAATGAGCGGTACAAAGCATGTAACAATCCTACTAAAGCAAAAAATCTAAACTAGTATGCAGCTAGCATGCACGAAGTGACATCCTTCCCCAAGCCGAACTTCACATTGTCCTCAATGTGAATACTGAGAAGAACAAAGAAGCAAAAGATAAGGGAAGGTTACAACTCACAATAAGGTTGGTAATGAACATAAGGTTTGCCAAACAGTATTGACACTTTCACCATAACCTAGAGCACGTCACGAAAGCACATGTTAGCAAAGTTTGTCATAAAGTAAAAATAAAGATAACAACTAAAGGTTAGAAAGTCGGATTACCTCACCATAAGCGCTGGTTTTTTTTGGGTCCCGTATCACGACCGAAAGGCTTTTTACATTATGAAGAATCCAATGCCTTTAGTAACTTATCAAATTCCCATGCAAACATGTTATTGAACACTCGATATGGCTTGACAACAAGCATATTTATGATCACTAATAAGGGTTTAGAAGTATCAAAAGAAAAAGAATCATAAGCAACAAAAGAAGAAAAAGAAAAAAAATATATAACTGTCATGCAATTCCTCCGATCTCACAGGATGAACATGAATATTTACTTGGTCAAAATTATCATGCAAGAATAGCTCTTTAAGAAAACAAGGAGGATATAACACAAGGGATGAAGGTACAAGATCAAGCTTCCGTGAAAACGGGATATGACGGTTTTGCAGATTAGGCTCAACATCAAATTTTTTTATGCGTTCAGCATATTCAAACTCTTTACCTAAAACTTAACTCTCATCAATAAGCTTATAGACAAAGGAGTTTTCATTCAAAAGTTCAATAACCAATGATTTTTCAAGCACTGACTCTACAACTAATGATTGTTCCTGCTCAAAAACATCCATTATATCCATCTTTTCCTTATTTAAACTACCATCAATAGTCAAAGGATAACCTTCTTCTAATAAACTAGCATTATTAACCAACATCATCATAATACAAATATTGCTCAATAGGTTGACTAATTGATTTTAGTCTAGATGCTATTGATCTCTGACAATCTGTAATTTTTGCTAGTTGCAACATGTAATCCTCCAGAACCTTATTCAATTCAATCATGAAATCATAAAGAAATTATTTAATATAATCAGATTTAGATGGAGCATTAGACAAATTAAACTCATAGATATGGTTATTGACATGCATATATGACTCATTTTGTGGACAAAGAAAAATATCATGATCATAAGAGTGACAACAAGAACAAAAATTAGATGGAGAGGTAAGAGTTTGAGAATCATGGATAGATGAATTATCTAGAGTTGGACTAACATACCTTGTCATCTCCCACTCAAAGGTTTCTCTAATTAATTGCTCAAAAAAAGTAAAACCCTTTCCGGGTGTCATATTCGTGCATTTACCATCACTCATGGAATCTAAAACCACCCTCATATCATCATTCAAACCCTCATATATCACTAAACAGTTTCCCATTGCTAAAATAAATGGTCGGGACAAAGAAAGTTATCAAATCTAAGCTTGTATCTCAAAAACACTTCATGCTTAAATTGGGGAAAAGAGATAGATGTCATTAAAAAAAATTGAAATAAAAAAATATATTTACAAAAAAATTTATATACAATTAGTCTAATATAAAACAGTTTAGAGATAATAGTAATAAGCTGTCTCCCTGCCGAAGGCGCCAAAATTTGACAGGCTAAAGTTGTATCGCCTAATAAAAAATAACCTAAGGTCCACTAACTACTAGTCAGGGAAGTCAGGATCGAATCCACAGGGAGATAACTATACTACTATATTTGAACTCTAATACTATATTAACTAAATTCAATGAAAAGGGGTTGTTTTTAATGAACTAAGCAAATAATCAAATCACAAATATCAAATAAGGGAAAGACTAGGGAACGGTTCACCATGTATGCAATTCAGGATATCAAGAATGATTGAAGAAACTCAATGAAATAATCTTAATAGGGCACATGTAATTTCTCTGAAACATTACCTCCCTTGAAGCTCACTAAGCCGCTATCGCATGGCCATAGATTTCTAAGCCTACTATTGAGAGCCTATACAAAATCCTACCTCTCGGTCTATAACTTTGTATTGCAACAATAATCAACACAGTTGGCCAAACTTGTAGATTAACTAAATAACTCAATAGCAAGAATTAAACAATTCAATGAATTAAATAATCATTCAATCAATCCCTCATATGCATACATAGATCTCAAAATCCCTAGAAAATAAACTACTCACGCATAATTGGGGAAAACATAGTCACAATTAAATAAGAAAGCAACATGATGGAATAACAAAGAAGAACTAAAAGGGGCATAGTAAAGGATAAGAAACGATACCAATTGAAGAACAAATCTTGAAAGCAATACTCTATTGAAATCTTCAATGTCTTTGTAAAAATAGAATAAACTAGGGTTCTTGAGAGAATAGAAGTGTTTAAAACTCATGACTGAAATAATAATATAAAAACGTAGTCTTTCTCCTCTAAAAGGAGAGTTATTTATACTAAAGTAACAAACAATGCGCTTCAAAACGCCTAATAATTGTCCCGCCCAGGTTGTCAGGGCGGATTCCACCCAGCTGGGCGGTTGTGAGGTCATATCAGCGATCCGCCTGGTCGGGTAAGATTCCGCCCGGCCAGGCCCGCAATAAGTCATCAAAACTGCTCATATTCGAAACATCATAACTTTCTCATCTCTCATCAAAATTTAGCGTTTGACCAGTCGTTGGAAAGCTCTTCAAGTCTACTTTCCAACCCAATTATAATCACTCCATTATCATTTGTATATAAAACGTGTACAAGAGTCAGTTTTCACATTTCTTGTAGTGATGGTTCGCTTCATTCGAGCCCAAATTCGTCCCAAAGAGATGCTTTGTGATCCTCATGCAATCTACCTTCTTTATTCATGTTTGTTTTTACTCAAGCTTAGCCAACCATAGTCTATTTGCATTATTATCACCTGAAATTCATCAAAACAAGCAAATGGAGAGCAGTAAAGCAAAACTTGAGTAAATCATGCAAATATGCACCTAAATGCTCTAATATAAACTTAAATGCACCTAAAATCTATTTATAAATATGACACATCAGGTATATGTCGAACAACCACCTGGTTTTGCTGATCAATTGTTTCACCCGCTATGTATTCAAACTTGATAAAGCTTTGTACGGTCTAAAACAAGCACCAAGAGCTTGGTATGAGAGATTGTCAAACTTTTTGACAGAGAATGAATCCAAGAGGGGAACAGTTGACAAAACTTTGTTTATCAAAACCAGGAGGAAGCACTTGTTAGTAGTCTAAATTTATGTTGATGGTATCATTTTTTGAGCTACTAATCAGTTGCCAAGTGATGAGTTTGTTAATATTATGCATAGTCAATTTGAAAAGAGAATGATGGGAGAACTTTGCTTCATTTTTGGCTTACATATTAGGCAAACAGCTGATAGAATCATGATCCACTAGCAAAAGTATCTTAGAGAACTTTGAAGAAGTACGGTTTGGAGAACAACAAAGCTTATTATACTCCTGTTGCCACTTCCACAAAACTTGATGTGATTCAAAAGGGAAGATGTAGAAGCTTCATTGTATAAAGGGATGATTGGTTCCGTCTTGTACCAAACATCAAGTAGACCTGATATTATGTTCTCTATAGGATTGTGTGCTAGATTTCAAAGAGATCCCAAGGAGTCTCATTTAAGGTTGTTAGAAGAATTCTTAGGTAGGTATTTGGTGGCAACAAATGACTTGAGTTTGTGGTACCCCAAAGGCATTTCTATTGAGCTCGTAGGGTATACATATGCAGATTATGCTGGTTTCCTTGCTGATAGGAAAAGCACATCAGGTATGGCTCATTTCTTAGGCTCATGCCTGATCTCATGGGGTCCTAAAAGGCAAAATTCAGTTGCCTTATCCACGACAGAATCGAAATATATTGCAGCTGCCGCTTGTTGTTCGAAGCTCTTGTGGATACGAAACTAGCTAAAAGATTTTGGTGTTTTCTATGAAAGTGTTCCTATCACTTTTGACAAAAATAGTGTTATCAATATTTCAAAAAATCCTGCTAAGCACTCTAAAACCAAGCACATTGTGATCAGACATCATATTTATAGGGATAATGTTGAAAAAGGCTTGGTTGAATTATTGTCTTGCAAAAGGGAAGATCGAATTGTTGATATCTTCACAAAACCTTTGTGTAGAGAGTCTTATTTGTTCTAATTAAGTTTACTGTAAGTTTTTTAATTAGGAGTCATTAGGTTTAGATTATTTAGCTTCAGCTACCTCGGTGGTTAGATTAGTACTCTTTGATGTGAAATTGCATACATATATCTTTGCTTAATTCTTCAGGTTGTCATGTAGATGCTTTCTATATCTCCCAAGATTATAAAGAATCGTTGCTCGAATAAAGGTGAAATCATGCTGAGTTGCCAGAACCAGGTGCAAGTGTTTCTTGTACGAAACATCTAAGGAGAACAATAGTGTTGCACAAATATGTTTTTAGAAAGTTAATTCTTTCTGAAAATTAAGCGAATATCCTAACTTCTGCAAGTTGTGATATTATGGTGCAATTATCTTTCTTATAAAAAAGCACAACCAATGTACATCTCTCATACATGCCTTATTTTCGGTAGTTGAGGTATTTATGGGAAGTTATGATTAATTCCAAATTTTAAATTGCCTTTTCAAGTCTCAACTGATTTTCTACCAATACTTGTTCTCTCATGCCTATATATTTACCCCCCTTTCCTATCCAATTACTTCAAAGTCTACTCGAGCAATATATCTCTATATATCTCTCTCTTTGAAGCGGTTTTCTCAAGGTTCTTTGTTTTTGCTCGAAAGAAAGGTGGAAAATAAAAAAGCTTCACTGAAATGCCTCCCTCTCTAAGGAAAACTCAGTCGATTACCCAATCTAAAAAGCCTCCCTCCAACACCACTCCATAAAATCAACCTCCTCCTCCACAAAATCAATCACCACCACTGTAACCACTTCCTTCCGTAACTTCATCTCCCACTCATCCATCCACTCATGAACCTAATCCCACTCCCTCCAAACCTCCAATCACCTCCTCAACCAAAAATGAAACTGCCTCTTCTCTTTCCCATAACCTAACTTCTACTGAGAAGGGTGGAGCTGTTCCTGAGGAGGAAAATCAGAAGGATTCTGTTACTGGTACTGTGAAAGTGTTTTAGAGAACTGTCTACTAAAGTTCCTTTTAAGAAGAAACAAAAGTACGAAGAAGATCTGATGGTTACTGACCATAAGGATGGGTCTCCATCCGCCTCCACTAGGGTAAGAGGAAGGAGAGAGACGAGATCTGCTATGAAGAAGGAAACAGAAGAAGTTTATGAAGAACGATGTGCTGGTTCTTCTAAGGGAACCAAGAGGAAAGGGGTACCAGCTAGACTTTCTCGTGCTGCAAAAGGTAAATATGTTGAAACTCTTGTTTCTACTGATTCTACTCCTATTGTTGAAAGAAGTGTGTTTATCTGGATGTTCTGTAGAGGATGGTTATTTTGATTTGCCAGCCTTATTTAAAGTTCGTCAATTGTTGGAATTTCAAGGTTTGATGCCTTTGTTTAAGGATGTTAAGAATGCTTTTTGTGGATGCTGTTAGGGAATTTTATGTGAATTTGAAACAATTGCCCGATATGTTTTTGGGTTCTGCTATTTTTGGAAGTGAAATCTCCATGTTTGTATCTTTTGTGGCTTCTCTGCTTAATATTCCAAGGGATGGGTTTAATAAGTATGTTGGGGATGGTTGGCCTACTATTGTTGGGGTAACAGATGAGGAGATTTATAAGTTTTTGTTTGCTGTTACTATTCTACGAAGGCTAGTTATCAATATGCCAATTTGGGTGAACCCATTATGTTGGTCCTCCACTCCATCTGCAATAAACTGTTAATTCCTAGGGCATAGGGAAGGGGAATAGTTCGAATAATGGAGATGGTCTTAATTTACTTAAAGATGAAAAATATCAAGATCAATCTCACTTCCCTCATCATTGATCATATAATGAACTGTTTCTCTTCCTCTCATCATGCCCTAGCATATGGTTCAATCATCACTATCATGCACCAGAAGTAAAAGATGCCTCTTAATGGGAACCAATTCCCGTAGGACAACATGGGATGGATTTTCCTCAGATATGTTGAGGGTCAAGGAATTAGGAGTACCAACTGAGAAGAAAAAATCGGAGAAGAAGAAGAGAAAGATAACACATTACACGACCAGCTGTACTATCAACAAGGACATCAATATGGGGTAGAGGAAATCAATCTTTTGGCGATGCAGCATTCAAATCATGAAAATCATTGCACACCCGAACTCTTCCGTCTTTTTTAGGTACAACCACTATATTGATGAGCCAACTCGGATGCTTTACTGCCTGGATGAACTTGGCATCAAGCTGTTTCTGGATTTCTTTTTTCTACTTTCAGACTAACCTCTTGTTTCACTCGGCGGAGTTTTTGCTGCTTAGGCTTGCTCTCACTATATAATGGAATGCAATGTTTCACAATTTCTCTATTAACACCAGGCATATCAGCACAAGACCATGCAAACACATCTACATACTTTTTTTACTAATGCAATAAACACAGACTGTTCAGTTGGGGAGAGGGATGAACCTATTCTGGATTGACTTCTTTCACAACATTTTCTGTACCAATATTAATTACAATGGACTCTTACATGGTTTTATATATGTTTCAGTTATATCAAGTGATCTATCAATATTAAATTCAATATCAGAAATAATCTCTTGCATGCAAATGTATTTAGATAAGGGTTCAAATTCAATCTCCTCAGTATCAGAATTTTCTGACAGGGTATGCAAGGTAGATTGTCAGGAAGATAAGCTATCATTATGATACCCATATGAAAAGGGTGAAAAAGTAGTTTCATGAGATGATTATGGAGGATGGTTTCCTAAAAACATTATAAACTCAATAGGCCCATTTTTTGCCTCACACTCAATACTCCATTTATGTTCAATGCTTTCGCCAGAAGGTATCATCAAAGATACTTGATAAAAATCCTCCTCTTCAGAAGAATAAAAAAATGAAAAGTTTCTTATGGACGCTATACTCCAGATTATCCACCCAGTCATTTTTCTTTTTCATTCCTTGTTCTTGGATAAACCAACTTTTGATTGAGTGCAAATTCCTACCTTCATTAAAGAATATCTCCAAATCCTGGTAAAATCTTATGTTCCTTTCTACTAAACCAATGTTCTAGAAACTCATAGTACAACTCAATATCTCCTTGCAGGATGAACTAACCATTAAGGGTGAAAGAAGGCTCTTTGATGTTGTAAGAAGTGTTGCCCGCATCATATCCAAATTCATGCCGATTTTGCTTGTCTCCTATGGGGATTGGTTGCTTTATCCCTCTAACATTATGCCCTAATTCAATTACTTGAGTATAACCATTTTCATCATGATTTGAAGACCTTGGATAGAGGATGCATGGCAAATCCTGTAGGCTTTTTTAGTGCATTTGTGGATATGGCTGAGGTTTTTGTTTTCTTGTGGTAATTGGTCATCCTTAGAGAAGGAACAAATTTCTTCTTCTTGGACCTAAAGGTAGAGAAAAATAATTAAAAGAAAAGACAATAAAGTTATATATTGCAGAATGCATTGCTGAATAAGGAAAATCTTCTAAAACGATTTTGCAATATTTTGATTGGAATGGTCCCCCTTTACAATTTTGCTGTTGTTTTTTTTTCATTCTTTTTTATATATTTTGACTCTCTTGAATGATTTTACTGTCATTGGGGTTGATAATAACTGTTTTTTCTATCAATCTTCCATTCCCTGCTTTAGTATTGAAAAAAGATGGAAGATTTAGAAATTAGGGCTTGTATTCCCATAAATTTCTCAATTAAGCATTTTTAACTTGTTCATGTTATAACTGCACCATAAATTTCTCAATTAAGCATTCTCCCCTCCTAGCAACACATAGGCATGAGACAATTTAGTAGATTTCGGTAGACAAGAGCAATGTTTGTGATCTGCTTGATGCGATAGCTGAGAGCATGACAATGATTTGTGTCGTGACCATGCAACTGATAATGGCAGTACTTGTGGAGATTCGATCCTATAGGACTTACCCCTGGACGTCGAGGAAATGGGTGAATATGAACTTGTTCAACCAGTTTGCGAAAAATTTAAACTTGGGATTGCAGTTAAGGGTGTGACGACAGTTTCCTCGCGGGTAGACCTTTGTGGGATGTACTAAGATGCCTCGATCAATCAGGTTTTGAACTTTGTAGTAAAGATCATGGCCACGGTCAATGTCATGCCCAAATTAAAGATAATAAGTGCAATGTTTGCTCATGTCTGCTCCAGGAAGAGGTACGCAGTGCACATATGTCGGGGCTTGGATTATACCTTGGCTCCAAAGATGATTATACACCACATTCAATGACTTATCCATTTTACCAAACACCCTTGGATTTGCATTGGGAGTTTCAGGATTATCCCGAGGTCGCTTTTCTTGCAGTTTCAGAGTATCGATGTCGAAGCCATGTTGTTTCATGTGGCTGAGGCAGGTGTACTTGATGGTAACCATGTGATGATAATAGAAATCATTCAGGTACCGCAATAATATAAGCATGAACTCCTGATCATTAATAGGGAAGCGAAGCTGTTCGCAGATATGAGTGCATCTCGAACAAAAGTGCGTAAAGGTTTCTACGACGCTTTGACGCAAGATGACTAGCTTCAACTTCTTGACCTCAGTCTGTTTATACTCGAGAGCCTAATTAACGAAAGCTTGACAAGCATTTTCCCAACTAGCTCTATCGACATAATCCAAAGAATACTATCAGTCAAGAGCTGGTCCTAAAATTTTATCAAAAAGCATGGGGTAATCTTCCTCTTGCATGCCCCATCAGTGTAATGCATTCAAATAACCAACCAAGTGGACAAAAGGATCACCATTCCCATCAAATTTCACGAATTGTGGCAATTCATGATATTGATCTTCATGTTGATATCGAAAGCGAATCAGTGACTCAGTGTGAACCTCTTGGACAAGGCATACCACATTAAAGTCCAGGTCAAAATCATCAGTCTTAAATCTCTTCTTCGACTCACTATCATCAGTGTCTTGCATTCCTAGGGGATTACCAATCCAGGATTCTTCTGGTGCTTCAGATGACGTATTATGTGTACTGATGCTTGGAGCTCCTACTTCTTCCTCGCCATCCCTGCTTGGTTCACTTTGGCTATGTTTCTTCAACACTTACATCACATGTGGCTGCTAGGATCACATTCATCCAAGAATTTTTAGGTCCTCCTTGAATATAGTGGATGGTGTAACCGTCCAACCTAGTGCCTTCTACCTCGTTCAAATGCAGTACATACTTCTCGATGTTAGAGATAACAGTCATAATTTCTAGATCACCAGAAATAGTCACAGCACCCTGATCAGTGAAAGGCTTTACTTTTTGATGTTGAGTAGAGGCCACTGCTTTGTTTTCATGCAACCACGGTCTTCCTTATAGGAGGTTGAAACATGCCTAAATGTGAATGACCATGAATTCCACTTTCCTTTCCACAGGACCACATTCAACGAGGAGGCTAATTAAACCCATCACTTATCTTTTGGCATTATCATATACTCTAACCACCTGGTGAGATGGTACCTCATCTTCTTTTGAAGACCTGAGTCTTGTTATAACACACAGAGGGCTAATATTGATCGCGGAGTCATTGTCGATTAATACTCTAGGTATCTCCCATCCATTGCAGCGTATAGTGATGTGCAATGAATTATTGAGATCGATATTTTCAGGGAGATCATTGTTTGTGAACATGAGAGTTCGATCTACACTGCGAGTGAGCTCCACCACCTGGTAAGGTGTTATGGAGGAGCTCATATAGGCCTCATTGAGATGTTTTAGAACGGCTGCCCTATGAAGCTGAAATGCATTAACAACTTCCAGATGGAAACATTAGCATTGACTTCTTTCATGCGCTTGAAAGCGTCATCTTCTTTAATAATATCCTTTGTTAATGGCTCTTTGCCCTTTTCTTTCCTTCTCAATACCTCCAAAGGATTTTCGTCCTCCCAATGAGATGGTTTGAAATGGCTACCTGGTCTTGTTAAATGAGATATATCCATGTACTCCTCATCACTAAGATCATGGATACTCGTTTCAGAAACTGTTTGGCAGAAGGGATTCCATCCCATATACAAGCCCAAAGAAAATGTTGGATTTTGGGGTGACAAGGGGCATTCCAAATGTTGTTCCAGTCCCAATCTTTACCACAGATATAGGTAGACCTTTCCCACTCATCTTTGTACACCAGCTTAGAGTCAAAAAAGTTTCCTTTTGCCACCCAACAGACAAGGGTGTCACTACGGTCTTGGTCAGTAGCTTTCCTAGGGTATTTTACTATCCAATTCCTAACATAGTTAGGAAGTTTGAGGGTTAGGTCTTTCAGGTCCCATTTACCATGGATTAGAACACTTTCAATAGTTCTCTCATTTTCACTAAAGGACAAGGGGCCTGCTACCAATTCTCTTCATGGACCAAAGGGGGTCCAGACATCATACCAAAAGGACACACAAACACCTTTGCCTATGCACCAACCTGAAAACTTAGCAAAAATTTCCCACCCTTGGTGGCCATATATGGGAGCCAAATTTGAAAGGTTTGGGACTCCTTCCCTTACAATATTTATGGTAAATAACCTGGGTGGCCAGATTATCCATTGAGTTCATCTTCGAGCAGAGTTTCGCTAGGGCAATCTTATTTGAAATATAATTTTTCCTAATCCCTAGCCCACCAGTCTCCACAGGCCCACAAATCTTATCCCAGACAATGAGGGCTAGCTTGTTTTTCCCTTCCTGCTTCCCCCAATAGAAATTTCTCACAATGGATTGTATAAAGTCAGATATGGACTTAGAAAGGGAGATACAGTTCATAGAATAGGCAGGAATGGCATTTAAAGTCGAGGAGATGAGGGTTATTCTCCCAGCCTTGGACATAAATTTTGTTTTCCAACTAGCTAACTTGCTATGGACCTTCCTAACAATATGACTCAATTGGTTTTTGGTTGGTATTTTATCAGTGAGGGAAATCCTAGGTAGATGCCCAAACCAAGCTTTGAGGAGATGTTCATCCTAGTAACCAGGAGGGAGCTAATTCTGGGATCAGTATTCCTAGAGAAGTAAACAGAACTTTTCTGGGGATTCATTTTCAAACCAGACTTTTTGTGGAAGGCGTCCAGGGTTTGGATTATGGCATCATCAGAGTTAACATTTGCCTACCCAAATAATAGGATGTCATCCGCAAACAGGAGGTGGGATATATGGATCCTATTTTTGTGGAAGGCAAAAGGGGTCCATCCAGACCTAACCACAGTCTCATTTATCATGTGGGTCATATGTTCCATACACAGTATGAAAATGTAGGGAGAGAGAGGATCTCCTTGCCTAATGCCTCTAGAGAGGTTAAATGGTTCAGTTGGTTGCCCATTCACCATGACAGAAGAGGAGACAAAGGAGATGCAACTCATGATTAAGCTACAGGTGTGCTTATCAAGGTTATGGTTAATTAGCATGTCATGAATAAGCCCCACTCTAGTCTATCATAAGCCTTTTCTAAGTCAATTTTCAGGGCCACCCACCCCCTCTTACCTTTCCTTCCTTTCATGGACTGGAGGATCTCAGCAGCTACTATGTAATTATTTTCAATCCCTCTCCCAGGGAGGAAGCTGCTCTGGTTTGGGGAGATCATTCCATTTAGCAAGGGTCTGAATTGTTTTATACTCCTGGGATCATCCACTTTTGGTATAAGGCTTATAAGGGTTCTATTAATCTCATGGAGAACATAGCAGACTCTAAAGATTTCAATCACAAAACTAAGAACATCCTGACCAATCTCCTCCCAGTGTTTCTGATAAAACATAGGGTGGAAACCATCAGTTCATGGGGATTTAAGTGCCTCCATGCTGAACACAGTCTTTCTAACGTCCCCCATAGAAGGCATTTTGACTAGGTTCAGGGTGCCCCATTAGTTTATCTTATTGGAATGGAAGTTCTCATAAGTGAACAGGTTTATGAAGTGGTTCCTGATGTGAGTTTTCAACTCATCCTTGTCCACTATTTCAGTCCATATTTCAGTATTAAGGGCTCTAATTTTGTTTCTATTTCTTTTTAATAAGACAGCATGATGGAAGAATTTAGAGTTTCTATCCCCCCATTCAACCAACCTCCCTTGACCTAGTTTTCCAATAACACTCCTCTTCGTCCAGAGTGGTATTCAACTCCCCAGTAAGAGAGGACTCCAGTCCCCAGAGGTATTCATTACTAGGATCGTTTTCAAGAGTCTTTTGGATACCATTTAGTCTAGCAATTAGCCTCTTCTTTTTATGGAAGATATTTTCAAAGAAAACGCTTGCCCAAGATCTAATAATTGTGGAGAGGGAGGAAAGCTTTTGTGGCAAAATTATTGGGAGCTTTTTCCAATTATCAGAAATCATGGATTTGAAGGAGGGTTCATGGTACCAAAGGGGTTCCAGTTTCAAAGGCTTAGCAGGGGAGCTTGGAGTGCAGACAGGAGGGCTACAACACAGCAGGATGGGGGGAGTGGTCAGAGTCCATTCTTGGTAAGTTTATGACATTAGTTTCAGGCCAACTTTCAAGCCAAGAATCATTTACCATAGCCCTGTGAAGTTTTTCTAAAATTGGTTTATTCTTTGATTTGTTGGTCTAAGTATATTTAATACCTAAGCTTTTGACATAAATCAAACCCCAATCATAAATACATGAAATAAAAGCCAAGCATCTATTAGTTTTAACAGGTTTGCCTCCTAATTTTTTATTCTGGTTGCAAACCTCATTAAAATCACCTATTGCTAGCCAGGGCATCTCAATATCAACTACCATATCTTTCAGTTCAGCGCAAGTTATTTTCCTACGTTTGAATTTTGTACTTGCATAAATGCCAGAAAGAACAAACGAAAAGTTGTTTGATAATACATGAACCACACCATGCAGCGTATGGATGTCTCTTCCAATAGGTGAGAAATTCACCTTTGTAGAGTCCCATAATAGCAGGAGTCCACCTGAAAACCCCACTGGTTCCGAGTAATCCCACGCATCATATGGAGGAGAGGAGACAATAGTTTGGGTATTTAGGCTTGAGGTATGAGTCTCAGTAAGAAGAAGTAGGATAGGGTTATGCTGCTCAATTATGCTAAGGAGGTTGAGCTTGAAGCTAGGGCGGGCAATTCCCCTAATGTTCCAAGCAATGATATACATATTATTTAGGATGGGATGGGATGGGATTGGATGAGATTCCCTTTGATCTCCATCTCCTTCAGAGATCTCACCCTCTTCGAGCATTCTCTCATGCTCTTCCTGGGAGTGAGGAGGATTGAGGATATCATGAAACCCTCCGCCAATTCCTGTTTCTCCACTGACATTTTGATTTCCAATTGGGAGATATCCCCTAGAGTCTCCAAAAAGAACAAGGAGTTGGACAAACTGCTCGTTACAATTTTTGTACTCGTTGAAGTCAACGAGTAAATTTGCCTTGATCGAGGTAAGATCGACTGAGGATCCAGATAATATAGAAGGTCATCCTTAGTGTGGATGTCTTCGTCGCTGCTTGAGAGGCTTCTCACCCATGACTCGAGTGATCTTGCTGCGGGTGGAAACGAGCCGCGCAAATCTTCTATATTTGGGAGATGAGCAGGGATTAGTTCCCCTCCCTCTGTATCTGCAATGAGTAGATCTACATAGGGAAGATCCACTGCTTGTGGATTCATGATGAAATGTCTGATGCATTGAGGAGCCACCTTGATCATGGAGGACTGGGTCAGAGCAAAGAAGATTTTCTTCATTGGGTCTACTTCCACAATGGTCCAAGTAGGTTTCCCGAAGCATTGGAGAACTGGGGGGGGCAAGAATGGGATATTGGATGAAGATGGTCCTGGGGGGGATGTGTGGGGATTGGAAGATGGGGGTTCTGGATCCATGGATTGGGAAGGAGAAAGGGGCGTTTATTAGGGTTTGGAGAAAGGCAGGAGACACAGGCAGTGAATCCCAAAGCCAGGGGGAGGATTTAGAGATTATAGAGGAGTTAGCTTAGGTTAGGGGCCCAAGATTTAGACTTTTTTAAGAGAGACCCAAAAAGGGGGAGGCTTCGGAGGGTAAGGACGCCCAAAACAAAGGAATTAATTTTGGGCGCCAAAACAGGATTCACCAAAAACTTCAGGGAATTAGGGTTTGAAGAGCCCCTAGCGTTGGCCATGGCTACCTGTTCCGAAGCCACCAGATGGGTTTTAGCACCACCTTTTTGCTTCCATTCCACTCTTCTCTTCTTTCTATTTTCCTTTTTTCCTAGATTTTTCTTTTGTTTCCTTGAGAGAGGGGCTCGCACATTAGAATCCACAGAGTCTTCTCTTTTTCTTTCCCTTTTTTTTGTTCTTTTGCAGGGAATGAAGGAAATGATATTTTTTGAGATTTTTTTTTTTTTACCTCAATTTCAGTTATCATTTATTAAGAGGTGTAACATCTTGAATCTACCATTTCATTTTGGACTTTTAATTGTATTTATTTGACTTTTTTTTTTTTTGCCTTAGACTATTTCATCATTTTCTTTAGACTTTCATTTTTTACTCTTTTTTTTATGGATATGAAAATATATTCAAATTTTTTTTGTTAGTAATATCCTTCCATTTCCTGCTGCTACAAAAATAAGAGAAAATATATATAACGAGGCCTGTGTCCTCATTATGGGCAAACTATAATGCCCCGGATATCATTCTTCCTCGTGGTTATCCACATGTGTTGATTACTTTTAAGCGCTGAAACCATAAAGACAAATATCAAATACAAAGGGGCCAAACCCGAAGATTGTTTACGTATCTCTATAGGTAGATTTGGGATTTGGGGAAGAAATTTTTCTTGTGCATTTTTTTTTTAATGGAGAATCAGGCCCAACGTAGTTCTGATATATATATTAGAAAAAGAAACTTATATATATATTTTGCAGCTGCACTCAAAAATGAGTTGCCTACGTACCCCTTTTAGTGCATTATATAGTAAATAAAACTAAAATAGATGCATACAATATTGGATTTTTTCCCCTTTTTTATATGGGATCAAGCCGCACGTAACTCTACCTACAAAATACAACATGAAAGCAATAACTAAAGCCACGTATTCTCCGATTCTGAGTTTGCTGGCCGCCAAGCCATGTATTCTCCTGTTCTGAGTTTGCTGGGCACCGAGCCATGTATTCTCCTGTTTGAAGACGCTTATTACACTTGTCTGAAAATGGATGATTTTGTTCAGGCTTGGGAGTAAAGTTGCGTGAAGTACCTGAAATGCATACACTAACAATGTTAGGAATTGAATAATGAATTCTTTTTTCTTATGTATGTTTCTTAGCTAGAAATGGAAGAATTTTCCTTCCATTTTTTTAATAATTATTCCTTTTGATTCGACATAAGTTTTGTTTACTTTTTTTATATAATTTTTTAGACTAGACTTCTCGTGTTTTAAACCATACGTTTTCACAACATTCTAATTGCTAAACATGACAAGTTTTATACTCGCGATTATGACTTTTTCCTCTATTTTTTTGGGATTATATTTTCAAAAAAAGATTTTTTTAACAATTTCCTTAAAAACAAATTTTAATGAAAATAATTGTGAAGTAGATGTGAGATTCATTTTTTGAAAATGCATCAGCACTTTTCTTTTTTACATGACACTTACGATAAATAAACAAGAAATGCTTTAATATTTCAATAATCCTTTCGACAGCAATTCAGCAACAGTTAATGATTACTGAAATATTGAACAACTGATAATGGAATTAGAAATTTTTTAAAATATTTCACATTATTCAATAACTAAAAAATAAATGACATTAGAGCATTGATACTTGTGTCCTAGAAGTCAACTAAAGTGTGATTCATTTAAGGAGATATTAAGTTAAAGTGGCCTCGAGTCACTTCCATTGCGGCCATCAAGGGTGGACGCTCCTGACAGAACCGGGCGCAATAGCTCCTGGATGCTGGTTTTACGCTCTTAATTCATTAATTTGTCATTCTAAAATTCTGACCCTTGCCAGTAGACAGAGGCATCAGACCTAATAAGAAAATGATAAAAAAGAGCGCACGTGTATGAATCGATAAACTACCAAGCACGTGTAATTTTCACATAAGCTTGCTATATAAAATAAATTGTGAATCTCCATGATTAACTTTTTTATTATATATACATATGGAAAATAATGCATTTTCAGGTTTAAACCTCTTATACTTCAAGTGGAAGTATAATCCCCAATAAAGTCGCCAGCCTGTGGTACCTGATTTTTACTGTCTTAATTGACGGTCTGAATCCAACAAAAGTCTCTCATTGGACTATGATTTTTAGAAAACTTTGAAGTCGCCACCCTATTAATATCTGAATAGGGACCTATTTATTTAATAAATCGTTTTAAAATCAACTTCAAGAACATTCATTAATACCATTGATGACTTCATATGGACAAGGCTTTTTTGAAAATTGGTCTTTCATACCATAAGATAGGGTTCGGGGTTTAGGTTAAGAGGTGTGAATGTCTGGAACTCGTCTTCTCTTCTGTTCTATAGAACGGGTTCTTAAGGGCACTTACAAAATGCGTGATTTTCCATTTCAAGTAATAATGGCTATTCAAAAGAAAGAAAAACACATAATTTTCACATATGCACATCACTCATTTTTTAAGAGTACTAATATATATATCATTTGTACATGGTAGGTTGGAGCACTGAAGTTGTAGTACGTACCAATCATTGCGAGATTGGAATGCACTCATGGATCAAAACCTTCGTAGTTCGATCTTATGTCTCACCCTAAATGGTCAATTCCATTGGGGATGGAAAGGAAAGAAAGGAAAACAGATGATAGGAATATATAAATACTCAAAGGGATTAATTATTTTCCTTTATGCTTTATTTTCCTTTAGATAGTTTTAAGTTCTCTTTTCTTTTGCTCCATGAACCCTAATTCTTGTTTCTCCATTCAAGAAATCTTTAGAGGTATTTTATTCTTTTGCCTCTTTTATTTATTTATTGCTTTGAATTAAGTTTCGTTCTTAGATTTAGAATTCATTATTTCATTCATGTTTGAGTGGTTTATTTTCTAGGGTTTTGGAAATCTATGTTTGTACTATGAATCATTAATGATATTTGTTGATAATTTAATTGATCATTCATTGATCTAATTGTTTAGGATTTTATTGTTAATCTTGTAACCTGATCAATTATTTAATTATATCTTGCTAATGAGGGTTTGAATTAAAAGATCGAGTTTTTAGAGGCTTGCCTACATTTAGCAATTTTGATTATGTTAGCGACCGTACGACATATGTTGAATTGAGAGCGTTAAGACCCGACTATAGGATTAACAATTGCTCTATATATGTGACTTATTAAATTGTTCATGATATTTTCCATGATTGTGAACTATAAACATGGTGAACCATTGCCTTAGCTCTTTTTTTTTATTTGATTTATCATTATTTTCATTAGTTTAATTCCTTCAATCCCAAATCCGTGACTTTGTTTTGTTTTTCCAAATTTGGAATTCGAATTAAAATAACCATCTCCCTGTGGATTTGACCCTACTTACCCTACTATATTGTCAGAAGGTTTGCTAGGATTATTTATCTTTGACAGGTATACAACAACTTATAAAATTTTGGCGTCGTTGCGGGGGAGTCGACTATATCTTATTGGCTTTTGTTATTGGTTGAACTAAAGTGTATATAATTTTTTTGTTTTTTTGGTACATGTACTTATATTTTTTTCCTCACTATTTTAGTGTGTTATCATGGAGTGGTGATACCGATTTTAGACAAGATTTAAAACCCTATTCTTGCAAGTTACAAG
This sequence comes from Beta lomatogona, assembly GCA_947646795.1. Classification (NCBI taxonomy): domain Eukaryota; kingdom Viridiplantae; phylum Streptophyta; class Magnoliopsida; order Caryophyllales; family Amaranthaceae; genus Beta; species Beta lomatogona. Next base: position 456,591 of record CANSNZ010001120.1, read on the forward strand.
ATCTAGTAGCTACTGATAAATAATAGGGTATTGTATCCACATGGAACAGTTGATAAAAATTATGTCTAATGTGTATTAATTAATTTAATCCTCAATAGTAATATAATGATTTGTTTATGAACTAATTAAACTAGTCTAAAATATAAAATAACTAGATAAACATGGCAATACCAAGTTGAATCGGAGAATAGACAATAATACGGAATCTAGGACAGTCGAATCCACCACTAATAATATGACTAATAGATTAATTGGAATGTGAATAGATTAATATGACTAAGTATCCTAAACTAAAAGTCAGTATTACTTAGAACAAAAACCTACTGCGATTAATTAGGTGACATAACTTATCTATCTAAAGCATAAATTATTCAACTTTTCAACCATAATCATGAAATGCCATTACATAACATCATACCTTGAACTACAAGAACAAAGTATGTAAATTTGATAATAATATAAACCAATAATTAATTCTACAAGAACAATCCTCAATCTATATTGCAAACGATGATCAACCCAATAATAATCTCAATAGTTATGCAATCACAAACCAAAAATAAATTCTCAAACATAATGAAACTATCAATTCATAATATTAAGGTTTCATCTAAGTCCTAGAATTAGGAATTTAGCTACTAATAATATGGAGACACACACCATAGTAGAAGAATTTGTGGCCAAAAAATCTGCTTGACGGCTTCGAATTCGGCGTTACTGTTGCTTCGTGCGTCTCTGTTTCATCTCCTCTATGCTACGTTCCCCCTTCTTTCTTTCGTGTATTGTTGTCCCTTTTTTCTCCTCCGTCCTGTGCTGCCTCCATTTGTATCATTTTATTTGTGCCCTTCCCTTTTGTCAACACTCAAAGCCCACCTTTTTCTATCCTCCTGATGTTACTTTGTCCAGCCTAGGGCTGCTTATTGTTCGAGCCGAGCCCGGACTGTGGTTTGTTGGACTTGTGTTCGTTTAAGTTTATTCGAGCTCGAGCTGAGCTTGAAGCTTAACGAGTCGAACTTCATTCGAGCTGAGCTTTGACAATGTTAAACAAGCCGAGCTCGAATTGTTCACGAACAGACTTGAGTCTTTATCACCTTTAACATGTTTTCTTTGTATTTCCTCTTTTAATATATGAGATTTATAGGTTTTATTTTAGACAATGAAACGTGTGTATATATATATATATATATATATATATATATATATATATATATATTATATTTTTGCATTTTTTTGGAGTTACATCACTTTTTCATTAGAGTTATAGCGCCTAAAATTAATTCTCATTTCTCATGTAAGTATCCATTCTCAGATGAACTCACTTATATATATATATGTATATATATATATATATATATGTATATGTATAAATATATATACATATTTATATCTATATATACATATGTATATCTATATATATATATGTATATATATATATATATGTATATGTATATATGTATTATTTTTCTATATAAAAGTATAATCGAGCTTGTTCATGAGCTTTAGAGCGGATCTTTGCCTAGCTCAGCTTGGCTCGTTAGAGTCTCGAGCCGAGTCTGAATCTGAGCCGAGCTTTGACCGCGTTTTGACCAAGCCGATCCTGAACTGTTTGCGAACAGGCCAGACTCATTATCTCCCCTAGTCCAGCCCCATGTGCTAGGTTAATATTTTTTTTCCTTCGAATAGCCACGTGATCTTCTAGCCCAAAACAATAGAATTTCCTTAAGCCACCTTGTCATGGTATTAAGGAATGGTAAAGAATAACAGGACTCCTTCAAATGCTGTTGTAATCTCGGCAGCCTTGGGCTTAGCCCATTTCTTCCTTAGTTGAGTTTAACATTATCAAAGGAAATTAGCTTCTTCTTGTTGCGTGGTTTTGATTCAAATGGGTTTAACCCATTAAAATTGCTAAGGCCCAATTCCGTTTCTTTGACTCCAATATTATAATGTACATGCCAACATGGGATATATTATTACTAATTGTGGTATCCGATTTTTGACTGTTTTAATTAACGGTCTGAATCCCACGAAAGTCTCTCCTTGGACTTTGAGTTTTAGAAAACTTGGAAGTCGCCACCATATTAATATCTGAATAGGGACAAATTTATCTAATAAATCGTTTTAAAATCAATTTCAAGAAAAATTATTTAAAACGATGATGACTTCATATGGATAAGGCTTTTTTGAAAATTGGTCTTTCATAGCATGAGATAGGGTTCGGGGTTTAGGTTAAGATGTGCGAACGTTTAGAACTCGTCTCCTCTTCCGTTCTAAAGAACGGGCTATTACTAAATGCGTTATTTTCCATTTTAAAGTAATCATGGCTATTAAAAAGAAAGAAAATCACATAGTTTACAAATATACACATCAACCATTTTTATTTAGGACCAATATATATTTGTACATGGTAGGTTTGAGCACGGAAGTTGCTCTACGTACCAATAATTGCGGGATTGGAATCTACTCATGGATCAAAACCGTCGCAGTTCGAGCATATATCTCACCCTAAATGGCCAATTCCACTAGGGAAAGAAGAGGAGGGGATAGATTATGAATAACTCTCCTTTAGAATTAAACAAATCTATTTAAAATGAGGTAATCACTCCAATTAGTGATTAAAATGGGGTTAAGATAATCACTTTAATTAGTGATTAAATATGAAGGATTAAGATAATCACCTTAATTAGTGATTAATAAGGAAGGAAATAAGTAATCACCCTAATTAGTGATTATTCAAGGAAAGATAATCACCTTGATTAGTGATTAACAATGAATGTTAGGAAATAATCACCCTAAATGATGATTATTAAGGTTTAAGATAATCACTCTAATTAGTGATTAAATATGATGAAAGGTTAAGCTAATCGCCCTAATTGGTGGTTAACCAAGTTTTAAGATAATCACCCTAATTAGTGATTAATTGAGGAAAATAATCGTCCTAATTAACGATTATTAGGGTTTGAAATAATCACTCTATTTAGTGATCAAAAATGAAAAGAATAATCGTCTTAATTAACGATTATTAGGGTTTTAAGGTAATCACTCCAATTGGTGATTAAAAGAACTTTGTGTCAACTGCTCTAATTAGCGATTAATCGGGGATTGAAAAAACCACCTTAATAATGATCACGTTTATGATTTTCGAGAGGTCTTAAATGGTTTGGTTCGTAATTGAAGGCTTTTGAGAAATAATCTTAATTGAAGATTATTAAGTCATTTGGAGAGAAATGATCAATTTGAGATTGAATTTGGAGATTTGTGTTTGGCTAATTGGAATTTGGCCATTTAAAGTGAGACACGTGAAACGGCCTAAAATCAATTCGGAGATCATAATTACTAAACTAATTATGTCAAATTATATGATTAATCCATTTGAATATGGAGAACAAATTTTTAAAATGTAAGATGGATCGTCATACAATTTAACTTAGTTAGATTTGCAATTTTTTCTCTTAATTGAGATTGGGTCATTTGATTCATATACTATGATATATTGGCCCAACATGCAATATATGTAACATCGGTTGCTCATTTTATTTTAAAGAGTTGTGGAATTATTTATGAAAATTATGCATAAACATCTCCATGTTTTATTTTATTAATTGAGTGATGCAACAATTATTTACAAAGAAATTATTATTACAACAATATGTACAAAATCTTAATCTATACAAATCTTCAATCTTGGTCTTCACCGTGATGCTCCTTGATCTTCATTTCCTTGAATGGGCTTTGGAATTCATGTTTATTTATAAACTTTGTGAAAGTTATAGATTAATTAACTTCTTTGATTTTTATTTTTTATGACAATTTTTATTGATTTTTATTTACATGATAAAATGAGTCATTTTAAGATAAAATTAAATAAAACCATGATTTTTTACTCACATTTTCGTATGAAAAGAATATATTCTTTTATAAAAGTTGAGTTAATCACTTTATTTCATTTTCCAGATTGCCTTTTTGTTCTTGTACTAATTTACAAAATTCATAACTTTCTGTACAAAGTGTTAAATTGAGCATATGATCTATGGATAGATCAGTGAGTTCTGTATATTGTATCAAAATTTCACAAGTTTTTAGTGAACACTTGAATTGTGGTGAATATTATGTCAAAAGTGGTCAAAATAGGACCTTTATTCAAATTGTTCTTTAAGACCTAACATATTGAACTTATTTCGAAGTGAATTTGGTATGAACATTCTAGACGCTTTAAAAGAATAGACTCGAAATTTTTACTTGAATTGGACATTTGTAAGACCATATTTATTTATTTCCTTACTGAAGAGAAAATCAGTATTCTGAGATTAGTGATTTACATGAATGATTTTGTAAAAATGATGTAAAATTGTATAAAATTCATATGAACATGATTTTTATATTTTTGAAAAGCTACTGCTGTTTTCTTCAAACTTGATGTTTTTAGTTTTATCTAAATGACTTTATTTGTTTATTTTCTTGACAGAACAATCCTAGGTGGTACTGGACAAAATCAGTTTGGCACAACAACGTTGTATGATTTTTAATTATTTACACAAAATTCGTTTTTTAGAAACTCCAAAGCCCAGTTTCTGGAAACATCTTGCACTTCATAGTAAAAATATTAAATCCCACGAACTAATTAGTTAATGCAGACGAAAAAATTAAATAAGATAGGAAAGTAAAACTGATTATAATTACAGCATCGCATTTTCTTTTTATGGAGATGTTTATTCACAACTTAACTTGAATTTTTTTATGAAAACATTATTTTGGTTATAAATAACAACTTGATTAAGAAAAATCACATAATCACATGGTTTCCTAAGAGTCACCCCATTAGAGGTGACTATTCTAGGTGGGGTGATTTAAGGTTGGGAACCTATTTGGAGTTCAACATACCCAAATCACTCCAAAGATTAAAAAATGATAAGAAGAAAATAAGGATAATGTTAGTAGATGATTAAGAAGATAATCAAATTAAACAAGAATTTCAACTTTACCTTGCTAGCTCAATGATGCACTTTCATTTGTAAATTTTTCTACTTTTTTTTTTGTGATTTTCTTAATTTCTAGGTGAGTTTCTAAATTCTCTTAATTACTAACTTTAAACACTTTTAGTGTTTTTTTTTTCTTTTGATTAACTTCTTTTACTTACTTATTCTCTAATAAGGGATAAAGGATGGGTTTAGTGGATAAATAATATATTCTTATTCTTTATCCAATGAACAATGACTTGACCATCAAGAAAATTGATTAATGTCGGTTTTGGGAAACAACTAAAATCCCGACGCCTAATCGCGACTCGTTTTCAGTTTTCCAAAAGACTAACTTAAGACAATTAACAAAAACTCGTTAAATTAATAAAGACGAGCATGATTATACTATGAATCATTTTATTAAAATGGTGGTTGTAGTTATTGACTACGACTCACGAAAATTATACTTCTAAGCTGAAATTGTATGACTAATACGCAAAAAGGGAAAATCGTGCGACGGAATAAAACTCGCTCTCCAGGGGGGGGCGCTCCACGATGCATGACGATTTTGTTAATTTTATTTTTCAAATACCTTTATTTACCCGAAAAAGGGGTTCAAAATTTGGTGTCTACAGAATGCCTCACTGATACGTGCCGTTTACCGTATTTAATTAAAAAACCTATCTTAAACCTTCAAAAATATGAAAACTAGTAAAAGAGTAAGAAATGGTCGATCCCACGGAGAGACTACTAAGATCCTAAACTCAAAGCTTAACTAAGAACAATATTAGTCACATAAATAAATTAGTCTACACAATTATTTACACTATTTACATAGATTGCGGGGGTTTATGATATAATACTAACCAATAGAACTAAGTAAATGAAATACTTATCTACTATTTACACGTGACGACACAACTAAACCAAATCAATTTCATGACTCGTACCAGATTTAGTATATTCATAGCAAAATATGACCAACCTCGAGAATTTGACCAATTTAGTTATTAGACTAACTGTAGAGACATTAGTAACAACAACTCCCTGAACTCCCTTACACAAATATGATCGCAACCTGTATAATTTAGAATTTGGTCGCATTATAAACTAGGAAACTTCATTACTCCAAATTAATCTAATCACTTAAATGATTAGGCTAACTATATTGTGTTTACTTCCTAATCTATACTATAACCATGATCGGAGGCTCAATATAAATTAAGTGCCACTACTTATACGATCTAAACTAAGCTAAATCAAATAATTAACAATAAAACACAATCATACATAATGAAAGATAACAACCAAAACACATATGACTGCAATTTGACAATGAATAAATTAGCAAACCCAATTAATAACTAAGTATGGAATAAAAACCCCAGTAGATTGTAAAATCTCAATCAATATTTCATACTAAAAACCCAACTAAAATAATCTGGTAATTCAAAAATACACAACCATATGAAATTTGAGTAATTGAGTAAGAGAAGAACTCATTAATATATGCTCAATAACACCGTACAAAACTCGGCTACGACCCCGCGTTTCGCCGTGGCTCTTGCTCGACCTTGGATTTGAGGCTAAGCTACCCTCCAATGGCTGTCTTCACTTACTAATTACCCAACTGCAAACCCGATTGCCACTGCTCACTTACTGACTTCTTGGCTATTTTGTGCGTGCCCTTGTGGCGTGAAAATACGGGTAATATATACCCCAATAGAGATTAGACAATATGATAAGAATTCCCACCAATTTTGGATGAAAAGAAGATGAAATCTCATCTTCTTGTGCGTATGGTGCGCGTAGTGCGAGAATAAAGGAGGAATGAGGACTCAGTGCTTCTTGTTGATAAATTAGGAAGATAGAGGATGGGGGTTTTGCTCACTTCAAAACTGCTCACGTGATTAAATGGGCTTTCTTCATCTTCTTTTCTTCTTTCTTCTATTCTATTTCTTTTCTTGATTATTTTTGTGGTCTTTCTCTTCTAGTGTGAGATTGTAAAATACCTATAACAAAAATAATACACTTTTTAAGCTAATTATTCAATAAAATATAATAAGAATATAAATATCCCCAATCTAATATAAGTAGGTAAAATATAAAGATAACATATAAAGGACAAATATCAGACTAAAATTATGGAGTAAAAATACAACATACTACGCGCTTATCACCCACATTGGTCGAATTTCAGAGAAAATGATGGCCAATGTTTGAAAAGACACAAAATTTTGACAGAAAATTTCTTTTGAGATAACATATTCTCCATAGAAAACAGTTATCATCAGTGTTATTTTGAAAACATGACTTGTGACTTCTGTTGACGCTTTAAGTGGAAAATCCCAGTTAATTTTCTAAAAAATGAGATGCGACTTTTGACTTCGTCTTTAAATAGAAAATCCCAATTAATTTTCTAAAATTGAGAATGCGACTTTACTGTCGTCTTAGATAGAAAATCCCAATTAATTTTGTAAACATTAAAAATGCGACTTTATTGTCGTTTTTAGATAGAAAATCCCAAATAATTTTCTAAAACTTGAAAATGCGACTTTGTCGTCGTCTTAAGTAGAAAAACCCAATTATTTTTCTAAACATTGAAAATGCGACATTATTGTCGTTTTAGATAGAATATCCCAATTAATTTTCTAAAATTTAAAAATGTGATTTCATCATCGTCTTTTTTTAGTCTTCTGAATTTGTCTTTTGTTAATGTAAGCAATTCCAACAATTAACAGATCGACTCTAGTTTTTACAGTTTTTCATGGCCTTGATGACAAACAAGTTGTCAAGTCACCATTACTTATTTTTTATGACTCCATGTGTTATCATGTCACCTTAAATTAGGACATTGCCAGGTCATGTCACCTTAGAGTGATGCATTGTTAGGTCATGTCACCTTAGAGTGAAGCATTGTTACATCTTGTCACCTAAAAGGGCTGACCAAAGGTTATTATCTTCTATGGTGGACCAAGCCTCATATGGCAAAATTTTATCTGTTTTTTCCGAAATCTTTCAGAAAATTTTCATGCATAATGCTTATTTGCTTTATCAGAAAATGATGATCACTATATAAAATAGATTAATCAAGGTCATTATTTTGAAAGATCATTAGGAAAAGGGATTGTATCAATGTTCTTGATTCATCATTGACACAAGTTTTTGTTATGTTCGGCTTAAGTAAAAATTGCCATACCACAAATGCTTGGTCATTAGCCATGGTGAAGGATGCTCCTTATTATCTCATGGACAATACTCAAACTCATTATCCATGGCATAAATCATGGATGGTCATCTTTTCCATCTATAAAAGGGGCATGGCTCTTCATTTCCAAATGCACCACTTCCACTACTCAAATCTTTTCTCTAAATTTTACTTTCACAAAGATGGTTCTTACTTATGAAGAAGCTAATGAAATGTGGAGTGGAGAGAAAACCAAGGCAATCCTTTTCTTCTTCCCGCTTCACTAAGGTGCTTATGCCTTTGCTTTCACTCTCTATTTGTTACGACATGATTCATGCTGCTTCCAAATTTTGGGATGAAACTCGCCATGTCTTCCACTTTGGAGACGGGAGATTGTGCCCCTTGTTGAAGAGGTTGAAGGTTTACTAGGCTTACCATCCAATGGTCCAGTTATTACGCTTAGATCTCCTACCAGGATCTCGGGAGATTTATCAACGATTTTACATCTTCCCGAAAATCTTCTTGGAAACTACCTACAATATGGTGAGGTACTTCTTGTCAACTTATTATTGACTTTCCAATTTGGCACTTGGCAATTTTCTAACAATGCCAACTATAGGATCGCTAGAGAAAATGCTTGCATTCTTATGATTTTGGGAAGTACCCTCACTAAATGGTCTTTAAATGCATGCCATGTTCGGTGTCCTTCACTTATTCCTCAAACTGTTAGCGGGGGTCGTCTTGGACCACTTATTTTGGGGGAAATGTTTCTTGGCTTAGATGAACTCAAAAGAAGCCCTCAAAGCTTTGTGAAGGGATATCCATTAGCCCTTCATTTATGGCTATTAGAAAAAATTTCTCTCATGAAACCCCACAAGAGTCTGACTTACAAAACTAGTCATGTCCAGGAGAGAGGTCTTCATCCATTCTTCTATCAACTTAGCAAAAATGGTGGGTGGGAGGATTTTTTTCTACATCAAGATATAAAGTGGGTCACAAGCCACCTTGGCATTAGTGCAACTGTATATTGCAATTCTGGTTGCAGAGGTGTACAATTACCCGGTCTTTGCCAAGTCACTTTCTACCTCCCATGGAGAAGTCTAAGGCAAATTGGTTGGAAGCAAGAGCACATTTCTGCCCTCCAGGCTCTTCCATCTTGTACCACTTACGAGGCTGATATGCGTGGTATTCAGAGAATGCCTACTATATGGCAAGGGGCTAAAATTATATCAACGCTACCGGAACCTTCCTTTCCACTGATTGATGAAGATTACCTTCAATGGCTTCTAGCGGATATTGGTCAAGACAAAGATTCAGACGGGCCTACCATGAAGAGGAGAAGGGTTTGAGAGAAATATCATGTTTTTTTTTTTTTTTTTTTTCTTTTTTTTTTTTTTTTTTTTTTTTTTTTTTTGAGTTTGTAGGAAATGAAGGCTTTATGTCTTTTTATGTATGAAATGAAGTTCCCCAGTTGGGATGAATAAAAGATCTATTTGTGAGAACTATCTGCTTGACAGAAATTCAATGTCAACACAATTCTAAACACGTGCACACTTTAACATTAAATATGACATGCAAATCATAATTAACTAATCATTCGACACATAAAAGCATAACATATAAACCATAACAATCAAAGACATGTTTCCTCATTTTTCCTTTTTCCCCCTTTTTTTTCCTCTTTTCCATTTCCCCTTTTTTTCTTTTTATGTTTTTGTTTCGTTTTTTTTTTTTCGTTTTTTTTTCTTTCTTTTGTTGCATACATCATATGGACATCTTAGAAACTCATGGCATGTTTATTAAGAATAACCAGATAGGATACAAAAACCCACAAACTGCTTGGCTGCTTGATCATGACAATTACAGTTACTTTGATGCCTAAGCGTAGTATTTAGATTAGTGAAATGGGTGAACTCATTTCCATCAAAATCCATTAGCTTCATTGCTCCAGCCGTGGTGCCATGCTTGACTAGGAATGGTCCAGACCAGTTAGGCTTGAATTTTCCTCGAGGATCATGCAATGGAGCTCTATTTTCTTTTAAAACTAGATCACTTTTTTGAATGTCTCTATCTCGATCCCTTTTGTTAGATGGACGAGCAATTCTCCATTGATAGAGTTGTATGTTATGCAATGCTTGTAGTCGGCGCTCATCTGCGAATGCAAGCTCATCATAGCGAGTTTTGTGCCAGTGGTCTTCCGAGATTTCACTTTCTGCTATGACCCTGAGAGATTGTATCTCCACCTCAACTGGTAGGATTGGCTCCATCCCGTAAACTAAAGAATACGGGATTGTTCCTGTTGGATTCCTAATTGATATCCTATATCCCCAAAGGGCATATGGTAGTTTGTCATGCCATTCCCTAGTGTTATCAGTCATCTTGGCAACAATAGTCTTGATTGTCTTATTGGTTGCTTCCACCGCTCCATTTGTTTGGGGACGATAAGGTGAGGACAGATGATGCTTGATTGCATATTTTGCAAGAGTGGTCTTCAGATGGCCCTCAAATCATGATCCATTAACAGAGATAATTTCGAAAGGTATGCCAAACCGACAGATGATGTTGTTAATCACATTTTCGAGTCTTGCTTTGCCCCTAGCTTCGAAAATGATGCAGCTTCAACCCACATCGAAAAGTAATCAATTGCTACAAGAATATACTGATGCCCATTTGAAGCCTTTGGATGAATTTGTCCGATTATGTCTATGCCCCAACTTGAAAAAGGCCAAGGAGAAGTCATAGTATGCAATGACACAGCTAGCCTTCTGATGGCTATGCGGTCCTTCTTGCCACTTCCGTTTGGATATTGCATTGTTTCCAGAAAATTCTATCCTTGTACCAGACATTATCATCATCATCTTGTTGAACCAGCGCGGAGACAATTTGTGCTACCGTCACTGTTGGTCCCTTCCTTTCTTCAATTAAAACTGACTGGATCTTTGTACCATTTTCCCATGTTAAACTAACAACGAGATTGGCTAAAGCATCAGTGAAACTCTTAAAGGTACTCAGTGTAGAGCTGAAGTCTCTCATCTCTAACCCTCCAAATTCCTATTGTTTGAGATATGATGAGATTATAATCTCCATACACAGTGAGATGTCTTGCCCCTACTACCAAGGCGGCCTTTACTCCATATATACAGGCTTCATACTCGGCTGTATTGTTTGTTGTTGGGAAATCCAGCTTGATAGCAAATGGAATATGGACTCCATCAGGATCTACTAACAAAACACCTACTCCATTACTTCTCCTATTAGAAGCTCCATCAAAGTACATGCACCGTTGTGGATTGTCAATAAAGCATAAGCACTCATCAGGGAATGCATCATCATACTCATCTTCTGACACTGGTCCTTCTGATAGGGCTTCAGATATGGCTCGTCCTTTAACAGATTTCTGGATGACAAATTGAATATCAAACTCAGAAAGCATAGCATGCCATCTTGCCAATCTTTCACTAAGAATGGGTTTTTCAAACAGATACTTGATTGGATCAAGTCTTGAGATCAGATAGGTAGTATGAGCTTAAAGGTGATGCCTCAACTTCTTCGTGGCATAAACAAAGGAGATACATGCTTTTTCCAGTGGGGTATATCTTGTCTCATACTCAAGGAATTTCTTGCTGAAATAGTATATGGCAACCTCTTTCTTTGTTCCCTCTTGATATTGGACTAAGAGAGCTCCAATAGCCGTTTATGTGATAGTGAGGTACATAATCAGAGGTTCTCCTGGTCTAGGTGGCATTAGAATAGGTGGATTTGAAAGCTATTCTTTCATAGAATCAAAAGCTTCCTGACATTCTTCATTCCACTCATGGGATGCCCATTTTCACTTTTTGGAGGAGGTAGTCCTTAGATAGCTTTTACCTTTTCAGAGTCCACATTGATGTCGTCTTGACTGACAATGAATCCTAACAACTTCCCCGAAGTGACGCCAAACACACATTTTTGAGGGTTCAACCTTAAATTGTATTTCTTGGTTCTTTCAAAGAAGGACCTTAATGCAGGAATATCCCCTCACGATCTTCACTTTTCACAATCATGTCATCTACATAAACCTCCACAATGTCGTGGATGAGGTCATGAAGGATAGTGGTTGCAGCCCTTTGATAGGTGGCTCAGGCATTCTTGAGACCAAAAGGCATAACTCGCTAGCAAAAAGTGCCCGATGGAGTGATGAAAGATGTCTTTGTCATGTCTTCTTGAGCCATGAGTATTTGATTATACCCTGAGAATCCATCCATGAAGGAAAACATTTCATGACCAGCCGTACTATCAACAAGAACATCGATGTGGTGTAGAGGAAAGCAATCTTTTGGTGATGCATCATTCAAATCTCGAAAATCAATGAATACCCGAACTGTCCCATCCTTTTTAGGTACAACCACTATATTGGCGAGCCAACTTGGATGTTTACGACTTGGATGAATTTGGCATCAAGCTGTTTCTGGATTTCTTCTTTCACTTTCAAATTAACCTCTGGCTTCATTCAGCGGATCTTTTGCTGCTTAGGCTTGCTTTCAGGACGTAACGGAATGCGATGCTCCGCAATTTCTCTATTAATACCAGACATATCAGCATAAGACCATGCGAACACATCTACATACTCTTTTAATAATGCAATAAACATAGACTGTCCAGTTGGGGAGAGGGGTGATCCTATTTTGACTTCTTTTACAACATTTTTTGTACCAATATTAATTACAATGGATTCTTCCATGGGTTTTATGTATGTTTCAGTTGTATCAAGTGATTCATCATTATTAAATTCACTGTCAGAAATAACATCTTTCATGCAAATGTATTTAGATAAAGGTTCACATTCAATTTCCTCACTATCAAAGTCTTCTAACTGGGTATGTAAGGTAGATTGGCTGGAAGATGAGCTATCGGTATGATATCCATCTGAAGGAGGTGACAAGGTATTTTCGTGAGATAGATGTGGAGGATGGTTTCCTAAAACCATTTTAAATTCTATAGATTCGTCTTTTGCCTGACACTCAATACTCCACTTATGTTCAATGCTTTCGCCAAAGGCATCATCAAAGACACCGAGTCAAAATCCCCTTCTCTAGAGGACTCAGAAGCGAAAAAATTCTTAAGGACTCCATGTTCCAGATTATCCACCCAGTCATTTTCTTTTTTCATGTTTTGTTCTCGGACAAACCAGCTTTTAATTAAGTCCAAATTCCTAGCTTTATTGAAGAATATCTCTAATCCCGATAAAATCTTCTGTTCTTTCCTACTAAGCCAATGTTCTGGAAATTTGTTGTATGGCTCAGTATCTCCTTGCAGGATGAACTGACCATTGAGAGTAGAAGAAGGTTTTTTGGTGTTTTGAGAAGTGTTGCCCGGATCATATCCTAATCCATGTTCGTTCTTCTTGTCTATTACGGGGATTGGTTGCTTTATTCCCCTACCATTACGCCCTAATCCGGATACTTGAGTATAACTCATCTTCATCATAATTTGAAATCCTTTGGACAGAGGTTGCATGGCAATCCCTACAGGCTCTTTGACCGCATTCCTGGGTAGGGCTGAGGTGTTTGTTTTCTGATGGTAATTGGTCATCCTTAGAGAAGGGATAAATTTCTTCTTTTTGGACCTAAAGGTAGAGAAAAAGAATGAAATGAAAAGAAAAGAAGGCTACATATTGCAGAATGCATTGCAGAGTAAAGAAAATTTTCGAGAACAACTTTGCCATATTTTGACTGGAATGGTCCACCTTCGCAATTTTGCTTTTTTATTATTTATTATTTTACTTTATTTTGACCTTTTTAAATGATTTTACTGTCATTGGGGTTGAAAACATATTTTTTCATTCTTCCATTCCCAGCTTAATATTTGAACAAAGACATAAAATATAGAGACTAGGGCCTGTATCCCCATTTATGCGTCAATTCAGCATTCTGAAATTGCTCCTGTGATGACTGGCATCTTGAATTCTAATCACATTGCCTGAAATACAATGGTTAATATATTTGAGTCGAACCCGAAGGTTGGCTACATATCCCCATTGCTTCAAGTGCATTTTATGGGGAATCAGACTCAGCATAGTTCGTTATTTTAGCAAGAACTAAAGTTTTTTATTTAATAAAGCAGCTGCACTCATATTGAGCTACCTACGTACCCTAGGTGTTACATAGGTGGAGTGATCTCGTAGTGCAATTATAAGTGAAAACGGGGATTCAAGCTGCACGTAGTTCTCTGATACTTACAAGCTGAAAGATTTTTATATATATACATATGGGCTAACCCCCTACAGGACTTTTACCGAAGATTTTTCCCTTTCTGTGAGATGATCAATTAGCTTTGCGGTAGACAAGAGCTATGTTGGTGATTTGCTTGATGTGATAGCTGAGAGCATGACATTGGTTTGTGCCTTGACCATTCAACTGATGATATTGGCAGTACTTGTGAAGACTTGACCCTACAGGACCTGCCCCTGGGCGTCTGGAAAATGGATGAATCTTACCTTGTTCAACCAGTTTGCGAAAGATATCGACTTGGGATTGCGGTCGCGGACGTGACGACACCATATTTGCAGGTATTACTTTGTGGGTTGGATTAATGATGCCTCTATCCATCAGGCTTTGCACTTTGTAGTAAAGGTCATGGCATCGATCAGTTTCATGCCCAAATTGACGACAATAAGCGCAGAGTTTGCTCATGTCTGTTCCAAGAAGGGGTAAACAGTGCACATGCGCTGGAATTTAAAGTATACCTTGCCTCCGAAGACGATCATACACTATACTTAATGGTTCATTCATCTTAGCATATACCCTTGGATTTGTGTTGGGAGTTTCAAGATCTTCCCGAGGTCGTTTTTCTTGCAGTTTCTGAGTATTGATGTCGAAACCATGTTGTTTCATGTGGTTGAGGGAGGTGTATTTGATAGTAACCATGTGACGATAATAGAAATCGTTCAAGCTTCGCAGCAATATAAGCATGTGCTCTCGAGCAGTAATAGGGACACGAAGCTGGGCGCGAATGTAAGCGCATCTTGAACAAAAGTGCGAGAAAGTTTCCAAGATGTCTTAACGCAAAGTGACTAGCTTGAACTTCTTGATATTAGTTTGTTTATGCTCAAGAGCCCAATTAACAAAAGTCTGGCAGGCATTTTCCCAACTGGCTCTATCTACACAATCTGAAGAATAGTACCAGTCTAGAGCTGGTGCTTCTAAACTTTTGTCAAACAACATGGGGTAATGTTCCTCTGGTATGCCCCATGGACGCAAGGCATTCACAAATCCCACTAAGTGGACAAAAGGATCACCGTTCCCATCAAATTTTCTGAATTGGGGTAATTCACAATAATGATCTTCATGTTGATATCCCGGAACGAGAATCAGTGACTCAGTGTGAACCTCTCGAATAGGGCATACTACATTAAAGTCCAGGTCAAAATCGTCGGTCCTAGATCTCTTCTTTGAGTCATGATCATCATTGTCTTGAGGATTGCCAATAAAGGATTCCTTTGGTGCTTCAATTGATGTATCATGAGTGTCAATGCTTGGAGCTCCCACTTCTTCCTCGTCATCCTCACTATACTCTGGTTTTGTTTCTTCAGTGCATGCATTTGGTGTGACAGCTGGGACTTCATTCATCCAAGAATTTTCAGGTGCTACTAGAATAAGTGGATAGTGTAACCATCCAACCTAGTGCCCTCCACTTCGTTCAAATATAATACCGATTTTTCGGCGTTGGAGATGGTCATAATTTCTAGATCACCGGAAATAGTCACAGCACCCTGATCAGTGAGAAGCTTTACCTTCTGATGTAGAGTAGAGGCTACTGCCCTATTTTCATGCAGTCATGGTCTTCCTAATAAGAAGTTAAAACAGGCTTGTATGTCAATGACCACGAATTCCACCTTCCTTGCCACAGGACCACATTCAATGAGGAGGCTGATCAAACCCAATACTTCTCTCTTAGCATTATCGTATGCTCTGACCACCTGGTTGGATGGTACCAGATCCTCTTTTGAATACCCAAGCCTTGTTAGCAAATGTAGAGGGCAAAATTTGATTGCGGAGCCATTGTCGATCAACACCCTAGGTATCTCCCATCCATTACAGCATATAGTGATGTGTAATGAATTGTTGTGGTTGATATTGTCAGGGAGATCATTGTCTGTGAGCATGAGAGTTCGATCTACCCCATGAATGAGCCCCCCACCATCGGTCCGGTGTTATAGAAGAGCTACAATTTTAATTTTGATTATTTTTTATAGTACGAGGCTTCATTAAGATGTTTGATTTTTATTTTATAATTCATAAAAAAAAAAATAAAAAAAAAAAAAAAAAAAAAATTTTTAAATTTAGGCTACTTGCCCTATGAAGCTGGGAATGCATTAACAATTTCCAGAAGAAAACATTAGCATTTACTTCTTTCATGCGCTTGATAGCATCATCTTCCTTGTTACTTTCCTCTATCATTGGCTCTTTGCCCTTTCCCTTCCTTCTTAATACCTCCAAAGGATTTTTATCCTCCAAATGGGATGGTTTAAAATGGCGGCCTGCTCTAGTCAAATGAAAGATGGGGCGCCGATATGTATTTGGAGTGGTGGAATGTCCTCCAGTGTTCTTCTCCATAATTGTTAAGATCGAAGAGGCATCTTCATCAGCATCAGAGTCCAAAATGAAGAAGGTACCATCATAATCCAATGTTCCACACATGTCAGAGAATAATGGATCCTTGTTGAGAGTGAAGTTGAGGTCTTTACAAGGCATCATTTTGACTTTCTCTTGAGTGGAATAGTCATAGACCAGGCACTTGTAACCTACGACTATCGGCATTTCATACATTTGAAAAATTGTCTTACGGATTAACTGAACTGGATCGCATCCGTCCGAAGCAGCAGATATGGCATTAATGGCGAATGAGGGTTTATGATTAGCAAGGAGGTTTTTTGCGATGTTAGGCTAAGAGTCATTTGGTTTATTAGAGATGGATCCCAGAGAAAGTTTTCCATCATCCACAAGGTTTTGAATTTGATGCTTTAGAGCCGTGCAATTTTCAGTATTATGCCCCGGGCTTTGATGGTATTCACAGTTTTGATTTTGGTCATAACCAGGGTATGGATTTTTAGGAGGTGGGCGTGGATTCAAGGGTTGAATGAGATTGGCCTTTTTAACTTGGAGAGTGCTTGGGAATAAGTCATGTTCAAAGGAGTAAAGTTCCTTTGTGGTTGCAACTGTAATGTAGACGATGCGCCAATGGCATGGATCGCATTAGTTGTCTTTGGAGCTGCTGAATCATTGTTTGGGGCTCTTTTGTTATTTCCAAATTTTGCATTATAAGTAGCGTCGCGAATAGGTTCATCTTTCTTGATGTCTCCCCTTTTCACAGCATCCTCAACTAAAGTTCCCGTAGCAATCAAAGCTTTGAAAGTCGGGAAATACTGGTATGCCATATGCTTCTGATAGACAGGAAGAACGTTTTTTTACAACCACTTGCAGTTGTTCCTCCTCATTAGGCCTACTCATCATTTTGGAAGCCTTGTTTCTCCATCGAGTGATGAATGAAGAAAATGTCTCATTAAGGTTTTGAGAAGTGGTCTCCAGATCCCTTCTAGTAACATAAATTTCTTCATTATAATTGTATTGGTTTGAAAACTCGCTGACTGTGTCAGCCCAAGTGGATTTCTTAGTATTTTCAAGGTTGAGGAACCAATGTGCTGCAGCACCATCTAATTATTGTTATAATAGTTGGGCCATCGAGGATTCTTCCACTCCCCAGGGACTCATTGCCCCTACATACATTTTCGGGAAATTGGTGGGGCTACCGGTCTAATGAAACTTTGTCAGATTAGGCATTTTGAAACCATGGGGTAGTCGTGCCTTCGGGAAAAGAGTTAATCCATGAATATCCATCCATGGTTCAGCCTTAGTCATGCCTTTTAAGACTTATTTAAGCTTGACTACTTCTTCCTCGAGTTTAGTGGGAATTTCGCTCTCGTTGTTCAGAGGCTCAAGATGAAAAGGCGAAGCTACTTCCGACTACGGAGGAGGAGGAGGCATCTGGGTGATTTGGCGCATTATGCCCAACACAGTTTGCTCAATATTATCCTGTCGGTCAAGCATGGCCTGGACAAGTCCTCGGAGCTCAATCATTGGATTAGGTGGAGGGATAAAGTTTTGTTGATGCTCGTTGCTCGGAATTTCAGACATGTTGTTGAGACGTGTAACATAGAATACAACTGGTGTAGACAAGGATGACAGTATTACTGACAGAGAACGTTCACTATGGTCAGAACTTCGGCGAATTAGCCTAGATCCTGAGCGGGCCCAGGCAGAGTTCCTGTGAAATGAGATAAAAAGTTAACACAGAAGTTTGTCCAGACTTTGTTTCCTTTTTTTTCTTTTTTTTTTTTAATTTTTTTTTGTCTTTGCATGGAATGAAAGAAATGATATCTTTGAAAATTCTCTCTGTTTTTTTTTACCCCAATTTCTGTTATCATTTACTAAAAGGTGTAAAACCTTGATTCTATCATTTATTTTGAGATTTTTCATTTCTTTGACTTGTTATTCTCTCTTTTTTTTTTTAGACTTGGACTTTTTATTTACATTTTAAACTGCCACTCTTGGACTCATTTGTTTTGGGATACTACACAAACATTTTTCAAAATCAATTTGATAATATCCTTCCATTTCCTGCTACTATAGAAATAAGAGAAAAGAGGTACAACGAGGCATGTGTCCTCATTTTGGCAAATTATAATGCCCCATATATCGTTCTTCTTTGTAGTGATTTGCATCTATTAATTGCTTCTAAGTGCTGAAACAACAAAAGAAAATATTAAATGCAAAAGGGGCCGCACCCGAAGGTTCCCTACGTATCTCCATAAGTGTATTTGTATTTGGGGAAGAAATATTCCTTCTGATGATTTTTTTTTAGTGGAGAATCAGGCCCGTAGTTCTGATATATGAAATTTTACACAATTTTTCTCTTTTTTTTTTCTTTTTTTTTTGCAGCTGCACTCAGGAAATAAGTTGCTTACGTACCCCTTTTAGTACATTACATAGTAGAGAAAGCTAAGATAGATGCATTACAACATTGAATTTTTTTTGTTTTTTGTTTTTTTTAGGGGATCAAGCCGCACGTAGCTCTACCTACAAAGTACAATATAAAAGCAATTAAGTTGTTTAGGTACTTTTCAAACTTTTCAGACTTCAGTTCGCCGGGCGCCAAGCAATATATTCTCCTATTTGAATACGTCTGTTCCACCTCTTAGGATTAGACTAATATGAAGTACTCGGGTTCTTCTCAACCTTTTTCCGAGTTCAGTTTGTTAGGCGCCACGCCATGTATTCTCCTGTTTGAATACATCTCTTCCTCCTCTTTGGATTAGACTAATTTGAAGTACTTTTCAAACTTTTCAGACTTCTGTTCGCCGGGCGCCAAGCCATATATTCTCCTGTTTGAATACGTCTGTTCAACCTCTTAGGATTAGACTAATATGAAGTACTCGGGTTCTTCTCAACCTTTTTCCGAGTTCAGTTTGCTAGGCACCACGCCATGTATTCTCCTGTTTGAATACGTCTGTTCCACCTCTTAGGATTAGACTAATTTGAAGTACCTGAAATGTACACACTAACAATGTTAGTCAATGACTAATGAATTTTTTCTTCATATGTGTTTTTAGCAGGAAATGGAAGAATTTTTTGTCTTTTTTTAAAAAAAAATGTGATTATCCCTTTTGATTAGACACATTTTTTTAGACTAGACTTCTCTTGTTTTAGACTATACAGTTTTAATTACATTCTAATTCCTAAATAGGACACGTTTTGAACTCGTGATTATGACTCTTTTCATTTTTCAATTTTTTCTTCATTTAAATGTTTTTTTATTTATTTTGGGATTATATTTTTAGAACAGGACTTTCTTTTTTTTCTAAAAAATCAGTTTTGTTTTTGAAGAAGAATAATAAAGTAAATGTGATTTTTTTTAAATGGGTGAGCACACACACATTTTTTTTATGACACTGGTGATAAATAAACAAGAATACTCTTAATATTTCAATAATCATTTCGGCAGCAATTCAGCTACACTTAATGATTACTGAAATATCGACAGACTGAAAACGGGCTGAGGAATTTTTTTGAAAGTTTTTCACATTATTTAATAACTAAAATAAATAAAGGACATTATTTGTGCATTGATTCTTGTGACCTAAAATTCAACGAAAGGGTGATTCATTTAAGGAAAGATTATGTTAAAGTGGCCTCGAGTCACTTCCATTGTGTCCATCGAGGGTGGGCGCTCCTGACAGAGCCAGTCGCAATAGCTCGCGGATGCAGTTTTTACGCCCTTAATTCATTAATTTGTCATTCTAAAATTCTGACCCTTGCCAATAGACAGAGGTATCAGACCTAATAAGAAAATGGTTTATGAACTAATTAACTAGTCTATAATATAAAATAACTGGATAAACTTGGCAATACTAAGTTGAATAGGAGAACAGACAATAATACGGAATCTAGGACAGTCGAATCCACCACTAATAATATGACTAATAGATTAATTGGAATGAGAATTGATAGGTTTATCAAGTATCCTAAACTAAAAGTCAGTATTACATAGAACAAAAGAATACTGCGATTAATTAGGTGACATAACTTATCTAACTAAATCATAAATTATTAAACTTTTCAACCATAATCATGAAATGCCATCACATAACATCATACCTTGAACTACAATAACAAAGTTTGTAAATTTGATAATAATATAAACCAATAATTAATTCTACAAGAACAATCATCAATCTATTTTGCAAACGATAATCAACCCATGAATAATCTCAATAGTTATGCAATCATAAACCAAAAATAAATTCTCAAACATAATAAAACTATGAATTCATAATATTAAGGTTTCATCTAAAACTTAGAATTAGAAATTTAGCTACTAATAATATGGAAACACATCACCATAGTAGAAGAATTTGTGGCGAAAAAATCAGCTTGACGGCTTCGAATTCGGCGTTACCGTTGCTTCGTGCGTCTCTGTTTCATCTCCTCTATGCTACGTTCCGCCTTCTTTCTTCCGTGTATTGCTGTCCCCTTTTCCTCTTTCGTACTGTGCTGCCTCCATTTGTATCATTTTATTTGTGCCCTTCCCTTTTGTCAACACTCAAAGCCCACCTTTTTCTATCCTCGTGATGCTACGTTGTCCAACCTAGGGCTGCTTATTGTTCGAACCGAACCCGGATTGTGGTTTGTTGGACTTGTGTTCGTTTAAGTTTATTCGAGCTCGAGCTGAGCTTGAAGCTTAAAGAGTCGAACTTCGTTCGAGCCGAGCTTTGCCAATGTTAAACAAGCCGAGCTCGAACTGTTCACGAACGTACTTGAGTCTTTATCACCCCTAGTTTAAAGATGTTTTCTTTGTTTTTCCTTTTTTAATATTTGAGATTTATAAGTTTTCTTTTAAACAATGAAACTATTAACTTATAATTGTATGATATCTAGTTTTAATATATTTATGTATATATATATATAAATGTATTATTTTTCTATATAAAAGTATAATCGAGCCTGTTCATGACCTTTCGAGCGGTGCTTTGCCTAGCTCAGCTTAGCTCGTTAGAGTCTCGAGCCGAATCCGAATCCGAGCCGAGGTTTGACCTAGTTTTGACCAAGCTGATCCTGAACTGTTTGCGAACAGGCTAGACTCATTATCTCCCCTAGTCCTGCCCCAAGTGCTAGGTTTATTTTTTTTTTCTTCTAATACCCACGTGGTCTTCTAGCCCAAAACAATAGAATTTCCTTAAGCCACCTTGTCATGGTATTAAAGAATGGTAAAGAATAATAGGACTCCTTCAAATGCTGCTATAATCTCGGCAGCCTTGGGCTTAGCCAATTTCTTCCTTACTTGAGTTTAACATCATCTAAGGAAATTAGCCCGTTTCTTTGACTCCAATATTATATTGTACCTGCCAACATGAGATATATTATTACTAATTGTGGTATCCGATTTTTGACAGTCTTAATTAGCAGTCTGAATCCCACGAAAGTCTCTCATTGGACTTTGAGTTTTAGAAAACTTAGAAGTCGCCACCCTATTAATATCTGAAAAGGGACAAATGTATCTAATAAATCGTTTTAAAATCAATTTCAAGAAAAATCATTTAAAACGATGATGACTTCATATGGATAAGGCTTTTTTGAAAATTGGTCTTTCATACCATGAGATAGGGTTCGGGGTTTAGGTTAAGAGGTGCGAACGTCTGGAACTCGTCTCCTCTTCCGTTCTAAAGAGTGGGCTCTTACTAAATGCATTATTTTCCATTTTAAAGTAATCATGGCTATTAAGAAGAAAGAAAATCACATAGTTTACACATATACACATCAACCATTTTTATTTAGGACCAATATATCATTTGTACATGGTAGGTTTGAGCACTGAAGTTGCACTACGTACCAATCATTGCGAGATTGGGATCCACTCATGGATCAAAACCGTCGTAGTTCGAGCATATGTCTCACCCTAAATGGCCAATTTCACCGGGGAAAGAAGAGGAGGGGATAGATTATGAATAACTCTCCTTTAGAATTAAGCAAATCTATTTAAAATGAGGTAATCACTCCAATTAGTGATTAAAATGGGGTTATGATAATCACTTTAATTAGTGATTAAATATGAAGGATTAAGATAATCACCTTAATTAGTGATTAATAAGGAAGGAAATAAGTAATCACCTTGATTAGTGATTAACAATGAAGGTTAGGAAATAATCACCCTAATTGATGATTATTAAGGTTTAAGATAATCACTCTAATTAGTTATTAAATATGATGAAAGGTTAAGCTAATCACCCTAATTTGTGGTTAACCAAGTTTTAAGATAATCACCCTAATTAGTGATTAAATGAGGAAAATAATCGTCCTAATTAACGATTATTAGGGTTTGAAATAATCACTCTATTTAGTGATTAAAAATGAAAAGAATAATCATCTTAATTAACGATTATTAGGGTTTTAAGGTAATCACTCCAATTAGTGATTAAAAGAAGTTTGTGTCAACCGCTCTAATTAGCGATTAATCGGGGATTGAAATAACCACCTTAATAGTGATCACGTTTATGATTTTCGAGAGGTCTTAGAAAGTTTGCTTCGTAATTAAAGGCTTTTGGGAAATAATCTTAATTGAAGATTATTAAGTCATTTGGAGAGAAATGATGAATTTGAGATGGAATTTGGAGATTTGTGTTTGGCTAATTGGAATTTGGCATTTTAAAGTGAGACACGTGAAACGGCCTAAAATCAATTCGGAGATCATAATTACCAATCTAATTATGTCAAATTATATGATTAATCCGTTTGAATATGGAGAACACACTTTCAAAATGTAAGATGGATCATCATACAATTTAACTTAGTTAGATTTGCAATTTTTCCTCTTAATTGAGATTGGGTCATTTGATTCATATACTATGATATATTGGCCCAACATGCAATATTTGTAACATTGGTTGCTCATTGTACTAAAAAAAGTTGTGGAATTATTTATGAAAATTATGCATAAACATCTCCATGTTTTTTTTATTAATTGAGTGATGCAACAATTATTTACAAAGAAACTATTATTACAACAATATGTACAAAATCTATGATCTATGCAAATCTTCAATCTTTGTCATCACCATGATGCTCCTTGATCTTCATATCCTTGAATGGGCTTTAGAATTCATGTTTATTTATAAACTTGTGAATTTGTGAAAGTTAAAGATTAATTAACTTCTTTGATTTTGATTTTTTATGAAAATTTTTATTGATTTTTATTTACATGATAAAATGAGTCATTTTAAGATAAACTTAAAAAATTCATGATTTTTTATTCACATTTTCGTATGAAAAGAAAATATTTTTTATAAAAGTTGAGTTAATCACTTTATTTCATTTTCTAGATTGCCTTTTTGTTCTTGTACTGACTTACAAAATTCATAATTTTCTACAAAGTGTTAAATTGAGCATATGATACATCTATGGATAGATCAGTGAGTTCTTTATGTTGTGTCAAAATTTCACAAGTTTTTAGTGTACACTTGAATTGTGGTGAATTTTATGTCAAAACTGGTCAAAATAGGACCTTTATTCAAATTGTTCTTTGAGACCTAACTTATTGAACTTATTTCGAAGTGAAATTTGGTATGAACATTTCTAAACGCTTTGAAAGAATAGACTGAGAATTTTTACTTGAATTGAACATTTGTAAGACCATATTTATTTATTTTCCTAACTGAAGAGAAAATCAGTATTATGAAATTTAGTGATTTACATGAATGATTTTGTAAAAATGATGTAAAATTGTATAAAATTCATATGAACATGATGTTTATATTTTTGAAAAGCTACTGATGTTTTCTTCAAACTTAAGGTTTTTAATTTTCTCTAAATGACTTTATTTTTTTATTTTATTGACAGAACGATCCTAAGTGGTACTGGACAAAATCAGTTTTCACAATAAAGTTGTACGATTTTTAATTATTTACACAAAATTCGTTTTTTAGAAATTCTAAAGCCCAGTTTCTGAAAACATCTTGTACTTCATAGGAAAAATATTAAATCCCACGACCTAATTAGTTAATGCAGACGAAAAAATAAAATAAGATAGGAAAGTAAAACTGACTATAATTACAGCATCACATTTTCTTTTTATGGAGATGTTTATGCACAACTTATCTTGAATTTTTTTATGAAAACATTTTGGTTATAAATAACAACTTGATTAAGGAAAATCACATAATTACATTGTTTCCTAAGAGTCACCCATTATAGGTGACTATTCTAGGTGGGGTGATTTAAGGTTGGGAACCTATTAGGACTTCCACATACCCAAATCACTACAAAGATACAAAAATGATAAGAAGAAAACAAGGAGAATGTTAGTAGATGATTAAGAAGATTATCAAAATAAACAAGAATTTCAACTTTACCTTGCTAGCTTAATGATTAACTTTATTTTGCAAATTTTTCTACTTGTTTTGTGATTTTCTTAATTTCTAGGTGAGTTTCTAAATTCTCTTAATTACTAACTTTAAAGTATTTTTTGAGTTTTTTTTTTTCTTTTGATTAACTTCTTTTACTTACTTATTAAGACTTTTTCTTAGATGGAAAGATTAAGGAGGAGAAGAGTAGTAGAGAAGATGAGAGTGAAGTTGAATTGTGTTTTTTTTTCAACTTGGTCTTGAAGTGGAAAAAAGGAAGGTATTTATAGAGAAATGAAGGAGGTGAACTAGGGTTTGAAAGAGGTAGAAAATCATATTTTTCACACAAAAAAATCTGATTTTCTTCATCCTTAATAACCCTAATGACATCACTCTAATGACCTCACCCTAATGACATCATCAAATCTCTTTGAAAACACAAATATTCTTATTCTTTTTTGGATTTTCTCATAAATGAGGCAAAATCAGATTTTCAGAAAATATATTTCCCTAAACATCCTAATACGTAAAAAAAATAAATCGAAAAACGTGCAAAACAAATTGATTAGGATGTTGCGCCTGGCGCAAGAGCCTCTTGGGCCCTGGGTGCATGACCGTGCGTCTGGCGCATGGTCATGTGCCTGGCGCACAGTTCGAATCTTCCAAAAAAAAATTGGATCCTTGGCTCTTACACTTCGGATTTGATTCTTATTCTTATTCTTTTTCATAATTTTATTCTCTAACTAATGGATAAAGGATGGGTTTAGTGGATAAAGAATATATTCTTATTCTTTATCCAATGAACAATGACTTGACCATCAAGAAAACTGATTAATGTCGGTTTTGGGATATGTCTAAAATCCCGACGCCTAATCGCGAATCGTTTTCATTTTTTCAAAAGACTAACTTAAGATAATTAACAAAAACTCGTTAAATTAATAAAGACGAGCATGATTAAACAATGAATCATTTTATTAAAACGGTGGTTGTAGTTATTGACTACGACTCACGAAAATTATACTTCTAAGCTGAAACTGTATGACTAATACGCAAAAAGGGAAAATCGTGCGACGGAATGAAACTCGTGCTCCGAGGGGCGCGCTCCATGATGCATGACGATTTTGTTATTTTTATTTTTAAAAAACCTTTACTTACCCGAAAAAGGGGTTCAAAATTTGGTGTCTACACTAATATAAAATGTAACATAGGTGAAACTAATAAATCATCATATAAACACAATTACTAGATTACCCATGAAAATCATTAAAAGCTAAACTTATAGTTTATAACGTTAGATAAGCAGCTAGCAACATGAAATAAGTAAGTTATAATATATAATAATACACACGTATCAACTCTCCCACACTTCAACTTTGCTAGTCCTCAAGTAAAACCCTACTAAAATAAAATAAATACTATACTACTAAAGCAATAAAACCCAGCTAACTCACTGCCATAGGAATCAGGATTGCACTTAGCATGTGCAACAAGCCCTTTAAAACCATAGGCTACATTAGGGGACGAGTATGGTCTCGTGAGGATTTTCAGATGGCATACCCACAAAGCCTTTTTAATAAAGATTTCCAAACCAATTAGCAAAGTAGTGTAATCAAACACATTAAAACTCATTATTTTGAAAAATATTTAGGTGTCACATTAACAAGCATGAATATAATGACATTAATAAAGAATCTAGCACCCTCAATGACCAAGCAATCTTGCAAATTCCTTACCCCAAGTTTGACTTAACCTTTCGTGGCAACCTCACTTTAGTCATAAGCACTCAGCACTCTTGAATGATAATAGTATAATAGTGGTGGGTCACTCTTTACTCGACTCAACTTGATTGCCCGCTGTATAAGCTTGAATTATATCTCACCCTCCATTGATATGGACTAAAACGCATGTTTTAAATCATGAGGTCTTTATAAAAGGTTGTAACGGGGTTCAAGTTGATTAAGGGTAGGAATATATTTAGGAATGTAGTGGTAAAATGAGCCAAGTTGAATGTAGCAAAAATACATGACCTATGACATTCCATCACAACAAATTCCAATTAAACACGGAAAAATACACTCCAACAACATTATTTATGCATTTTATTCACCCTTTTTCCATAACCAACTCAACAATGAAGCAATAACATTTTTTTTCTTGCATATTTGTACTTCATAAGACTGTTGTTCTCTTTTGATTTTTCGTACTTTTTTCTTTCTCTGTTTTTTTTTCACCTTTTTTTTTTCATCACATTCTCTTCTTTTTTCACTGTATTCCAGCTGTAACACATACTTATAATTATCTAACATTAATAATTGCTCCATTTAGCATGGCTTAAGGTAAAATATGTAGGAGGTCACAAGCTTGTAATGTATGGTTAGTAAAGAAAATAGGACATTAAGGCTCAATAAGGCTATCAACGTTAGTATTTGTAGAGATATAACCTATAAACTTTGGAAGCTTTAATATAAAAAAAATGCGTCAATCATATTATAAATGTGGATAAGTGACGATTTAGGGGAGAATCAATGCAAAAACTAAAGATATAAGTAAACAAGGAGAAGATAAATCACGAATGAAAGAAAACATTGACCGAAAGATTGTCGGAATCAAACGGTAGAAGACTCAAAATTTCCTCACTAGGTTCAAATGTCACCACAAAAGGTCTCACCGCCTTTGGGAAAAAACAAAATTAACGTATCGCAAACCATGTCAAAGAGGGATTTATGCCATCTTACATGTCATTTATAATAAATCTAATGCGAGTTAAAAGATGACAAAACAAGAAATTATTTTTTTATGAATACACATATCTTTACCAACTAGTTTGAGATCATACTAAACCTGATTCCGTAACAAACATCACAAAAATTTTGGTAGCATGTCCTCATAAATAGGACAAAAGGCAATATGTGCTACTTACTCAAACTTCAAACTGACTCAAATAACACTCCTAAGCATAAGAAAAAACCACAAAACAAACTATAACATCACCAAACCATATAAATATGCTAGCAATTGACTGCATCCATTCTCCCTGCCACACTTAATTTTCGCACTGTCCTCAATGCAAGAATAACAAAAGAAGAGAAAGGAACAACACAACCTGGTGGATGGTGGATGTATGTTTGGTGAAAATGTGTAAAGTTTTCCATATGGTGTATGTGATAATCCAAGTCCATGATGACGTCCGCACACTTGTATTAGGTAGTAGCAAGTAGTAAGTCCCTGCAAAACAGAATGAGTTCTGGAATAGCCAAGTGTTAAGAATTCAGGATCAGAAATCCAATTACTTAAAAAAAACTACATGAAAATTAAATAACAGAAGTAAAATAGAATCTGGGTTGTCTCCTAGTTAGCGCTAAGTTTAAGTCTTCATCCAGTTGTAGCCATATGCATTAATCAATCGTTAGAAATCTGTATTAATCAATCGTTAGAAATAGATTCCTCAACATCATTAGACACGACATGTTTCAATCGTTGTCCATTTACCATAAGAAGACGTCCATCTCGTGGGTTGGAAAGTTGTATAGTGCCTCAGGTAAAAACCTGCTCAACAACAAAAGGACCATCCCATCTAGACCATAATTTTTCGGGATAAAATTTAAGCTTAGAATTATAAAGCCAAACTTGTTGATTAGGTTCAAAAGTTTTTCTAGCAATATGTTTACCATGAAAAGATTTAGTTTAGGCCTTCTATATCATAGCATTCTCGTAAGCATCATTACGCAATTCATCTAATTCATTCAATTGAAGATGACGGTCAGATGCAGCTTGTTTCATTCAAAATTAAAAGCTTAAGTAGCCCAAAAATCCCTATGCTCAAACTTAACGGGAAGATGGCTGGCTTTTCCAAAAACTAGTCTATATATGACATTCCTATTGGGTCTTAAATGTAGTACGATAAGCCCAAAGTGCATCATTCAACCTTAAAGACCAATCTTTTCTATCTGGTTTAACTGTTTTCTCCAAAATATATGTTATATTTCACGATTAAACACCTTTACTTGACCACTAGTTTGAGGGTGATAAGGAGTAGCTGCTTTATGTGTGTCATTATGCTTTTTGATGCAATGACTCAAAAGAATGATGAAGAAAATGGCTGCCCCCATCACTAATGTGTGCTCTAGGTACCCCAAATTCGACATAATATATGATCTTTAACAAATTCCATAACTACTTTGTGATCATTAGTCCTAGTGGCTTTGTATTCAACCCATTTAGATACGTAATCTACAACAACTATTATGTACAAAAAGCCAAAAGATGTGGAAAAGGGCCCATAAAATCTATACCACATACATCAAAAATCTCAAAAATCAAATTAGGGGTGAGAGGCATATGTTACGACGAGATATATAGCACCTGTTTTCAGACATCTATCACAAGCTAGACAAAATTAATGTGCATCTTTAAATAAAGTGGGCCAATAAAATTCACTTTGGAGTACTTTAGCAGTTGTCCTCTTACCTCCAAAGTGTCCACCACAAGAATAAGAATGACAAAACGATCGAATATCATGATATTCTGATTCTGGTACGCATCTCCTAATTAATTGGTCTGAACAATGCTTAAACAAATAGGGATCTTCCCAATAATAATGTTCCAATTGTGAAAAGAATCTTTCTCTTGTTTTAACCATTTTGATGGTATCCGATCAGAAGCAAGATAGTTAACAAAATGCACAAACCATAGAAGACGTGTATGTGAAACTGGAAACAATTGTTCATCCGGAAATTTATCATGCACAGCCAAATCATTGGTACGTTCAAGAACAAGTCCAGATAGATGATCCGCGACTGAATATTCGGACACTCTTTTATCTTTGTTTTCAATTTCATATTATTTTAACAAGAGAATCCACCTAATTAGTCTCAGTTCTGACTCTTTCTTAGACAATAAGTTTCTTGAAGCTGCATGATTCGAATAAATTATGACTTTCGAGCATAGAAGATATGAGCGAATTTGTCACGTGCAAATACAATAGCTAGTACTCCCTCCGTCCCAGAATACTCTTTACACTTTCCTTTTTTATCTGTCCCAAAATACTCTTTACACTTCTATTTTTGGATACGACCACTATTATTTTAATCCTTCTACCTTTTAAGCATTGGCCCACATTCTCTCTCCTCCAAATAAAATAACACCACTCCTACTACCCACCAACTCTAACCATGGCCCACACTCTCTTTCCTTAAAATAAAATAATACTACTTTTACTAACTCCTATCACATCTACTTTTCAATAAAATAACAATTGATAACCAAACAACAACTTATCATCTAAACTACGTGCATTGATAAGTGTCAAGAGCATTCTGGACGGAGGCAGTAACTCTTTTTCAGTGGTAGAGTAATTTTTTTGAGCATTCGTAAGAGTTCGACTAGCATGAGTTGTTTTATTTACCTTTTGACCAAGTACTGCACCAATAGCGTAGTTAAATGCATCACACATAATTTCGAAAGGAAAGGAAAAGTTAGGGGGTTGGACTATAGGTGCTAACACAAGAAACAATTTTAGCTTTTCAAAAGACTCGACACATGATGGATCGAAAACAAAGGTGGTATCTTTTGACACGAAGATTGGTGAGGGGCTAAATGATGCGTGTCGTTTCCGCAACAAAATTAAATTTATAAATCACTCACTAACTCTAACAAATAGATAGGGAAAGTAAAGGTCGAACCCACAGAGACTACGTTATTATCTTAAACTAATTATTTAATTATATAAATGACTATTATTATACAATATGGGGGGGTTTTCAAATATCAAAACTATACTAAAGATATTAAACTAAAATAATGAAAATATAAATTGTAGGAAATAGATTCGGTTTTAAAGATATAATAAAGAAGCTAATAGGAGACATGTAACTTTCTATAGATATTGGGCATAATCATTGACTCATTCGACTAGCCTAGGATAGATTGGTTAACTATATAACCCATTCAAAGCAAGTAGATTACTAGTTTTATCTTTCTTACTCGTTAAATCCCGTGAAAGCATGCAAATCTAATCCTAATCAAGCTAAACTAATCCAACCATGAAAGCATGTATCAAATTATCAAACTTGACAGCATTAGAAACACCAATCAACTGAACCTAAATAGCCAGTAAGCTGCAACTAATTGAATTCAGTTGTTACACAAGATTCTGGCAATTATAATTAGACCAGAAAGCTGCAACCTAATTAAAACTACTATCAATCTAACAATAGAAACATGAAATAATTTAGGTGATCAAACTAAATCAATAAACATGAATCAAAAGCCAGATAATAAACCTTGTATAAATACCCAAAAGAAACTAATTGTTTATAACACAAACAAAAACGTAATCTCATAAACCCATATATCAAATAGTCAATTACATGTTCCTACTAGTGTAAAACTACTCTAAATTAGACATAAAAACAAAGAAAAGAGATAGAAAAGAGTAGAGAAAACTCATTGTGGATGAATTTCATTCTACATCTTCACCATCCCCTGTATTGCCGCCTCCTCGTATTTTTGTTCACTCCCATCTTCTACTTCCGTCTGGTCTATTCTCGTGCGGCTCTCCTACTGCGGCGTACTCCCCCCTTCCTTCGGCTTTTTGGTGTTTCCTTTTATTATTGTTGTTGGGTGGGTTTTAATAAAAGCCCACCACTCTTTATTTCTCCTCCTGTGTGCGTGTAATCTTCAGCCAAGGAATAAGGTTTTTCTCCTTTATTTTCTTTTTATTTCTCTTTTCTTTTTATTCTTTTATTTCCCTCTTTGCTTCCATTTTTCTGCATCATTTGATGGTTACTTTGTGTGACTTGTTTAGTCTTGGCAGTCTTGGGCTTAGCCCACTAATGCAATGGTTACGTGGATTTTCACCAAGGAAATCTAAATTTCCTTCTACATGTTCTTGATACGTGATTTGGGTTAAATGGTTTAACCCATCAATTTGCTCAAGACCAATTCCATTTCTTTTACTCCGAAATTATAATATACCTGCCAACATTCAATAACTTATTACTAGTATAGAAATATAAGATGGGTCAAACTAATAAATAATTATATAACCCAGATACTAATAGGGAATAAGTAAGTTATAATATATAATAATTCACACTTATTATTTAACTGAAATATCCTAAAAGCATAATATTTAACCCATATAACTCAACAGACAACACTAAAAGTATTATATTAGAGGGTAAAAATATGTATAAATAGGCACTTTTCAAATTCCCCCACACTTAGCTTTTGGTCGTCCTCGATCAAATTAGAACTATAACTAGCATCTATTTGCCATTATAAATTTTGACTTCCCATCTGACTGACTTTTCAGGCAAATCTTATTATAAGTAGCCATAAGCATACTCAACTGAAAGTTTTCACAAAGACCAAAAATATGATTTATGGAAATAATTTTAGTTCAAAACCGGTATTCATGCGTCGCAAGCAAGCAGGCAAAAGTTAACCAACTCTTCAAATCACATAGTACTTCATGTATTAGCGTTTTCAAATCGTCTTCCACAACCATATTCAAGATTTGAGTAATGTAAGTAATTAACTTGATGAACCCTCACTTTATTTGTGCAAATAAAAATAAACATAAATTCATGCTCTCTCATGTGTTTGGGGTCATAATAATTATGACTCAAATTAAAATAAAGTCGACTCGAAATGAAATATTTCTTCTTTAAATTTGCATATCGTTCAATCCTCCACTACTTAGTAAGACATAGAACATACAAAAATCAAAAGGACTTAATAAGGTTGTAATGTAAGGTTAAGGTAAGGGTATGGAGTATTTAGGATTTGGTGCTCAAAAGCTTAAGAGCTAGTGGAGTAGAAGAACAATAACCCCATTGGCCAAATAGAAGAGAAGCCAACAAATAAACTCCAACTCTAATAAAATGTTACTAAATAATCCAATTCCAATAATTTACAACCCATATATCTCTTTGTGCACCATTTGCTTTGAATGATAACATTTCACTTGTTATTACCTTTTTTCATAATCTTGTTTTTCTCGTATCACATAACATATTTTTTTTAGCATTCTTGTTGAAAATTTTTTTTTTTTCGCTTCATAATCTCGTAATAACCATTGATATAAAATAGAGAACACCACCTCCATAATAATAATTTCCTATACCCTTCACAAATAATACTCCAAACACCAAATTATAATCCAGTAGCTCAAAGCTTTGGTTAGGGCATGTGTTTAGGATTATAAACTTGTAATGTGGTTTAAACAAAAGAAATGGGCACAAGGCTCAGAGGGCTTTTCTTAAAAAGGAGTACAATAATGTAGGTGGCTTAGGCTAATGGTTCAAGAAAAACAAATGCCTTTATCATTTTTATGTATGCTCATGTTTCAATGTAGTCTCGAAGAAACCAATGCAAATTCAAGAGTCTATACTTCACCAGGAACTAACACACACTCTCATGAAAAACTAGAGACTAACATAGATGTTTTAGTCTATTAAACGGCTCAAGAGTCTCACAATGGCTATAGATATCCACCAAGTCAATTACAATCAAATGATAAATAACCATTCTTACCACTTGCCAAACACTTGTACAACGATGCTATGCAATTTTCTGAATCAATCAACATAAAAACTCATTCACTTGCAACAAAACTAGAAAAACTTTTTTTTTTTAAAAATATAATTTTAAAATCTGATTTTTTTTTCTTCTTTTCAGTCAAATTAAGCTAACGGTATTTGCCTTCAAATCAGACATAAAACTTATAAAATTCTGCACAAATTTCGGCAACACCTCCCTTATAAATATGACAATCCATTTTTTTTTTCAATCAAGACACCTATATTCAACATATTTCTCCAGCAAATATCCAGCAAACGAACTCAATTTCATAATTCAGCTCAAAATAACTCCAAATTCCCCCCACACTTAAAATCAACATTGTCCTCAATGTTTATAAAATAAAACTAAAAATATAAGTGGGAAGAAGAAAAAGAAAAACAGGGGAAAAAAAGGAAGGAAGCAACCTCGTGTATGTAGATTGCAGAAATATTCTCCATATAGTAGTTGGTGTCCTGAAAATTGCAATTGAACGGGGAAGGAGATGAGTAACGGGTTGCAGCAGCAATGTGTAGTAGCTAACAGATTCAGCAACATGAGCAGAAGATATAAAAATCAAAAGATGTAGATGGGCAGAAGGTAGAACAACATCCTGGTTTATCAGCACACAGAGTAGTTAGAGTAGTTTATTGTAGAGTAGTTTATTGTAGAGTAGTTTATTGTAGAGTAGTTTATTGTACTGAAGAAAAATAAAATAAAATAGAGAAAATAGAAAACAATAAATCATTGGGTTGCCTCCTAAGCAGCGCCTTTGTTTCTCGTCGTTGGCTCGACAATTGTCCATTGCATGCCGCAATCAAACACCCGCTGCCCCATAAGCAACAGTAGCTAAAGCTATCTCTCGTGCACTCCAAACACAATGTAGTAAAAGCCTTCCTACAAACCAAACTACAATAATAAAGCAATATTGAACATGTAACTTATATGTAGTACACAACTCTTTCCATTTAGTTTGGTTACAACAATGCAGCAAGTTTACCAATTCAACCTTAGGCTTATAAGACTCATAATTAGGTGCAAAAGATAAACTTAGTGACTTAGATAATGGCATGGATAGTTCAAGAGCGTAAGAAAAGTCTTGTTCAGAATAATTATTATTGACTTCAACTATAGGAGAAAGTGTGGTGTCCTCTTCTATTTCAAGTAGTGAAGGTGAGTCATTCTCAAGCATTTCAAATAAACCATCAAGCTCGATTTGTGAAGTATCTCCCATAGACTTAATTAGAAAATCATAATAAGGTTTGGTCTCAATACTTATGCCCGACTTCTTCAATTTCTTTAGATTCTTCATAAGGTTTTGCTACAAGTCCATCCAATTTTGTTTCCATATTATTTTCAAAAGAACAAGGTAAAATATCAGAGTCTGTAGTGTAATAATCCACTAGCCACTGTTCATCATCCTCATCATCGGAATCTTCAAACTCATCCCATATTCTCTTATCAGTTTCTTTAGACTCCTCATGGGTAACCTCTAATTTATTATCCACCTCACTTATACACCTAAAGTCCTTATCATTGTTCAAAATCATGGCATTAGTTTCACCTAAGAAGTAAGTAGGAGGTTTCTCTAAGATTTGTCCATCTAATTTATTCTCTATGTTTCTAAGTGTGGCACACAAGCGTTCAATTTGGGTGTTTAGTTGGTGGATATGGTTCTCGGTTTTTTCTTGACTACTAGACCCATGAGAGTGAACTTGCCCTATTTGGAGAGCTAGTTGTTTTACTAAATTTTCCAAAGACTCATGTTGGCTACTAAAACTAGACACTTGGTTACTAATATTAGAGATTACATCTTGAAATACAGCAATTCATTCAGTTTGTTCTCTTACCTGATTTTTCACTTTTCCATCACAATTACTCTTTATCTCATAATGTTGATTGTTAAGGGCCATAGTCGATATTAAATCTCTAGCTTCACTAGGAGTTTTCTTTTCTAAGGTACCACAACTAGCAATGTCCATCAAATACTTTTGATCATCCAACAACCCATCATAAAAACATTCAATCAAGAATTGCTCACTAAGTTGATGTTGGGGGCAAAAAACACATAGTCTATTAAACCTTTGCCAATACTCACATAGAGACTCGGTTTGGTCTTGCTTAATATGAAAAATTTGCTTTCTTATAGATCGAATTTTACTCCGAGGTTGGTATTTTTCGATAAAAGCTCTATCTAGACCGTCCCACGAAGTGATAGATCTAGGTGGAAGATGGTAAAGCCAATCTCCAGCCAAGTCATGTAAAGTAATGGGGAAAGCACGAAGCCGAATTTGGTCACCATCTATATCCTCAAAATGCAAAGTTGAACAAGCAACATAAAACTCATGTATATGTCTTTGGGGATCCTCACTTGCACCGCCATAAAATTTAGGGAGTAGGGAGATAAAACAAGAATTAAACTTAAATGATTGTTCTTAGGGAGGAAAGACAATACTTAAATATTGCACCCCTAAAGAAGGGTATGATAATTGTTTTAAAGTTTTCTCACCCTCTCCTGACATCCCAAAAGGCTATTGTTTGCAAAAAAAAAAAAAACTAGCAAGTAAATGATATCAATAAAGTAACCAAAGTTTTAAAAAAAAGTCAAACAAAAACTAATTAAAAAAAATAACTAGCTTGAAGATAATAAAATAACAGTCCCCGGCAACGGCGCCTAAATTTGATGCGTGTCGTTTCCGCAACAAAATTAAATTTATAAATCACTCACTAACTCTAACAAATAGATAGGGAAAGTAAAGGTTGAACCCACAGAGACTGCATTATTATCTTAAACTAATTATTCAATTATATAAATGACTATTATTATATAATATGGGGGGTTTTCAAATATCAAAACTATACTAAAGCTATTAAACTAAAATTATGAAAATATAAATTGTAGGAAATAAATTCGGTTTTAAAGATATAATAAAGAAGCTAATAGGAGACATGTAACTTTCTATAGATATTGGGTATAATCATTGACTCATTCGACTAGCCTAGGATAGATTGGTTAACTATATAACCCATTAAAAGCAAGTAGATTACTAGTTTTATCTTTCTTACTCGTTAAATCCCGTGAAAGCACGCAAATTTAATCCTAATCAAGCTAAACTAATCCAACCATGAAAGCATGTATCAAATTATCAAACTTGACAGCATTAGAAACACCAATCAACTGAACCCAAATAGCCAGTGAGCTGCAACTAATTGAATTCAGTTGTTACACAAGATTCTAGTAATTATAATTAGACCAGAAAGCTGCAACCTAATTAAAACTACAATCAATCTAACAATTGAAACATGAAACAATTTAGGTGCTCAAACTAAATCAATAAACATGAATCAAAAGTCAGATAACAAACCTTGTATAAATACCCAAAAGAAACTAATCGTTTATAACACAAACAAAAAACGTAATCTCATAAACCCATATATCAAATAGTCAATTACATGTTCCTACTACTGTAAAACTACTCTAAATTAGACATAAAAACAAATGAAGGAGATAGAAAAGAGTAGAGAAGACTCATTGTGGATGAATTTCAGTCTACATCTTCACCATCCTCTGTATTGCCTCCTCCTCGTATTTTTGTTCACCCCGTCTTCTACTTCCGTCTGGTCTGTTCTCGTGCGACTCTCCTACTGCGGCGTACTTCCCCCTTCCTTCGGCTTTTTGGTGTTTCCTTTTATTATTGTTATTGGGTGGGTTTTAATAAAAGCCCACTACTCTTTATTTCTCCTCC
Source organism: Beta lomatogona (assembly GCA_947646795.1). Classification (NCBI taxonomy): domain Eukaryota; kingdom Viridiplantae; phylum Streptophyta; class Magnoliopsida; order Caryophyllales; family Amaranthaceae; genus Beta; species Beta lomatogona. The sequence goes on from CANSNZ010001120.1 coordinate 493,971, forward strand.
TGTGTGCTTGTAATCTTCAGCCAAGGAATAAGGTTTTTCTCCTTTTTTTCTTTTTTTTTCTCTTTTCTTTTTATTCTTTTATTTCCCTCCTTGCTTCCAATTTTCAGCATCATTTGATGGTTACTTCGTGAGACTTGTTCTGTCTTGGCAGTCTTGGGCTTAGCCCACTAATGCAATGCCCACGTGGATTTTCACCAAGGAAATCTAAATTTCCTTCTACATGTTCTTGATACGTGATTTGGGTTAAATGGTTTAACCCATCAATTTGCTCAAGACCAATTCCATTTCTTTTACTCCGAAATTATAATATACCTGCCAATATCCGATAACTTATTACTAGTATAGAAATATAATATGGGTCAAACTAATAAATAATTATATAACCCAGATCCTAATAGGGAATAAGTAAGTTATCATAAATAATAATTCACACTTATTATCTAACCGAAATATCCTAAAAGCATAATATTTAACCCATATAACTCAACAGACGACACTAAAAGTATTATATTAGAGGGTAAAAATATGTATAAATAGGCACTTATCACCTAACAATCTTGCTCAAATCTTTAATGAATCTCGTATAAAAACCTACATGGCCTAGAAAGGATCTAACATGCTTAACAGAAGTAGGAATAGGAAGATTAGAGATGATATCAACTTCAGCTCTATCGACTTCAATACCTTTCCATGAAATCATATGACCCAAAACAATACCTTCTTTAACCATAAAACCGCTCTTTTCCAACGCAAAATAAGATTTACCTCTTCACATATTTTTAAAACATCAGTTAAGTTACCTAAACACTCATCTATTGAAGACCCAAAAATAGAGAAATCATCCATAAACACCTCTTAAAACTTATCAACCATATTTGAGAATATCGACATCATACATCTTTGGAAAGTAGGAGGTGCGTTGTATAACCCAAAAGGCATCTTTCTAAATGAAAAAGTGCTTGTGGGACATGTAAAAGTAGTTTTCTCTTGATCCTCAGGATAAATAGCCAATTGATTGTAACCAGAATAGCCATCAAGAAAGCAATAGTAACTTTTACAAGCTAACTTTTCTAAGATCTGATCAATAAAAGGTAAGGGAAAGTGATCTTTCCTAGTCACGAAATTAAGCTTCCTATAATCAATATAAACTCGCCAACCCGTGGTCTCCCTAGTAGGAAGAAGCTCTCCTTCACTATATTCAGAATTAGGAGCATGTTGTCCAGCAGACACAGTGAGTGTGACGTACCTTTGAGCTTGAAAATCAGGGGGAATGTTACTGATACCAGGTTGGTTTACTTGATTAGCTCGCTACCCTTGCTGTACCTCACTAGCATTTTGCTTCCGGGAAAGTTCGGATGATTTCTCCAACCCGGATTGAACATATTTGAATATGGATTATTGTGCGGAGGGTAGCCTTGTGTTGCATTCACATGTTCATGTGATACTTTAGAATATATAGTAGGATAGCTGTGAGACAAATGACTAGGATTTGCACATATTGAACATACATCATGAGAAGTAGTGGGGTTCATATTAATGTTATTCATTGCCATTAATTAATCTATCTTTTTAGTGAGAACCTCTACTTTGCTTGACAGATCAGAAGAATGAGAGATTTTATATATACACCTTTACTTCCTAGTGATCTAGAAATTCACATACGGGAAGAATTGAAATGTTGTAAAGAATTATCACTCAAATGCTCAAATAATTCCCATGATTCATTAGGTGTCTTTATGAAAAAAGTTCCACCACAAGACGCATCGATAATTTGTTGACTACGCTTATCTAAACCAGAATAAAAACCTTGCCCTTGTTGCCATTTAGGGACTTCATGGTGTGAATAACTGCGTAAAAGATCCCTAAATCTCTCCCAACACTCATGGAATTGCTCACTAGGTAATTGAGAAAATGTTGTAATTTCGCATCTAATCTTAGTTAATTTACCAATTGGAAAATATTTCTTTAGAAATTGAGTAACAAGATTTAACCAATTAGTAATGTTCTCTTTTGTAGTCCACCAATGTTTCGCTTTATCTTTTTATTGGGAAAGGGAAAAGGAAGAACTAAATTTCTTCATTTGCACTTCAGGTTGATTAGAAGTTGAACATACCTCTAGAAATTCATCAATATGCTTATATGGATTTTCATATTCAGGACCATAAAAGGAAGGAAGCAATTGAATAGTCTGAGGTTTAATTTCAAATCTCCTATTTATAGTGTGCATTCGACTTCCTACAAGAGAAGTGTAAGTACTAGGAGTGAAATACGCACGAAGTTTTCTAGGTTGTGGATCACCCATTGAATCAAAATCAATCTGAGTCTCATAATCAGAGTAACTATCTCCACGTAAAGCCCTTAAAACTCTTAGTGTGCGTTCAATTTCAGGATTATATGGATTTAATTCAAAAGAAAATGACCTACGACCTAACATTAACTAAAAACATAAAAACAAGTACAAAATAGAAGTATAGAGTGGAAAGAAAGCACTTCGTCTTTGAGATATTAATTCGGCAACTTATCTCTAACCTTCAATACTTGTAAAATGCGAAAATAGCTAAGAAACTAATAAAGATAAACAAATAAGATAAACAGAAATTAATATTATGAAAAGAACTAAACTATAAGACACTAAATTAAATTAACCAAACACCGTTCCCCGGCAACGGCGCCAAAAACTTGATAGCGATTTTGAACAAGCTTTAGAACCCTATTCTTGCAAGTATACAAGATCTAGTAGCTAGTGGAAATAATAGGATATGGTATACACAGGGAACAGTGGATGAAAATCAAGTCTAATGTCTGCTAATATAATCCTAAATAGTAATATAATGATTTTTTTTTAACTAATTAAACTAATCTGAAATATAAAATAAGTAGATAAACTTGGCAATAACAAGTTGAGTCGAAGAACAGACAATAATATGAAATTTAGGATAGTCGAATCCACCACTAATAATATGACTAATAGATTAATTGGAATGAGAATAGGTTTATCAAGTATCCTAAACTACAAGCCATAATTATTTAGAACAAAATAATATTGCGATTAATTAGGTGACATAACTTATCTAACTAAAGCATAAATTATTCAACTTTTCAAGCACAATCATGAAATGCCATTACATAACATCACACCTTAAACTATAAGAACAAATTGTGTAAATTTGATAACAATATAAACCAATAATTAATTCTACAAGAACAATCATCGATCTATATTGCAAACATTAATCAACCCAAATCTCAATAGTTATGCAATCACAAACCAAAAATCAATTCTCAAACACAATAAAACTATCAATTCATAATATTAAGGTTTCATCTAAGTCATAGAATTAGTAAATTAGCTCGAGACACATCACCATAGTAGAAGAATTTGTGGCCAAAAAATCTGCTTGACGGCTTCGAATTCGGCGTTACTGTTCCTTCGTGCGTCTCTGTTTCATCTCCTCTATGCTACGTTCCCCCTTTTTTCTTTTGTGTACTGCTATCCCCTTTTTCTCCTCCGTCCTATGCTGCCTCCATTTGTATCATTTTATTTGTGTCCTTCCCTTTTGTCAACACTCAAAGCCCACCTTTTTATATCCTCCAGATGCTACGTTGTCTAACCTAGGTTTGCTTATTGGTCGAGCCGAGCCCGGACTGTGGTTTGCTGGACTTATGTTCATTTAAGTTTATTCGAGCTCGAGCTGAGCTTGAAGCTTAACGAGCCGAACTTCGTTCGAGCCAAGCTTTGCCAATGTTAAACAAGCCGAACTCAAACTGTTCACGAACAGACTTGAGTCTTTATCACACCTAGTTTTAACAGTTTTTCTTTGTTTTTCCTTTTTTAATATTTGTGATATAGTGGTTTTGTTTTAGACAATGAAATTATTAACTTATTATTGTATAATATCTAGGTTTAATATATTTGTGTATATATATATATATATAAATTTATTATTTTTCTATATAAAAGTATAATCGAGCCTGTTCATGAGCTTTCGAGCGGAGCTTTGCCTAGCTCAGCTTGGCTCGTTAGAGTCTCGAGCCGAGTCCGAATCCGAGCCGAGCTTTGACCGAGTTTTGACCAAGCGGATCTAAACAGTTCGCGAACAGGCCAGACTCATTATCGCCCCTAGTGCAGCCCCAAGTGCTAGCTTTATATTTTTTTTCTTCTAATACCCATGTTGTCTTCTAGCCCAAAACAATAGAATTCCCTTAAGCCACCTTGTCATGGTATTAAGGATTGGTAAAGAATAATAGGACTCCTTCAAATGCTGCTGTAATCTCGGCAGCCTTGGGCTTAGCCCAGTTCTTCGTTAGTTGAGTTTAACATCATCAAAGGAAATTAGCTTCTTCTTGTTGCGTGGTTTTGATTCAAATCGGTTTAACCCATTAAAATTGCTAAGGCCCAATTCCGTTTCATTAACTCCAATATTATAATGTACCTGCCAACATGAGATATATTATTACTAATAAAAATATAACATAGGTCGAACAAATAAATCATCATATAAACACAATTACTAGATAACCCATGAAAATCATTAAAAGCAAAACATATAGTTTACAACGTTAAATAAGAAGCTAGCAACATGAAATAAGAAAGTTATGATATATAATAATACACACGTATCAACTCCCCCACACTTCAACTTTGCTAGTCCTCAAGTAAAACCCAACTAAAATAAAATAAATACTATACTACTAAAGCAATAAAACCTAGCTAACTCACTGTCATAGGAATCACGATTGCACTTAGCATGTGCAACAAGCCCTTTAAAGCCCTAGGCTACCCTAGGGGACGAGTATGGTCTAGTGAGGATTTTCAGATGGCATACCCACAAAGCCTTATTAACAAAGATTTCCTAACCAATTAGCAAAGTAGTGTAATCAAACACATTAAAACTCATTATTTCGAAAATATTTAGGTGTCACATTAACAACCATGAATATAATGACATTAACAAAGAATCTAACACCCTCAATGACCAAGCAATGTTATAACTTCCTTACCCCAAGTTTGACTTGACCTTTCGTGGCAACCTCACTTTAGTTATAAGCACTCAACACTCTCGAATGATAATAGTATAACAGTGGTGGGTCACTGTTTACTCGACTCAACTTGATTGCCCGCTCTATAAGCTTGAATTATATCTCACCCTCCATTGATATGGACTAAAACGCATGTTTTAAATCATGAGGTCTTTATAAAAGGTTGTAATGGGGCTCAGGTGGATTAAGGGTAGGAATATATTTAGAAATGTAGTAGTATAATGAGCCAAGCTGAATGTAGCAAAAATACATGACTTATGATATCACATCACAACAAACTCCAATTAAATACAGAACAATACACTCCAACAACTTTATTTATGCATTTTTTTCACCCTTTTTACATAACCATCTAACCAATGAAGCAATAACATTTTTTTCTTGTATATTTGTACTTCATAAGACTGTTGTGTCTCTTTTGATTTTTCGTACTTTTTTTTCTCTCTGTTTTTTTGTTCACTATTTTTTTCCATCCCATTCTCTTCTTTTTTCACTGTATTCTTGCTGTAACACATACTTATAAACATCAAACATTAATAACTGCTCCATTTACCAAGGCTTAAGGTAAAATCCTGTAGGAGGTTCCAAGCTTGTAATATATGGTTAGCAAAGAAAACAGGACATTAAGGCTCAATAGAGGTATCAAAGTTAGTATTTATAGAGATATAACTTATAAACTCTGGAAGCTCTAATATAAAAAAAAAAGGCCTCAATCATATTTTAAACATGGATAAGTGACGATTTTAGGGAAAATCAATACGAAAACTAAAGATATAAGTAAGCAAGGAGAAGATAAATCACGAATGAAAGAAAACATTGACCGAAAGATTGTCGGCCTCAAACGACAAAAGACTCAAAATTTCCTCACTACGTTCAAATGTCACCACTAAAGGTCTCACCGCCTTCGGGGAAACACAAAATTATTATATCGCAAACCATCTCAAAGAGGGATTTATGCCATCTTACATGTCATTTATAATAAATCTAATGCGAGTTAAAAGATGACCAAACATGAAATTATTTTTTTGTGAATACATAAATCTTTATCAACTAGTTTGAGATCATACTAAACCTGATTTCGTAACAAACATCACAAAAATTTAGCAGCATGTACCCATAAATAGGAGAAAAGGCAATATGTGCCACTTACTCAAACTTGTAACTGACTCAAATAACACTCCTAAGCATAAAAAATAAACCACAAAACAAACTATAACATCACCAAACCATATAATTATGGCAGCAATAGACTGCATCCATTCTCCCCACCACACTTAATTTTCTCAATGTCCTCAATGTAAGAATAACAAAAGAAAAGAAGAGAAAGGAACAACTCAACCTGGTGGATGGTGGATGTATGTTTGGTGAATATGGAAGCATTGTCGAATTGTGTAAGGTTTTCCATGTGGTGTATGTTATAATCCAAGTCCATGATGACGTCCGCACACTTGTAATAGGTAGTAGCAAGTAGTAAGTTCCTGCAAAACAGAACGAGTTCTGGGAATAGCCAAGTGTTAGGAATTCAGGATCAGATTTCCAATTACGTAAAAAAAAACTACATGAAAAGTAAATAATAGAAGTAAAATAGAATCCTGGGTTGTCTCCTAGTTAGCGCTATGTTTAAGTCTTCAGCCAGACGTAGCCATATGCATTAATCAATGTAAATAGGGTATACCATATTAATGGACCCAATAAGAGATTCCTCAACATCATTAGACACGACATGTTTCAATCGTTCTCCATTTGCCATAAGAACAAGTCCATTTCGTGGGTTGGAAATCTATATAGTACCTCAGGGAAAAACCTGTTCAACAACAAAAGGACCATCCCATCTATACCGTAATTTTTCGGGATAAAATTTAAGCTTAGAATTATAAAGCAAAACTTGTTGATTAGGTTCAAAAGTTTTTCTAGCAATATGTTCACCATGAAAAGCTTTAGTTTTGGCCTTTTATATCATAGCATTCTCTTAAGCATCATTACGCAATTCATCTATACCCCATACATCAAAAATCTCAAAAATCAAAGTAGGGGTGAGAGGCATATGTTACGACGAGATATATAGCACCTGTTTTCTGTCATCTATCACAAGCTAGAAAAAATTGATGTGCATCTTTAAATAAAGTAGGCCAATAAAATCCACTTTGGAGTACTTTAGCAGTTGTCCTCTTACTTCCAAAGTGTCCACCACAAGAATAAGAATGACAAAACGATAGAATATCATGATATTCAAATTCTGGTACACATTTCCTAATTACATGGTCTGAACAATGCTTAAACAAATAAGGATATTCCCAATAATAATGTTCAAACTGTGAAAAGAATCTTTCTCTTGTTTTGACCATTATGATGGTATCTGATCAGAACCAAGATAGTTAACAAAATGCACAAACCATAGAAGACGTGTATGTGAAACTGGAAACAATTGTTCATCCAAAAACTTATCATGCACAGCCAAATCATTGGTACGTTCAAGAACAAGTCCAAATAGATGATCAACAATTGCATTTTCGGACGCTCTTTTATCTTTGTTTTCAATTTCATATTATTTTAACAAGAGAATCCACCTAATTAGTCTAAGTTTTGACTCTTTCTTAGACAATAAGTATCTTGAAGCTGCATGATTAGAATAAATATGACTTTCGAGCATAGAAGATATGAGCGAAATTTGTCACTTGCAAATACGATAGCTAGTACGTCTTTTTCAGTGGTAGAGTAATTTTTCTGAACATTCGTAAGAGTTCGACTAGCATGAGTTGCTTGGTTTTCCTTTTCACCAAGTACTGCACCAATAGCGTAGTTAGATGCATCACACATAATTTCGAAAGGCAAGGAGAAGTTAGGGGGTTGTACTATAGGTGCTGACACAAGCAACAATTTTAGCTTTTCAAAAGACTCAACACATGATGGATCGAAAACAAAGGTGGTATCTTTTGGTAAGAAGATTGGTGAGGGGCCTAACAATCTTGCTAATGTCTTTAATGAATCTCGTATAAAAACCTGCATGGCCTAGAAAGGATCTAACATGCTTAACAGAAGTAGGAATAGGAAGATTAGAAATAATATCAACTTTAGCTCTATCGACTTCAATACCTTTCTTTGAAATCCTATGACCCAAAACAATACCTTCTTTAACCATAAAAGGGTTGTTTTCCAACACAAAATAAGACTGACCTCTTCACATAGTTTTAAAACATCAGTTAAGTTACCTAAACACTCAACAAATGAAGACCCAAAAATAGAGAAATCATCCATAAAGACCTCTAAAAACTTATCAACCATATTGCAGAATATCGACATCATACATCTTTGTAAAGTAGGAGGTGCATTGTATAACCCAAAAGGCATCTTTCTAAATGAAAAAGTACCTGCGGGACATGTAAAAGTAGTTTTCTCTTGATCCTCAGGATAAATAGCCAATTGGTTGTAACCAGAATAGCCATCAAGAAAGCATTAGTAACTTTGACTAGCTAACTTTTTCAAAGATCTGATCAATAAAAGGTAAGGGAAAGTGATCTTTCCTAGTCACGAAATTAAGCTTCCTATAATTAATAAAAACTCGCCAACCTGTGGACTCCCTAGTAGGAAGAAGCTCTCCTTCACTATATTCAAAATTAGGAGAATGTTGTCGAGCAGGTACAATAGATGGACGTACCTTTGAGCTTGAAAATCAGGGGGAATGTTACTCATACCAGGTTGGTTTACTTGATTAGCTCGCTGCCCTTGTTGTACCTCACTAGAATTTTGCTTCCAGGAGAAGTTCATATGATTTCTCCAACCCGAATTTAACATATTTGAATATGGATTATTGTGCGGAGGGTAGCCTTGTGCTGCATTCACCTGTTCATGTGATACATTAGAATATATAGTAGGATAGCTGTGAGGCAAATGACTAGGATTTGCACATATTGAACATACATCATGAGAAGTAGTGGGGTTCATATTCATGTTATTAATAGCCATTAATTGATCCATCTTTTTAGTGAGAACCTCTACTTTGCTTGACAGATCAGAAGAATGAGAGATTTCATATATACCACCTTTACTTCCTAGTGACCTAGAAATTCCCATACAGGGAGAATTAGCATGTTGTAAAGAATTATCTCTCAAATGCTCAAATAATTCCCATGATTCATAAGGTGTCTTTATGAAAAACGTACCACCACAAGATGCATCGATCATTTTTTGATTACGCTCATCTAAACCAGAATAAAAACTTTGCACTTGTTGCCTTTTAGGGACTTCATTGTGTGAATAACTGCGTAAAAGATCCCTAAATCTCTCTCAACACTCATGGAATTGCTCACTAGGTAATTGAGAAAATGTTGTAATTTCACATCTAATCTTAGTTAATTTACTAATTGGAAAATATTTCTTTAGAAATTGAGTAACAAGATTTTACCAATTAGTAATGTTCTCTTTTGTAGTCTGCCAATGTTTCGCTTTATCTTTTAAGTGGGAAAGGGAAAAGTAAATACTAAATTTCTTCATTTGGCACATCACGTTGATTAAAAGTTGAACATACCTCTAGAAATTCATCAATATGCTTATATGGATTTTCATATTCAAGACCATAAAAGGAAGGAAGCAATTGAATAGTCTGAGGTTTAATTTCAAATCTCCTATTGATAGGCTGTGCCACACCTGTCAAAAATAATTCCTGCAAAACCTTCTAACAATGTAGTAGGGTAAGTAGGGTCGAATTCACAGAGAGATGGTTGTTTTAATCTAGCTTCTAATGCATGGAGAAACTAAACAAAATCAGGAATAATGAATTAAAGTTCTAAACTAATCAAACTACGAAAATCAGGCTAAAAAGGATCTAGGGCAATGGTTCACCATGTTCATAACTATAATCTATCAAAATATCATCAATGATTCAATTAATCAGATATCTAGAGCACATGTTAATCCTACGGTCGGGCCTTAACGCTCTCAAATCAACATATGCTAGTACGACCGCTCAACATAATCAGATTTGCTAATTGTATGTAAGCCTCTAAAGAGTACTATCTCGATCTATGACTCGATATTAGCAATATTTAATCAGACATTTGACCAGAATGCAAGATTAACTATGAAAACACTAATCAATTAGAAATAACAATGACTAATGAAACCATCAATAAGCATCCATCAAGAATTATAACATATAAACATGGATTCCCAAACCCTAGAAATAAAAACTACTCTATCATGAAATAAATAATAAAATCTAAATCTGCAAAGAAAAACATAATTAAAGAAAACAATGAAATAAAGAGAAGGAAGGAAACAATATAACTCATGAAAAATCAAGAACAAGAAAAACTAGGGTTTACTCCTACAAAGCTAGAGAGAAGAGAAGAAGAAAACTAAACTAAAACCTAAGAATCCAAAATATAACGTCCGAAAAAGGAGGTGATCCCCGGGAGAGAGAGAGAGAAGACCTATTTATAGTTTTTACAAAACCGGCTAAAAAATGCAAATAAACCCGTCTCGAGAAACCGCCCGGTCGGGCGACGGTGATTGAGGAGCTACGACAGAACAGCAATCCGCCCGGTCGGGCACGCAAGCGATTTTGGCTCCTTTCTCGCCCGGTAGACCGGGCTAGCATGCCTTGCATCCTGTGAAAATTTCATTTCGCCGGGTCAGGCGGAAAAACTGCGATTTTGCGTCAACTTGCGAAGGCTGTATCTCTCAAACCAGAAGTCCATTTGGGGCGTGTGACCTATTGTTGGAAAGCCCTTCAAGTCTAGTTTCCAACCCAACTGGAATTTATTGATGCTAAGATGCACATCAAAAGTTATGATCATAAGAGTATACATGACTCTTTTTTCACATTTCTTCTAATGATTTTCCGTTTTGTTTTCGCTCAAACTCATACTAAGACATATCCATACTATCCTTATGCATCGTAGCTTATTTCCATGTGCTCCTAATCCTCAAGCTCAGCTAAATATACTCCAAATACGTTCTCATTACCTGAAATTCATCAAAAACAAGAAAACATACCAAATAGGAGTAGAATAACATAACTTAAGAATATGATGCAATAATGAACCAAAATATGAATCTAAATGCTCTAAAATGCAACCTAAATTCACCTTAAAACTATAAATAAATATGACTTATCAAACTCCCCCAAGCTAAACCATTACTTGTCCCCAAGCAATAAGACATAAACATTGGAAAAGAAAGACGACCTACAATATAGGACTACAACAGGGCTAAACACTCAACTAAAAACACAGGAGATATAGTCACTACATAAACCAAGCATCAAAACAATCTCGAACAAAGCCGCATAGCATGTCATGTATCGCAATCGACTCTTCAATCATACCATAAACCATCTCTCCCAAGTTGGATTTAACAAAACTTGACAAATCTCACAATAGTTATGTGCACTCAAATCCCTCATGTGTTTAAGGCATAAATGATGACACTCAACCTAATCAAGTCGACTCAGATGAAGTAAATACTCTTTGACTTTGACTTTTTGACTCACTTAATACTCAACAATACAATACACAATGATCAAAAGGACTTTTAAGGGTTGTAATGGGGCTGAGGTTAAAGGTATGGAAAATAATTTGGGAATTGTGATGGAAAAATCAAGAAGGGGGAGCATCATATAACTGAAAACATGACCAAGAAAGGTCACAACAACTCCGAGCAACAACCAACAATCTCCAAATATAATCAACAACCTTTTTCACTCAAGAAATTCAATCATAACCCTTTTTATTTCACTTTATTTACAACTCTTTTTCACGTCTTTTTTCATTTCATTTTTCACTTTTTTTTTTTTTTTTTTCGAACTTTCAATTCAATTTCAAAGCTCACTAAACATACTTTTCCATCATTCTAAACCACAAATAGAGCATTTCAATTCAATACAAACCAAACCAAAACTAATACTCGCTCCCCCAAGCTAGGCTTAGGACAAATATCAAATGAGGCCAATGGCTTGTAATGTAGGTAGCAATCAAACATAGTCAAAAAGGCTCAGCGGGGCTAGAGGAAGGATAATATGAAAACAAGAATAACTCTGGAGTTAAGATCATGAAATAGAATGCCTCAATGATATCAAAATGTATGCACTATCAAATATCAAAGAGTACCAAGTCAAAATCAAGATCAATGCGACAACTAAGGAACTAATCACACATGAAAGAACATAACTGACACAGATACGTCAGTTTATAGGCACATAAGCTCACTTAGTTTAAGGTGTCTGCACAATAAAGTTAAATCGAACTAGAGAGAGATCAATCAATCTTACCACAAACAATCAATTGCGAAACAATCGTGCTATAAAGTATCATGCTCAAGATGAATGACGCTTAGGAAATGTAGTAAAATATCATCAAAGTTCTCAAAGAGTGCTCGCAATAGTCCTATAGATGCAACTAAAATGAGATGAAGTCAAATATGAAATGAAATATGCTAATGCAACTAAGAAAGCAGTACAATTTTTTTGGTCACACGTAAACTCCCACTCCTAATGAGCAGTACAAATCGTGCAACAACCTATGAAAGCGATAAAAAAAACTACTCTAAATGCAAATAACATGTGCTAAGTAATGATGACAAACATCCTCCCCCAAGCTGAATGACACATTGTCCTCAATGTGAACAAAGAGAAATTAAATGACACATTGTCCTCAACTAAGAAATCAATTTTGTTCCCTTTCCCCATTTTCAGATTGTGTGTGTTTCATAACTCACCTATATTATGTAGGTTTCTAGAATTTCTAGTGTTGGAGCTCAGGCTATCAAGAAATTGACTTAAGGTTTAATTTGTTTTATTAGAATGCAAATTCGTGTGCTTTCCAATTATCTAATAACAAATGGTCACTATTGGTATATGCTTTGTATTAATTGCTTGTTTGGTTGATATAGACTACAATTTCCCGTTTCTAGGTTTCTGTATATGGTAAAATTGTTTGTCAATGTCTGAGTGTTTTTATATGCACTTTATTTATTTATTGTATGCTTCTTTATCTGATTTCTCCAGGTAAGTTACGACATGTAATGGTTATCAGAGAGAGGTTGTTGTTTCACAAAACATTGCTGGAAAACACTTTGATAGGGTTTTCGTTTTTGATAAGGTAAACTTTTCAATTCTAATAAATGATGTAGAAGTAGTATTTTACTGTTTTTTTAATATTTGGGTTGTTGAAGAGGGAGCCAAGTTCAGCTTTATCCAGACCTAAGTTACATTAGGGAAGTTGAAATTTCTAGATTACCGTTCCCTCTCCCTCCCTCTCCCTCCCCCTCCCCCTCCTTCCATGAAGCAAACTTTCTTTCTCGCAAATACAAAGATACTGAGAAGGAGAGCATGATAATTGATGGAGGTTAGCGAAGTTGGAAAATGAATAATGTAGTTCAAGCCTTTCTTGCATCACCAAACAGTGGGAAGGAAAAATCTGAAGGACGTAAATGAATCTAGACCATATTCTATGAGTCTGTTAATGTTCTTTTACTCTTTTGCCCCCGCTTTCTTTCCCTTTGGTAGCTAGCATTATCTGTTTTGGATGAGCTGGGTTTAGCCTTGTTCATTGTTATGTGTGAGATGCTTGTATTGCTTTTTCGAAGGATGGCTTGCTGATGTTTCGAAGATTGGTTGAGTTGGCAATTTGCTCTTACAAAGAAAGAAACCAACTGATATTTGAGGGTAGAGCCTACTTTCGTCAAGGTTTTAAATTTCCTCTTTTGAAGGCTTTTGTATAGCTCGATTCAATTATTATGTTATGAGTGATACTTGATTTTTCTTGATTTTGTTGATAAATTGTTCCATGATTGTACAAGGGCATGAGTTATCTGTTGTTTGCCCTTTTGGGTACATGGGTGACACCCTTTTCAATTGTTCTATGAGTTTCGCTGCAAATCTGCAGTCTGCAATTTGTGCTTTGCCCTTTTCAGGTTGATGCATGGTGCTTTTGTTCATTTTTCATGCATGCTATACTAAGGAGTTTTAATATTATCTCAATTTTCATAGGGGGAAGAGGTTTTGGTTGCCCCAAAAATTCAGGTGCTGCTGGGACATTTTATGATTCTGTGCCTAGGAGATTGATTATCAATAATTACAACTTCAACATATACAAACACACTTCTTGAATTTCCTAATCAACCACTATGGACAAATGTCTACATACAAAATAAGGCAAAGGCTACTGTTCCTTTCTTTTAGAGTCGTGTGCAGGTAATATTGTGCTTGTATGTTTGTGCTTTTTCTTCATAATATGCTGATAATATTGTGCTTGTGTTGTAGTTTGCTTGCACAGCCCCTTTCTACCTCTTCAAAATGTGGGAACAAAAGTTTTTTGCTTTACTTTACTAATCAATCATGCAACAAAATTGCATTTAATACAAAGTCATTACTGTGGTTATTTCTAGGATTGTACGTCTACTGCGTTTCAGTTACATGTCACTCAGGAAAAAGAAATAAATTCAATCTAGATACCGATAGTCACAGCTACTTTATGAACATAATAGGCAACTTTTATACACTTCTATATAAGGTGACATTTATGGACTTGGTTGGTAGCTTTTTATGGTGTGTGAGGTAACTTGGGGGCCATGTTGTCACCTATTATATCAAGATTTCCCCCCGCCCCATAAGTGTTTTATTTTTTATGTTAGAACTTTGAACTCTGTCTCAGATTCTCAGTTAATTATTGATATCTTACTGAAATTAATTATGTTTATGGTGTTTTTATTCCTGCTGCACTCAAGAAACTGGAGATTCGATTATGGTAGCTAAAGATATATATTAAAGATCTCTAGTTTCTTACAACTTTTTGCAGGTGTTTTCCAAAAATTTAGATCTGAACTTCAGGTTAATGTATTCAACAGGCTTACGTGTCACTTGCTGAAAATAAGGCTTTTGTGGAAGCAAGTCATACAACAAGCATTTTTCTAATATCACAAGTTTAATGGACGAGGAACCAGAGTTTTTGGAATAGTAGATTGCTTCTGAACCTTAATCTCTAAATTTGTTGCAGGATTCTGTATGTCAAATACTTCAAGTCGTTTCGTCCATTCCATCTTGTAAAGTAATTGAAGAGTCCTGCAAGAGGAAATTCTCAATGCAGTTTGGTTATTGTACCACAGCAAGCATGGATTTTTCATTGTTAGATGAAGCCACATTTTGGAGCATTCTTCAGGTGGGTTCTATTTCCAAGCAGCAGAATGATCTACATTGACTTGGGGATTAGAGTCCTAAAGATAAATTTGTTTGTACCCTATTAAGGTCCAGTTATGATAGAGTCAGAAACGATGGATACAAGTGAAGTTCTATATTTGTTGTGAGTGGTGATTGAAGTTCTATATTTGTTGTGAGTGGTGATTAACCCCTTCCTAACCCTGCTTGGTTCTCCTCCTGGGCAAGTCATGTAGACTGGTTGCAATTGCCTACAATGGTTAATTATTTATGCTTCAATTGAGCATAATTTGCTTAATAAAATGAGTATTTATATATATTATTGATTTTGTATTGATTAATAATGAAAAAATAAAAATAAAAAAATTTCTCTTTTTTTTGGTTTTTTGCATGGTTATCTGATCCGGTTTTGGGTGAAAACAGGATCAGTAAATAATTTACTGATCCGGTTGTGGACCGGATCAGTAAATATTTTAGATCTGCTGCGAGCCCACCTGATGCGGACCAAAACCGGATCAGTAAGCCTGATTTTGACCGCATCAGATGGGCTTTTTTCCACTAGTGGAAATAGGTTTTCGTCGCAAATCTGCATACGACTTCCGCCTATCTTAAGCAACCTTCATCTTAGCTCGAATTACTTTCACATGCTCAACAATATCCTGAATTATCTCCGGGCCCAAAATCAATGAGTCACTGATGTCGCTCCAACAAATACGACTACAACACTTCCTTCCATAAAGAGCCTCATACGGAGCCAATTGGATACTAGCTTGATGGTTGTTCTTATAAGAGAACTCCACCAAACAAAGTGACTTGACCCAAGACTGCTAAAATTGCAAGGCACAAGCACGAAGCATATCTTCTATGTTCTGAATAGTTCTATCAGTCTGACCATCGGTCGCCGCATGAAATGCAGTGCTAACCTTCAACTTCAAACCAAAACCCTCTTATAAAGCTGTCTAGAATTGAGATAGAAACCTCAGATCACGATAAGAGACAATGTCTTCGGGAATGGAACCCCATGAAGACGAATAATCTCATCGCAATAAAACAAGCCACTTTAGTCAAACGATCCGAAATCACCAACACAACATTCTTCCCACCAGCAGCCCTTGGCAAACCCATCACGAAATTAATAGAGATAGAGTCAAATTTCCATGCAGGGATAGGCGATGGTTGCAACAAACCACCAAGACTTTGATGCTTAATTTTCACTTTCTAACAGACCAGTCGCCTAGCTACAAACTCGACAATCTCTCTCTTTATACCAGGCCACCAAAAGTTAACCTTCAGATCCTTATATAAAGCATGTCACCACCAGGGTGAACAGAATAAGGAGTACTATGAGCTTCTTCGAGAATATTTCTCTTAAGCTGACCATCATTGGGCACACACCAACGCCCCATAAACCTCAAGCTACCATCAGCACAAAACTCGAAATTCTCCGCACGACCTTGTATCTTTGCCTCACGGATCTTCTCTAGCTTCAGATCACTCCTTTGCTTGCTTCTCAATTCCTGAAACAACTAGGTCTCAACGCTCATAGAAGCCAACATCGCAGACACATAACCCTGGGGAAGAGTGATTAGAAGTAAGAAGTCCAAATTATTGGAGCTAGGCCTTGCAAGCAATCACATTCAGCAGTGACAAGGAAATGTGAGATTTAAGCCTTTTCATTCGCATTTGCTTGTTAACAACGAGCCAACCTTCTAAGGGATTTCTTATATCATGGGATAAAGAGAAGCTTTTAGGGCTATATAGCATATAATTACTAAAAGTAGGGGCAAGGAGCACATGGAAAGCACCCCTTACCACACCCTTGCACAAAGAATAGGCACCTAGAATGGCTTCTTTGCTACGTGAATCAGAAAAGGTTGGACTTATTGATTTCCCATAAGTAAGTAATGGAAGGCAATGCCCAATATCAAATCCTTCTCACTTTAGAGATGCGATTCACGTTTTAGCAACTGCGCAAGTAGTAGGTTCACTGCTCACTTACAAGAATTTTTCAATTGCACTTGCATTATAGGAGTCGGAGGGGGTTTCCGAAGGGGTCGCCTGGAGGCGATTATGGATTGATTTCGTATGCGTTCGTATCCGTCCGGTGGTAAGAGCGAGTTCTTTCTAGTGTCTTAATAGTTTCTTTCTTGTTCTCGATAGGGAATACACAGATATACTAGTCTAGGAGTACGCTTTTCTTAGTGTGGACATGCTTTTATGATTGCTTTCCTTATCAGAACTTTCCCTTACTAGAAGGAGTAAGAGAACTATCGGTAGTGAGAGAGCTATGGGTATGGCTCACGAACGGTTATAGCACCTGCCTCGTTCATAGGCGAGCGAGTACGAATAAGAGGCAATTCTCTTTATGTCTTTCGACTTCTCATTTTAGAGTAGGACTCAAAGGGTTTAGAAACCCCAGGCTTTGCTTTCTAAGATCGATGTAAGAAACGATTGGATTGATCTCTCTTCCTTGAGGTGGAGCCCCGTTGGCCCAGTCTTTTACTAGCCCCCGCAATATTCTAGTCATTCTCGTTGTTGAGTGAGGAGGGCTTGACTTGAAAGGATCTCTGTATGTTCTGTCTAAGCCAGGTAGGAGTTGGATCGCCATCCCCCGCACCTCTTATTGTGCTAAGGGTTTTGAGAGGGTCAGCCTTTCTCTCCGGCAGTGGTCCAACCTTAGTCTATGAGAAATGCAACTAGTGGTCCCTTATTTGATCTTAGTGTGGAACCCGACGGCTAAGAAGAAAAATGAAAGCTTTAGAAGTGAGATCTCAAGCTGGCTGCATTCACTCCTTTTATGTTATGTTATGTGGAAAAAATTTCGTGAAGAAGCCGATTCGAATGTTCTTAACTCCGCCCCGGCATCATGATCGAAGGTCGAGCGTAGCCTTGTTCTAAGGACGATGTGAACAAGGGGAATGCGAGAGAAAGGGAAGCTCTATTCTCTTGGTTTGAGTATACAAGGATCATGAGAAGCCTTTAGGGCTGGTGTGGGATGTTCTGTGAAAGTAAAAGTGGTTCGCAAAGCTGTCTAAGTGTGAGTTCTGGTTGAAGGAAGTTGCATTTCTGGGGCATGTGATCAGCAAGGAAGGAGTTAAGGTGTATCTCGCTAAGATCAAGGCTGTTGTTGACTGGGAGAGTCCTAAAAATGTGACCGAGGTTCAGAGTTTTATGGATCTTGCTGGTTATTATAGGAGGTTTGTTCAAGATTTCTCTAAGATAGCTCAACCTCTGACTCGCTTGATGCGTAAGGAGTGCAAGTTCGTCTGGTCTGACGATTGTGAAGGGCATTTCAGAAGTTGAAAAAGAGTTTAACCTCTACTCCTGTTCTTACTCTACCATCTGAGGGTGTTGGGTATGAAGTGTTTAGTGATGCATCGAAGAATGCTCTAGGTTGTGTTTAGATGCAGCAAGGGAAGGTAATAGCCTATGCTTTGAGGCAGCTGAGGTGCATGAAAGAAATTACACGACCCATAATCTGGAGTTAATGGCTCTGGTGTTTGCACTTAAGATATGGCGACACTATCTATATGGTGTTCCGTGTAAGGTGTATGCTGACCATAAGAGCCTGAAGTACATCTTCACTCAGCGTGATCTTAATATGAGGCAGAGAAGGTGGCTTGAATTGATCAAGGATTATCATCTAACCCTGGATTACCAAGAGGGTAAGCCAAACAAAGTAGCGGATGCTCTGAGTCCCAAGAATAAGCATTCTTTAGACGCTGCTATGGTGGTGCCTCATGAATTGTGCGAAGAATTTCTCCAGCTTGATATCGAGGTTGTTCCCCAGGGTTATGTGTCTGCGATGTTGGGTTCTATGACTGATGAGCTCGAGTTGTTTCAAGAATTGAGAAGCAAGCGAAGAAGTGATCCGAAGCTAGAGAGAGATCCGTGCGGCAAATATGCAAGGTCGTGCGGAGAATTTCGAGATTTGTGCTGATGGTAGCTTGAGGTTTATGGGGCGTTGGTGTGTGCCCAATGATGGTGAGCTTAAGAGAAAGATTCTCACGGAAGCTCATAGTACTCCTTATTTTGTTCACCCTGGTGGTGACAAGCTTTATAAGGATCTGAAGGTTAACTTTTGGTGGCCTGGTATGAAGAGGGAGATTGCCGAGTTTGCAGCTAGATGTCTGGTCTGTTAGAAAGTGAAAATTGAGAATCAAAGGCCTGGTGGTTTGTTGCAACCTTTGCGTATTCCTGCCTGGAAATTTGACTCTATCTCGATGGATTTCGTGATGGGTTTGCCAAGGGTTGTTGGGAAGAATGAAGTGTGGGTGATTGTGGATCGTTTGACCAAAGTGGCTCGCTTTATTACACTAGTAGAATTTTTGCTTATTGCTGCGATTTTACCTGTACGCAGCAATAAACCACGTAAAAAAAAATGAAAAATCGGAATTAAACATATTGCTGTGGTTGTGGCTGGAAACCGCAGCAATATGTGTCAACGGAAATTTTTTTAAAATTTGTTGACTATTTTGACCAGATCTATTGCTGCGGTTTCCACCCACAACCGCAGCAATAGATTAAAATATTATTTTTTTGATAATAGGGTCATTAGGTTTTTTTTCTTTAATGCTAAAGCTTGGGCGCAGTTCCCTCACTATTCCCCCCTCATTCATCCTATCTCTCCTCACCCTCACAGTATCTCCTTCCTCCTCTATCTCTCCTCTCCCTCTCTAGATCTCCTTCCTCCTCTATCTTTCCCCACTCTCACACTTTGCAAATCGTCCAAAAACTCAACCATATCTACTTTCGAAGGTATTACTTTCGTTATTGGTTCGTCCGAGAATTTTTTTTTTTGATTTTTTTCCTGAGAGCGAGTAGATCTACTTTATAATTTAGTAGATACACTGAATTTTTTTTGATTTATTTCGAGTAGATTTTTTTTCCGATTCTCTTTCTTATTTTGATTTGTTTTTTTTTTTTGTATTTACTGATTTTTCTTACTTTGATGTTGGCGGTGATGCGTTGTCTATGATGATGGTGATGTGTTGGTGGTGATGATGATGACGTTGATGGTGATGATGCGGCGAAGAAGAATGAGAGAAACTGCGTCGGCGGTCATGATGATATTTACTGATTTTTTTCCTTCGTGTTTAATTTGATAATTTGAAGTCATTGATTTGTCAAACATATGTGCTTGAAGTTAATGGAATTGCATTCGGTTAACTCAATATTCGTGAATCGTGATAATATGTTAAGAGTTTTTGATTTTTGGTTATTTTTTTTATATTTTTCTTTTGAATCTCTTTTCTTATATGTGTTGGATTTTTTTGTATCTTTTATGTTTTTGAATTTTGCATAAACATTTTTTGTCATTAGTTTCAATTAGTATTGTATTATTTGTCCCTACATTATTTTCTTTAAAATTTGATGGAAAAGAGCAAAAAAAAAATTTTTTTTTTTACCTATACTTGTACATATTGCTGCAGTTTCTACCAGGAACCGCAGCAATATCTTGGCCTATTGCTGCGGTAAAAAACCGTAGCAATATTTTAGTTACCTATTGCTGCGCCCTTAATTGTTGTGCGGCCAAAACCGCAGCAATATGCCACTTAATGACCGCAGCAATAAGCATTTAATCTACTAGTGTTACGATGAAGAACACTTGGTCTATGGAAGAGTTGGCCGAAGCTTATACTAATGAGATTATTCGTCTTTATGGGGTTTCCAAAATAATTGTCTCTTATCGTGATCCGAGGTTTCTATCTCAATTCTAGACTACTTTGCAAGAGGCTTTTGGTTCGAAGTTGAAGCTTAGCACTGCATTTCATGCCGCGACCGATGGTCAGACTAAGAGAACTATTCAGACCTTAGAAGATATGCTTCGTGCTTGTGCCTTGGAATTTTAGCAGCTTTGGGTCAAGTCACTTAGTTTGGTGGAGTTCCCTTATAACAACAACTATCAAGCTAGTATCCAAATGGCTCCGTATGAGGCTCTTTATGGAAGGAAGTGTCGTAGTCCTACTTGTTGGAGCGACATCAGTGACTCATTGATTTTGGGCCCGGAGTTAATTCAGGATACTGTTGAGCAGGTGAAAGTTATTCAAGCTAAAATGAAGGCTGCTCATGACAGGCAGAAGTCGTATGTAGATTTGCAACAAAAACCTATTTTGTTTAAGTTGGGAGACAAGGTGCGTCTGAAGGTTTCTCCTATGATGGGAGTGATGCGATTTGGCCAAAGGGGCAAGTTGAGTCCGAAGTATGTGGGTCCCTATGAGATTCTTGAAAGGATTGGGGAGGTCGCGTATCGTTTGGCTTTGCCGCCAGAGTTTGTCGAAGGTTCATGATGTATTTCATGTGTCGCAGTTGCGCATGTATCGTAGTGATCCTTCGCACATGATTCATATCGAGTCGGTCTCAGTAGAGCCGAATTTGACATTTGAGGAGCGATCAGTTCGTATTTTGGATCGTCATATCGTGTTCTCAGGAGGAAGGTGATTCCCTTGGTTAAGGTACTTTGGAGAAGTCAAAAGTACGAAGAAGCTACATGGGAAACTGAAGAGTCGATGCGACTTAAACACCCGAAATTATTCATTTCAGGTATACATTGTGTGTTTGATATATTTATTTTTTGTTTTCAAAGTTTCGAGTACAAAACTTTATTTAAGGAGGGGAGATTGTAACACCCCATAATTTTGTTCCTAGTTTTTCGCAAAAGTATTCCCTAAAACTATATATTTTCTTTAAATTGATGATTTCGATTTTTATAAATTAATGGCAGCTGAAATTTTTTTCTTATCTGATGCGCTTATTATGTGAATTATATTTATATTTATAATATTATTTGTTAATATTATTTTTCGTTATTAATTATTTTTTAAGTTTAGGCGCGATTTAGGAATTTATTGATTTATCGTGTAACAGGTCTTTTGTCACATGGGTTGTTGATGAAAGAGGGGGCCGAAATTTTTGTACTGGGCTTGGGCTCATGGCAGCCGGCTATTTGGGGTGAAGTGGAAGAGTTTATCTTCCTTTGTTTTGTTGTCTTTTCACATTCTTTAACCCCCCATAACCTCCATCATAAATCACCATTTAAACCCCTTAAATTATCCTTTTAAACCACCAAAAATTCTGATTAAAATCAGAATAATATTGCTGCCATTTCTACATCATTCCTTTCAGCCTTCATCCTTTTCTTCTCTTTATTTCCTACTTGCTTGATTATCAGTCGTGGCGCTTTGGGGTTTGAAGAGGAACTGGATTGCACACATAGAACGGAAAGATCTCAGCAGAATCAACCCTCCTCCAACATTCCAGGTAACTAGTAGTTATCTTAGGACGCTAGAGATTGGAGTATATTTTGGTAGTAGATTATTTCATTAGGAAATTGTTTTAATTACATTTTTTATATGAAACTATTGATAAAAAAAATTGTGATTGTTCATTGTCTATGCTGTGTTTATATTATATGCATCAAGATAATTTTTGTTTGAGTTTTCCTATTTTAATAATTAAATATGTAATTTGTGTGTTTATGAATTAATTATGAAATAATTAGTGTATGAGTTCGATAATTACCTGAAATATTTTTATTAAGGCATGTTATGTGTGTATTATTTTTTCATGTCTTAGAATAATTTTTGCTTACTGTTTTTGTGTTTAATTAATTGAATTCTATATTTTATCATTTTTGTGGTTATGAGTAAATAATTCGTGAATATTATAATTTGAGGGCGAAAAATCTATTTCTTTGCATAGTCTGTTAAACTGTGGGTTTATGCATGTTGTGTGAATATTTGGTAATCTTTGTACGTTTATTTCTAATTTTAAGTATTTTACTTGCTTTATTAAGTAATCTGAAAGTTACTATTAACAATTACATTTGAGGTCCGAAAATTAGAAATAAAATTATTACTATAACAGTAAGGCTATGATGGTGTTATTTTAATTTTTTGTAAGAATTTAGGATTTGGTTTAAATTGTTAAATAATTTTTATTGTGGTTTTTTTTTGCTAATGATATAAGTTTATTCATTTAATTATTAAGAGGTTAATAATCAAGTTTAAATGAAACTTTCTGCATTCTTTTGAGGGCTGATGGTTAATGTTACTGTTGTCATGATTAGTGTCATTATTTTTACGATTGGTTTTGTAACAAATGATTAATTATTTACGTTTATTTGAGTTAATGATTAATCAGTTAATTTATTGTTGTTCATTCAGTAGCGCCAGACGCACCTAGATGCGTCAGACGCAGTTACCTAATGCGTTAGAAGCACATAAATGGCGAGGAGTGCAAGCTCCTGCGGTGAGCGCATGTTAATTTTGTCTGATGTTGTTGTGCGTATTATGTTATGGTATTTTTTTCGAACGAATTCACATGTTGCGTAATGTTTTTGTTGCTGGTGATTAACGTTGTTGAGAATTAATTTTCGTTGACGATGTTTTGTGCTGTTTAACTCTTCATATGTCATTATTTGTGCTTAAAATGTGTACAAAAATATTTGTCGTTTTAAGTTATTATTGTAAAGCTTGTGAGTTTAATTCCTTTGAGGAAATTTTGAACAGATATGGATATCTATTGATGATTTGTGGGTATAAGGCCACGTGGCATCCCTTTTGATGAGTATTTTTTAGATAAATGATAATTCTATGTTATTTATGTTTTTATTTGAAAAAAGAACATCTCCTGGGATAGACGTAGTCCCCGGTGAAGGACATGCCAATTACCTAGGTTGCGATCTAGGGGTAAACCTGGGTTAATTGTTGTCATCCGAGAGGACAAGGGGTGCTGCGTGTACTACCCTGCATCGGGAGTTTGGCCATTCTTAGACACAGGCAGCGGGGAAGTGGATTCTGATCCACTGGCGTTCGGTTTCTGACTCATAACTAGTTTTGTCCTATATCCTTCTTTTCATTTAAGTATTTTTTAGACGATTTATTTATTTTTTCAGTTCACATATTATTAGCTATTCATTTATGTCGCTTGTAAGTTATAAGAGTGTTGTTGCATGATGAGTATTATGGTTGACTTGATTTTATTCTATTATTTCCTTCTTATTAATCTATGTCTGAAATGGACTTTGATTTCTTTTGTTCTGGGAGAACAGCTAGTTACTCCTCACTTACTGTGAAAATATTAATTAATATCTGTGCAGATGGAGATGACATCTAGACTTGTTACTGCTTGGGTTAGCCGAGTGTGGGTCGGAGATGAGAGGAAGCTTCTCGTAGTATTGTTAGTTGATGAGTTTTATGATGAGATTAGGGAGTCATATGTGATGTTAGGACTCAAGGACATTTAATCTTGTTTGGGGCTTTTGGGAGACTTGCATGTCTCTTAGTTTTTGAATAATGAGGTTTGACTTTGGTTTTGGATATTTCTTTACTTGTTAGAACCTATAATACTTTGAGTTCTTTTCCTTTTGGAAGTTATGAAAGCCTAACTTTGAGTTTACTTTTATTTATTGTTTTATGGTAGCATATTCTTCCTGACGTTATTTCCGCTAACGTCTTTTAGTTAATTTAAAATAGATATTGTTAAGTATCTTAGTTATAGAAGGACGTGGTGTTAGGTGAGACTAGGATGTGTATCAAACCTTAGGGAATCTCTATGTCAAACCTTTTATTTACTCTGTCTCAACACCCTCCACCACCGTAGTTCGATCTTATGTCTCACCCTAAATGGCCAATTCCATTGGGGATGAAAAAGAAAGAAAGATAAACAGAGTATGAATAACTCACTTTTAGAATTAGACAAATCTATTAAAAATGAGAGAATCACTTCAGTTAGTGATTATAATGGGATTTGAGATAATCACCCTAATTAGTGATCATAATGGGACTTTAATAATCACCTTAATTAGTGATTAAACTTGGAAGGTTAGGATAATCACCTTAATCAGTGATTAAACTTAGGAGGAAAGATAATCACCTTAATTAGTGAATAACCAATGTTTAAGATAATCACCCTAATGAGTTATTAAAAATGAGGGTTAAGATAATCATCTTAATTAGTAATTAAATAGGATAAAAGTAATCACCTTAATTAGTGATTAAATGAAAAGTTTGAGTTAATCACCCTAATTAGTGATTAACCAATGATTAAAGTAATCACCTTAATTAGTGATCACATTTATAATTTTACAAGAGGTCTTTGAGAAAGAGGTTTGCTTCCTAATTGAAGGTTTTTGGATGGATGAGAAATAGTCTTATTTGAAGATTATTAAGTAATTTTCTAGCAAAGAGCTCAATTTGAGATGGAAAATGTTGATTGTGTTTGGTGTAACGGAATTTGTCCATTTAAAGTGAGACACATGAAATGGCCTAAAGTCACTTAGGAGATCATAATTAGCTTTCTCATTATGTCAAACTATATATTTTATCCATTCGAAGATTATGCAAAATAATTTTTTAAATGTAAGATGGATCATCATAAAATTTAACTTAGTTAGATTTGCAACTTTTCCTATTAATTGAGACTGGGTCATTTATTTCATGTACTATAATGTATTGGGCTAACATGCAATATTTATTACATTGGTTGCTCATTTTATTCAAAAAGAATTGTTAAATTATTTATGAAAAATCATGCATAAACATCTCAAGTTTCATTATTGAATGATGTAATAACTATTTACAAAACATTATTATTACAACAAAAATGTACAAATTCTATAATCTATACAAGTCTTCAATCTTGATCTTCACCATCATGCTCCATGATCTTCAACTTCTTGAATGGGCTAAGAATTTATATTTATTTGAGAACTTATGAAAATTAGAGATTAATTATCCTCTTTAATTCTGATTTTTTACGATGATTTTCATTGATTCTTATTCACGTAATAAAAAAAGAGTCATTATAAGAAGAACTTAAAATTTAATGACTTTTAATTATCATTTTCGTATGAGATTAAAATATTTTTATGAAAATTGAGTTAATCACTTTACTTCCACTTTCCAGATTACACTATTGTTCTTTAACTGACTTTCATAATTCATAAATTTCTGTACAACGCGTGAAATTGCACATGTGATATACCTATGGATAAGTCAGCGAGTTCTTTTCATTGTTTCAAAATTTGACATGCTTTTAGTGATAGCTTAACTTACGATGAATATTATACTATAATCGGTCAAACAATGACCTTTATCTAATTTGCTCTTCGAAACTCAACTTAACGAACTTAGTTTGATATGAATTATCATATGAGAATTCTAGGCATTTTTAATGACTAGACTAGAAATTTTAATTGAATTGGATATCGTTAAGTTCTTCGTTTATTTATTTCCTTAACTGAAGAAGACATCACTGTTCTGGAATTTAGTGAATTGCATGAAAATTTTGTAAAAATGAGATAAAATTGTACAAAATTCATATGAACACCATTTTTATGTTGTTGGAAAGTTGTTGATGTCTACTTTAATGGTTCTTTTACTAGTTTTAGCTAACTAAGTTTAGTTTAAACTTTAATGAAAGAACAAGCTCATATGGTACTGGATAAGATCAGTTTTTCACAATAATTTTATATGAATTTTATTGAACTCTACACAATTCCTTTTTTAGAAATTCCAAAGCCCAGTTGCTGCAAACATCTTCAACTTCATAGAAAAAATATTACATCCTATAAACTATTTACATAATACTGAGGAAAAATAAGATTAAGTACGAAATTTAAATTGACCATAACTACAGCATTGGGTCTTCAACCCCCTTTAATTTAGGGAGGTCACCCAATGCTACCCTTTTAGGAAGCTTTTCCCTCGATTCAGGATCTATAATGTCATGGCCATGAGCTTGACTCTCGAGTGCAGGAATTGACTTGATCAATTGCTCGAAAATCAGTCTTGGACTTGAAAGGAGGTTGTGGTGGTAAAGTCTCATCCCATTCTTCTTCCTCAGTTGTCAGTTTTTGTCTCACCATTTTGATCTATTTGTCTTGTTCCTCAAGACGAGAGTTCATGAATTGGAGTTGAGCCATGATGTCACTGAGTTTTTCATTAGTGTCTCCCATTTCAGATGACGATTCAGAAGTTTCGGAAGATTCATCTGAAAAAGTGAGGATTCGTTTGACGAGTCTGGGAGTGGGCTGAACTTTTTTTCCTTTCTACTGGATGTTCCAAAGTTATAACCTCACGACCTGTCCTGAACAGAAATCGAATGGACCTCACTTGTTTGCTTTAAGAAATGGTTTTCAAAATAGGAAACGGAAATGAGAATGAAAATGGGAAATGAAAATGGGAAATGGAAACCGAATGGACCTCACTTGAATAGAAATCGAATGGACCTCAGTTATTTTCTTTAATAAATGGTTTTTGAAATAGGAAATGGAAATGAGAATAAAATGGGAAATGAAAATGGGAAATGAAAATGGGAAATAAATGGGAAATGGAAAATGTAAAATGAGAGATGAGAAATGGAAATGGATTTTGAAATGGATATGGGTTTTGGAGTAGTATGGGCTTGACCATGATGATGACATAGGCCTAACTATATGCAAAACGCAAACATGGACTAGACTGGACTATGCAAGCAGACTGGACTCAGTGATTGGGCTTTAGAGAATACCAGACTTTGAACTTACAGCTAGAATAAGCATACTAGACTCAAAGAAGATTGCCTATGTGGACTGTAGGGAATACTAGACTTTGAACTTACGGAAGAGTAAGCAGGCTAGGTGATAGGGAAGGCTAGACTTTGAACTTACATTTAGAGTAAATAGGGTAGACGATGAGGGTAGCTAGACTTTGAACTTACGGGAGAGTAAGCAGGCTAGGCTATAAGGAAGGCTAGATTTTAAACATACATTTAGAATAAGCAGGCTAGACCTAAGGGTGGCTTGACCTTGAACTTACGGGTGAGTAAATAAGCTAGACACTAGGGGATACTAGACGATGAACTTACATTTAGAATAAGCAGGCTAGACTCGAAGATTAGGCCATTATGGACTTGGGGAGGAGTAGTTTCACTAAACTCGAGGATTGGAGTCGTTATGAACTTAAGGAGGACTGGCCTTTGAACTAACATTTAGTGTAAGCAGGCTAAAACAAAAGATTGATGGATTTAGAGTTTGGACTTCGTCCTATATGGGTTTGGAATTGAATTTTACTAGGGCTTACATAGAGATGCAAACTAGACCTAAGCTTGGGCTTTAATAGTCTGAAGACTTGACTAGGGCTTACATGGAGATGCAAATTAGACCTAGGGTATGAATTAGGCATCTATAGCACTAGGACTTAACTAGGGCTTACATAGAGATGCAACTAAACCTAGAACCGACATATGTTCAGTCTTTTGATCATAACTTGAGTTCTACAGATCGGATTGAAGCGACTCAAGTTTCGTTGGAAACTAGACTAGAAGAGCACAACGATAGGTCACATGCCCATAGATTATGACCAATAAATTAAGTTATAGCTTTCGGAAAATGACCCAATGAAGCTGTCACTGCCCAACAGACACCCATTGCCCAATGGGCTACTTTCTTCGCGCCTGTTGCTTGTTGTCCAACATGCATCCAACTCCCCACGGTCAGCTTGCCTGGGCTTTTGACACGGATAAGGGACCTGTGGCCGTTTTTGGGCGTTATATATCATCTACTATCATCGTTCAATCATCTAGCTTCCTTGTATTAGTTTATTTTCTTATTTCTTTTCTTTTATTTATTTTTAGGTTAGATGATAGGAATATATAAATACTCAAAGGGATTAATTATTTTCCCTTATGCTTTATTTTCCTTTAGAATAGTTTTACGTTCTCTTTTCTTTTGCTCCATGAACTCCAATTCTTGTTTCTCCATTCATGAAATCTTTAGAGGTAATTTATTCTTTTCTCTTTTTTATTTATTAGCTTTGAATTAAGTTTCGTTCTTAGATTTAGTTTTCATTATTTCATTCACGTTTGAGTTTACTTTTTAGGGTTTTGGGAATCTATGTTTGTACTATGGATCATTAATAATATTTGATGATAATTTAATTGGTCATTCATAGCTCTAATTTTTTGAGATTTTATTGTTAATCTTGTAACCTGATCAATTGTTTGATTATATTTTGCTAATGAGGGTTTGAATTGAAAGATCGAGTTTTTAGAGGCTTACCTACATTTAGCAATTTTGATTATGTTAGCGATCGTACGACATATGTTGAATTGAGAGCGTTAAAAGCCGACTGTAGGATTAACAATTGCTCGATATATGTGACTTATTAAATTGTTGATGATATTTTGCTTGATTGTGAACTATAAACATGGTGAACCATTGCCTTAGATTTATCATTATTTTCATTAGTTTAATTCCTTCAATCCCAAATTCGTGACTTGGTTTAGTTTTTCCAATTTTGAAAGCCGAATTAAAATAACAAACTTCATGTGGATTCGACCCTACTTACCCTACTATATTGTTAGAAGGTTTGCTAGGATTTATCTTTGAAAGGTATACGACAACTTATAAAATTTTGGCTTTGTTGTGGGGAAAACGGCTATATCTTATTTGGCTTTTGTTACTGGTTGAACTGAAGTGTATATTATTTTTTATTTTATTTGTACATGTACTTATATTCTTTTCCTCTCTATTTTAGTGTGTTATCACGGAGTGGTGATAGCGATTTTAGACAAGTTTGAAACCCTATTCTTGCAAGTTACAAGATCTAGTAGCTAGATAAATAATAGGGTATCGTATCCACATGGAACAGTTGATTAAAATTATTTCTAATGTCTACTAATTAATTTAATACTAAATAGTAATATAATGATTTGCTTATGAGCTAATTAAACTAGTCCAAAATATAAAATAACTAGATAAACTTGGCAATAACAAGTTAAATCGGAGAACAGACAATAATACAGAATCTAGGACAGTCGAATCCACCACTAATAATATGACTAATAGATTAATTGGAATGAGAATTGATAGGTTTATCAAGTATCCTAAACTACAAGCCAGGATTACTTAGAACAAAAGAATATTGCGATTAATTAGGTGAGATAACTTATCTAACTAAAACATAAATTATTCAACATTTCAACCACAATTATGAAATACCATTACATAACATCATACCTTGAACTGCCAGAATAAAGTATGTAAATTTGATAACAATATAAACCAATAAATAATTCTACAAGAACAATCTTCAATCAATATTGCAAATAACAATCAACCCAATAATAATCTCAATAGTTATGAAATCATAAACCAAAAATAAATACTCAAACACAATAAAACTATTGTAGGCGTGTTTTTATTTCGCCTACGTGGTATGAGCGCGTATTATATTTGACTACCCCATTGTAAAGGTTTTATTGAGTAATGGTTTTATTGAAAATTGTTTTGTATTGAAAGAAGTCGCCAACAATTCTTTTTAGGAAGAATCATAAACCTAATTGGATAGGAAAATCATAGGGACAAAGTATCCAATGTACATTTCTCCGTCATGACTCCATATATGGTCAAAATGAACCAAAGATTGAGTTCGGGGGTGAGGGTACGAATATAGTCATAATGAACCATATTCGCCCAGAGTTGGCCTCTACTAAATATCGATTCATTGCATAATTTATGCCAAAGAATAATCAAATAGTGTTTTAAACACCCTAAAAATATTTAGTCTAAGTAGGTTCAGGAAACACATAAAAGACTAATTTTTAGTGACAAGTTATAATGCAATCAGTATTACAGGGAACCTAGCAAGTTGTCCAAATTAATCTGATTAATGTTAGAACAATTCTTTAGGTCTTGTCTAGCAATAATAACATGTGGGTGATAAAAATCATGCAGGACAATCATAATAATATGTATAGAACAATCAGACATACATATAATAATGTATGAAAAAATTAAAATAAGAAAAGAAAATATTGCAGGGAGTTAGTATAATATACAATACTTACCGTCGCATGAATTTGTTAACAATCTACATCAATGAAAAGAATGTTAGTAACTTCAAGAAAATAATAAAAATAAAGAAAGAAAAATAGTTAATTTAGTTGACCCTCAGAAATTATACCACCATCCGGGGTCGTTGAATTGTACGGATCTTGGAAAATTGAATGTCGAACGAGTCTTAAAAAAAATAGTTTGTGTCTTGTAAAAAAATGTTGCGTCGTATTATATGATGATGATGATGAGCGATGAATCAGGAGGGATGAAGGTATTAGATTGTTTGACGACTTCGTTGTGTTGTGCGTGTGCTTTATTGTATTGAATGATTTGAGTGTATAAGGATCAGGATGTGTATGATGATTATGTACGAAATCAGGTGGTAGTGAATGAATATTGGAGGATGATGATGTATGGCTTGTTAGATGTAGGTCTAGTGTGATGATGAAGGAGTAATATGTTAGGGGCACAAGATTTAGGTGGCAGAAAAATATGGTGCTTCACTGATAGGGTGTGCTATGAAGGACAGAAAGTTATCAGTTGCATCATGGGGTTTCAGAGGTATGGTTACGGCAGTGAAGTGTTGTAAAAAGGGGTTTATTAGGGTGATTGGGAACGGGTCCAGGGTGCATGTTATGAATGATAAATGGGTCAGTGGAAGTGAATTAAGGGTGAAGCAAGGAGTTAATTTACTGAACCAGGGTGTCAGTATGGTTAATGATTTGATGTTGGCCGGAAGGAATAAATGGAATGCCAGTCTTGTGTGGAGATGTTTTGATAAAGACTCGGCTCACAGGATTTTAGCAACCTACATTCCGCAATCAAGTGAGGATGATAGGTATATGTGGGATTCTACATCGATTATGAAAACTCTTAGAACAAAGGAGGTGTATGCATTTCTGATGGAACAAGTGTATGGTGGAAAAGTGCAACTAAGGGAACGTATGTTTTGGAATAAATTCTGGAAGTTGGAGATAACACCTAAGTGGAAATTTTTTTTATGGAGACTGATTCACCAGGCCTTAGCTACATGTGTAAATTTGAATAAAAGAGGTGTAAGGATTAGTAATGTGTGTTATTTGTGTAATGAGATGATAGAGACAGATTCACATCTATTTCGTGACTGTGAAATTAGTAAGCATGTTTGGTATGCCTCCGAGCTAGGTCTTAGGGTGGACCATGATTACATGATTCCAATGGCAGATTGGGTGAGAAATATGTTCAATTATTTCTGGAAAATTGATGGAAAAGATGGGCATCGAAGGTGTGTGCTTGCAGCAATCCTGTGGTCAATCTGGAAATATCGTAATAAAGTGGTGTTCTCTAATCAGAAAGTCGACCCTAAGGATATTGTGACAACAGTTGGGAGAGAAGTACAGGGAGCACAGAAAAGAAGGATTTTTAAAACGACGTTGCAGAATACCTCCACTAGCAATATGGCATGGGATATGAATTGTTATAGAAAAGGTGACTGGACAGGAGAAGTGTGTACTGTTCATGTGGGTGCGGTGTGGAAAGCGAGTGGAGGAGACAAGTGGATAGCTGATATTGCCTGGATGGGGCGGGGTGTAAATGTGAGTTTCTACGGGAAAGATCGCATTTTTGCTACGACAGCATTGCAAGCAGAGGGTTATGCTTTTCTCAAAGGATTACAGGAAGCAGAAACCAGAGGTTGCCAATATATTAGGATGATAACTACTTCAAGTTAGTTGTTTCAGGCTATCAAAGATGGTGCGGAAGTGTGTACTATTGCTGGTGTGTTATTAGATATTCAAGTAATATGTAATAAGTTATTATATTTTGAGTGTTGTAAGATTTCTAGACAACAGGGAAGAGAAGTATTTTGTATGATGCATGTATAAGTAGGAATAAGTTGTAATAGTGTTGGATATTGTATACATATGTTGTAAAAGTAGTAACTTATTGCCGAAAAGAAAAAAAAAAAAAAAAAAAAAGATTTAGGTGGCAGGTGTCAATGGATTTGTGAGATGAGTGGTAGAATTATGGTGTTAGGTGTTGTAGGTGTCGAGAGGTTTTGAATGGCGAGTTTTGTTAATGTGTCGGGTGTGTCGACGGAATTTTATGGGTTGATGCCGTGTAAATCCGTTTGAGGATGATGGGAATTGTTAAAGTGAACAGATAGGTTAGGGAGGATATATATAGGTCTAGATAGTTGGGTTGCCATAGGTTTTCGAAAGTTAGTAGGTTTCTAAAAGATTTCATCATAAAAGATTTTAGAATAGAGTTAGATAAAAGATATTTAAATACAGTTTAGGAAAAGATTATTTTTATTGAAAAAGATTTTAGAACATTAAAAGATATTTAAAAACACTTTGGGAAAATATCTTTTTATAAAAGATATTTTTATTAATAAAACTAATCAATATAATTAATTAATTCTATTAATTAAATTGGGCAAGAAAAGGGGTTTTTTTAAAATTGGGCTTTCATAAAAACTATTTTTAAAAGGTTTTCGAAGGTGGGATTTTTTGAAAAAAGAGTTAGAAAATGGTTTTGGGCTTAAAAGGTTTTATTTTATAATCGTTCTTTATTCTTTCCTTGATCCGGACCAATTGGAGCAGGGAATTGGTCATCATAGGGTACTAAATGGGGAGACACGATTATGTGTCTACAACTATCAATTCATAATATTAGGGTTTCATCTAAGTCCTAGAATTAGGAATTTAGCTACTACTAATATGGAGACACATCACCATAGTAGAAGAATTCGTGGCCAAAAAGTCTGCTTGAAGGCTTCGAATTCGGCGTTACTGTTGCTTCGTGCGTCTCTGTTTCGTCTCCTCTATGGTACGTTCTCCCTTCTTTCTTTCGTGTACTGTTGTCCCCTTATTCTCCTCCGTCCTTTGCTGCCTCTAGCTGTATCATTTTATTTGTGCCCTGCTCTTTTGCAACACTCAAAGCCCAGCTTTTTATATCCTCCAGATGCTACGTTGTACAGCCTAGGGCTGCTTATCGGTCGAGCTGAGCCTGGACTGTGGTCTGCTCGGCTTCTGTTCGTTTAAGTTTATTCGAGCTCGAGCCGAGCTTGAAGCTTAACAAGCCGAACTTCGTTCGAGACGAGCTTTGCCAATTTTAAACGAGCCGAACTCGAACTGTTCACGAACAGACCCGAGTCTTTATCACCCCTAGTTTTTACATGATTTCTTTGTTTTTCCTTTTTTAATATTTGAGATTTATAGGTTTTCTTTTAGACAATGAAACCATTAACTTATTATTGTGTGATATCTAGGTTTAATATATATATATATATTATTTTTCTATATAAAAGTATAATCGAGCCTGTTCTTGAGCTTTCGAGCGGAGTTTTGCCTAGCTCAGCTTGGCTCGTTAAAGTCTCTAGTCGAGTTCGCATCCGAGCCGAGCCACCACGAGCCGAGCTTTAACCGAGTTTTGACCAAGCCGATCCCAAACTGCTCGCGAACAGGTCAGACTCATTATCACCCCTAGTCCAGCTAGGTTTATATTTTTTTTTTCTTCTAATACCCACGTGGTCTTTTAACCCAAAACAATAGAATTTCCTTAAGCCACCTTGTCATGGTATTAAGGAATGGTAAATAATAATAGGACTCCTTCAAATGTTACGTGTAATCTCGGTAGCCTTGGGCTTAGCCCATTTCTTCCTTAGTTGAGTTTAACATCATCAAAAGAAATTAGCTTCTTCTTGTTGCGTGGTTTTGAATCAAATGGGTTTAACCCATTAAAAATGCTAAGGCCCAATTCTGTTTCTTTGACTCCAATATTATAATGTATTGGCCTTTACATGAGATATATTATTACTAATATAAAAATATAACGTAGGTCAAACTAATAAATAATCATATAAACACAATTACTAGATAACCCATGAAAATCATTAAAACCCACATCTTATAGTTTACAACGTTAAATAAGAAGCTAGCAACATGAAAGAAGAAAGTTACAATATATAATAATACACACGTAACAACCCCGCCACACTTCAACTTTGCTAGTCCTCGAGTAAAACCCAACTAAAATAAAATAAATACTATACTACTAAAGCAATAAAACCTAGCTAACTCACTGCCATAGGAATCACTATTGCACTTAGCTTGTGCAACAAGCCCTTTAAATCCCTAGGCTACCCTAGTGGACGAGTATGGTCTCGTGAGGATTTTCAGATGGCATACCCACAAAACCTTATTAACAAAGATTTCCAAACCAATTAGCAAAATAGTGTAATCAAACACATTAAAACTCATTATTTCAAAAATATTTTGGTGTCACATTAACAAGCATGAATATAATGACATTAACAAAGAATCTAGCACTCTCAATGACCAAGCAATCTTACTACTTTCTTACCCTAAGTTTGACTTGACCTTTCATGGCAACCTCACTTTAGTCATAAGCACTCAACACTCTTTACTCGACTCAACTTGATTGCCCGCTCTATAAGCTTGAATTATATCGCATCGTCCATCGATATGGACTTAAACGCATGTTTTAAATCATGAGGTCTTTATAAAAGGTTGTAATGGGGCTCAGGTTGATTAAAGGTAGGAATATATTTAGGAATGTAGTGGTATAATGAGCCAAGCAAAATGGAGAAAAATACATGACCTATAATATTCACATCACAACAAACTCCAATTAAACATAGAACAATGTACTCCAACAACTTTATTTATGCATTTCCTTCACCCTTTTTCCATAACCATCTCAACAATGAAGCAATAACATTTTTTTTCTTGTATATTTGTACTTCATAAGACTGTTGTTCTCTTTTGATTTTTCGTACTTTTTTTTCTTTCTCTGTTTTTTTTTCACCTTTTTTTTAATCACATTCTCTTCTTTTTTCACTGTAATCCTGCTGTAACACATACTTACAATTATCTACCATTAATAATTGCTCCATTTAGCAAGGCTTAAGGTAAAATATGTAGGAGGTCACAAGCTTGTAATGTATGGTTAGCAAAGAAAATAGGACATTAAGGCTCAATAGGGCTATCAACGTTAGTATTTATAGATATATAACCTATAAACATTGGAAGCTCTAATATAAAAAAAAATGCCTCTCAATCATATTTTAAACATGGATAAGTGACGATTTCGGGGAGAATCAATGTAAATTCAAGATATAAGTAAACAAGGAGGAGATAAATCATGAATGAAAGAAAACATTGACCAAAAGATTATCGGCCTCAAACGGTAGACGGCTCAAAATTTCCTCACTAGGTTCAAATGTCACCACTAAAGGTCTTATCGCCTTTGGGGAAAAACAAAATTATTGTATCGCAAACCATGTCAAAGAGGGATTTATGCCATCTTACATGTCATTTATAATAAATCCAATGCGAGCTAAAAGATGACAAAACAATAAATTATTTTTTTATGAATACACATATCTTTGTCAACTAGTTTGAGATCATACTAAACCTAATTTCATAACAAACATCACAAAAATTTTGGCAGCATGTCCCCATAAATAGGACAAAAGGCAATATGTGCCACTTGCTCAAACTTGTAACTGACTCAAATAACACTCCTAAGCATAAAATATAAGCCACAAAACAAACTATAACACTACCAAACTATATAAATCTACCAGCAATAGACTGCATCCATTCTCCCCCCACACTAAATTTTTGCAATGTCCTCAATGCAAGAATAACAAAAGAAAAAGAAGAGAAAGGAACAACACAACCTGGTGGATGGTGGATGTATGTTTGGTGAATGTGGAAGCATTGTCGAATTGTGCAAAGTTTTCCACGTGGTGTGTGTTATACTCCAAGTCCATGATGATGCATGTACACTTTTATTAGGTAGTAGCATGTAGCAAGTTCCTGCAAAACAGAACGAGTTCTGGAATAGCCAAGTGTTAGGAATTCAGGATCAGAAATCCAATTACTTTAAAAAAAACTACATGAAAAGTATATAACAGAAGTAAAATCATATCATGGGTTGTCTCCCAGTTTGCGCTAAGTTTAACTCTTCAGCCAGACGTAGCCATATGCATCAATCAATGTAAATAGGGTCTACCAAATTAATGGACTCAATAAGAGATTCCTCAACATCATTAGACACGACATGTTTCAATCGTTGTCCATTTACCATAAGAAGACGTCCATCTCGTGGGTCGAAAATTTGTATATTACCTGAAGGAAAAACCTGCTCAACAACAAAAGGACCATGCCATCTAGACCGTAATTTTTCGGGATAAAATTTAAGCCTAGAATTATATAGCAAAACTTGTTGATTAGGTCCAAAAGTTTTTCTAGCAATATGTTAATCTTGAAAAGCTTTAGTTTTGACCTTCTATATCTTAGCATTCTTACAAGCATCACACAATTCATCTAATTCATTCAATTGAAGATGACGGTTAGAACCCGCTTGTTTCATTAAAAATAAAAAGCTTAAGTAGCCCAAAAAGCCCTATCTTCGAACTTAACAGGATGATGGTATGCTTTTCCAAAAACTAGTCTATATGACATTCCTATTGGGTCTTAAATGCAATACGATATGCCCAAAGTGCATCATTCAAGGATAAAGACCAATTTTTTCTATCAGGTTTAACTGTTTTCTCTAGAATAGATGTTATTTCACGATTAGACACCTCTACTTGACCACTAGTTTGAGGGTGATAAGGAGTAGCTACTTTATGTGTGACATTATACTTTTTAAGCAACGACTCAAAAGAATGATGAAGAAAATGGCAAACCCCATCACTAATGAGTGCTCTAGGTACCCCAAATTCGACATAATATATGATCTTTAACAAATTCCATAACTACTTTGTGATCATTAATCCTAGTGGCTTTGTCTTCAACCCATTTAGATACATAATCTACAACAACTAATATATACAAAAAGCCAAAAGATGGTGGAAAAGGCTCCATAAAATCTATACCCCATACATCAAAAATCTCAACAATCAAAATAGGGGTGAGAGGCATATGTTACTACGAGATATATAGTACCTGTTTTCTGACATCTATCACAAGCTCGACAAAATTGATGTGCATCTTTAATTAAAGTGGGCTAATAAAATCCACTTTGGAGTACTTTAGCAGTTGTTTGCTTACCTCCAAAGTGTCTACCACAAGAATAAGAATGACAAATTGATAGAATATCATGATATTCAGATTCTGGTACACATCTCCTAATTACTTGGTCTGAACAATGCTTAAACAAATAAGGATCTTCTCAATAATAATGTTCAAAATGTGAAAAGAACTTGTCTTTATCTTGTTTTGATCATTGTGACGGTATCTGATCAGAAGCAAGATAGTTAACAAAATGCACAAACCATGGAAGATGTGTATGTGAAACTGGAAACAATTGTTCATCTGGAAACTTATCATGCACAGCCAAATAATTGGTATGTTCAAGAACAAGTCCAAATAGATGATCAGCGACTAAATTTTCGGACACTCTTTTATCTTTGATTTCAATATCAAATTATTTTAACAAGAGAATCCACCTAATTAGTCTCGGCTTTGACTCTTTCTTAGACAATAAGTATCTTGAAGTTGCATGATTAGAATAAATTATGACTTTCGAGCATAGAAGATATGAGCGAAATTTATCAAGTGCAAATACAATAGCTAGTAACTCTTTTTCATTGGCAGAGTAATTTTTCTGAGCATCCGTAAGAGTTCGACTAGCATAAGTTGCTTTATTTACCTTTTGACCAAGTACTGCACTAATAGCGTAGTTAGATGCATCACACGTATTTTCGAAAGGCAAGGAAAAGTTTGGGGGTTGTACTATAGGTGCTGACACAAGCAATGATTTTAGCTTTTCAAAAGACACAACACATGATGGATCGAAAACAAAGGTTGTATCCTTTGGCAAGAAGATTCGTGAGGGGCCTAACAAGCTTGCTAAAGTCTTTAATGAATCTCCTATGAAAACCTGCATGGCCTAGAAAGGATCTAACATGCTTAACAGAAGTAGGAATAGGAAGATTAGAGCTGATATCTACTTTAGCTCTATCAACTTCAATACCTTTCTTTAAAATCCTATGACCCAAAACAATGCCTTCCTTAACCATAAAATGGCTCTTTTCCCAACTCAAAATAAGATTAACCTCTTCACATATTTTTAAAACAGCAGTTAAGTTACCTACTTCTTTCATCCATAAACACCTTTAAAAACTTATCAACCATATTGCAGAATATCGACATCATACATCTTTGGAGAGTAGGAGGTGCATTGTATAACCCAAGAGGCATCCTTCTAAATGAAAAAGTACTTGCGGGACATGTAAAAGTAGCCAATTAAATGTAACCAGAATAGCCATCAAGAAAGCAATAGTAACTGTGACCAGCTAACTTTTTAAGATGTGATCAATAAAATGGTAAGGGAAAGTGATCTTTCCTAGTCACATAATTAAGCTTCCTATAATTAATATAAACTCGCCAACTTGTGGTCTCCGTAGTAGGAAGAAGCTCTCCTTCACTATTTTTCACAACTGTAATACCAAACTTTGTAGGAACAACTTGCATGGGACTAACCCACTAACTGTCATAAATGGGGTCTATGATACCAGCATCTAAAAGGTTCACGACCTCTTTCATGACTACTTCTTTCATGTGTGGGTTTAACCTTCGTTGCATCTCTCTAGTAGGTTTACCATTTTATTCTAAAAATATCCTATGCATACAAATAGAAGGACTAATTCTTCTTAAATCTACTATAGACCATCCTATAGCTCTCTTATAATCTGGTAAAACCTTAACCAGCGCTGATTCCTACTCATTAGATAATTTAGATGAAATTATAACAGGTAAAGTGTCATTAGATCTTAGATATGCATACTTGCATGTAGAAGGAAGAGGTTTTCACTCAAGTTTAGGTGGAAAAACTATAGATGATAGGGATAAAGACTCAGAGAGGGGTGGTAAAGGCTCATTTTCAGATACCCAAGAAGAAGTTTCTAAAAGAGAAGTTTGATCAAGAATGGAGCTCGAGACCTCATAAATATTTCCTAAGTTATATGCCTCAATGTTTTTATGTGCAATACTAGTTTCTAAAGCATCTTTAGATATGAGTGCAGGTAAAGCCTCCTCAACTAACTCGTGAATCAAATCAACAAAGAAACATTCAGATTCATTGTCAAATGTAGGTTGAGAAGAAGCTTTAAAAATATTGAGTTTAATTGTCATATTTAAAACAGAAACCACCATCTCTCCGGAGTGACAGTTTATAGTAGCATCAGCAGTGGCTAAGAACAGACGCCCAAGAATTAAAGGATAATTCTTAGAAGGGTTACCAGACTCCATATCTAATACTACAAAGTCTATAGGAAATAAACCTTTTTCAATTTTAATTAAAATATCATCAATCCTACCTCTAGGAACTCTAACAGACCTATAAACTAACTGCAAGGTACAATTAGAAGGTTGCAGCTCACCTAAGCATAGTTGCTCATACACAGAATAAGGGATCAAATTAACACTTGAACCTAAATCCAGAAGTGCTTTTTCAATTTTATGATCACCAATATAACAAGAAATAGTAGGGACACCAGGATCTTTAAGCTTAGGTGTGTTGTTAAACCGCAAAATAGAGCTTACTTGTTCACTTAGGACAACAGTTTTAGAACAATGTGCCTTCGATTTTCTTTTAAAAGTGCACATCTTTAACGAACTTAGCATCGGCAGGAATTTCTTTTATTGCATCACGGGAAGGTTTATTTTAACTTGTTTGAAAGTCTCTAGAACACCTTTTTTTTGCTTATTGTTACCATAAGGTGAAGGTGCATCTAATGCTTTAGGATATGGAACTCGAGGTTCGTGAGGAATAGAATGTGAAGAGTCAGACACGGTGGGGGAAAGAGAATTATCATTTCCTTTTTCTGTTTCCTTTTCCTTAGTTTCCAACTCATCAGAATTATCATGCTTTTTCTTTCCTCTACTAAGTCATCTACGTCTCTGCCATTTCTATGGGTCATAACGGCCTTAACTTGTTCATAATTACGGTTCTTAGGATTTTCAACTAAATTACAAGGTAACTTGACATCGTCTCTTTTACTCATCATATTAGCTAATTGACCTATTTGCGTTTCAAGCTTAGCTATAGACTAAGCATGAGATCCATTATATGCATCTTATTTTACAATGCTTAAATAGAAAAGTAATAGTACCTAATGTAGAAGTTACAGTCCCTAATGAAGACATGATTTTTTCATATTTAGAATTAGGAGCATGTTGTGCAGCAGGTACAGTAGGTGTGACGTACCTTTGAGCTTGAAAATCAGGGGGAATGTTACTCATACCAGGTTGGTTTGCTTGATTAGTTCGCTGCCCTTGTTGTACCTCACTAGAATTTTGCTTCCACGAGAAGTTCGGATGATTTCTCCAACCCATATTGAACGTATTTGATTATGGATTATTGTGTGGAGGGTAGCCTTGTGCTGCATTCACATGTTCATGTGATACTTAATAATATATAGTAGGACAACTGTGAGACAAATGACTAGGATTTGCACATATTGAACATACATCATGAGAAGTAGTGGGGTTCATATTCATGTTATTAACACTACTACAAAATAGGGATATAGCAACGCCCTTTATGCAACAATTTTACTAGCGTTGCTATATCATTGCTTTTGCAACAGTTAAAAAATTATTAATTTGAGTAGACTTTGACTTTGGAAAAACGTTGCTATAGAAAGACTATTGCAACACTTATATATTATGACTATTTTATTGCAACAATTTTTAGTTTTTTTTTTTATATTTTGATGAGATATCGCAATGGTTTTTTTGTCAAGCATCTAAAACATGTTCAAATTAAAACATAAAAATAAACATAGGTTTATTAAAATGCTTTTAATAGAGCGCTTTGGTCCCCCCTCCCCCTTCACGATTTTGCTCACCCAAAACCCTTTGAGACACTTTCTTCCTGCCTTTGCATTTGGTTCTCTTTCGCCCTCCTCGTCGTTATCTTTGATCTTTCATCATTGTTTTTTGAAGCGGCCGGCGATTGTAGATTGACGTTTCTCACACTAGTGAAAAAACTGCTTTTTGCTACTTATCAAATGCTCCGATTGATACCGATTATTAGTAAAAAATTTAGTAATAAAATTCACAAATACTTTGTTTGACATCAAATGCTCCAGTTGACTAATCAACCCGAGCAATTGTGAATAAGTGCCCCCCCTCAATTCTTGAAATTAAATTTTATTTCGAACAGAAAACACTTATTGTACTCCTCCCTCCCAAGTCCCCCGCTCAATTGAAACCTCTTACTGTACTCCTCCGCCATCCCTCCCTCTGCCGTCCCTCCATCCATCGTCTTGCGCTCCATCTGTCGTCCCTCCCTCCCTACCTCTGTCGAACGAACCCCATCTAATTTGTATTAAATTCATTGTAATTTTTCAATTTTCTTGTAGTTTAGTTCGTTGGCTTACTTTTTGATGCTTTTCTCGCTCTAATTTGTGTTTTTTTTTTTTTGCTAATTTTCGTTGTGAATTGTTGTGTTTTGCCAGCTTATTTTTGCTTGAGTATTTTGGTTGTTGATTACGTCCTTCTCCTTCGCCTCTGCATATCCTTCTCCTTCACCTTCCTCCTGATAGATCTCACACCAAGCCCATCTCTTAATTGTGCATCTCCTGCTTTTCATGCTTTCTTAGTTGTCAAAAGTTAGGGTTTTTTGTTTCTTTTTTGCTAATATTTCTGGATATCGAAGTTTTTAGATTCTAGGGTTTTTTGTGACAAATTCTTTTTTTTTTTTTTTTAATTGTGCAATTGTTGAATTGAAGTTACTCCTTGAATCCCTATAGTGGAGGCTCATTGTAAGAAGGTGAGGAAGTCGTATACGATTACTAAGACTAAAGAAAGTTGGTTTCAGCAAAAGCCCAATAAGTTTCTAGAAGCTCTTCAATTGTGAGTTTCTCTCTCTTACTTTTCATTTCGTCAATTAGATTTTGTAAGGTTGATTGATTAAGTTGAATTGGTGATACCTGCTGTACATTTTTAATTCTAGCTAATTTGGTGATGGTTGTTTACTTGTTTCTTAGGGATTTCAGAATCTACTCTTGAATTTCTTTTAGCTCTGTCTAATAATAATTCCTTAATTTCATGTTGAATTGGGCTGATTCTTACTCTATATGTTTGTGTGGTACCCGATTTTTTATTGTCTTAATTAACGGTCTGAATCCCACGAAAGTCTCTCATTGGACTATGAGTTTTAGAAAACTTTGAAGTCGCCACCCTATTAATATCTCAATAGGGACAGATTTTTTTAAATAAATCATTTTAAAATCAATTTCAAGGAATATCATTTAAAACGATGATGACTTCATAAGGATAAGGCTTTTTTGAAAATTGGTCTTTTCATACCGTGAAATAGGGTTCGGGGTTTAGGTTAAGAGGTGCGAATGTCTGGAACTCGTCTCCTCTTCCGTTCTAAAGAACAGGCTCTTACTAAATGCATTATTTTCCATTTTAAAGTAATCATGGCTATTAAAAGAAAGAAACTCACATAATTTCCACATATACACATCAATCATTTTTAAGAGGGCCAATTGATCATTTGTACATGGTAGGTTTACGCACTGAAGTTGCACTATGTACCAAACATTGCGTGATTGGAATCCACTCATGGACCAAAACCATCGTATTTCGATCTTATGTCTCACCTTAAATGGCCAATTCCATTGGGGAAGAAAAGGAAAGAATATATTATGAATAACTCACCTTTAGAATTAAACAAATCTATTAGGAATAAGGTAATCACTCCAATTAGTGATTGAAATGAGATTAAGATAATCACCTTAATTAGTGATTAAATATGAAGGATTAAGATAACCACATTAATTAGTGATTAATGAGGAAGGAAAGAAGTAATCACCCTAGTTAGTGATAATTCAAGGTTTAAGCTAATCACTCTAATTAGTGATTAAATAGGAAAAACAATCGTCCTAATTAACGATTATATTACAGTTTAAGATAATCACTAAAATTAGTGATTAAATGAGAAAAATAATCGTCCTAATTAACGATTATTAAGGTTTCAGATAATCACTCCAATTAGTGATTAAATGAGAAAAATAATCGTCCTTATTAACGATCATTAAGGTTTAAGATAGTCACTCTAATTAGTGATTAAATAAAGAGGGTTAAGTTAATCACCTTAATTAGTGATTAAGTAAGGTTTAAGATAATCAACCTAATTAGTGACTAAATGAAGAGTTTGAGTTAACCGCCCTAATTAGCGATTATTAAGATTTAAGATAATCACTCTAATTAGTGATTAAATATAATGATTGGATATAATCACCCTAATTAGTGATTAAAGGAAGAATTTGAGTTAATTGCCCTAATTAGCGATTAACCAATGATT
This sequence comes from Beta lomatogona, assembly GCA_947646795.1. Taxonomy (NCBI): domain Eukaryota; kingdom Viridiplantae; phylum Streptophyta; class Magnoliopsida; order Caryophyllales; family Amaranthaceae; genus Beta; species Beta lomatogona. The sequence goes on from CANSNZ010001120.1 coordinate 538,316, forward strand.
GGGGATAATCACCCTAATTAGTGATTAAATAAAAGTTTGAGTTAACTGCTCTAATTAGCGATTAATCGAGGATTGAAATAACAACCTTAATTAGTGATCACGTTTATAATTTTCAAGAGGTCTTAGAAGTTTGCTTCCAAATTGGAAGGCTTTTGAGAAATAATCTTAATTGAAGATTATTAAGTCTTTTGGAGAGAAATGATCAATTTGAGATCAAATTTGGAGATTGTGTTTGGCTAATTGGAATTTGGCCATTTTAAAGCGAGTCACGTGAAACGGCCTAAAATCGATTCGGAGATCATAATTACCAATCTAATTATGTCAAATTATATGATTAATCCATTTGAAGATGGAGAACAAATTTTAAAATGTAGGATGGATCATCATACAATTTAACTTAGTTAGATTTGCAATTTTTCCTCTTAATTGAGATTGGGTCATTTGATTCATATACTATGATATATTGGCCCAACATGCAATATTTGTAACATTGGTTGCTCATTTTATTAAAAACGATTGTGGAATCATTTCTGAAAATTATGCATAAATATCTCCATGTTTTTCATTAATTGAGTGATGTAATAACTATTTACAAAAAAAAACTATTATTACAACAATATGTACAAATTCTATGATCTATACAAAGTATTCAATCTTGATCTTCACCATGATGCTCCGTGATCTTCATCTCCTTGATTGGGCTTTGGAATTCATGTTTATTTGTAAACTTGTGAAAAGTAGAGATTAATTAACCTCTTTGATTTTGATTATTTTTATTGATTTTTATTTACATGATATAATGAGTCATTTTAAGAGAAACTTCAAAATTTCATGATTTTTAATTAACATTTTCGTGTGAAAAGAAAAAAACAATTTTTATGAAACTTGAGTTAATCACTTTATTTCATTTTCCAGATTGCCTTTTTGTTCTTGTACTAACTTACAAAAGTCATAACTTTCAGTACAAATTGTTAAACTGATAATGTCATACATCTATGTATAGGTCTATGAGTTCTTTCTGTTGTGTCAAAATTATGGTGAATTTTAAGCCAAAAATTGGTCAAAACATAACCTTTATTTAATTTGTTCTTTGAAATCCAATTTATTGAACTTAGTTTGAAGTGAATTTTGGTATAAACATTCTAGACATTTTGAAAGACTAGACTTGAAATTTTCACTTGAATTGGACATTTTTAAGACTTTTTTTTGTTTTGTCCTTAACTAAAGAGAAAATCAGTATTCTGGAATTTAGTGATTTATATGAGCGTTTTTGCAAAAAATGATATAAAATTGTATAAAATTCATATGAACATGATTTTTATATTTTTAAGAAGCCATTGATGTTTTTTTTACTTGATGTTTTTAGTTTTTTCTAAATGATTTTATTTTAAACTTTATTGGTAGAACAAGCTTAGAGGGTACTGGACAAAATCAGTTTTACAGAACAATGTTGTATGCTTTTTAATTATTTGTACAAAATTCATTTTTTAGAAATTCCAAAGCCCAGTTGCTGGAAACATCTTGCACTTCATAGGAAAAATATTAAATCCTACAAACTATTTATATAATTTAGATGAAAAATAAAATGTAGTACGAAATTAAAACTGAACATAATTACAGCATCACATTTTCTTTTTATGAAGATGTTTATGCACAACTCTTCTTGAATTTTTTTTTTTTATGAAAAACATATTTTTGGTGATGAATAACAACTTGATTAAGAAAAACACAAAATCACATTGTTTCCTAAGAGTCTCCCCATTAGAGTTGACTATTCTAGGTGGAGTGATTTAAGGTTGGGAACCTATTAGGACTTCCACATACCCAAATCACTCCAAAAAATAAAAAAATGTTAAGAAGAAACAAAGAGAAAGTTAGTAGATGATTAAGAAGATAATCGAAAAAAATAACAAGAGCTTCAACTTTACCTTGCTAGCTCAATGATGCACTTCCTTTTTGCAAAGTTTTCTACCTTTTTGTGATTTTCTTAATTTCTAAGTGAGTTTCTAAATCCACTTAATTACTAACGTAAACTCTTTTTTTGTGTGTTTTTCTTTTGATGAACTTCTTTACTTACTAATTACTTTCCTAACTTTTGCTTTCTTTAAAAATGACACGTTTTTTTGTTTTCTCTCTCAGCGCACGATAAGGCTCCCTGTCTATTTTGCGCTGACGCCATGGCAAGAGGGAGAGCTAAGAAGAGTGCTCAGAAAGGAAAGGGTAAGGTTACTGGTCCGTCTTCTTCGCCGGTGAAGAAAACAAAATCAGTTGATGAAGTAACTGGAATTGTTGCGATACACATCCCAAGCACTATACCAGAGAAGGAGATTCTGGAGGAAACAGAGGTAGAAGCAGCTACAATGGTGATTCCATCTCCAACGGTGGAGGAACAAGTTCAGCAATCTATGGAGAAGGCTGTCCTTTCGGATTGGCTAGATGTGATGAAAAGTGGTGTAAAACAACCTTCGACGGCTCGACGAATGTCATGGGCTGATGATGTAGAGCTTTGTGATGGAAATCAGGTAAGAGCTGAAACCCCTAGTGTTATGATCGAATCTGAGGATATTCAAGAGGAGATTGAGTACTGGTCCTCTGCTGTTATATGTTATGTGCTAGGTGCAAACCCCCCTTTCAATGTGATGGATGGATTTTTTAGACGAATTTGGGGAAATCTAGGGATTGATAAAATTGCAATGGTAGGGAAGGGTATGTTTATTGTCAGATTTGATTCTGTTGAATCTTGTTTGAAGGTTACTACTGAAGGATTTCAGTTTTTTGACCAAAAACCATTGATAACACGAATTTGGGAGCCTGATATGATGCTTGAAAAAACTAGTATTCAGAATGTCCCCATATGGATTAAGATGCCTGGACTAGCTCTCAAATATTGGGGTGAGAAGAGTCTTTTCAAGATTGCTGGATTGGTTGGACATGCTGTTAAAATGGATCAGGCTACAAAAGCAAAAGATAGACTTCAATATGCAAGGGTAATGGTAGAAATTCACCTACAGCAAAAACTCCCTGAGGTAATTACTTTTTGCAATGAACATGGGTGTGTGGTGGAACAGAAGATTGAATATGAGTGGCGGCCAACCATTTGCAAGAAATGTGGTGGAATAGGCCATGGAGAAGATGAATGCAGGAAAGGTGCAACAAAGAAGGTGTGGGTGCAAAAGAAGAAAGTTGTGGTTGATAATGAAGGCTTTCAACAGGTGGGTAATGGTGGTGCTCCAGTTGCTAAGGTGAATGTGGTGTCAGTGCACAATTCTTTTAATGCATTGCTAGAAGATGCAGAAACTAGCAAAGATAATGATGATGGGAACAAGGAAATGGATGGTGGTACTGTAAACAGTGGGGTTACTGAGCAACAACCAGGGGAGGAATTGGTGGATAAGGGGCAGGGGTTGAAAACCCCTAAACCAAATGGATAGCATTCTATCATGGAATGTAAGGGGATTGAACAGCAAAGCCAAGCAGATGGAAGTGAGGAATTTTATTAATTCCCACAATGTTAAGCTGTTCAGTCTCCTTGAAACTAGGGTGAGAACACCTAATTTGGGCAAGGTATACCTCAATTTGTGCCCGGGTTGGTGTTTTACCCACAACAATTCTTGTCATGAAAATGGCAGGATAATAATAGGCTGGTGTCCATATGCTTTTCATGTGAATATTTTGGCTATGACTAGTCAGTTTATTCATTGTGAGGTTAAGACAACTCAAGGTGGCAGGGGGTTTAGCTGCACCTTTGTGTATGGTTTTAATGATCAGTATAGCAGGGGCTCTTTGTGGTCTGGTATAAAGGACATTGCAAGAAGGGGTGATGAAGCTTGGGTGTTAATGGGTGACTTCAATGCCTTGTCTAATGTTGAGGATAGGATAGGTAGCACTGTGAGAGTTTCAGAAATTATGCCGATGTTGGAATGTATTAATGATTGTGGGCTAAGTGATGTTAAAGCTTCCGGTAGACATTTCACATGGAATAATAAGCAAGATGGACCAGCCAGAGTTTTTTCTCGGATAGATAGAGTTATAGCTAATTCTGATTGGATTGATGAATATGATCAGGCAGAAGTTGCTTTTTTACCTGAAGGTAATTTTGATCATACCCCTGTTCTGTTAAGCGTGTATGCTGAGTCGCGGATGAAGAAACCTTTCAAATTCTGTAACATGTGGTGTAACTACCCTGCTATGTTAGAAGCTGTTAAGGATGCATGGAGGAAACCTGTGATGGGATGTCCTATGTTTAAAGTTGTGGAGAAACTTAAAAGTGTTAAGGTTGCTCTAAGGAATATGAAGAGACAGGGATTTGGTGATGCTGAGGTTGAACTGATAAGAGCCACAGATGAACTTACAAGGGTACAAGATGATTTACATGAGAATCCTAGAGATGTGGAAATCATAGCTCGGGAGAAAATTATTCAAGAGAAGGTTCAGAGAGCTAAGAAGAACGTTCATTCTCTACTGCAGCAACAAGCAAAATTGAATTGGCTCAAATGTGGTGATGAGAATACTAAGGTATTCTATCAAGCCATCAGAGCAAGAAGACGGCAGAATAGAGTTCATGCTATTCACAATAGGGCTGGTGAATGGGTGAATTCTCATGAGAAGGTAAATGAAGCTTTCTTGGATTATTACAAGAATCTTTTTGCTGGGAAAGAGCAGCAGCAGAAGGTGTTAAGCACTCTGATTAGTAGAGGGAAGAGCATCAGTGAGGAGCACAGGAGGATCCTTCAATGTCAGGTCACAAAAGATGATGTGAGAAGAGTTTTGTTCAGCATTCCTGATGATAAGGCTCCAGGGGCAGATGGTTTTAATAGTTACTTTTACAAACGTTGCTGGGAGGTTGTTGGAGATGATGTTACTGAGGCTGTTCTTGACTTCTTCAAAACGGGGAAATTGCTGAAGGTAATCAATGTCACTACTCTAACTTTAGTCCCTAAAGTTAAATGTCCTGGCAGTGTGACTGAATTTAGGCCTATAGCCTGTTGCTCGGTGCTGTATAAATGTATCACTAAGTTAATTAGTGAGAAGCTTAATAAAATATTACCTGATATAGTGTCTCCTAGTCAAGGGGCCTTTGTTGCTGGAAGAAGCATCCTACATAATGTAATGTTATGCCAGGATTTAATCAAATTATACAATAGGAAAGGTTCCAAAGCTTGTTGTATGATGAAATTAGATCTAAAGAAGGCGTATGATACTGTAAACTGGCAATTTCTTCAGCAAATGTTGGAAGGGGTGGGTTTTCCTAATTATTTTGTGCAGCAAATCATGATATGTGTAACAACTCCTATGTTTTCAATTATGGTGAATGGTTCTCCTTCTGGTTTTTTTGGTGCTCAGAGGGGGCTGAGGCAAGGAGATCCTATGTCTCCATTACTCTTTGCTCTATGTATGGATTATCTTGCCAGAGTGATAGATTACATTGGTGATCAGGATGGTTTTAAGTTTCACGCTAGATGCAAAGAATTGAAACTTGCACATTTATGCTTTGCTGATGATTTGTTGTTATTTTGTCATGGAGATTTTAGATCCATTTATACTCTCTTGCAAGGGTTTCAAATGTTTTCTAATGCTTCTGGTTTGGAAGTTAATCGAAGTAAATCAGAAGTGTATTATACTGGTATGAGTGAGGAGGAAATTCAGAGAGTAACTGATGTAAGTGGGTTTCAAGTTGGTTGTCTCCCCTTTAAATACTTAGGGGTTCCCATATCCACTACAAAACTGAAGGCTAGTGATTGCCAGGCTATGATTGATAAGATGATCAGCAGAATAAGAGTTTGGAGCACTAGGCATCTCTCTTTTGCTGCAAGATGTCAGCTTGTAAATAGTGTGCTGATGAGCATACACACTTACTGGGGGCAACTATTTATCATCCCAAGAAGTGTGCTAAATGAAGTGAACAGAATATGCAGATGCTATCTTTGGAGTGGGACTCATAATGATTCTAAGCCAGGGGCTGTTTGCTGGGATACTTTATGTAAATCAAAGGCTGCTGGTGGCCTTGGTTTCAGGAGTACATTGCATTGGAACTTAGCTGCTGTAAGTAAATTGGCCTGGTGCATTGCTCAAAAGAAAGACAACATGTGGGTGAAGTGGGTGAATGAAATGTATATCAAGGAGCAACAATGGAGCAGCTATGTGGCGCCTCCTAATGCTAGCTGGGCATGGAAGTACATCTGCCAAGCCAAAACTGAAATGACTGAGAAGCTTAATGGAGATCAGTGGTTGCAAGATCCTAAGTTCAGTATAAAGAAGTTCTACACTGCTATAAATAGAGATGACACGAGGTTACAGTGGAGTACATATGTCTGGAATAGGTATTCTCAACCCAAGCACAAAATGATTCTTTGGTTAGCCCTCCAAAACAGATTGAAAACGAAGGATAGGTTGAAGAAGATTGGTATTTGTGTTGATGATGTGTGTGTCATCTGTGGTCAGCAGTCTGAAACTTTAGACCACTTGATGTTTCAATGCCACTACAGCAGACAATGTGTCGAGAAGATTATGGAATGGCTTGGTGTTACATGGAGGGACAGGAGTATTCATCAGATGTGCAGATGGATTAGAGGAAGATACGAGAGGTACTAGTTTTCGGAAGAAAGTGGTGCTTGCTTGCTCTTCTGCTACTTGTTTATACAATTTGGAGAAATCGCAACACGGCTTATTGGGATAGTGTAATTACGACTATTAACAAAACTGTGCAGGATGTAAAGTTTAGTGTGAAAAGTAGAATTTTGCAGATTTTAAGTATAACAGTTAAAGATAGAGATAGAAATTGGATCGAGAATTTGTAAGGCTGGGCATGTCCAGTGAATAGAATTGGTTGCTGATGCAACGTCTAGGTGTCTGTTGGTTTGTTGGGCTTAATATTACTTACTTTCCAAAAAAAAAAAAAAAAAAAAAAACTTTTGCTTTCTTTTTCTTGAATGAGATTTTTTTTTTTTTTGAGGAAGGAAGTAGAGAAGATGACAGTAGTATTGAGAAGTTGTGAAATTAAGTTGATTTTAGCTCAACTTGGATTGAAGTAAAAAAAGGGGGGTATTTATAGGGAAATGAGATAGATGAACTAGGGTTTCAAAGAAGTAGAAAATCAGATTTTTAACCCAAAAAATCTGATTTTTCTCATCCTTAATCACCCTAATGACCTCACTCTAATGACCTCACCCTAATGACATCATCAAATCTCTTTGTAAACACAAATATTCTTTTTGGATTTTCTCATCAATGAGGCAAACTCAGATTTTCAGAAAATATTCTTCCCTAAATACATCCTAATACATAAATATGCATCGAAAAACGTGTAAAACAAAACTGATTAGATCACTGCGCCAAACGCAGGATCCTGCGCTAGGCATAGCTCCGTGCGCTAGGCGCAGTGCCCTTCGTCTGGCGCAAGATGCTGTTGTGTGCTAGGCGCACAATCATGCGTCTAGCGCATGATCGTGTGCCTGGCGCACAACTCGAATCCACCGGGAAAAATCCAGATTCTTGCCTCTTACACATGGGATTTGATTCTTATTCTCACTCCTTTTCATGATTCTTATTCACTAACTAATGTATAAAGGATGTGATTAGTGGATAAATAATATATTCTTATTCTTTATTCAATGAACAATGACTTGACCATCAAGAAAACTGATTACTACCAGTTTTGGGATACGATTAAAATCCCGACGCCTAATCGCGACTCGTTTTTTTGTTTTTCGAAAGGCCAACTTAAGACAATTAAAGAAAACTCGTCAAATTAGTAAAGACAAGCATGATTATACTACGAATCATTTTATTAAAACGATGGTTGTAGTTATTGACTACGACTCATGGAAAATTATATTTCTAAGTCGAAACTGCATGACTAATACACAAAATGGAAGACCATACGACAGAATGTAATTCGCGCTCCAGGGCTAAACATGCATTTGACGGGGGCGCACTCCATGATGCATGACAGTTTTCGTTATTTTTATTTCTTCTCAAAATCTTTATTCATCCGAAAAGTGGTTCAAAATTTGGTGTATACAGATGCCTCACATTGGTCGAATTTTGGAGGAAATGATGACCAATGTCTGAAAAGACACAAAATTTTGACAGAAAATTTCTTTTGAGATAACATATTCTCCATACAAAATAGTTATCACTAGTGCTATGACTTGCGTCGCTTTATGTAGAAAATCCCAATTAATTATCTAAAATTGAAAATGCGACTTTATCGTCGTCTTAGATAGAAAATCCCAATTAATTTTCTAAACATTTGAAAATGCGACTTTATCGTCGTCTTGAATAGAAATTCCCAATTAATTTTCTACAATTTTAAATGCGACTTTATTGTCGTCTTAGATAGAAAATCCCAATTAATTTTCTAAAATTTGAAAATGCGACTTTATCGTCGTCTTAAATAAAAAATCCCATTTAATTTTCTAAAATTTTAAATGCGACTTTATTGTCGTCTTAGATAGAATATCCCACTTAATTTTCTAAAACTGAAAATGCAACTTTAACATCGTCTTTTTTTTTTTAGTCTTATGAATTTGTCTTTTGTTAATGCGAGAGACTCCAACAATTAACAGTCTGACTCCAGTTTTTATCACAGTTTTTCATTGTATTGATGACAAACAAGTTGTCAAGTCACCATTAATCACTTTTTATGACTTCATGTGTTATCATGTCACCTTAAATTAGGACATCGTTAGGACATGTCACCTCAGAGTGATGCATTGTTAAGTCATGTCACCTTAAAGGGTTGTCCAAAGGTTATTACCCTCTAAATAAAATATGGTGGACCAAACATCATCTGGCAAAAAAATTTATCTCGTTTTTTCCGGATTCTTTTAGAAAAAGAAATTTATGCGTAATGCTTATTCGCTTTATCGGAAAATGATGATCACTATATAAAATAGATTGATCAAGGTCATTATTTGGATGATCATTAGGAAAAGGAATTGTAGCAACATTCTTGATTCATCATTGATACAGTTTTTTTTTTTATGTTCGGCTTCAACAAAAAATTGCCATACCACAATGTGGTACCCGATTTTGGACTGTCTTAATTAACGGTCTGAATCCCACAAAAGTCTCTCATTGGAGTATGAGTTTTAGAAAACTTTGAAGTCGCTACCCTATTAATATCTGAATAGGGACAGATTTATTTAATAAATCATTTTAAAATCAATTTCAAGAAATATCATTCAAAACGATGATGACTTCATATGGATAAGGCTTTTTGAAAATGGGATTAAGGTAATCACACTAATTAGTGATCAACCAAGGAAGATTAAGATAATCACTAGTATTAGTGATTAAATGAGAAAAATAATCACCCTAATTAACGATTATTAAAGTTTAAGATAATCACTTTAATTAGTGATTAAATAAGAAAAAAAAATAATTTCCCTAATTAGCAATTATTAAGGTTTAAGATAATCACTTTAATTAGTGATTAAATAAAAAGGGTTAAGTTAATCACCTTAATTAGTGATCAACCAAGAGTTAAGATAATCACTCTAATTAGTGATTAAATGAGAAAATAATCGTCCTAACTAACGATCATTAATGTTTAAGATAATCACTCTAATTAGTGATTAAATATGATGAAAGGTTAAGCTAATCACTATAATTAGTGACTAACCAAGGTTTAAGATAATCACCTTAATTAGCGATTAAATGAAGAGTTTGCGTTAATCGCTCTAATTAGCGATTAATCAAGGATTGAAATAACCACCTTAATTAGTAATTACGTTTATGATTTTCACGAGGTCTTAGAAGATTTGCTTCCTAATTTAAGGCTTTTGAGAAATAATCTTAATTGAAGATTATTAAGTCATTTAGAGAGAAATGATCAACTTGAGATCAAATTTGGAGATTGTGTTTGGCTAATTGGAATTTGGCCATTTAAAGCGAGACACGTGAAACAACCTAAAATCAATTCGGAGATCATAATTACCAATCTAATTATGTCAAATTATATGATTAATCCATTTGAAGATGGAGAACAAATTTAAAATGTAAGATGTAACTTTGTCAGATTTGCAATTTTTCCTCTGAATTGAGATTAGGTCATTTGATTCATATACTATGCTATATTGACCCAACATGCAATATTTGTAACATTGGTTGCTCATTTTATTCAAAAGGATTGTGGAATTATTTATGAAAATTATGCATAAACATCTCCATGTTTTTTACTAATTGAGTGATGTAATAACTATTTACAAAAAATTATTATTATAACAAAATGTACAAACTCTATGATCTATACAAATCTTCAATCTTGATCTTCACCATGATGCTCCTTGATCTTCATTTCCATGAATGGGCTTTGGAATTTCATGTTCATTGTAAACTTGTGAAAGTTAGATATTAATTAACCTCTTTGATTTTGATTTTTTATGACAATTTTTATTGATTATTATTTACATGATAAAATGAGTCATTTTAAGAGAAACTTAAAATTTTATGATTTTTAATTAACATTTTCGTGGAAAAGAAAACAATTTTTTTTATGAAACTTGAGTTAATCACTTTATTTCATTTTCAGATTGCATTTTTGCTTTTGTACTAAATTACAAAAATCATAACTTTCTTTATAAAGTGTTAAATTGAGTATGTGATACATCTATAGATAGGTCAGTGAGTTCTTTATGTTGTGTCAAATTTTCATAAGCTTTTAGTGACGACTTGAATTATGGTAAATTTTATGCCCAAACTGGTCATAAGAGGACCTTTATTCAATTTATTCTTTGAAATCCAACTTATTGAACTTAGTTTGAAATAAATTTTGGTATGAACATTCTAGACACTTTTAAAGACTAGAATGAAAATTTCCAATTGAATTGGACATATTTAAAACTATTTTTTTTTTCTTAACTGAAGAGATAATCAATATTCTGAAATTTAGCAATTTACATGAACGTGATTGTAAAACTTATATAAAATTGTATAAAATTCATATGAATATGATTTTTATATTTTTGGAATGCCACTGATGTGTTCATTAAACTTGATGTTTTTATTTTTGTCTAGATATTTTTTTTTTTTCAAAACTTTATTGACAGAACAATCTTAGGTGGTAATGGGCAAAATCAGTTTTGCACAACAAAGTTGTATGATTTTTAAATATTTGTACAAAATTCGTTTTTTAGAAATTCCTAATCCCAGTTGATGGAAACATCTTGCACTTCATAGGAAAAATATTAAATCCTACAACTATTTAGTTAATGCAGATGAAAAAAATAAAATAAATTACGAAATTAAAACTGACCATAATTACAACATCACATTTTTTTATGGAGATGTTTATACACAACTTTTCTTGAACTTTTTATGAAAATATTTTTTGGTGATGAACAACAACTTGATTAAGGAAAATCACATAATCACATTGTTTTCTAAGACTCACCCCATTAGAGGTGACTATTTTATGTGGGGTGATTTAAGGTTGGGAACCTATTAGGACTTCCTCATACCCAAATCACTCCAAAAATTAAAAAAATAGTAAAAAGAAACAAGAAGAAAGTTAGTAGATGATTGAGGAGATAATTTAAAAAAAAAAAAAAACTTGAACTTTACCTTGCTAGCTCAATGATGCACTTCGTTTTTGCAAATTATTCTACCTTTTTTGTGATTTTCTTAATTTCTAAGTGAGTTTCTAAATCCTCTTAATTACTAACTTAAACTTTTTTTTATGATTTTTCTTTTGATGAACTTTTTTACTTACTAAATATCTTCCTATCTTTTACTTTCTTTTTCTTGAATGTGATTTTTAGATGAAAGGAGTAGAGAAGATGAGAGAAGTAGTGAAATTAAGTTGATTCTAACTCAACTTGGTTTTGAAGTAAAAAAAAGGAGGGTATTTATAGAAAAATGTGGGAACTGAACTAGGGTTTCAAAGAAATAGAAAATCAGATTTTTTAAGCCAAAAACTCTAATTTTTCTGATCCTTAATCACCCTAATGACATCACTCTAATGACCTCACCCTATTGACATCATCAAATCTCTTTGGAAACACAAATATTCTTTTTCGTTTTGGATTTTCTCATCAATGAGGCAGAATCAGATTTTCAGAAAATATTCTTCCCTAAATACACCCTAATAAGTAAAAGGTGCATCGAAAAACGTGCAAAACAAAACTGATTGGAACGCTGCGCCAAACGCAGGAGCCTGTGCTGGGCACAGCCCCGTACGCTAGGCGCAAGAATCTGCGTTTGGCGCACGCCATGCTGTGAGCTAGGCGCACTGCTTGGCGCACACTCAATTCTTCCGGAAAAAAATCCGGATTCTTGCCTTCTTACACAAGGGATTTGATTCTTATTCTCACTCCTTTTCATGATTCTTATTCACTAACTAATGGATAAAGGATGTGATTAGTGGATATTCAATGAACAATGACTTGACCATCAAAAAAACTTATTAATGCCGGTTTTGCGATACGACTAAAATCCCGACTCGTTTTTCGTTTTTCCGAAAGACTAACTCAAATTAGTAAACACGAGCAAGATTATACTACGAATCATTTTATTAAAACGGTGGTTGTAGTTATTGACTACGACTCACGGAAATTATATTTCTAAGCCGAAACTGCATGACTAATACGCAAATATGGAAAACCGTACGACGGAATGAAACTCGCGCTCCAGGGCCAAACATGCATTTTGACGGGGCGCCCACTATTTTATTTAAAAATCTTTATTTATCCGAAAAAGGGATTCAAAATTTGGTGTCTACAGAATGCCCCACATTGGTCGAATTTTGGAGGAAATGATGGCCAATTTTTGAAAAGACACAAAATTTTGACAGAAAATTTCTTTTGAGATAACATATTCTCCGTAAAAAATAGTTATCATAAGTGCTATATTTCGCATTGCTTTATGTAGAAAATCCCAATTAATTTTCTAAAACTGAAAATGCGATTTTATTGTCGCCTTAGATAGAAAATCCCAATTAACTTTCTAAAATTGGAAACGCGACTTTATTGTCGTCTTAAATAGAAAATCCCAATTAATTTCCTAAAATTGAAAATGCGACTTTAACGTCGTCTTAAAATAGAAAATCCCAATTAATTTTCTAAAATTTTAAATGCGACTTTATTGTCGTCTTAGATGGAAAATCCCAATTAATTTTCAAAATTTGAAAATGCGACTTTATCGTCGACTTAGATAGAAAATCCCAATTAATTTTCTTAAATTTTAAATGCGACTTTATTGTCGTCTTAGATGGAAAATCCCAATTAATTTTCTAAAATTGAAAATGCGACTTTATCGTCGTCTTAGATAGTAAATCCCAATTAATTTTCTAAAATTGAAAATATGACTTTATCGTCGTTTTTTTTAGTCTTATGAATTTCTCTTTTGTTAATGTGACAAATTCCGACAATTAACAGGTTGACTCCAATTTTTTCCACAGGTTTTTTTATAGCCTTGATGACAAACAAGTTGTCAACTCACCATCGCTTACTTTTTATGACTCCATGTGTTATCATGTCACCTTAAATTAGGACATTGTCAGGTCATGTCACCTAAAAGGGTTGACCTAAGGTTATTACCCTCTAGATAAACTGTGGTGGACCAAACATCATATGGAAAAAAAAAATTATCTGTTTTTTCCGAAATCTTTCAGATTTTTTTTATGCGTAATGCTTATTTGCTTTATCGGAAAATGACGATCACTATATAAAATAGATTGATCAAGGTCGTTATTTTAGATGATCATTAGGAAAAGGGACTGTAACAGCGTTCTTGATTCATCATTGACACAGTTTTTTTAATGTTTGGCTTCAACAAAAAATTATCATACCAGAAATGCTTGGTCATTAGCCATGGTGAAGGATGCTCCTTATAATCCTATGGACGATACTCAAACTTATTATCCATGGCATGAATCATGGATGATCATCTTTTCCATCTATAAAAGGGGACTGGTTTTTAATTTCCAAGTGCACCATCTTCACTACTCCAATCTCTTCTCTAATTTTTCTTCTTTCATAAAATGGCTTCTAACTATGAAGAAGTTAATGAAATAGGGAGTCGGGAGAAAAAACAACTCTCGGGGGTCACAAGAAATTTGGAGCAACCAAGGCAAACTTTTTCTTCTTCCCACTTCACTAAAGCTCTTATGCCTTTGCTTTCACTTTCTATCTGTTACGATATGATTCATGCTGCTTCCCAATTTTGGGACGAAACTCATCATGTCTTCTGCTTCGGAGACCGGGAGATTGTGCCTCTTGTTAAAGAGGTCGAGGGTTTGCTAGGCTTACCATCCAATGGTCCAATTATTACACCTAGATCTCCTACAAGGATCTCGGGAGATTTATCAACAATTTTATACCTTCCCGGAAATCTTCATGGCAACTATCTACAATATGGTGAGGTACTTCTTCTCAACTTATTGTTCACTTTTCAACTTGGCAATTTTCTAACAATGCCAACTATAGGATTGCTAGAGAAAATGCTTGCATTCTTATGATTTTGGGAAGTACCCTCACTAAATGGTCTTTAAGCACATGCCATGCTCGGTGTCTTTTACTTATTCCTCAAATTGTTAGTGGTGGTCGTCTTGGACCACATATTTTGGGGGTAATGTTCCTTGGCTTAGAAGAACTCAAAATAAACCCTCAAAGTTTTGTGAAGGGATGTCCATTAGCCCTTCATTTATGGTTATTGGAAAAAATTTCTCTTATGAAAGCCCATAAGAGTCTTACTTACAAGACTAGTCATGTCCAGGAGAGAGGTCTTCTTCCTTCCTTCTATCAACTTAGGAAAAATGGTGGGTGGGAGGAATTTTTTCTAAATCAAGACATAAAGTGGGTTACAAGCCACCTTGGCATTAGTGCAATTATATATTGCAATTCTGGTCGCAGAGGTGTACAATTACCCGGGCTTTGCCAAGTCACTTTCTACCTTCCATGGAGGTGTCTAGGGCAAATTGGTTAGAGGCAAGAACACATCCTGCCCTCTAGGTTCTTTCATCTTGTACCACTTATGAGGCTGATATGAGTGGTATTCAAAGAATGCCTATTATATGGTAGGGAGCTAAAATTATATCAGCGCTACCGGAACCTCCACTGAGTGATGAAGATTACCTTCAATGGCTTCGGCCGGATATTGTAACAGCCCGCACTTCCGAGATGCTAGCAAATCACACTTAGCATTCACAAATCTCAATTTTACATTTAATAAACCTCAAATTACATCCTCTTGCAGCGGAAACATTACCTTTCATACGATCCTGGACTTAAGGGTCATAAGCCCACAACAACAAACCAAAATTTAAATACAATTACATGAAATGATCAAACCGAAAATCTGAAATAATACAATAATACACTAGCAGAATTTCTCTCTCAATTAAACTATATAATATCCATCAAAGCTCAAACGAGAATCATCTTTTAAAACACTTATGATCCTTTAACCGAACTCGAACCAACTTCAACATTTCCTGCAAAAATCACTAACATGAACTCTGCCCCCACCAGGACAGGTTCCAAGAACAAAATCAGCAAAACCGAGTACACACTGTCCAACCAGAAATTTTTTTTGGTGGCTTAAAACGTATTTACAGATTTAAGTTTATCTTACAAAATATTAGAAATCAAGCCATAGAGAAATCATAATGAAGGAATAATATAACAATTACTCATAGACAATTTCCAATGTTACTCGTTCTAATAATAATAAGAGTATCTCACAAAATGAATAATATAAGCTTTTATATAGAGAGACCTCATAAAGATTCCATAGGATCTAATACGATATCCCAAAATCAATTCTATCTGACATATTATAAGACATAGCAATATTTCTCACTTCTGTATTTCAAATATAATACTCTTCAATCCAAATATGTGCAACAGGACTGACTCCTTTCATTATTCCTAACGAGTCTCTTGGTAAATCATCCTCGTGTTCAGCGCATGAATTCCATAAACTTGGGAGAGTAAAACATTACTTCGAAAATCAAGCTTGAAATAGCTTTCCACGAAACCATTTGCATATCAAATACATATTCTATTTTCTTTCAGAAATCATATATACTGGGGAAGAGAACACGAATAGAGTTGCCTTCCAAGCGAGTTCTCTAAACTTTTACAAGGGACGTCTCCCTCTTTCCATCATGTACTGCTTGCAAGACTTTTTAGGACATGTGTCCGGAATTATACAGAATACAGAATGTTGTTCATCACCGCTCTGGCGGCTTCTTCCCTTTACAATCGAAATCAAAATACATAATTCACAATTTAATATTTTTCCGAAACTCAAATTCATAATTCTCGAGTCAGATATATCAAAATCTCGTAACATACTCGCTTTCGGGTATTTCATATATAAACTCAAATTGTTTGATAACACAACATACTTGAGTTTCCAAAAATTTAGTATAATTCAATCATTTACACAATTCATTTCCTAAAATCCATTCAAATACGGACTTTTAAAGGAAATATAGTCCAAGCTTATTATAATTGAAGCTTAAAACGTAGCTTACTACTCAGAAAGGCAAAACAAAATTTAATCTTACTTAACAACCTATAAAGCTTAGGAAAAATTGACAACAGAGGTCTCAACTTTGGGTGATAATTTTTAAAAGGTCTGAACTATTGATTAACCTGTGTAGGTCCCAACTTTAGGGGGTCTTAACTTTTAGCGGGCTTTAGTGACTTGAAACTGGCTTAATAGGTCATCACTTGTAAAATTTGGGTCACACCAGAAGAGTTAATTGAGGGAGGGATGTAGGAATTAGGTGAGATTTTTAAAAAAATCGTCAGGGGGAGCAGGGGGTGCTGCTGGGCAATGGGGGGGGTTGGGGGGTGGAGTAGGGGGCAGGTGTGCAGGGCAGCAGGGGGGTGCTGGGGTGGGGGCGTAGCAAGGGGGGCAGGGCTTAAAACGATGACTAAATGCTAGAACTTTGGCTTAAAACGAATAGCGTGAGTGTTGTAGCATGAAACTTTTGATACACAAAAAGTACACAGAGAAAAAGAAAAGGAAAAAAAGAATAGACTAAAGGTCATGATGTCAAATTTACAATATCAGATAATAATTGTAATACTTTGGTATTCAACAAGTGTAGCTAAAACAACAAATTTTATGTCTAATAGAACTTATAAACATTCAACCAATAAAGTAATAGGCAAAAGAAGAAAAAAATCATGACGATTACTGAAGAATGATGGAGAAATGTAATGTGTAAAAAATATATCAATATGCAGCTAATCTTTTTTTCTTGAAAGCTAATTATTTATGGTATATTTCAAACATACCCAACTTTTTTTGCATTTTTAGTGCTAAATGATCCCCAAACAGTTATATATATATTAAAATATCATTTTCCATTACAAATTATGATTTTTATACAAATATAAGAAAGTTACAAAAATATAGATGCTAAAATATTGGGGCTGGGGGGCTGGCAGGGGCTGGGAAGGGGTGTACAGTGGCTGAAAGGGGCCTGTGCAGGGGAGGGGGAGTGCAGCGGGGGGGAGGGTGGCGGGGTCCGGGGAGGCTAGGCGGGGGGAGTGCAACGGGGGGAAACATTCAGCAATGGGGGAGGGGCGGGGGAGTGCAGAGGGGTGTGGGGAAGGGGGAAGTGCAGCAGGGGGAGTGTAGGCAGGGGGGAGGCTGGCAGGCAGGGGGATATCATAATCAATAAGGCACTAACCAACTCAGAAAACCAAAAACTATGCATCAAAATTCAACCAACAATGCTAAAAAACCAACCGAAAAAACAAGAAATTTCTTCAAAACACTAACCAAATGAGACTAATTCTCTAGACATCCATCATAAAACCATTAATTCAATACAATCATTTGGGCCTGACATCTAATTCAAATTACCTAATTGACCAATTGAGCATTTTAATTCAAATTACCACATACCTAATTGACTAGATTCATCCAAATGACTACTTTACAATGAATAATCTAATAATCTATAAACATTATCATTTATATACATAAAACAACCCGTAAGACAACACGACAATGGTTATATATAGCAAACTAACAAAGAAACCTAAAACGAAATCTAGAATGCAGAAGTGTTGCTCTAAGTTGCACCATCTGTTGAATTTGGCAGTTAACTCTTTTAATTGATAAATTATGTTTAATCGTCAAACTAACCTACCAAAATCTAAAATGCAGAAGACATTCAAGAATTAAAAGACATGGAATCAAAATCCCTAAATTATCAAGAACAAATAAAAACACATCAACTACTAACACACCTCATTTCAACAATTTTACAGTAATTCTAGGGTTTCACTCAAATAACAAAACGAAAATCATCAAATCACAGCAGAAAACAAGTAGAGAGATTACACCAAAAACCAAACCAATTAATTGAAAAAAAAATATGGAAAGAAAACCTAACCATTAGAAAAATTAGAAAAGAAAATTTAGTCGAATTACCAATTAATCGAAGAGATACGGAAAGAAAACCTAACCAAACGAGAATGCACCACCAGAATAGGAGAAGGAAGTTGACAGCGGCACCGACTTGCGATGGTGGTGCGTGAGCAACGGCGGGGGGAGAACAGCAGCACAAAGAACAGAGGAAAGAGAGAGAAGAGGCATTGCCGATCTCCGGCGAGCCGACATCGCGATGATGAACAACCACTGAGTGAAGGAAGCGTCGCCGGTTGAGCGTCACTGGCGCCGAAGAGGAGAGAGGAAGTGAGAGATTTTCTCAGTAATTGTATTCTGCATCACACACACACACAAAAAAAAAAAATGACAGAAGGAATTATGTGAGATACAAAAAGTGCTAAAACAGTATAGCATTGAACAAAAGATACATGGAAAATTCAATCAACTTCCACTCTTGCACATTACAAAAGGCACAAATAGGAGAATGTAGGCTAACAAAAGGCAATAGGAAGAAACAGCTAGTCTCTTAGTTAAAACATAAACCAGGTATAGATTTCATTGTCTCACATTATATCCATCACATCAAGAGTCTCTATGATAATCTAAAACTATCATTTCTACAGTTTGTATCAAAGAATTCCACTTTACTATGTAGTAACTACAAAAACAGCTGTAATATCAGTTGCGTATAGGACAATTAACAAGGTAATCTCAGAGATGGAGAACATCCAGGTTTAACGCAATGAACATAACACATCAGGGAATTTGAAGAGGGGGAGGGGAGACAAAAACGAAACTAGTTGGTCAACATTTGCTTGTCTTTGTTGATGTTGCGGTATCAAATTACTGCAGTCTGCACAACACCTTAGAGACTAAGAAAATAACATAAAAAGACTAGTAAAACAGAGCCAAAGAAACTACAATAGTAACTGGCCCACACGGATATCCCTTCTGAACTTGAGCATAATTCTTTGTCAAACCCAAAAGAACATGAAAGAGAACAAAAACTCACAGAAATAGGGTGTAGCAAGAGGGGCAGCATGGGGGAGCAGGGGGTGCTTGCTGGGCAGTGGGGGCTGGGGGTGTAGCAGGGGCAGGGTGAGGGTGTAGCAAGGGGGGAGCAGGGGGTGCAGCTAGGCGGTGGAGGGGGTGTAGCAGGGGGGCAGGGGTGCGGGGCGGCAGGGGGTGCCGGGGTGGGGTGGGGGTCTGCTTGGGCAGTGGGGGGTGTAGCAGGGGGGAGCGGGGGTGCTTCTTGGGCGGGGGGCGGGGGTGTAGGCGAACGGCAGGGGGTGAGGGTGTAGAAAGGGGGAGCAAGGGGTTGCTGCTGGGCAGCGGGGGCTGGGGGTGTAGCAGGGGGCAGGGGTGCGGGGGCAGCAGGGGGTGCTTTGGGCGGTGGGGGTGAGGGGTGTAGCAGGGGGCAGGGGTACAAGGCAGCAGGGGGGTGCCGGGCTGGGGTGGGGGTGTAGCAAGGGGGGCAGGGCTTAAAACGATGACTAAATGCTAGAACTTTGGCTTAAAACGAATAGCGTGAGTGTTGTAGCATGAAACTTTTGATACACAAAAAGTACACAGAAAAAGAAAAGAAGAGAAAGAATAGACTAAAGGTCATGATGTCAATTTGTCAATATCAGATAATAATTGTAATACTTTGGTATTCAACAAGTAAAGTGTAGCTAAAACAACAAATTCATTTCAATGTATGTCTAATAGAACTTATAAAAATTCAACCTATAAAGTAATAGGCAAAAGGAGAGAAAAAAATAATGACGATTCTTGAAGAATGATGGAGAAATGTAATGTGTAAAAAATATATCAATATGCAGCTAATCTTTTTAAAGTCTAAAAAACAACCACTTAATCATGGATCAAACAATTAAAGCCCTAAAACAATCACTTAGATGCATATTAGGCCAAGAAATCCCACAAATATCAATAACTAACTAAATTCACCAACTTTAAGCATGAAGCAAGCAATAACGGCCAAAAATAATTGAACAAAACCAGTACCATCATCCCAAAAGGGGCTACAAGGCCCATACTAATTCCTCGAACAATCATCTTCAACTAAGGGGGAAAAGGAGATAAATAAGGTTCATCCTCGAACAATCAACTTCGGATAATAGGGTTCTAATTTCTAAAACATCACTCAATAAAAAGCAAAAAAAAAAAGAGTGAGAATAAGACATACCTTTTCTCATACTCTAAATATACATTACAAGTTAATATGTAACGCCGAACAACGCCTACATCGTAACCAACCCCAATATTCAATCACTACAAAAAGCACACGGTCAATTTTTAGTTTTCGAATCCGAAATTTCATGTTTACATTATAAGTCATATACTAGTTAACTTAATCATATATATACACACTAAGTCATATACTAGTTAACTTAATCATAGATATACAATAAATCAAAGCTATACTGTTCTTTATATACACACGACAACATGCATCATCTTCAAAGAAAGTATTAAGGTAGCTAAACAATACGGTAAGACTTATTACAATTGCAGATCTCCTTAATACACTAGCTTGACAACATACGAAGACATCAAATTTACACATAATATTTCAAAGGGTTCCAAAATCTGAGCTGAGGTGAACTAGGAGTTACATAGTAACCAAACAAATACCAAAAGCAAGAGCATGTTGCAGAAAGCAGCATCAAACCGCAATAGATGAATTAACCAAGGAGTCAGAGTGTCAGACAGGTCTCTATACCTATAGTAGAACATTACAAGCCATGGAGTCTCAGCATTACAAGACAAGTGATAGACATGGATAATAGAATTTGGTAATTGAGCAAGAAAAACACCAAAATTATTGAAGTCTCAAGATACTCAAGCTCAAGTTCTTCCTGCCACCTGAGCAACTAGAGCTTATTAAGCTATACAAATTTGTTACAAATCAGTTAGTTAGTTGATTAACTTCCTCTAGAAGTCTCTATTGTAATTCTTACATTCCTCCCTTTCTAGCTCTTGTATATATATATATATACATATATACATATATATATATATACATATATACATATATATATCAATCATGCTGTAATTCTATGAGGTTAATCATAATAAACATTTCATTTCCTCTCTTCTACATTTGAACTCTCCCTAAAATGATTCTACATTTCTGAAATTATAGAAAATAAGTAGCAGTTTATCTCTAAATTGAAAGAAAAGGAAGAAGAAATTACCAAGTCACCCTCAATCATGTAGGTGGAAACTTTATCTCTAAAATAATCATGCCGGAATTCTAGCGAGTGGCGGTGTGCGCTGATGTTGCTAGGTGGCAAGGTGGTGGCGCGGTGCTGGTCTAATGGTACGGTAACAATTGCTGCAGCCCAAAGCAGAGGAGATGTAGAGCAGGGAGAGGAGAGCAACAATATAAAAGAAACAGTGTAACTTACTTTCCCCGTTGCTCATTCATGATCCGAGCAGCCAATTTTGCAACCACATCCTGCCTAGGCTTAAACATAATACCCGGTTCTTCCTTCTTAACCTCAGCTTCCCCATTAACCTCCTGCTTTGATTTTAAGACAACACCACAATCCTCATTTTTCACCTCAGTCCTAATCTCGGCCTCGGGGGCAGGCGACACAGACTCACACTTCGTTACAAGCAGATACCTATAAACAATTCAGATTTTGAATCAATAACCAATCTAAACAATCACATAAGAGGTCAAGTTATGCAAATGAGATAAATGTTTTACTTCTCTGGTTTGTTCGGGATGTCGTTGAGTGTGTAATTGAAAAATTACATCTTTTGTCATCCACCAAAATCTACTTAATCAGTTAATTGAAATCAAAGATTGCAGAGCTGCAGCTGATCTTTGTAAAAACAAAAAAGAAATATGATGCTCTCAAGGTTCTATACAATTGCCTCTGGGCCTAATAGGAATAGAATAAACTGCCTAATATATCTGTGAGAACTTGCTTACGTCATCATACTTTCTAAATGGAACGAAGGATCAGTCTATTAATGAACATATTAGATGATTGCTTTAGAGGTAGGATAAGGCGCCTTAGAGGTAGGTTGAAAATGACATGGACTGAGAATAAAGGTCGCAAATCAGAACCTTCTACAAGAACTTGCTAGTCTGCTACCACAGGCTGGCTAACTCATGATTCAAAATATAAATATATAAGATAGGAGGGGAATTATCACAGGCTGGCAGCCCTAGTTGGTTGCAACTTATCCTGTGCGCCGAGCACACATATAAGATAGGAGGGGAATGATCTCGAATATTAGCTTCATCCATCATAAGAACAAATTATTTGCTGCAATATGCCTCCCGATATCACACTCAAAGATTACTAATAGCACATTTTTTAATCAACCAGTATCAATCACAATGCTTGAAAGTCAATCATCCTATATACATCACTTTGATGCAACAATGGAAGGTGAATAAGAACACAACTAAAGGACAACAAAGAATCTAGTACGACGAAATAAAAAGGTTAAAAAAAGGCATGAAGTTGCAACATTCACAATAGACACAGTGTTTCAACTTTCCTATGTAGACAATCTCTCTATCTTAAAAATAAAGCCTTAACAGTTTCACACACTCGACCACATAACATATTTAATGAAAAACATGGTTAATTACTTTCTAGAAACTCAAGTAAAACTACCATAAGAGAAATACAGATACAGAATAAGGTAATTAGGAACGCATTCATTCGCACACGAACTAGCATATGAAGAACTTTTCTTTCCTAGACATAAAACAAAGCAGCATCATAATACAACTCAAGATCAAAACAACAAACCTATCAACACGACGATGCTCTAAATCAAGATCAATGTTCCTCCAATCCAAACCCTTCTGTTCCAACAAAATCTGAAAAACTTGATTGCAGAATACCCTTTAGCTTCTGTTTTCCATCACTGTCAGTAAATCTATAAATTTTTCAAGCAAAACAGCTAAATCAATCACCTTAAACCCTAAAAATTTCCAACGTGAAAACATCAACTAAAACCCTAATTACAGACTGTAAACAGATCATTTCATTCAAGTTATCAAAGTCCAAATCAATCAAGTAGAATAAAGATGAAACAAGAAAAAAAACTTAGATTTCATAATTATGACAAACTTAAAACCCTAATTTTGTCAGCTCTCAATAACAAACAGAGAACTAAAATCAAATCAAATAAAAAGTATAATCAAACATGAAACAATAAAAAAGTGAATTAAACAAAAACCCAACTCAAATAAGATGTATAATAAAAAAAAAAAACTGAAAATAAAAGAAGTAAAATTACCCGAAGATTCGGCAGCGGAGGATGAAGAAGAAGACGAATAACCTTTGTAGAATGAGATGACAGCAGAACAAAAGCATCGATGGAAACACGCGACGACAAGGGAGAGAGAAGCTCCGACGAGCGAACGACAGCTCCGGCGAGGAGTGATGCGAAGAGAGAAAGAGAGAGAGAAGGGGAGGGGTTTGATGAGGTGAGAGGGAAAATCGGGGACTGGGAAGGGAGAGAGAAAAGTTAGCCCAAAAATTTCGTCCAAGTGCGTGTGTGCGCCCATTAGCCCAAAAATCCTAACTAGGCCCATTAGGGGCTGCGGTTAGCCCAAAAGCCGCAGCCCTTTATTAAAGGGCTGCGGTCAACCCAAAAACCGCAGCCCTTAATTTATAAAGGACTGCGGTTTTTGGGCTAACCGCAGCCTTTCATTATTAAGGGCTGCGTTTTGCAATAAACCGCAGCCCTTGCACTGCAGCCCTTGAGTTTTTTTCCACTAGTGAAACCTTAGGAAGTGATTTGCGAATCACTGGCGTTCGGTTTCTGACTCAAAAACTTGTTGAATTCTTGATTTATTATTATTTATATATATTAGAATTATGTCACTCACTCTGTCATGTTTACTTATTGTTGATGATCACTTGTTTTATCTATGAGCTTTATGATTTCTATGTGCATGCTATTGATGTAATGATTGCATGTTATTCCTTTCTTAATAATCTTCTTCTGAATCGTGCTTTGATTGCTATTGTTCTGGGAGAACTGCTAGTTACTCCCCCACTTATTGTGGATATTTGTTGTATATTTTGCAGGTTTTGTTGATGGGGATTTTCTTTGATTTTGGGCTCGGGTTGAGATGCGAGAAATAATCTATTAGGGGTTTTAGTTCTAGACTTCTCTTTAGTAATTAATTTACTTATAGTATTTACTTATGTTTATTTTTATCACTTAGTTATTTAAACACTATTCTTGTGGTAGTGACATTCCCAGAAGACGATGTTTCCGCCATCGTCCTATTAAATATATTATTATTTCTTTCTTTTCCGCCTTTGAAATTCTGGGGGGTTACAAAACATGTCATACTCACTTTTAGAAATTCACTTACTAGCCTCGAATTAGAACCCACATTACCATTACGTTATACTTAGATTCTCAATAACTTCATATAAATCATACTTTTTGTAAGATTTATATTCTCAATTTCTCATAACTATATCTATATGAATTCAATTAAACATAATTATGTTCCACAAACTTACCAATTGTTTCCAAATAAAACTCATCATCACCTGCGAACGTACTGAATTACTCCTTCGAGTTTATCATCATTATCAGTATAATAATAAACACATTGAGAAACTGTAAATGGTATAATTTACCCTTTTTAGAATTTAGCTACGACTTACTATACTTCTAATAATCCACTTCCATAAAGTTGATAACTACATTTTCAAAATCTCTATAAAGCTCTTTAGTTAATTTAGAGATCGCTTAACAAAACATTATTCTTGGGATCTCATTAACTGATAGTAAACTATCACAGTGGAACTCCATAAACACTTGAAACCACATACAATTTTGTCTCATTGGAAACTTAACCATATTCTTTGAAATTCAGCTGATCATCTATCGTATTGTTACACAAAGTTGCTCAATTCACAAACAACAATTATAATAGCATAAGAAAATATACATCGAGACGACTTTCTTAAATATTCATAATCAGACACCTTAATATATTATAACTTAAAACTTAAGTCGCTGAATAACTTATACTATTAAGTCTCAAAGACTAAAATATACTTGAATTCGAAGACAAGATTGACTGAAACTTACAAAAAGATATCTCAATTCAAAATTAGAAATTCAATGCTAAACTTAATATACTCAAATACTTGGCGTTAAATCATATGCTCCGAAAAATCAGAAAACATAGTATTCAAGAATCACACCTCCAACAAGCTGAACTTTATGATCATAAATTCATATAAGTTCAAGTCATAAATCTAATTTATTTTAATAAAATCATAAAAGTCATACAACTTACAGTTGCACAGATAAGTGTAGATATAAGGTGGAGGGACAATGTGTACCTCGATAGAGCTCCAATTCCACACTAAACTTCAATAGCTTTTTGCCCTTGACCATACATGATTTTCCATAATAATCCACCTCAACAACAATGACAACAATTAATATCCATCTTCACAACAATTCAGATAAACTAATTGACTTGCTCATACTTTCTAAGCTTTTCCATGAACTAACCACAACCCTTATATACAAACCATTACATAATCTAACTCACATTTTTCACTAATCAACATGAATCCTAAAAAAAACCCACTCTAATTAACATCTTCTCTGGAAATTTAATACTAATTGGCAGTACGAAATCATGGTCTAGAATTCAATCATAGGAACATAACGTATAAAATCTGATTTAGTAAAACTAACATATCAAAATGAAGGGGGTTACAAACCGTGATTACAAGTTCTAAAACAACTTCAATCCATTAAACAAAAAGGAAAGATTCGATCTTTAACTCTAACACACAACCACAAGCTGATTTTACAAATCAAATCCAAGGTTTAGAGCTGAATTAATTTCAGGAATCATAAAATAAAACCCATAGAAAATCTGAATTTATACTTATCAATTCAAAGAAAATAAATAAAGGTTTTAACTTTATACCTTCACCAATACACTAAAGAGTAGAAAGGATGAAGTAGGAGCACCACTACAACACACACACGAGAGAGAAGGAGTAGCATGTGGCTGCCATTACCGGCGACGACCCGCCTTCACCAAACAGCCAGCAGTATAGCAACAACGCGTGGCGCCGGTACCGGAGGAATGTCGGAACGCCGACGAGAGGAAAGCAGTGAGAAGCGAAAGAAGAGAGAGAATGAAAACTTTGGCTTTAGGGTTTCAAGTTCACCGAGAAACAGAGGAGGGAAGGAATGAGTTATTTGAGAGTGAGAGGAAGGAAGAAGACGTGAGTTGGGGTTTGATTCAATTGAGAAATGAATGGGTTTCTTTAGAGAATTCTAGAGATTTCCTTAAATCCCCCTTTTTTTTCTTTTTTACCATTTAAAAATGTAATCTCTAATTAGAGCAAAACAATGCTTAAGTGGTTTAATTAACCAATTTATACTTGTCATTAAACTTGAAGATATTAATTTTATTACTTGTCAATACTAAAATTTCAAAAAGGAGAACTATATTAGTAACTCACTTAAGCTAATAAAGTACAATTAACTTCGTAATTAAAGCTGCTTAGTATTTGGCTATTACAGATATTGGTCAAGACAATGATTTAGACGGGCCTACCGTGAAGAGGAGAAGGGTTTGAGAGAAATATCATGTTTATTTTCTATGTTGTTTGTTTTTTTTTTTTTTTTTTTTTTTTTGAGTTTGTAGGAAATGAAGGTTTGTGTCTTTTTATGTATGAAATGAAGTACCCCAGTTGGGATGAATAAAAGATCTGTTTGTGAGAATTATCTGCTTGTGAGAAATTCAATGTGAATAAAAATTCTAAACACGTGCATACTTTAACATTAAATATGACATATAAATCACAATTAATCAATCATATGACACATAAAAGCATAACAAATAAAACCTTAACAATCAAAAGCATGTTTCATCATTTTTCTTTTTCTCCTTTTTTTTTCATTCATTTTTTTTTTCTTCTTTTTTTTTCTTCTTTTTTTTTTCTTTGTCTCATTTTTTTTTACATACATTATATGAATATTCAGAAACATATAGCAGGTGTATTAAGAACAAACAGATTTTATACAAAATCCACAAATTGCTTGATCACTTGACCATGGCAATTACAATTACTTTGATGTCTAAGCGTAATATTTCTTCAATTGATCAAGATTAGTGAAATGGGTGAACTCATTCCCTTCGAAATCCATTAGCTTTACTGCTCCAGCCATGGTGACATGCTTAACAAGGAATGGTCCAGACCAGTTAGGCTTGAATTTTCCCGAGGATCATGCAACGGAGCTCTATTTTCCTTTAAAACTATATCACCTTCTTGAATGTCTATATCTCGAGCCCTTTTGTTAAATGCACGAGCGATGCTCCGTTGATAGAGTTGAATGTTATGCAACACTCGTAGTCAGCGCTCATCTGCAAATGCAAGCTCATCATAACGAGTTTTATACCATTGGTAACTGAGATTCACAATCTGCTATGACCCTGAAAGATTGTATCTCCACCTCAACCAGTAGGACTGGCTCCATCCCATACACCAAATAATACGGGGTTGTTCCTGTTGGAGTCCTAATTGATATCCTATATCCCCAAAGGGCATATGGGAGTTTGTCATGCCATTCCCTAGCCTTTTCAGTCATCTTGGCGACAATAGTCTTGATTGTCTTATTGGCTGCTTCCACCATTCCATTTGTTTGGGGACGATAAGGTGAGGACTGATGACGCTTGATTGCATATTTTACGAGAGTGGTCTTCAGATGACCCTCAAATTGTGATCCATTATCAGAGATGATTTCAAAAGGTATGCCATACCGACAGATAATGTTGTTCATCACAAATTTTGAGACTTGCTTTGCCCCTAGCTTTGAAACGGATGCAGCTTCAACCAACTTCGAAAAGTAATCAATTGCTACAATAATATATTGATGCCCATTTGAGGCCTTTGGATGAATTTGTCTGATTATGTCTATGCCCCAACTTGAAAACGGCCAAGGAGAAGTTAGCAAATATCTGACATTGCTTGCAGGCGCGGACAAAGATGATACAATCTCCTTCTAGAGTACTCCAATAGAAACCTGCTCGCAAAATTTTACGAGCCAGCATTCTTCCATCCATATAGGGTCCACATTCTATTCCATGAACTTCTTCCATGATGGCTTGCTTTTCACTGTCATTCACGTAGAGTTGTAGAGTACCATCAAACCCTTTGTGATATAGTCTGCCTTTTAGCATGAGAAAATGAGAAGCTAGCCTTCTGATCGCTATGCGATCCTTCTTGCCACTTCCCTCTGGATATTGCATAGTTTCCATAAAACACTTGATATCCTTATACCAGACATCATCATCGTCTGATTGATCCAACGTGGAGACAATTTATGCTACCGTCACTGTAGGTCCCTTTCTTTCTTCAATTAAAGCTGACTGGATCTTTGTACCATTTTCCCATGTTTAATTAACAGCGAGATTGGCTAAAGCATCAGTGAAACTATATTTTTTCCCGAGGAAGATGTTTGAAGCTGATATCATCAAAATAAGGGATCAATTCTTGAAGGTATTCTATGTAGAGCTGAATTCTCTCATCTCTAACCCTCCAAATTCCTATTGTTTGAGATATGATGATATTAGAATCTCCATACATAGTGAGATGTCTTGCCCCTGCTACCAAGGTGACTTTTACTCCATATATGCAGGCTTCATACTCAGCTGTATTTTTTGTTGTTGGGAAATCCAGCTTGACAGCAAATGAATATGGACTCCATCAGGATCTACTAACAAAACCCCTGCTCCATTACCCCTCCGATCAGAAGCTCCATCGATATACATGCACCATTGTGGATTGCCAATGAATAATAAATACTCATCAGGGAATGCATCATCATATTCATCTCCTGACACTAGTCCTTCGGCTAGGGCTTCAGATATGACTCTTCCTTTAACACATTTCTGGCTGATACATTGGATATCAAACTCAGAAAGCATAGCATGCCATCTCGCCAATCTTTCACTAAGAATGGGTTTTTCGAACAGATACTTGATGGGATCCATCCTTGAGATTAGATAGGTGGTATGAGCATGAAGGTGATGCCTCAACTTCCTCGTGACATAGACCAAAAAGATACATGCTTTTTCCAGTGGGGTATATCTTGCCTCATACTCCAGGAATTTCTTGCTGAGATAGTATATGGCAACTTCCTTCTTTGTTCCTTCTTGATATTGGGCTAAGAGAGCTCCCATAGCCGTTTTAGTGATAGTGAAGTATAAAATCAGGGGTTCTCCTGGTCTAGGCGGCATTAGAACATGTGGATTTGAAAGGTACTCTTTCATGGAATAAAAAGCTTCCTGACAGTCCTCATTCCACTCATGGGATGCCCCTTTTCTGAGCAGCTTAAATATAGGTTCACATCTTATAGTGAGTTGTGAGATGAACTGCTGATATATTGAATTCTGCCGAGAAATCCTCTTACTTCTTTTTCTGTTTTTGGAGGAGATAGCTCTTGAATAGCTTTCACCTTTTCCGAGTCCACTTTAATGCCATCTTGACTGACAATGAATCCCAACAACTTCCCCGAATTGACATCAGCCTTAGATTGTATTTCCTGATTCTTTCAAAGAAGGACCTTAATGCAGGAATATGCCCCTCACGATCTTCACTTTTCACAATCATGTCATCTACATAAACCTCCACAATATCATGGATGAGGTCATGAAGGATAGTGGTTGCAGCCCTTTAATATGT
Organism: Beta lomatogona; assembly: GCA_947646795.1. Taxonomy (NCBI): domain Eukaryota; kingdom Viridiplantae; phylum Streptophyta; class Magnoliopsida; order Caryophyllales; family Amaranthaceae; genus Beta; species Beta lomatogona. The sequence continues at coordinate 568,396 of CANSNZ010001120.1, forward strand.
GGTTCCGGCATTCTTGAGACCAAAAGGCATAACTTGGTAGCAGAAAGTGCCCCACGGGGTGATGAAAGACGTCTTTGTCATACTTCTTGAGCCATGAGTATTTGATTATACCCAGAAAATCCATCCATGAAGGAAAACATTGCATGACCAGCCGTGCTATCCACGAGGACATCGATATGGGGTAAAGGAAATCAATCTTTTGGTAATGCAGCATTCAAATCACGAAAATCAATGCACACCGGAACTCTTCCATCCTTTTTAGGTACGACCACTATATTGGCGAGCCAACTTGGATGCTTTACAGCTTGGATGAATTTGGCATAAAGCTGTTTTTGGATTTCTTCTTTCACTTTCAGACTAACCTCTGGTTTCATTCGGCGGAGCTTTTGTTGCTTAGGATTGCTTTCAGGATGTAACGGAATGCGATGTTCCGCAATCTCTCTATTGACACCAGGCATATTAGCATAAGACCATGCAAACACATCTACAAACTCTTTTAATAATGCAATAAACACAGATTGTTCAGTTGGGGAGAGGAATGAACCTATTTTTTCTTCTTTTACAACATTTTCTGTACCAATATTAATTACAATGGACTCTTCCATGGGTTTTATATATGTTTTAGTTGTATTAGGTGATTCATCATTATTAAATTCACTGTCAGATTTAACATCTTGCATGCAAATGTACTTAGATAAAGGTTCATATTCAATTTCTTCACTAACATAATGTTCTGACTGGGTATGCAAGGTAGATTGGCTGGAAGATGAGCTATCGGTATGATATCCATCTAAAAGGGGTGAAAAGGTATTTTCATGAGATGGATGTGGAGGATGGTTTCCTAAAAACATTTTAAATTCGATAGTCCCGTCTTTTGCCTGACACTCAATACTCTACTTATGTTCAATGCTTCCACCAAAAGGTATCATCAAAGACACCGGGTTAAAATCCCCTTCCCCAGAAGACTCAACAGTGAAAAGTTTCTTTAAATACTCCATGTTCCAGGTTATCCACCCAGTCATTTTCTTTTTTCATTTTTTGTTCTCGGACAAACCAACTTTTGATTATGTCCAGATTTCTAGCCTCATTGAAGAATATCTCCAATCCCAGTAAAATCTTCTGCTCTTCCCTCCTAAGCCAAGGTTCTGGAAACTCGTGGTATGGCTCGTTATCTCCTTGCATGATGAAGTGACCATTGAGGGTAAAAGAAGGCTCTTTAATGTTGCAAGAAGTGCTGCCCGGATCATATCCTAATCCATGTCGGTTTTGCTTGGCTATTATGGGGATTGGTTGCTTTATCCCCTACCATCATGCCCTAATCCGGTTCCCTGCGTATATCACATCTTCATCATGATTTGAAATCCTTTGGACAGAGGTTGCATGGCAAATCCTACAGGCTCTTTGACCGCATTTGTGGATATGGCTGACGTGTTTGTTTTCTGATGGCAATTGGTCATCCTTAGAGAAGGGACAAATTTCTTCTTTTTGGACCTAAAGGCAGAGAAAAAGAATCAAAAGAAGAGGGAGGAAAGCTACATATTGCATAATGCATTGCATAGAAAATAAAATATTCGAAAACGATTTTGCAATATTTTGACTGGAATGGTCCACCTTTACAATTTTGGTTTTTTTTTTTTTTTTTTTTTTTTTTGGCAATTCAAAGATATTATTGATAACCAAAAAAAAGAAAGATGAATACAACCTAACAAGTACAAGGGAAACAAGCTAAGGAAAGCAAGCTCCCCTTACCTTCTAGGAAGGGCCTGAGAGCAAGCAGACCAAAGCTAGACCCAAACAAACTCTGCACACAAGCAGAGACAAAACAACAAAGACAACTAATCAATGAGAAGCTGTCTAACACAGTCATTACATCTACTAGCAACTCGAAAACAAATTTGCCTAAAATTAGCTTCAGTGTCCAAAACAAGCCCACCATATATTTTTCCATTCCTTTGAAGCCAAATCTGGTACATAGCTTCTACAAACATCATACAATATAACTGAGCTCTGTCACTTTTCCTTTTACTCTTCATGGCTACAAACTGAACTTCATCATCAAACTGTCTCCTGATCACAACAATTTTCAGACGCTGCTGGCAGACAGTCCAAATGATATGGGAGAAGGGACAATCAAAGAATAAGTGTGTGATACTCTCACCACCAGCATTTCACAGAGGACAACAATTATCAGCTGTAACCCCCCATGAAAAAAGTCGGTCCTTGGTAGCAAGCCTTCCATGGAGAATAAGCCAAGTAACAAATAAAGCCTTAGGGGTAGCTTTATTATTACAAACAATTCTCTTCCACCTAACATGATCATGCTCACCTTGCATTTTTAAATAAAGCTTCTTGATGGAGAAACCAGCAGAATAAAGCATATGCATAGACTGAAGGTCTTGAAACACCTGTCTGCTCTCCAGAATCTTCTTCATAGACCATGATAGTCTATTAGGAATTTCCATAGTAAGAATATTTTGTTGTTTAATGTAATATTTATGGAGCCATTTGATCCATAATCTATCTTGCTTTTAACAAACAGCCCAAAGGTGCTTAGCAACAGCAGCCTTATTCCAGCTAGCAAGATTTTTTATGTTCAAACCTCCACAACTCTTAGGCAAACAAAGAGTCTCCCAAGCAATGGGAGCTTTCTTAGAACCAGAACCCTGACCAGTCCACAGAAATAATCTGCAAATGTTTTGGATCTCTTTAAAAACCTTCTTTGGCAGCACGAAGATTTGGCACCAGTAGAGTTGAAAGCCATGAAGAATAGAAGTGACAAGCTGAAGTCTTGCAGCATAAAACAGCTTTTTGACAGACCAAGCTCTGACTCTAGTCATGGTTTTTTCAATCAGAGGTTTACACTCATTGTAGAAAAGCTTTCTGGTTGTAAGAGGAACCCCTAAATACTTAAATGGAAAATCTCCAAGAGGAATATGCACAACAGATTGAAGCACATCCCTTTGAACCATATCAACCCCTCCAATGTAGAGATGACTTTTATCCAAATTTGCTTCAAGACCAGAAGCATGTGAGAATTTGGAAAAAGCATCAAAAATAAGCTGCAAGGAGTTAATGTCAGCTTTGGCAAACATCAGGAGATCATCAGCAAACATCAAATGGGTAATGTTAAGCTTTTTACATCTAGGATGGAATTTGAAAGAAGGAAAATACTTCAATTGACCCAAACATCTTGACAGATACTCCATTCCTAAGGCAAAAAGGAAAGGAGACATAGGGTCTCCTTGCCTCAAACCTTTTTGAGCAGGAAAAGGCTTGCAAGGGATACCATTTAGAAGAATGGAGAAGGAGACAGAAGTAACACAAGCCATAACCCACTTCACAAATTGAGTAGGAAAGCCAATCTCACACATAACAGTTTCAATGAACGACCATTCAATGGAGTCATAAGCATTTTTTAAATCAACCTTCAGCATGCACCACGGAGAAACATGTTTAGTATTATAGCTTTTGATAAGCTCTGTAGCAAGAAGGATATTATCTGAAATAGTCCTCCCAGGCATAAAGCCAGCTTGAGCCAAATCAACAACACTTCCAATCATACTCTGCATCCTTTTTGTCAAAATCTTAGCAATTATTTTGTACAATACTGTGCAGCAAGCTATAGGTCTAAAGTCCTTAACAAAGGAGGGGTTAAGAACCTTAGGAATAAGAGTAACAAGGGTACAATTGATATCATGCATCATAACACCAGAATCAAAGAACTGAATCACAGCAGAGCAAACATCATGTTTAACAATCTGCCAAGCTTTCTTAAAGAAGTGACTGTTAAAGCCATCAATACCTGGAGCTTTATCATCATCTATTGCCCGCAAGGCTGCTTCGATTTCTTGTACTGAAACAGTCTGAATCAGCAAAGCAGCATCACTAGGATGAACTTGGGGACCATACCTCAACAGAGAGATGTCCACAGTAGGGAGGCTGAGAGCAGCAGTACCAAGAAGCTTATGATAGAAAGTAGTCACCTTAGCTTCAATATCAGCAACAACACTAATCTTTTCACCAGCAGCATTATATAAAACATCAATACTGTTGTGCATGAATCTTTCTTTCATAGCATGAAAGAAAAATTAAGAGTTAGAATCAACATGCTTGAGCCACATGATTCTAGATTTTTGCCTTAGAGTAGATTCTTCCACATTCAAGAGTTTATGCAGCAACAGAGTACAATCTTTTTCAGCTTGAATAAGCTCAGGACAAGAAAGATAACTCTGCAATTGAGTTTGAACATTCTGTAAACTAGTCCTAGCATCATCAAGTCTATCATTCATATTTGCAAATTCAGCTTTGTGCAAACATTTAAGCTTAGCCTTAACAATTTTAAGTTTAGACCAAACAATCTTCATCATATTCCCCCCTCTGTCATTATGATACCATTGCTCACTTACCAACTGTAAGAATTCTTCATGATCAGCCATATGGTTGAAGAATTTAAAGGGCCTACCTTTGCCATGAGTCCTCTGATCACAATGAATCATCAGAGGAGAATGATCAGAAAGACTAGGGTTCATGTAGTCCACTACCAAATGAGGATACTTAGTTAACCATAGAGAGTTAACTAAGGACCTATCAATTCTGCTGCTAATTCTAGCATCACCATTGCCTTTATTGGACCAAGAGAAAAAGTGACCACACGACTTAAATTCACTGAGATCTGAGGAATTGAGCAACTGATTGAAATCCTGAGTTTCATATGTAGAGATAGGCACACCATTAATCCTATCCCCAGATGAGAGAACAACATTAAAGTCACCCATAATACACCAAGGTTCATTAATACTTTTATCAAGATTACTAAGATCCATCCAAAGGCTTTTTCTGTCATCAACAGTGTGAAGGCCATACACCACTGTAAACAGCCACTGATCACCAGACTGCTTATCACCCACACAACAATGCACTATTTGAGCAGTTTTAAGCAAAATCTGAATGGATACAATGGCAGAATTCCAAGCAATCTAAATTCTTCCTCTATTAGAAGCTTCATAATTGTGAACCCAATTCCATCTATTACCAAATTTCTTCACTATTTTATCTTTATTGTGGACTTTAACACGAGTTTCAAGCAAAGCTATGAGAGAAACATGTTGTTTTCCCATGAACTTTTTTATTTTGCCTAACTTGAGAGGACTATTCAACCCCCTCACATTCCAAGTGCAAACTATCATTAACCTGGAGTAATAGTGAATGAGCTACTCCCAGCATCATCCACATTGTGAGTAACCACACCAGGTCCTTCAATTTCCATAACATCTTTTCCTTTCTGCCCTCTGGTGACAATATTCCAAACTGGAGCCTAAGGAGGAGCATTATTCCTTGTAACCTCACTAGTATCCCGAGTTTGACCTTGAACATTAACACCAACAGCTAGCTCCCTAGTCTTGTCCTGAATCACTTCATTATCATTAGATGAATTCTGGACAACACCACCTGCCTCCTTATACAAATTTTGCCTACTTGCATTTTCAATAACAGAAGCATTGGTAGTAGGCTTTATCTGTGGAACTTTAGGAACCCATTTCTGAGTTGCCTTAGACCCCTCTTTTCCTAGAGCAATTTTCTTTTTAGCACAATCATACCCAATAGTGTCACACTTAAGGCAGTAAGAAGGGGCCCATTCAAAATGAACCTTTTGTTCAATAATTCTCCCTGAGCCATCTTCTATACTCACACTCTTAGGCAACTCTTTTGTAACATCCACTTCCACTAACAACCTGGTGAAAGTAATTCTTTGCTGTTGAGTAGTACATTCATCAGCAAATAGAGGAACTCCCACCATGCCACAAATTCTACTCAGAGATTCAGGACCCCAATAATTAAGGGGAAGATTATACAGTCTAATCCAAAGAGGCACAACTCTTAAAACTTCTGCTTGAAAATCAAAATCAGGGGTCCATGCCTTAATTACCATAGGCTTACTATTACTCATGTGAGGCCCAGCATATAAGATCTCATTTCTATCATCAAATGAAGCAAACTTGATGATAAAATAGCCCTTATCATGAAGATAAATTCGAGGTTTGCCTACATGATTCCATTGCTGTTCTATATATCGAGTAAGAGCCCCAATGGATGGAGTCTGACCTACAACATACAGAATAATAGCAGTAGACCAAGCTTCTGAAAGTTTATCTACTTCATTTTGGTCAAGTTTAGCTACTTTCTTACCTTCTTTTATCAGAGGGGGAACAAATTTGAGTGACACTCCCTTGGAAGTGAGAGATTTGCCCGCTGCAACTTCAGCCCATTTTGGAGCGCTAGCATTCCACCTAATAGCTCTATCTCCACCAGCACTCTCAATATGGTTGACTACATTCTTCTCAGGTGATTTCTCCAAGTTCTCAATAGTAGCAATCCCCTGCACCTCATTTCTATCAGAAATAGGCAGAGGGTTTTTAGGGGTACTAATAGCCACACTTTTAGGCGTATTAGTAATCGCAACTTTAGGGGACTTCCGCATAACAAGAGGAACCACCGGAGTTATGGCATCAACTGACGTTGTTTTCTGAGCTCTAAAAGCCTCATTAATGGCGTCAATCGCAGCTTGAATCGCAGGAGAGGAATGAGCAGGAGGCTCCCTGGTTACTGTTACATTGCCTTGTGGATTCTTATGGTTCTGATTTTTATCATTTGGATTCAGTGGTTGTGCTCCCTTACCTTGCTCAGATTGAGGAGAAAGTTGGGGCTTTTTTCGGCGACCCATCGGTGTCAGGCAACGGCTAGCTTAAACCCTAAGCAATCGCCCTTTCACCATGGAGAGAAAACCCTTTTTTCTTGGTTTTTTTTTATTTGACTCTCTTGAACGATTTTACTGTCATTGGGGTTGAAAACAAATTTTTTTCATTCTTGCATTCCCTACTTAATATTTAAACAAAGACTGAAAATATAGAGATTAGAGCTTGTATCCCCATTGATGCGTCAATTCAACATTATGAAATTGCTCCTGTGATGACTGGCATCTTGAGTTTTCATCACATTGCCTGAAATACAATGGTTAATACATTTCAGTTTAACCCGAAGGCTCCCTACATATCCCTATTGCTCCAGGTGCATTTTTTGGGGAATCAGACTCAGCGGAACTAAAGTTTTTTATTTAATAAAGCAGCTGCACTCATATTGAGCTACACATGTACTCCAGGTGTTACATAGGTGGAGTGATCTCACAGTGCAAGTGTACGTGATAATGGGGATTCAAGCTGCACGTAGTTCTCTGATACTAATGAGCTAGAAGATTTTTTTTTCTTTTTTCGATGGGCTAACCCCCTACAGGACTTCTACCGAAGTTTTTTCTCCTTATGTGAGACGAACAAGTAGCTTTGCAATAGACAAGAGCTATGTTGGTGATTTCCTTGATGCGTTTGCTGAGAGCATGACATTGGTTTGTGTCGTGACCATGCAACTGATGATAATGGTAGTACTTGTGGAGATTTGACCCTACATGACTTGCCTATGGGCGTCTAGGGAGTGGATGAATCTGAACTTGTTCAATCAGTTTGCGAAAAATATCGACTTGGGATTGCGGTCGAGGGCGTGACGACACCATCCTTGCAGGTACTTCTTTGTGGGTTGGACTAATGATGCCTCGATCAATCAGGCTTTGCACTTTGTATTAAAGGTCATGGCATCGATCAGTTTCGAACCCCGAATTGACGGCAATAAGCATAGAGTTTGCTCATGTCTGTTCCAGGAAGGGGTAAATAGTGCACATGCGCTGGAACTTGAAGTATACCTTGCCTCCGAAGACAATCATACACCATACTCAATGGTTCATCCATCTTAGCATAAACCCTTGGATTTGCATTGGGAGCTTCAAGATTTTCTCGGGGTCATTTTTCTTCTAATTTCAGAGCATGTCAAAGCCATATTATTCCATGTGGCTGAGGGAGGTGTATTTGATAGTAATCATGTGACAATAATAGAAATCGTTCAGGTTCCGCATCAATATGAGTATAAACTCTCGATCAGTATTAGGGAAACGAAGCTGTGTGCTGATATGAATGCATCTCGAACAGAAGTGCAAGAAAGTTTCTAAGGCGCTCAGACGCAAAGTGACTAGCTTCAACTTCTTAACATCAGTCTGTTTATGCTCGAGAACCCAATTAACAAAGGCTTGGCTAGTATTTTCCCAACTAGCTCGATCTACACAATCTGAAGAATAGTACCAATCTAGAGCTGGTCCTTCTAAACTTTTGTCAAAGAGCATGGGGTAATCTTCCTCTGGTATGCCTCATGGGTGTAATGCATTCACAAAACCCACTAAATGGACAAAAGGATCACCGCTCCCATCAAATTTCCTGAACTATGGCAATTCGCGATAGTGATCTTCATGTTGATATCCTAGAAAGAGAATCAGTGACTCAGTGTTAACCTCTCGAACAGGGCACATTAAATTAAAGTCCAGGTCAAAATCGTCAGTCCTAGATCTCTTCTTTGACTCATTATCATCATTGCCTTCCAATTCTGGAGGATTGCCTATCTAGGATTCTTCCGATGCTTCAAATGATGTATTGTGTGTGCCGATGCTTGGAGCTCCTACCTCTTCTTCATCGTCCTCAATTGGTTCATATTTTGGCTATGTTTCTTCAGCACTTACATCTGGTGTGGCTGCTAGAACATCATTCATCCATGAATCTTCGAGTACTGCTAGAATACAGTGGATAGTGTAACCATCCAATCTAGTGCCCTCTACTTCGTTTAAATGCAATACCGATTTCCCGGTGTTGGAGATGGTCATGATTTCTGGATCACCAGAAATAGTCACAGCACCCTGATTAGCGAGAAGCTTTACCTTCTGATGTAAAGTAGAGGGTACTGCTATATTTTCATGCAGCCATGGTCTTCCTAATAAGAGGTTAGAACAGGCTTGAATATCAATGACCATGAATTCCAACTTCCTTGCCACAAGACCACATTCAATAAGGGGGCTGATTAAACCCAATACTTCTCTCTTAGCATTATCATATGCTCTGACCACCTGGTTGGATGGTACCAGATCTTATTTTGAATACCCAAGTCTTGTTAGCACACGTAGAGGGCAAACATTGGTTGCGTAGCCATTGTCGATCAATACTCTAAGTATCTCCCATCCATTACAACGTATAGTGATGTGCAACGAATTATTGTGGTTGATATTATTAGGGAGATCATTCTCTGTGAGCATGAGAGTTCGATCTACCCCATGAATGAGCCCCACCATCTGGTCAAGCGTTATGGAAGAACTTACAGAGGCTTCATTGAGATGCTTTAGAACGGCTGCCCTATGAGGCTGGGAATGCATTAACAACTTCCAGATGGAAATATTAGCATTTCCTTCCTTCATACGCTTTATAACATCATCTTCTTTGTTACTATCCTATGTCCTTGGCTCCTTGCCCTTTTCTTTCCTTCTTAATACTTCCAAAAGATTTTCATCCTCCAAATTGGATGGTTTAAAATGACGACCAGCTCTAGTCAAATGAGATATATCCACGTACTCCTCATCACTAAGATCATCGAGGCAGATGGGGCGTCGATATGTATTTGGAGTGATGGAATGTCCTCCAGTGCTTTTCTTCACAATTGTCAAGGCCGAAGAGGCATCTTCATCAGCATCAGAGTCCAAGATGAAGAAAGCACCATCATAATCCAAGGTTCCGCACATGTCAGAGAATGGATCCTTGTTGAGAGTGTAACTAAGGTCTTTACAAGGTATCATTTTGACTTTTTCTCGAGTGGAGTAGTCAAAGACCATACACTTGTAACCTGCTGCTATTGGCATTTCATACATTTGAGGAATTGTCATGCGGATTAACTAGATTGGATTGCATCCGTCAGACACAGAAGAGATTGCATTAATCGCAAATGAGGGTTTATGATTAGGAAGGGGTTTTTTTTGTGATGTTAGGCTGAGAGTCATTAGGTTTAGTGGAAATGGATCCTAAAGAAAGTGTTCCATCATCCACAAGGTTTTAAATATGATGCTTTAGAGCCGTGTAGTTTTCAGTATTATGCCCCGGGCTCTGATGGTATTCACAGTTTTGGTTTGGGTCATAACCAGGGTAAAGATTTTTAAGAGGTGGGCGTGGATTCAAGGGTTGAATGAGATTGGCCTTTTTAACTTGGAGAGAGCTTGGGAATAAGTCATGTTCAAAGGAGTAAAGTTCCTTTGTGGTCGTAACTGGAATGCAGAAGATGCGCCATTGGCATGGATCGTATTAGTTGTCTTAGGAGCTGCTGAATCATTGTTTGGAGTTCTCTTGTTATTTCCAAACTTTGCATTATAAGTAGTGCCGCTAGTAGGTTCATCTTTCTTGATGTCCCCCCTTTTCACAGCATCCTCAACTAGAGTTCCCATAGCAATCAAAGCTTTGAAAGCCGGGAAATATTGGTACGCCATATGCTTCTGATAGACAGGAAGAAGGTTCTTCACAACCATTTGCAGTTGTTCCTCCTCATTAGGCATGCTCATCATTTTGGAGGCCTTGTTTCTCCATCGAGTGATGAATGAAGAAAATGACTCGTTAAGGTTTTCAGAAGTGGTCCCCAGATCCCTTCTAGTAACATCAATTTCTTCATTATACTTGTATTGGTTTGAGAACTCTCTGACTATGTCAGCCCAAGTGGATTTCTTTGTATTTTCAAGATTGAGGAACCAATGTGCTGCGGCACCATCTAAATACTGTTGAAAGAGTTGAGCCATCAAGGATTCTTCCACTCCCCAAGGACTCATTGCCCCTACATACATTTTCAGGAAATTGGTGGGGCTACTGGTCCCATCAAACTTTGTCAGGTTAGGCATCTTGAGACCATGAGGTAATCGTGCCTTCGGGAAAAGTGTTATCCCATGTATGTCCATCCATAGTTCAGCCTTAGTCATGCCTTTTAAGACTTCTTTGAGCTTGACTACTTCTTCCTTGAGCTTAGTGGGAATTTCTCTCTCAATATTCAGAGGCTCAAGGTGAAAAGGTGAAGCTACTTCCGACTCCGGAGGAGGAGGAGGAGGCATCTGGGCACTTTGGCGCATTATGCCCAACACAGTTTGCTCAATATTATCCTGTCGGTCAAGCATAGCCTGGACAAGTCCTCAGAGCTCAATCAATGGATCAGGTGGAGGGGTAGAGTTCTGTTGGTGCTCATTGTTCGGAATTTCAGACATGTTGCTGAGACGTGTAGTGGAGAATACAGCTGGTGTGGAAAAGGATAACAGTATTACTGACAGAGAACGTTCACTATGGTCAGAACTTCGGCGAATCAGCCTAGATCCTCAGGGGGCCCATGCAGAGTTCCTGTGAAATGAGATGAAAAAGTTACCACAAAAGTTTGTCCATACTTTCTTTCTTCTTTTCTTCTCTTTTCTTTTCTTTTTTTTTGCAGGGAATGAAAGAAATGATATATTTGAAAATTCTTTTTTTTTATTTTACCCCAATTTCAGTTACATTTATTAAAAGGTGCGAAACCTTGACTCTATCATTTGTTTTGGATTTTTCATTAGATTTCTTTGACTTGTTATCATCTTTTTTAGACTTGGACCTTTTTATTTATATTTTAAACTTCCACTTTTCAGACTCCTATTATTATTATCAATTTGGGATAATACACAAGCAATGTTCAAAATCAATTTGATGATATCCTTCCCTTTCCTGCTGCTACATAAATAAGAGAAAAGAGGTATAGCGAGGCCTGTGTCCTCATTTTGGCAAATTATAATGCCCCAGGTATCATTCTTCTTTATGGTGATCTGCATGTATTGATTGCTTCTAAGCGCTGAAACCATAAAAGAAAATATCAAATGCAAAAGGTGTCGCACCCAAAGGTTGCCTACGTATCTCCATGAGTAGATTTGGATTTGGGAAAGAAATTTTTCTTGTGACGATTTTTTTTTTTTTGAATGGAGAATCAGGCCCAACGTAGTTATGATATATTAAAAAAATGAAATTTTACTTTTTTTTTTTTTTTTTTTTTTTTTTTGCAGCTGCACTCAGAAAATCTGAGTTGCCTACATACCCCTTTTAGTACATTACATAGTAGAGAAACTTGAGATAGATGCAGATTTTTTTTTCAAGGGATCAAGCCGCACGTAGCTCTACCTACAAAATACAACATAAAAGCGATTAAATGAATCAGGTACTCCCTAAACTTTTCAGACTTCAGTTTATCGGGCGCCAAGCCATATGTTCTCCTGTCTGAAGACGTTTGTTCCACCTTTCTTTTTTCTTCTTGACATATAAGGGGTTGTCTTCTCGGCTGAGGAGCCATGATGCCCATGCCTTGCACACCAACATGCAAGAGGCTCTTTTTTCATATTTAATTTCATCAAGGAATATATAGGGTTCCATGATAGGTTGAACGACAGTAACTTTGTGTGCTGGACTCTCTTCTCCCTCACACTGAACGGCCCAGGTCTCTTTGGAAAGCCAATGGAACTTATTCTCAACTCTCTTTACTTCTCTCATGTCAGGCTTCCAGTCCGGTTGATCACGATCTTGCTCCGGAATAGGCCAGTGGAAATAAGATTTCACCAGTTTGAGGGGTGGCGTATTTGATGCAATTCCAACGGGATCCTTGCCGTTTTATTTGTGATTTAAGTGACACACGTGAGATATATGAGATTTTTGCATTGTTGCTCCCATGGCTATATCTCCTGGGATAGTGATTACCCCGTGCGGAGTTACCATCTTTACTTTTTGGTGCAATGTTGAGATGATAGCATGGTTCTTGTGGAGCCACATTCGTCCCAACAACATCGTGAAAGGAGCTTCGCAATCAATGATCATAAAGTCGACCTTTCGTATGACTGCTCCAATACGCAGGATCATAGTCGTTGATCCAATGATTTCCCGTGTGGAACCATCATATGCAACCATAGTCCCTATTGAGGTTCTTCCTTGGGGAGGGGGACACCTGAGCCATTTAAGGGTACTGAGGAGACAGAGATTAGCAGAATCTCCATATTACACCTTTGATATGTCTGGTGCTGTGATCAACAGCGATATACAAAACACTGTTATGAGTTGGGTTATCGGGGAGATCTTTATCAGAGAAGGTTATGGCAGAGGTGGTTTCAGCCTGATCCGTATTGAGAGGTTCTATTGGCATATTCTGAGCACAACAGATGTCGGCATAAGCGATGAGCTGATCAATTGTCATTGGAATAGTGTAAATGGCTTCTGAATTGGATCCTTGGGGTAACGAAGGAACATTACTCCCTAGCATGCAAGGGTTGAGAGAACCACCCTGAGGACCTATTTCATCTTCTACCGTTGGCGGTGCGGGGGTGATACTTCCTGGTCGTGTCGGATTCCCATGAATGGTTATCGTTCCCGAGGTTGTTGGACATTTGAGTTTTCAGTGTGCAGGAGAGGCAACAGCTTTGTTCGCATAGAGCCATGGTCACCCCAACAACAAAGAGAATGAGGTTAAAGCTTCGACAACTGTGAAATCTACATCACAAATCTAGTCTTTATACCTCAGTTGAAGATTGATCGTCCCTATTGTAATACTCCGTCCTATTATAAACATGTTTTAAACAAAATACAACATTTTATTAAAGAAATGGCGATAGCGGAAATATCGCCTGACGGAAATGTCACTCTAAGAAAGGTTAAATCAAACTAAATAATAGTAAACCCCAATTAAGACAATCCAAAATATCCATAAGGAGGCAAAACAACCTCATAAAACCCAATGCAATAACTATAAATAAAATAAAACATCTTAAACAAAAATCCTAAATAGCCTTCAACTCATTTCCCATAACATGAAATAATAACAAACATCCACAATCAGTGGGGAGTAACTAACAGCTCTCCCAGCCCAATTAGGATCCATATAAGAGTTATAAAAGCCTTAATAATTAAGTCACACAAAAACATCTCAATAGTAAACTTCAGATAATCAAATAAATCACTTAAACAAAGATAATACAACATGCTTAAATATAAATAGAGTAAAGATAACAAAATAAACAAAGTGGATAAATAACTTATAAATATAAACTCAAGTATCAATTAACAACATAAACCATCAAAGTTTAAAGTAATAAACTTATATAATCAGTTTGAGATAGAGAGCTGAACGCTAGTGGACAACCCACTTCCTATGGTAATGTCAGATCGCAATCTCCAGACAGCCTATGGGTTACGTTCCCTACTGCCTGTGTCTAAGAATGGCCATAGTCCTGATGCGGTGTAGGATTCCGTCCTCACCGACCTCTCAGACGACAACAAAACCAATGTATACCTAGGATTCCGTCCTATGGTTTGCATGTTCTTCCCCTTGGGATTCCGTCCCTCTGGATATCTTACTCTCCAACAAAAACAATAATAAAAATAATACTCATAACAAATCATTATTAACTCAAGCGGATGCCGTTAAGGCCTTACACCAAATCAGCAGAAAATCAAGGATCGCAACCCAAGAATTTCAATTCAAAATAAAACTCTTCTCAAAATAATAATAATAATAATAATAATAATAATAATAATAATATATAATAATAATAATATATAAAATAACAATAATAGTAATAATAACAAATAGTAACATCGTCTCCAAAATACCAATAATCTTAACACATGAAAACATAACCACAATATTAATAGTTCATCAGATATGCTAAACATAATATCACATTTTATCATACTAAATCATAACACAAATACAATAAAAGCACACATTATATATAACTAATTACAAGTAGTAAAACTTGCGGATCATAAATCATAACATGTAACACAAGATAAAAGAATCCAAAACCAAACTTCTCATATTATAGTTGAAACTACTACTACCATCAAGCATCAACGCACCATAAAAAAAAGGTACTATTTGAAATTCTAATTAGAAAGAAAAGATACCATTACAAGCCTAATATGATACACACGTAATCACGACATGTAGTTCAATGCCATAAAATAAAGTAGCTTAGAAAACCACAAAACAAATTCCAAATTATCATCTTTAAGAATTAAAACTCACAACCATTTACCTGCTTTGACACTCATAGTACATGAACACCTATACATGCTACACGCTAAATAGCAAACTATAGAGTACAACAAGTAGATGTTTGCACGCCTCACATACAATAACGCATCACAACAACATAGCAATAGAAGCACAACATCATAACAGGACGTAGTGCAAAGATTAAAGTAGCAACAAGTTGTGTAGCAAGGAAGTAGCATAACACGGAAAGCATGTAAGAAGCAACACCAATAATTTACAATCTCATAGTACTAAATAGATAAACTCATGAAAATAAACATATAACAACAAATTATCCCCACCCAAAATCCTAGAATAATACTAACCCAACTTAACTATTAAAACTAATATAAACCCTATAAGAATTCTAATCGATCTAGGATCGTCGTTAGTTATCTTTGAAGACCTCCAATTGCTTGCATTTCCATTATGTACTGTTCTGATTCGACCATGATTCCCGATGATCTGAAACTCCGATGCCAAATCTCTCTGGTCAAAGTGACGACCAAGATGTTCTAAACATGCTGTCCAAATTTGAAGACAATCCATTGGTTAGATCTCCAGATATGGCATTTTCGTGAAGGTGTGACAGGAAAACAAAACCGGGTGACCCGTCTGATTGAAACGGAAACTTCAGTCGCGTCTTTCTCTTTCTTCAAAAACAATTTCCACCACGAGCAAGATCTTTTCGATTAGATGGATTTTGACTACTCACACGTCCAATTACGATAAGAAACAAAGGAGATATGATGCAAACAAGTTAGGTGTGTAAAAATGGACGAAAATCCGAGTGAACTCTTTCTCTTCCTCTCACTTGTAGTGGCCGAACAAAAATATGGGAAGAGGGTCTTTTCTGACCAAAAATCAGCAGCAAAAAGGGAAATAAAAAAAGGGTTACAAGTTGAAATTGATGGGGTAATTATGGGGTAATAAAATGGGTGTTACAAAGGGATTTAAAAGGTTGAAATAAATCTGAAAATATCTCCCATATAAGACATGATTTCGGACAACTTTTTTTAGGAACATAAAACTTCACGTTAAAAAGTCGTGCAACGGTCCAAAATGCGCTAAAACCAAATAAAATATTAGCGAAAACCGTGGTGTTACACCGATAGTCCTCCTTGAAGAATTATCGTATGCTCCCAATATTGTATAGTAGGACTTAATAATGTGTTGTTATACCCCAACTCATAAAGCGTTCCTTTGGGACAAACATTAAGTGTCGATCCATCATCTATTAGTACATTGGTCAATTCTCGCCCATTGCATTTCAAAGTGATGTATAAAACTTGATGAGGATCCAGTTCCTTGGGAAGATCAGCCTTAGTGAAGGACACAATTGGGGGCATCCATGAGGGAGGAATAGAAATTTTTTCATCTTCTATTCGCTAGTGGATGGCATGCCGAAGGTCAACACACCGGTCTATTTCGTGTCCATACTGATGGCAAAAGTTACAGTATAATCCCATGTTAACCCCTGGCGGTGGCAAAGTGTAACAGTGATGCTTCGCCTCTAAAAGACCCTGTCTTTTCAGACGACTGTACATGGTTCCTAGAGATTCTTCCGTGTCTGCATAGATTTGGTTGATAGATCTCCAACGGCCTTTTCCTTTTACCTAAACTTTAGTCTGAATTTGCTTTCCAGAATCGGACATTGTGAAATGATGCAGGTTTCAGTTTTTTTTTTTTTTTTTTTTTTGAATGTGATATACCTGAAATGTACACACTAACAATGTTAGTAAATGACTGATGAATTTTTCTTTATATGTTTTTTTTAGCAGGAAATGGAAGAATCCCTTCTTTTTTTTAAAAAACAATTATCCCTTTTTCACACAATTTGTTTTTATCTTTTATTTTTTTAAAACAATTATCCCTTTTGACACAAAAATTTTAGACTAGACTTCTCGTGTTTCAGACTATACTTTTTAATTACATTCTAATTCCTAACATGGCACATTTTGAACTTGTGATTACGACTCTTTTTTCATTTTTCATTTTTAATCATTTTTTTTTCGATTTGGGATCATATTTTCAAAACAGGACTTTTTTTCTTTTTTTCTAAAGATCAATTTTGTTTTTGAAAAAGAATTATGAAGTAAATGTGAGTTTTTTTGTTTTGAAAATGGGTGAGCACACATTTTTTTTTACATGACACTTGTGATAAATAAACAAGAATACTCTTAATATTTCAATAATCATTTCGACAACAATTCAGCTACAGTTAATGATTACTGAAATATTGATCGACTGAAAACGGACTAAGGAATTTTCGAAAATTTTTCACATTATTCAATAGCTAAAATAAATAAAGGACATTTGTGCATTGATCCTTGTGTCCTAAAAGTCAACTAAAATGTGATTCATTTAAGGAGAAATTATGTTAAAGTGGCCTCGAGTCACTTCCATTGTGTCCATCGAGGGTGGACAATCTTGACAGAGCCAGTCGCAATAGCTCGCAGATGTAGGTTTTACGCCCTTAATTCATTAATTTGTCATTCCAAATTTCTGACCCTTGCCACTAGACAGAGGTATCAGACCTAATAAGAAAATGCTTAAAAAGAGTGCACGTGTATGGATCGATAAACTACCAAGCTCACGTAATTCTCACATAAGCATGTTATATACAAAAATTAATTTGTGAATAGCCATGATTAACTTTTTTATTATATATACATATAGAAAATAACGCATTGATCAGGTTTAAACCTCATATACTTCAAGTGGAAGTATAGTCCCCAGTGAAGTCGCCAGCCTGTGGTACCCGATTTTTTATTGTCTTAATTAACGGTCTGAATCGCACAAAAGTCTCTCATTGGACTATGAGTTTAGAAAACTTTGAAGTCACCACCCTATTAATATCTGAATAGGGACAGATTTATTTAATAAATCATTTTAAAATCAATTTCAAGAAATACCATTTAAAAAAAAAAATGACTTCATATGGATAAGGCTTTTTGAAAATTGGTCTTTCATACCATGAAATAGGGTTCGGGGTTTAGGTTAAGAGGTGCAAACGTCTGGAACTCGTCTCCTCTTCCGTTCTACTAAACGGGATCTTACTAAATGCGTTATTTTCCATTTTAAAATAATCATGGCTATTCAAAAGAAAGAAAATCACATAATTTGCACATATACACATCAACCATTTTTATTTAGGACCAATATATCATTTGTACATGGTAGGTTTGAGCACTGAAGTTGAACTACGTACCAATCATTGCGAGATTGGAATCCACTCATGGATCAAAACCATTGTAGTTCGATCTTATGTCTCACCCTAAATGGCTAATTCCATTGGGGAAGAAAAGGAAAGAATAGATTATGAATAACTCACCTTTAGAAATAAACAAATCTATTAGAAATAAGGTAATCACTCCAATTAATGAATGAAATGGGGTTAAAATAATCAATTTAATTAGCGATTAAATTTGAAAGAAGATCAAGATAATCACTTTAATTAGTAATTCGAAATGGAGGTTAAGATAATCACCCTAATTAGCGACTAAACTTAAGAGGAAAGATAATCACCTTGATTAGTGATTAAAAATGAAAGGTTAAGGTAATCACCATAATTAGTGATTAACCAAGGAAGATTAAAATAATCACTCTTATCAGTGATTAAATGAGAAAAATAATAGCACTAATTAACGATTATTAAGGTTTTAGATAATCACTCTAATTAGTGATTAAATAAGAAAAATAATCGCCCTAATTAGCAATTACTAAGGTTTAAAATAATCACTTTAATTAGTGATTAAATAAAAAGGGTTAAGTTAATCACCTTAATTAGTGATCAACAAAGAGTTAAGATAATCACTCTAATTAGTGATTAAATGAGAAAATAATTGTCCTAATTAACGATCATTAAGGTTTAGGATAATCACTCTAATTAGTGATTAAATATGATGAAAGGTTAAGCTAATCACTCTAATTAGTGATTAACCAAGGTTTAAGATAATCACCTTAATTAGCGATTAAATGAAGAGTTTGAGTTAATCGCTCTAATTAGCGATTAATCAAGGATTGAAATAACCACCTTAATTAGTAATCACGTTTATGATTTTCAAGAGGTATTAAAAGGTTTGCTTCCTAATTGAAGGCTTTTGAAAAACAATCTTAATTGAAGATTATTAAGTCATTTAGAGAGAAATGAACAACTTGAGATCAAATTTGGAGATTGTGTTTGGCTAATTGGAATTTGGCCATTTAAAGCGAGACACGTGAAACGACTTAAATCAATTCGGAGATCATAATTACCAATCTAATTATGTCAAATTATATGATTAATCCATTAGAAGATGGAGAACAAATTTAAAATGTAAGATGGATCATCGTACAATTTAACTTAGTTAGATTTGCAATTTTTCCTCTTAATTGAGATTGGGACATTTGATTCATATACTATGATATATTGGCCCAACATGTAATATTTGTAACATTGGTTGATCATTTTATTCAAAAGGATTGTGGAATTATTTATGAAAATTATACATAAACATCTCCATGTTTTTAACTAATTGAGTAATGTAATAACTATTTACAAAAATTTATTATTACAACAAATTATACAAACTCTATGATCTATACAAATCTTCAATCTTGATCTTGACCATGATGCCCCTTGATCTTCATTTCCTTGAATGGGCTTTGGAATTCATGTTTATTTGTAAACTTGTGAAAATTAGATATTAATTAACCTCTTTGATTTTGATTTTTTATGACAATTTTTATTGATTTTGATTTACATGATAAAATGAGACATTTTAAGAGAAACTTAAAATTTCATGATTTTAATTAACATTTTCGTTGGAAAAGAAAAAAAAAATTTATGAAACTTGAGTTAATCACTTTATTTCATTTTCCAGATTGCATTTTTTTTTACTGACTTGCAAAAAATTATAACTTTATGTATAAAGCGTTAAATTGAGCATATGATACATATATGGTTAGCTCTGTGAGTTCTTTTTTTAGTGACGACTTGAATTATGGTGAATTGTATGCCAAAACTGGTCAAAACAGGACCTTTATTCAATTTATTCTTTGAAATCCAACTTATTTCAGTTAGTTTAAAGTGAATTTTGGTATGAATATTCTAGACACTTTGAAATACTAGAATGAAAATTTTCACTTGAATTGAACATCTTTAAAACCATTTTTGTTTTTTTTCTTAACTGAAGAGAAAATCAGTAGTATAGAATTTAGCGATTTACATGAACGTTTTTGTAAATATCATATAAAATTGTATAAAATTCATATGATCATGATTTTTATATTTTTGGAAAGCCACTGATATTTGATTTCAACGTTATGTTTTTAGTTTTGTCTTAATAATTTTATTTTTAAACTTTATTGACAGAACAATCTTAGGTGGTACTGGACAAAATCAGTTTTCCACAACGAAGTTGTATGATTTTTAATTATTTGTAAAAAATTCGTTTTTTAGAAATTCAGAAGCCCAATTGCTGAAAACATCTTGCACTTTATAGGAAAAATATTAAATCCTACAACTATTAAATTAAAACTAACCATAATTGCAGCATCACATTTTTTTTATGGAGATGTTTATACACAACTTTTCTTGATTTTTTTATGAAAATATTTTTTAGTGATAAACAACAACTTGATTAAGGAAAATCACATAATCACATTATTTCCTAAGAGTCACCCCATTAGAGGTGACTATTTTAGGTGGGGTATTGGGGTGATTTAAGGTTGGGAACCTATTAGGACTTCCTCATACCCAAATCACTCCAAAAATTAAAAAAATAGTAAGAAGAAATAAGAAGAAAGTTAGTATATGATTGAGGAGATAATAATAAAAAAAAAAACTTCAACTTTACCTTGCTAGCTCAATGATGCACTTTCTTTTTGCAAATTTTTCTTTTTTTTTGTGATTTTCTTACTTTCTAAGTGAGTTTCGAAATCCTCTTAATTACTAACTTAAACTTTTTTTTATGATTTTTCTTTTGATGAACTTCTTTACTTACTAATTCCTAGTCTTATATGCACGCTATGCGTGCAAAATTATTATCAAAGTTATATTAAATATCATCCCATGGCCAATAATTTGGATTATCATCCATTTTATTACTGCCAAAATAAATAAATTACATATATAAGCCTATGGCATTAATTTGTCAAAAAAAAATTAAAATTCCAGCAACACATGCTCAATCTTTTTATTAATGTATCTAACCATCTACAACATTTACTCAGCATATCAAAAGAATTATTGTCAGCATGATCAATTGATCACTATCATTACAGAACTAACAAAATAATTCAATAATATATTTCTTCCTTTTCAGAAGTTTTATGTTTTTGAAGCAAAAATCTCATCTTATTGTGTTTATATTTTGTCACCCAAATTTAAAAAATCAAATTATAAATGAATGAATTGAAGCAGATATGTTTAAGATCACCTCCTGAAGCATGAATCAAGAAATATCCATGTGATCAAACAGAATTAAAAGATCAATACTTTTACAGGTAACAATTAGCAAATTTAAGAAGTCATAATTTAGAGGGAGAAGTTATGAGATAAATAAAGAGATAGTACTAAAATTTAAGGAAGTGCATGTAATATGAATATGGATAAAGATGATGAAGATATTAGGGATCACCTGGATTATCATAAATCAAATATCTTCAGTGCATTGATGGAGGAAGAGAGAGAAAACAGAGATAAGGAAGGAGATCACTCATGAATGGCAGTTACAAATATTGGGAGAAGATAAATAACTCAGAAGCAGTTGAAATGGAAGCATGAGAATGATAGTGGAACTGTGGAAGTGGGAGTTAGAGATGGATTAGGAAGAAGAAGAACTGCAGTTTTCTATTTTTTTATTTGTTATATTTTTTTGCTGTTCAGTTGAGGTTATATATTTTTTTTTTTTTTTTTTTTTTTTTTTTTTTTTGAAATAGGCAGTTAGTTTTGTTAGATTATTTTTATTCTTTTCTCTTGATTTTTGCAGAAAAGAAAATTGTGACCTTTTTTTTGTTCTGCTTTTTTTTATATTTTTATTTTTTTAATTAATTAGGTAGTTGTACCTTTTTTTCTATTTTTTGTTATAGCTGTATTTTGTTTAATGTAGTGAGGGTAAAATAGGGATTTGTATTTTTTTGGTGTCCCTTATAGTTGCCTTATGGAATAGAGATCTTCCTAACTTTTACTTTCTTTTTATTAAATGTGATTTTAGAGGAAAGGAGTAGAGCAGATGAGACAAGTAGTGAAATTAAGTGAAAAAAAGGGGTATTTATAGAAAAATGAGGGAAGTGAACTAGGGTTTCAAAGAAGGTGAAAATCAGATTTTTAACCCAAAAAACCTTATTTTTCTCATCCTTAATCACACTAATGACATCACTCTAATGACCTCACCCTAATGACATCATCAAATCTCTTTGGAAACACAAATATTCTTATTCTTTTCGGATTTTCTCATCAATAAGGCAAAATTAGATTTTCAGAAAATATTCTTCCCTAAATACACCCTAATACGTAAAAGGTACATCGAAAAACATGCAAAACAAAACTGATTGGAACGCTGCGCCAAACGCAGGAGCCTGCACTAGGCACAACTCCGTGCGCTAGGCACAGCTAGCTCTGTGCCCTAAGCACAAGGCTCTGCGTCTGACGTAAACCATGTTGTGCGCTAGGCGCATGATCGTGTGCTTGGCACACACTTGATTCTTCCGGAAAAAATCCGAATTCTTGCCTTCTTACACATGGGATTTGATTCTTATTCTCACTCCTTTTCATGATTCTTATTCCCTAACTAATGGATAAAGGATGTGATTAGTGGATAAAGATTATATTCTTATTCATTATTCAATGAACAATGACTTGACCATAAAAAAACTGATTAATGTCGGTTTTGGGTTACGACTAAAATTCCGACGTCTAATCGCGACTCGTTTTTCGTTTTTTCGAAAGACTAAATTAAGACAATTAACGAAAACTTGTCAAATTAGTAAAGACGGGCATGATTATTCTACGAATCATTTTATTAAAACGGTGGTTATAGTTATTGACTACGAGTCACGGAAATTATATCTCTAAGCCGAAACCGCATGACTAATATGCAAAAATGGAAAACCGTACAACCAAATGAAACACGCGCTCCGGGGCGAAAGATGCATTTTGACGGGGCATGTACTCCATGATGCATGACGATTTTTGTTATTTTTATTTCCTTTCAAAATCTTTATTTATCCGAAAAAGGGGTTTCAAAATTTGGTGTCTACACACAAATGCTTGGTCATTAGCCATGGTGAAGGATGCTCTTTATGATCCTATGGACAATACTCAATCTTATTATCCATGGCATGAATCATGGATGATCATCTTTTCCATCTATAAAAGGGGCATGGTTTTTCATTTCCAAATGCACCACTTTCATTACTCCAATCTTTTCTCTAATTTTTCTTCTTTCACAAAATGGCTCCTAATCATGAAGAAGCTAATGAGATGGGGAGTCGTGAGAAAAAACAACTCTCGGGGGTCACAAAGAATTTGGAGCAACCAAGGCAATCTTTTTCTTCTTCCCGATTCACTAAGGCTCTTATGCCTTTGTTTTCACTTTCTATCTGTTACGATATGATTCATGCTGCTTCCCAATTTTGGGATGAAACTCGTCATGTCTTCCGCTTTGGAGACGGGGAAATTGTGCCTCTTGTTGAAGAGGTCGAGGGTTTGCTAGGCTTACCATCCAATGGTTCAATTATTACACCTAGATCTCCTACAAGGATCTCGGGAGATTTATCAACAATTTTATATCTTCCTGAAAACCTTCATGGCAACTACCTATAATATGGTGAGATACTTCTTATTAACTTATTATTAACTTTTCAATTTGGCACTTGGCAATTCTCTAATAATGTCAACTATAGGATTGCTAGAGAAAATGCTTGCATTCTTATGATTTTGGGAAGTACCCTTACTAAATGGTCTTTAAACACATGCCATGTTCGGTTTCTTTCACTTATTCCTCAAATTGTTAGTGGGGGTCATCTTGGACCACTTAATTTGGGGGAAATATTCCTTGGCTTAGATGAACTCAAAAGAAACCCTCAAAGCTTTGTGAAGGCATGTCCATTAGCCCCTCATTTATGGTTATTGGAAAAAATTTCTATCATGAAACCCCACAAGAGTCTTACTTACAAAACTAATCATGTCCAGGAGAGAGGTCCTCTTCCTTCCTTCTTTGAACTTAGCAAAAATGGTGGGTGGGAGGATTTTTTTTGCAGCAAGACATAAAGTGGGTCACAAACTACCTTGGCATTAGTGCAATTGTATATTGAAATTCTGGTCGCAGAGGTGTACAATTACCCGGGCTTTGCCAAGTCATTTTATACCTTCTATGGAGGTGTCTAAGGCAAATTAGTTGGGGGCAACAACAGTCCTGCCCTCGAGATTAGTGAAATGGGTGAATTCGTTCCCATCAAAATCCATTAGCTTTACTGCTCCAGCCGTGGTGACATGCTTGACTAGGAAGGGTCCAGACCAGTTAGGCTTGAATTTTCCTCGAGGATCATGCACCGGAGCTCTATTTTGCTTTAAAACTAGATCACCTTCTTAAATGTCTCTATCTCGAACTTTTTTGTTAAATGCACGAGCAATTCTCCGTTGATAGAGTTGAATGTTATGTAGAGCTTGTAGTCGGCGCTCATCTGCAAATGCGAGCTCATCGTAACGAGTTTTGTACCATTGGCCTTCTGAGATTTCACTTTCTGCTATGACCCTGAGAGATTGTATCTCCACCTCAACCGGTAGGACTGGCTCCATCCCATAAACTAAAGAATACGGGGTTGTTCCTGTTGGAGTCCTCATTGATATCCTATATCCCCAAAGGGCATATGGTAGTTTGTCATGACATTCCCTAGTCTTTTCAGTCATCTTGGCAACAATAGTCTTGATTGTCTTATTGGCTGCTTCCACTACTTCATTGGTTTGGGGACGATAAGGTGAGGACTGATGATGCTTGATTGCATATTTTGCGAGAGTTGTCTTTAGATGACCTTTAAATTGTGATTTATTATCAGAGATGATTTCAAAAGGTATGCGATACTAACAGATAATATTGTTAATCACAAATTTCGCGACTTGTTTTGCCCCTTGCTTTGAAAAGGATGCAGCTTCAACCCACTTCGAAAAGTAATCAATTGCTACAAGAATATATTGATGCCCATTTGAAGCCTTTGGATGAATTTGTCCGATGATGTCTATGCCCCAACTTGAAAACAGCCAAGGAGAAGGCATATTATGTAGTGACACAGGTGGCATATGTTAGCAAATATCTGACATTGCTTGCAGTCACGGACAAAGCTGATGCAATCACCTTCTAGAGTGCTCCAATAAAAACCTGCTCGCAAAATTTTACGAGCCAACATTCTTCCATTCATATGGGGTCCACATTCTCCTCCATGAACTTCTTCCATGATGGCTTGCTTTCGCTGTCATTCACTCAGAGTTACAGAGTACCATCAAACCCTTTGTGATATAGTCTTCCTTTTAGAATGAGAAAATGAGCAGCTAGCCTTCTGACAGCTATGCGGTCCTTCTTGCCACTTCCCTCTGGATATTGCATAGTTTCCAGAAAATTCTTGATATCCTTATACCAGACATCATCATCATCTGATCGATGCAGCGTGGAGACAATTTGTGCTACTGTCACTGTAGGTCCCTTCCTTTCTTCAATTAAAACTGACTAGATCTTTGTACCATTTTCCCATGTTAAATTAACAGCGAGATTGGCTAAAGCATCAGTGAAACTATTTTTTTCCCGAGGAAGATGTTTGAAGTTGATGTCATCAAAATAAGGGATCAATTCTTGAAGATAATTTGTGTAGAGCTGAAGCCTTTCATCTCTAACCCTCCAAATTCCTATTGTTTGAGATACGATGAGATTAGAATCTCCATACACAGTGAGATGTCTTGCCTCTGCTACCAAGGCGGCCTTTACTCCATATATGCTCCATTACCTCTCCTATTAGAAGCTCCATCAAAATACATGCACCATTGTGGATTGTCAATGAATAATAAGTACTTATCAGGGAATGCATCATCATATTCATCTCCTGATACTGGTCTTTCTGCTAGGGCTTCAGATATGGCTCTTCCTTTAACAGATTTATGGCTAACACATTGAATATCAAACTCAGAAAGCATAGCATGCCATCTCGCCAATCTTTCACTAAGAATGGGTTTTTCGAACAGATACTTGACGAGATCCATTCTTGAGATCAGATAGGTGGTATGAGCTTGAAGGTGATGCCTCAAATTCTTCGTGGCATAGACCAAAGAGATACATGCTTTTTCCAGTGGGGTATATCTTGTCTCATACTCCAGGAATTTCTTGCTGAGATAGTATATGGCAACTTCCTTCTTTGTTCCCTCTTGATATTGGGCTAAGAGAGCTCCCATAGCCGTTTCAGTGATAGTGAGGTACAAAATCAAGGATTCTCCTGGTCTAGGTGGCATTAGAACAGGTGGATTTGAAAGATACACTTTCATAGAATCGAAAGCTTCCTGACATTCCTCATTCCACTCATGGGATGCCCCTTTTCTGAGCAGCTTAAACATAGGTTCACATCTCATAGTGAGTTGTGAGATGAACCTGCTGATATATTGAATTTTGCCGAGAAATCCTCTTATTTATTTTTCTGTTTTTGGAGGAGGTAGCTCTTGAATAGCTTTCACTTTTTCCGAGTCCACTTTAATGCCGTCTTGACTGACAATGAATCCCAACAACTTCCCCGAGGTGACACCAAACGCACACTTTTGAGGATTCAGCCTTAGATCGTATTTCCTGATTTTTCAAAGAAGGACCTTAGTGCATGAATATGCCCCTCACGATCTTCACTTTTCACAATCATGTCATCTACATAAACCTCCACAATGTTGTGGATGAGGTCATGAAGGATAGTGGTTGCAGTCAGTTGATGTGTGGCTCCGGCATTCTTGAGACCAAAAGGCATAACTCGATAGCAGAAAGTGCCCCACGGAGTGATGAAAGACGTCTTTGTCATATCTACTTGAGCCATGAGTATTTGATTATACCCTGAAAATCCATCCATGAAGGAAAACATTGCATGACTAGCCGTGCTAGCCACGAGGACATCAATGTGGGGTAGAGGAATGCAATCTTTTGATGATGCAGCATTCAAATCTCGAAAATCAATGCACACCCAAACACTCCTATCCTTTTTAGGTAAGACCACTATATTGGCGAGCCAACTCGGATGCTTTATAGCTTGGATGAATTTGGCATCAAGCTGTTTCTGGATTTCTTCTTTCACTTTCAGACTAACCTCTGGCTTCATTCGGCGGAGCTTTTGCTGCTTAGGCTTGCTTTCAGGATGTAACGGAATGCGATGTTCCGCGATTTCTCTATTAACGCCAGGCATATCAGCATAAGACCATTCAAACACATCTACATACTCTTTTAACAATGCAATAAATACAGACTATTCAGTTGGGGAAAGGGATGATTCTATTTTAACTTCTTTTACAGCATTTTCAGTACTAATATTAATTATAATGGATTCTTCCATGGGTTTTATATATGCTTCAGTTGTATCAAGTGATTTATCATTATTAAATTCACTGTCAGAAATAACATCTTGCATGCAAATGTACTTAGATAAAGGTTCACATTCAATTTCCTCACTATCAGAGTCTTCTGACTAGGTATGTAAGGTAGATTGGCTGGACGATGAGCTATCGATATGATATCCATCTGAAAGGGGTGAAAAGGTAGTTTCATGAGATGTATGTGGAGGATACTTTCCTAAAAAAAATTTAAATTCTATAGGCCTGTCTTTTGCCTGACACTCAATACTCCACTTATGTCCAATGCTTCCGCCAGAAGGTATCATCAAAAACACTGGATCAACATCCCCTTCCTCAGTGGACTCAAAAGTGAAAAGTTTCTTAAGGACTCCATGTTCCAGATTAACCGCATTTGTGGATATGGCTGAGGTGTTTGTTTTCTGATGGTAATTGGTCATTCTTAGAGAAGGGACAAATTTCTTATTTTTTGGACCTAAGGTAGAAAAAAAGAATTAAAAGAAAAGAGAGGAAAGCCACATATTGCAGAATGCATTACAGAATAAAGAAAATTTTCGAAAGCGATTTTGCAATATTTTGTCTCGAATGGTCCGCCTTTTCAATTTTGTTTTTTTTTTTTACTTTGACTCTCTTGAACGATCTTACTGTCATTGGGGTTGAAAAAAGATTTTTTTCATTCTTCCATTCCCTGCTTGATATTTGAACAAAGACATAAAATATAGAGAGTAGGGCATGTATCCCCATTGATGCGTCAATTCAGCATTCTGAAATTGCTCATGTGATGACTAGCATCTTGAGTTCTGATCACATTGCCTGAAATACATGGGTTAATACATTTGAGTCAAACCCGAAGGCTGCCTACATATCCCCATTGCTCCAGGTGCATTTTATGGGGAATCAGACTCAGCGTAGTTCTTTTTTTCTTTTAAAAAAGAACTAAAGTTTTTTATTTAATAAAACAGCTGCACTCATATTGAGCTACCTACGTACCCCAGGTGTTACATAGGTGGAGTGATCTCACAGTGCAAGTGTTCGTGATAATGGGGATTCAAGCTGCACATAGTTCTCTGATACTAACGAGCTGAAAGATTTTTTTTTTTATTCTTTTTTCGATGGGCGTTTACTGAAGATTTTTCTCCTTCTATGAGACGATCAAGTAGCTTTGCAGTAGACAAGAGCTATGTTGGTGATTTGCTTGATGCGATTGCTGAGAGCATGACATTGATTTGTGCCGTGACCATGCAACTAATGATAATGGCAGTACTTGTGGAGATTTGACCCTACAGGACCTACCCCTAGGTGTCTAGGAGGTGGCTGAATCTGGCCTTGTTCAACCAGTTTGCGAAAGATATCGACTTGGGATTGCGGTAGCGGATGTGACGACACCTTCCTTGCAGGTTCTTCTTTCTGGGATGGACTAATGATGCCTCGATCAATCCGACTTTGCAGTTTGTGGTAAAGGTCATGGGATCGATCGGTTTCATGCCCAAATTAACGACAATAAGCGCAGAGTTTGCTCATGTCTGTTCCATGAAGGGGGAAACAGTGCACATGCACTGGGATTTGAAGTATACCTTGCCTCCGAAGACAATCATACACCATACTCAATGGTTCATCCATCTTAGTATAAACCCTTGGATTTGCATTGGGACTTTCAAGACTTTCCCGGGTGGTTTTTCTTGCAATATCAGAGTATCGATGTCGAAACCATGCTACTCCATGTAGCTGAGGCCGGTGTACTTAATGGCAACAATGTGGCGATAATAGAAATCGTTTAGGTTCCGCAGTAATATAAGCATGAATTCCCGATCAGTAATAGGGACACGAAGCTGGGAGCGGATGTAAGCGCATCTCGAACAAAAGTGCGAGAAAGTTTCCAAGGCGGTTTGACGCAAAGTAACTAGCTTGAACTTCTTGGCATCAGTCTGTTTATGCTCGAGAGTCCAATTAACAAAGGCTTGGCTAGCATTTTCCCAACTGGCTCTATCTACACAATCACGAAGAATAGTATCAGTCTAGAGTTGGTCCTCTAAACTCTTGTGTAAGAGCATGAGGTAATCTTCCTCTGGTATGCCCCATGGGTGTAATGCATTCACAAAACCCACTAAGTGGACAAAAGGATCACTGTTCCCATCAAATTTCCTGAACTGTGGTAATTCACTATAGTGATCTTCATGTTGATATCCTGGAAACAGAATCAGTGACTCAGTGTGAACCTCTCGAATAGGGCATACTATATTAAAGTCCAGGTCAAAATCGTCAGTCCTGTATCTCTTTTTTGACTCATTATCATCATTGCCTTGCATTTCCGGAGGATTGCCAATCCAAGATTCTTTCGGTACTTCAGATGACGTATTATGTGTGCCGATGCTTGGAGCTCCTACCTCTTCTTCATCATCCTCACTTGGTTCATATTCCGGCTCTGTTTCTTCAGCACTTACATCTGGTGTGGCTACTGGAACCTCATTCATCCATGAATTTTCAGGTGCTGCTATAATGCAGTGGATAGTGTAACCATCCAACCTAGTGCCCTCTACTTCATTTAGATGCAATACCGATTTCCCGGTGTTGGAGATGGTCATGATTTCTGGATCACTAGAAATGGTCACAGCACCCTAATCGATGAGAAGCTTTACCTTCTGATGTAGAGTAGAGGCTACTGCTCAATTGTCATGCAGCCACGGTCTTCCTAATAAGAGGTTGAAACATGCTTGAATGTCAATGACCATGAAGTCCACCTTTCTTGCCACGGGACCACATTCAATGAGGAGGCTGATTAAACCCAATACATCTCTCATGGCATTATCATATGCTCTGACCTCCTGGTTGGATGGTACCAGATCTTCTTTTGAATACCCAAGTCTTGTTAGCACACGTAGAGGGCAATCATTGATTGCGGAGCCATTGTCGTGGTCTTCCTAATAAGAGGTTGAAACATGCTTGAATGTCAATGACCATGAATTCCACCTTTCTTGCCACGGGACCATATTCAATGAGGAGGCTGATTAAACCCAGTACTTCTCTCTTAGCATTATCATATGCTCTGACCACCTGGTTGAATGGTACCAGATCTTCTTTTGAATACCCAAGTCTTGTTAGCACACGTAGAGGGCAATCATTAATTGCAGAGCCATTATCGATCAATAATCAAGGTATCTCCCATTCATTACAACGTATAGTGATGTGCAACGAATTGTTGTGGTTGATATTATCAGGGAGATAATTGTCTGTGAATATGAGAGTTCGATCTACCCCATGAATGAGCCCCACCATCTGGTCAGGCGTTATGGAAGAACTTATAGAGGCTTCATTAAGATGCTTTAATACGGCTTCCTATGAGGCTGGGAGTGCATTAACATCTTCCAGATGGAAATATTAGCATTTACTTATTTCATACGCTTGATAGCATCATCTTCTTTGTTACTATCCTCTATCATAGGTTCCTTGCCATTTTCCTTCCTTCTCAATACCTCCAAAGGATTTTCATCCTCCAAATGAGATAGTTTAAAATGACGACCTGCTCTAGTTAAATGAGATATATCCACACGCTCCTCATCACTATGATCATCGAGGCAGATGGGGCGTCGTTATGTATTTGGAGTAGTGAGGTGACCTCCAATGCTTTTCTCCACAATTGTCATGGCCGAAGAGGCATGTTCATCAGCATCAGAGTCCAAGATGAAGAAAGCACCATCATAATCCAAGGTTCCACACATGTCAGAGAATGGGTCCTTATTAAGAGTGAAACTGGGGTCTTACAAGGCATTATTTTGACCTTTTCTTAAGTGGAATAGTCATAATCAGGCACTTGTAACCTACGGCTATTGGCATTTCATACATTTGGGGAGTTGTCTTGCGGATTAACTGGATTGGATCGCATCCCTCTGACACAGAAGAGATTGCATTAATCGCAAATGAGGGTTTATGATTAGGAAGGGGGTTTTTTGTGATGTTAGGCTGAAACGTCATTTGGTTTACAAGAGATGGATCCCAAAGAAAGTTTTCCATCATCCACAAGGTTTTGAATTTGATGCTTTAGAGCTGTGCAGTTTCCAATATTATGCCCCGGGCTTTGATGATATTCACAGTTTTGGTTTGGGTCATAACCAGGGTAAGGATTCTTAGGAGGTGGACGTGAATTCAAGGTTTGAATGAGCTTGTTTTTTTAGCTTGGAGAGAGCTTGGGAATAAGTCATGTTCAAAGGAGTATAGTTCCTTTGCCATTGTAACTGGAATGCAGAAGGGCATGAATCGCATTAGTGGTCTTAGGAGCTGCTGAATCATTGTTTGGGGTTCTTTTGTTATTTCCAAACTTTGCATTATAAGTAGTGCTGCCAGTAGGTTCATCTTTCTTGATGTCCCCCTTTTTCACAGAATCCTCAACTAGAGTTCCCGTAGCAATCAAAGCTTTGAAAGTCGGGAAATATTGGCACGCCATATGCTTCTGATAGACAGGAAGAAGGTTCTTCACAACCATTTGCAGTTGTTCCTCCTCATTAGGCCTACTCATCATTTTGGAGGCCTTCTTTCTCCACCGAGTGATGAATGAAGAAAATGTCTCATTAAGGTTTTGAGAAGTGGTCTCCAGATCCCTTCTAGTAACATCAATTTCTTCATTATATTTGTACTGGTTTGAGAACTCTCTGGCTATATCAGCCCAAGTGGATTTCTTTGTATTTTCAAGGTTGAGGAACCAATGTGCTACGGCACCATCTAAATACTGTTGAAAGAGTTGAGCCATCAAGTTTTTTTCCACTCCCTAGGGACTCATTGCCCCTACATACATTTTCAGCAAATTAGTGGGGCCCATGTATGTCCATCTATGGTTCAACCTTAGTCATGCCTTTTAAGACTTCTTTGAGCTTGACTACTTCTTCCTCGAGCTTAGTGGGAATTTCTCTCTCATTATTCAGAGGCTCAAGGTGAAAAGGTGAAGCTACTTCCTACTCGGAGGAGGAGGAGGAGGAGGCATCTGGGCACTTTAGCGCATTATGCCCAACACAGTTTGCTCAATATTATCCTGTCGGTCAAGCATAGCCTGGACAAGTCCTCTGGACAAGTCCTCGGAGCTCAGTCATTGGATCAGGTGGAGGGGTAGAGTTCTATTGGTGCTCGTTGTTCGGAATTTCAAACATGTTGCTGAGACGTGCAGCAGAGAATACACTAGTGTAGACAAGGATGATAGTATTACTTACAGAGAACGTTCATTATGGTCAGAACATCGGCGAAGCTAGATCCTAAGCGGGCCCAGTTAGAGTTCCTGTGAAATGAGATGAAAAAGTTAGCACAAAAATTTGTCCAAAACTTAACTTTATCATTTGTTTTGGATTTTTCATTAGATTTCTTTGACTGGTTATGATCTTTTTTTTTTTAGACTTGGACCTTTTTATTTACATTTTAAACTTCCACTTTTTAAACTCATATTTTTTGGGATAATGCACAAACATTTTTCAAAATCAATTTGATGATATCCTTCCATTTCCCACTGCTACAGAAATAAGCGAAAAGAGGTATAACGAGGCTTGTGTCCTCAGTTTGGCAAATTATAATGCCCCAGATATCGTTCTTCTTTGTCGTGATCCGCATGTATTGATTGCTTTTAAGCGCTGAAAACATGAATGAAAATATCAAATGCAAAAGGGGCCGAACCCGAAGGTTGCCTACGTATCTCCATAAGTGGATTTGGATTTGGAGAAGAAATTTTTCTTGCGCTGATTTTTTTTTGAATGGAGAATCAGGCCCAACGTAGTTCTGATATATTAAAAATGAATTTTTACAGAATTTTTTTTTTGCAGCTGCACTCAGAAAATGAGTTGCCTATGTACCCCTTTTAGTACATTACTAAGATAGATGTATTACAACATTGGAAAAAAATATTTTTTTTTTTAGAGGATAAGCCGCACGTAGCTCTACCTACAAAGTACAATATAAAAGAAATTAAATGATTCAGGTACTTCTCAAACTTTTTTCAGAATTCTATCCGTTGGGCACCAAGCCATGTATTCTCTTGTTCGAATACGTATGTTCTACCTCTTATGATTAGGCTAATGTGAAGTACTTGCGTCTTCTCAACCTTTTTTCGAGTTCAGTTTGCTAGGCGACAGGCCGTGTATTCTTTTGTTTGAATACATCTGTTCCACCTCTTAGGATTAGATTAATTTGAAGTACCTGAAATGTACACGCTAACAATGTTAGTCAATGACTGATAAATTTTTCTTTATATGTGTTTTCAGCAGGAAATGGAAAAATTCGAAAATGATTATCCCTTTTGATTTTATCCTTTTGACACAGTTTTTTTTGCAGTCAAACAAATTTTTTAGACTAGACTTTTCTTGTTTTAAACTATACAGTTTTAATTACATTCTAATTCCTAAACATGACACGTTTTGAACTCGTGATTACGACTCTTTTCATTTTTCATTTTTTTTCTTCTTTTTAATTTTTTTTTTGGGATTACATTTTCAAAACAGGATTTTTTTTTTAGAAATCAATTTTGTTTTTTGAAAACCAATTTGAATTAATTAAGTTTCTTTTCTTTTTTTTTTTTGAAAATGGGTGAGCACATTTTTTTTACATGACTCTTATGATAAATAAACAAGAATACCCTTAATATTTCAATAATCATTTCGGCAGCAATTCAGCTACAATTAATGATTACTGAAATATTGACTGACTGAAAACGGACTGAGGAATTTTCGAAAATTTTTCACATTATTCAATAGCTGAAATAAATAAAGGACATTTGTGCATTGATCCTTGTGTCCTAAAAGTCAACTAAAATATCATTCATTTAAGGAGAGATTATGTTATGTTAAAGTGGCCTCGAGTCACTTCCATTGTGTCCATCGAGGGTGGACAATCCTGACAGAGCCGGTCGCAATAGCTCGCAGATGCAGGTTTTACGCCCTTAATTCATTAATTTGTCATTCTAAAATTCCGACCCTTGCCATTAGATAGAGGTATCATACCTAATAAGAAAATGCTTAAAAAGAATGCACGTGTATGGATCGATAAACTACCAAGCTCACGTAATTTTCACATAAGCATGTTATATACAAAAATTAATTTGTGAATAGCCATGATTAACTTTTTTATTATATATACATATAGAAAATAACGCATTGATCAGGTTTAAACCTCATTGCGTTATTTTCCATTTTAAAGTAATCATGGCTATTAAAAGAAAGAAAATCACATAATTTGCACATATACACATCAATCATTTTTTAGAGGGCCAATATATTATTTGTACATGGTAGGTTGAGCACTGAAGTTGCACTTCGTACCAATCATTGCAGGATTGGAATCCACTCATGGATCAAAACCATCGTAGTTCGATCTTATGTCTCATAAATGGCCAATTCCATTGGGGAAGAAAAGGAAAGAATAGATTATGAATAACATACCTTTAGAATTAAACAAATCTATTAGGAATAAGGTAATCACTCCAATTAGTAATTGAAATGAGATTAAGATAATCACCTTAATTAGTGATTAAATATGAAGGATTAAGATAACCACCTTAATTAGTGATTAATAAGGAAGGAAAGAAGTAATCACCCTAATTAGTGATTATTCAAGGTTTAAGCTAATCACTCTAACTAGTTATTAAATAGGAAAAATAATCGTCCTAATTAACGGTTATTACGGTTTAAGATAATCATCTAATTAGTGATTAAATGAGAAAGTCCTAATTAACGATCATTAAGGTTTAAGATAATCACTTTAATTAGTGATTAAATGAGAAAAATAATCGTCCTAATTAACGATCATTAAGGTTTAAGATAATCACTCTAATTATTGATTAAATAAAGAGGGTTAAGTTAATCACCTTAATTAGTGATTAACCAAGGTTTAAGATAATCAGCCTAATTAGTGACTAAATGTAGAGTTTGAGTTAACCACCCTAATTAGCGATTATTAAGGTTTAAGATAATCACTCTAATTAGTGATTAATTATAATTTTTTTGATTTTTATTTACATTATAAAATGAGTCATTTTAAGAGAAACTTAAAAATTTCATGATTTTTAATTAACATTTTCGTGTGAAAAGAAAAAAAAATTATGAAACTTGAGTTAATCACTTTATTTCATTTTTCAGATTGCCCTTTTGTTCTTGTACTAACTTACAAAAATCATAACTTTCTGTACAAACCTTTATTCAATTTGTTCTTTGAAATCAAACTTATTGAACTTAGTTTGAATTGAATTTTGGTATGAACATTTTACACATTTTGAAAGACTATACTGGAAATTTTCACTTGAATTGAACATTTTTAAGACCATTTTTTTGTTTTTTCCTTAACTGAAGAGAACATCAGTATTCTGGAATTTAGTGATTTACATGAGATTTTTGAAAAAATAATATAAAATTGTATAAAATTCATATGAATATGATTTTTATATTTTTGGAAAGCCACTGATGTTTTCTTTAAACTTGATGTTTTAAGTTTTATCTAAATGATTTTATTTTAAACTTTATTGGCAGAACAAGCTTAGAGGGTACTGGACAAAATCAGTTTTGCACAATAATGCTGTATGATTTTTGAAAATTTGTACAAAATTCGTTGTTTAGAAATTCCAAAGCCCAGTTGCTGGAAACATCTTGCACTTCATAGGAAAAATATTAAATCCTACAAAATATTTACATAATATAGACAAAAAATGAAATAAAGTACGAAATTTAAACTGGCCATAATTACAGCATCACATTATCTTTTTATGGAGATGTTTATGCACAACTCTTCTTGAATTTTTTATGAAAAACATACTTTTGGTGATGAATAACAACTTGATCAAGAAAAATCACGTAATCACATTGTTTCCTAAGAGTATCCCCATTAGAATTGACTATTCTAGGTGGGGTGATTTAAGGTTGGGAACCTATTAGGACTTCCACATACCCAATTCACTCCAAAAATTAAAAAAATGATAAGAAGAAACAAAGAGAAAGTTAGTAGATGATTAAGAAGATAATCAACAAAAATAACAAGAGCTTCAACTTTACCTTGCTAGCTCAATTATGCACTTCCTTTTTGCAAAGTTTTCTACCTTTTTTATGATTTTCTTAATTTCTAAGTGAATTTCTAAATCCACTTAATTACTAACTTAAACTCTCTTTTTTGTGTTTTTCTTTTGATGAACTTCTTTACTTACTAATTACTTTCCTAACTTTTGCTTTCTTTTTCTTGAATGAGATTTTTTTTTTTTTGAGGAAGGAAGTAGAGAAGATGAGAGTAGTATTGAGAAGTTGTGAAATTAAGTTGATTTTAGCTCAACTTGGTTTGAAGTAAAAAAAGGAGGGTATTTATAGGGAAATGAGATAGATTAACTAGGGTTTCAAAGAAGTAGAAAATCAAATTTTGAACCCAAAAAATCTGATTTTTCTCATCCTTAATCACCCTAATGACATCACTCTAATGATCTCACCCTAATGACATCATCAAATCTCTTTCTCAACACAAATATTCTTATTCTTTTTGGATTTTCTCATCAATGAGGCAAAATCATATTTTCAGAAAATATTATTCCCTAAATACATCCTCATACGTAAAATATGCATCGAAAAACGTGAAAACAAAATTGATTCGATCACTGCGCCAAATGCATGAGCCTGCGCTAGGCGCAGAGCCCTGCGTTGGCGCAGGATACTGTTGTGCGCTAGGCGCACAATCATGCGTCTAGCGCATGATCGTGTGCCTGGCGCACAACTCGAATCCACCGGAAAATATCCGGATTCTTGCCTCTTACACATAGGATTTGATTTTTATTCTCACTCCTTTTTATGATTCTTATTCCCTAACTAATGGATAAAGGATGTGATTAGTGGATAAAGAATATATTCTTATTCTTTATTCAATGAACAATGGCTTGACCATCAAGAAAACTAATTATTACCGATTTTGGGAGACGATTAAAATCCCGATGCCTAATCGCGACTCGTTTTTTCGTTTTTCAAAAGACTAACTTAAGACAATTAACGAAAACTCGTCAAATTAGTAAAGACGAGCATGATTATATTACGAATCATTTTATTAAAACGGTGGTTGTAATTATTGACTTCAACTCACGGAAAATTATATTTCTAAGCCGAAACTGCATGACTAATACGCAAAATTGGAAGACCGTACGATGGAATGAAACTCGCCGTCCAAGGCGAAACATGCATTTGATGGGGCGCGTGCTCCACGATGCATGACGGTTTTTGTCATTTTGATTTCTTTTCAAAATCTTTATTTATCCGAAAAAAGGGGTTCAAAATTTAGTGTCTACAGTTTGTCAGTTGTGTAAGTTGATTGATTACAATAGCAAGTAGGTTGTTTATACTG
Organism: Beta lomatogona; assembly: GCA_947646795.1. Classification (NCBI taxonomy): domain Eukaryota; kingdom Viridiplantae; phylum Streptophyta; class Magnoliopsida; order Caryophyllales; family Amaranthaceae; genus Beta; species Beta lomatogona. Next base: position 606,275 of record CANSNZ010001120.1, read on the forward strand.
TTGATCTATGCTGCGGTCTATGTTGTGTAGTAATGCTGGGTTACAATTGTAATGAACTACGAAAACAAAGTTTCTCCGAACGAACAAATTTAGCTCTTACATTTGAAAGTTTGGGACTATATGATATCTTAGTGATCTTAAGTACAGAGAATAGTTGCGTGATAATATGATATAAGCCCAAGACAAGTTGAGCTTGTTGTTGATATCCAATTATCCATGACTTCATTAATACGTCAATGAATTTGGGGTGGTAGTATATGTCCATATTACATTCACTAGCTAGTCTTAGCATTTGGTAGATGGTATGATGGTGAATATGATTGATTAGAAAGAATAAATCTAGTATTTGGCACTAGTATTTAGATATATCGACAATTTCAAACCCATGAGAGACATAGTATAGGATAAATATATTCTATAATATGAATGTTTAACGCCTTTTTATCTTCTAAACAATATCGACAACTTTATCAAGAACGTGCTATTCACGATTGCGTAAATATTTTCTATAATGTTGATGTTAACAATTTTTCTAAATATTTGTGTTAGTAATGCTACCTTTATCTCTAAATAACAAGCTATCATTGAGTAGTGTAATTTAACTGTTGATTATATGAGTATTACAGATATGTAGTCTGATTTGTACTGGTTGAGAAATTATTTAGGGTTTTTCTACATTATGCCCTCGTGTTTTTTCATTTTCTACGTTGTACCCCATGTTTTTAGGATTTCTACAATGTGCCCTTCAACTCTCATTTTTTAATTCAAAATGCCATTAATGAGCTGTTATTAATTACGAACATTAGCTTTGGCATTAAATGTGTTACCTACCATTTGTTTTTTAATATTTTGAAAAAAAAAAACTAAAATACCCCCCTCTCTCTCTATCTCCTATACTGATCATTCAACTTCCTCTACTCCTCCTTCTTTGCCCTCTGTCCCTAAATGAAAAGCTCATACCTCAAAATTTTAACCCTGAATTGCGCAATTTTGATGTACCAAAAGGTGGAGTCTTTGGAGAGCATATTCTTCAACGCTTTTACAGAACTAAAGTGAAATCGCAGACCTTAGGTATGGTGCAGAAATTTATACGCTGGATTTCATGAACAATCCACCATTTTCTGCAGCTAAAAAATTTATCCCCCACTTCCATCTTCACCACGCATTCATCTGCAGCATCCCCTCTTCTTATCATATGTCCACTGTGCAACCACACAAAAAATTAGCAGAAATCGCACTTGAAATACGCCTACAAGGATTGCGTTGAGAACCAAAATATGCAATTTCGCGTTTTTTGGGGGTTGCAATTACACTTGGAAGCAACGAAATCCCTTTCCAAGCACGCAACTGACGAAGAATTTGCACTTGACATTGTTGATCTTGGAGAGCAGCTTCAGAGAGAAAGAAAGAAGATGAAGATAAAGGTTTGGGGCAAGGAAATAAGATAATAAAATGGAGTCAAACCCTAGATTTTTTGGTGGAAAAGTTTCCCTCTCGTATTTTTTGTAATTGTATTGTAATATAATTAATCAATATTAATTTCATTAACGGAACAATTAGCGTTCACTTAATGACAATGGCATTTTGAATTAAAAAATGAGAGTTGAAGGGCACCGTGTAGAAATCCCATAAACAACGTAGAAAATGAAAAAACACGAGGGCATAATGTAGAAAAATCCAATTATTTATTAGTTACATCCTAAACTTATGCCAATTACTTTTTCTGAATTGTGTTATCAATTGAGACTGTTAAAGTTTTCTTTGGGTCTGTTGAAGTTTTTATTGCAATTAAGTATTGGTGGCTCGCTAGAAATCTGCTCCTATTTGGATGAACAAGGTCTCTAATAAGATAATGATTAAGTTTTAAATAGGGGTGTGGTGTGCATTGAAAGTTAGTGATATAGTCAACTCCAGATTCACTAATTTGATCATGTTAGTAACAATATGTTCAAGTCATTTTTTTTCTTTTGTTATTGATGGTGAAGGATAATTGACACCTTTATTATGATTTTAGTCTCCACTAAGTATATTACTTTGGCCGATTAAGGAATTTGTGTCAGTGTTTGCTTGAGAGATTCAACCATTGATTACATGAAAGGCTGATGCTGAAAGGAATTGGGAATTGTTAGATTTTGTAAGTTCACATTCTTCCTTAGTAATCAAAATGTGGAAGCTATTTGCTTGAAATTTTACCAGGTGTTGTCTTCATTCATATTTTTGGGAACATATAGTTTGTGATTTGTTAAGTAGTCTTTTACGTTCTGTTATGTTTGGCTAGACCGCTAAACACATTTAATCTTGCATTTTTGGCTTCTTGCTGAAAACTAAACTCTATTATTCAACTACCTTTATTAAATAGCTTACTTGGTTCTTAGGAACTATTGGTCATGACTACAACTGGGCCCCTTTAACTTACACAAATTGGCAAAAGGTTCCAAAAAAGGACAAAATATGGTATTATGTGGAAGACTATTGATGTGATTTTTGTTGGCAACTTTGAACTCTTTTTTTGTATTTTGTGAATTATGGACGAACAACAATGAAAATAAATGGGATAGGCTCTTAAATCTCAGTTTAAGAGGTTTTCTTGTGAGTCTCGGCTCCAAGATCACACAAAGTTTCGGTTTGTGTAGTTGAACACTCAGTTCTATGCAAGCACAACGCTTAACACTTTCAATCCTTTAAACTCCAAAAACTGATTATTATTCATGAATCAAAAGGCCTTATATAGGCGTGATTACAACCTAAGTATACTAAGATTATAGGAAACTAACAAGATAACTTTAAACAAAACAAGATAATAAAGAAATAACAAACTCCAAATCCAAGTAGAACAAGCTCAACTTGGCACTACTAACTAGACTCCTATTACTACTATAACTCTACTCCAATTAGAATCCTAATCCAACTAGGATTTGGATTTCTTACTCAACTAGAATATATACACTATTATACTCTAATCCTACTAGGATTAGGATTTTAAGAGTCCTATTCCTACTAGAACTAGGAAAATAACACCAATCCTAACAGAACTAGGATTTGTAGGAAATGACCATTTATCATATGGATCATCCCCTCCCTCTTGAAAACATCCCTTGTCCTTAAGGGTCTTCAAGGCACGACACTAGGTCAGCAACTCCAAGTGTAGCGCACACTCCCTTTCCTAACAGCACCTTGTACATAGCATATCCAAGCTTCTTCACGATTTTGAACGGCCCCTCATCCATATGTTCATCATTCTTGTGATCTAGATGCAACTTTTGAGCACTAAGTGACAACTAAACATAATCCCCTTCACCTATATGTGGATCTCGATGAAGATGAAGTAGTTTAGCACTTCGTTCCTTCTTGTTGCTTGCTGCATGCATCAAATTCTTCTTCCATACAAGAACTCACGCACACATGACCATCATTCTCATGTTGCTTGGACGCACCATCATTAGCCTTAGGTAGCAAATTATGTTTAGGAGGCAATGGCTTGATACCAAAACACACCCCATCCTTCATCACTGAATACACATTCTCTTAGCCATTATGTATCACTCGGCGATCTGATTGCCAAGGTCTCCCAAGTAGCAAGTCACAAGCATTCATAGGCAAAACATCAAACCACAACTGGTCCATATAAGTTCCAACTCTAAAACCTACCAATGCTCGTTTATTCACCCATACACCCCCATTATCATTTAACCAACTCATCTTATTTGGTTTAGGATGCACTTGCGTAGGTAATTTCAAAGCATTCAACAGATTGAGCAATAACATTAGTACAATATCCCGCATCAATAATAAAAGAGTAAGTATTTCCATTGATTAAGCACCTTGATTGGAACAAGTTCTCACGCTGCTCATGCTCGTGCTCTTCGAATTGTTGCACCACTGATGCACGCCTAAGTATAATGGTCTTCCTCTCAACCTCCGGTTCAATAACATTAGTAGCCCAAAACTTAGGATCAGCCATATCATGGACACTAATTTCTGGTGTCCTCTCAATCTCCATAAACCTTGTTTCCTCGGCTTCCTCTATTTATTTGGACAGTTGGATATAACGTTCTTCCATACATTCGGCATTTGGTTAGGACATTGCTTGGCTACATGTCCATTGCCTTGACACTTGAAACACACCACCTCCCTCATTCCCTTTTGATCAGACGTGAGAGTTGAAGGTGTTTTAGGAGTTTCCACCATCGACACACTACTTCCCTTCCCCTTATCATTCATCTCCACCTTAAAACTAGATGAAGATTCAATCTTGCCCGAAAAAGGAACCCTAGAAGACTTGCCCTTGGTCTCTCTTTGCTGCCTTTCTACTTTACTTGCTAATTGACACAACTCATCAAACGTGTTATAAGTTTGCAATTCAACAAAATTAGTTATAGGTTTATTCATACCGAAAAGAAATTTAGCCATCTTTTGTTCCTCCTCCTTCTTGCAACCCCACGCCAAATACAACTTCTCAAATTTAATCACATATTCAGCCATGGACAGATGATCTTGTTGAAAATAATTTATCCTAAGGTACAACTCTTGCTTATAGGACTTGGGAACAAATCGTTTCCTTAACTTAAGTTTTAATGAAGTCCAAGTTTCAATCTTTTCCTTCCCATCTCTCACTCTTTGGACTTGACAAGAATCATACCAATCCGATGCATAATCAGTAAATTTAAGTATAGCATGATTAAAACGTTGAGTCTCATTCATACCTTTATGATCAAAGAGGCGTTCTATTCTTCGTTTTCCAATTCAAGTAGGCTTGAGGGTCTTTCAAACCATTGAACTTGGGAAGGTCTCCAAGCTTAATCAACTCATCTCTTTGTGAACATGGCTCATCCCCCTTCTTCTTCTTAAACACCTATAATGTCAGTTGGGTGAGCATGTCTTGCAAGGTTTCCTTTTCTTTGGCAAGTGCTTCCAATATGGCATCCCTTCGTCAATCTGCTTCACTTTCTCCCATGACAACGTCAGATTGTTTGCTTCGCTGCGACTTCGTTACTGCTCAGATTGGCCTAAAATTTAGATACAACGTAGACATGTATGTCAGCTTTCCAACGAATCAAAAAATCACGATTTGAACATCGCACGCGCCCTCACGCGCTGTCGCAATGAACCCTGCTCTGATACCACTTGATGTGATAATTGTTGGCGATTTCAAACTCTTTTTTTGTATTTTTTGAATTATGGACGAACAACAATGAAAATAAAAGGGATAGGCTCTTAAATCTTAGTTTAAGAGGTTTTCCTGTGAGTCTCGTCTCCAAGATCACACAAAGTCTCGGTTTGTGTAGTTGAACACTCAGTTCAATGCAAGCACAACGCTTAACACTTTCAATTCTTTAAACTCCAAAAACTGATTATTATTCATGAATCAAAAGGCCTTATATAGGCGTGATTACAACCTAAGTATACAAAGATTAGGAAACTAACAAGATAACTTTAAACAAAATAAGATAATAAAGAAATAACAAACTCTTAATCCAAGTTGAACAAGCTCAACTTGTCGCCTACTAACTAAACTACTATTACTACTATAACTCTACTCCAATTAGAATCCTAATCCAACTAGGATTTGGATTTCTAACTCAACTAGAATTTATAAGCTGTTATACTCCTAACAGAACTAGGAGTTCTAATCCTACTAGGATTAGGATTTTAAGAGTCATATTCCTTCTAGAACTAGGAAAATAACACCAATCCTAACAGAACTAGGATTTGTAGGAAATGACCATTTCTCATATGGATCAACTATGTTGCTATTTATAAAGCTTCTTTACTTATTTTTTTATATGTAAATTTAGAATTATGATGTTTGATGCTTGTGAAATAATGGTGTTTGATGATTGTGAGCTTTTGGTGTTTGATTACATGCATTAATTTTTCTATTATATTGACTATTATTTTTCTGTTTATAGGATGGTAGATAGAAGGAGAAAGGTAGATAAAGGATGCCAGGAAGGGCACAGATTGGAGTTCTTTTGGACTGATTTTGGACAAATAAATTAAATACTATTGCTTGAAGCATTTGTTCTTTTTTGAGATTTATCAGTTTTCTATATTGATGTATTTATATTATAATACTGGTTTTTGTTATTAGAATGATTGTTATGGATATTTTATTTTAATAATAAGTAAAACTTAATTTGGAATAAATATTTTCTTCTTGTAGTAGTTGGATATTTTGGTATAATTTTCATTTTAGTGAGCTACTAAATAAGAGTGTATGAAACTCTTGATATAAGCTCACATTAAAGTGCCACAATAGTTGTATCAAGTAACGTTGCTATAGACTCACATAAAAATGCCGCAATGGTGTAGCATGAAACGTCGCTATAGACTCATGTAAAAATGCCGCAATAGCTGTGTCAAAAAATGTTGCTAGACTACAAAAGTGTTGCAATATTAGAGCAATAAATGTTGTCATAGATTGTTGACATTGCTGCTATAAATAATAAAAGTGTTAGCCTAAACACTAATAATGTTGCTTTAAATCCTAAATAATTGTTACTAAAACTTAAAAATTGTCACCTTAGATATAATAAAACTATTGGCAAAAGTAAAAAATTATTGCCTAAGAAAAGCGCTGCTAATGATAACTATGGCAATAATTTTGAAAATTTGTTGCCTAAGCTGTCATAACTGTTGCCATAGAGTTATAGCAGCGCCACCTATTAGCAACGCCATATAAACTACTGCTATAGGTCTATGGCAACATTTATTGGATCTTTGCCAACACATTTAGGTCGTTGATATGCCCTATTTTGTAGTAGTGTAATAGCCATTAATTGCTCTATCTTTTTAGTGAGAACCTCTACTTTTCTTGACAGATCAGAAGAATGAGAGATTTCATATATACCACCATTACTTCCTAATGATCTAGAAATTCCCATACGGGAAGAATTGGCATATTGTAAAGAATTATCACTCAAATGCTCAAAAATTCCCATGATTCATCAGGTGTCTTTATGAAAAAAGTACCACCACAAGATGCATCGATCATTTGTTGATTACGCTTATCTAAACCAGAATAAAAACTTTGCACTTGTTGCCATTTAGGGACTTCATGGTGTGGACAACTGCGTAAAAGATCCCTAAATCTCTCCCAACACCCATGGAATTGCTCACTAGGTAATTGAGAAAATGTTGTAATTTCGCGTCTAATCTTAGTTAATTTACCAATTGGAAAATATTTCTTTAGAAATTAAGTAACAAGATTTTGCCAATTAGTAGTGTTCTCTTTTGTAGCCCACCAATGTTTCGCTTTATCTTTTTAGTGGGAAAGGGAAAAGTAAGAACTAAATTTCTTCACTTGGCACATCAGGCTGATTAAAAGCTGAACATACCTCTAGAAATTCATCAATATGCTTATATGGATTTTCAGATTCAAGACCATAAAAGGAAGGAAACAATTGAATAGTCTGAGGTTTATTTTCAAATCTCCTATTTATAGTGGGCACTCGACTCCTACAGGAGAAGTGTAAGTACTAGGAGTGAAATACTCACTAAGTTGTCTAGGTTGTGGATCACCCATTGTATCAAAATCAATCTCAGTCTCATAATCAGAGTTACTATCTCCACGTAAAGCCCTTAAAACTCTAACTGTGCGTTCAATTTCAGGATTATATGGATTTAATTCAAAAGATAATTACCTACGACCTAACATTAACTAAAAACATAAAAACAAGTACAAAACAAAAGTATAGAGTGGAAAGAAAGCACGTAGTCTTTGAGATATTAATTCTGCAACTTATCTCTAACCTTCAATACTTGTAAAATGCGAAAATATCTAAGAAACTAATAAAGAAAAACAAATAAGATAAACAGAAAATTAATATTATAAAAAGAATTAAACTAGAAGACACTAAATTAAATTAACCAAACACCGCTCCCCGACAATGGCGCCAAAAACTTGATAGCGATTTTGAACAAGCTTTAAAACCCTATTCTTGTAAGTATACAAGATCTAGTAGCTAGTGATAAATAATAGGATATCGTGTACACATGGAACAGTTGATTAAAATCAAGTCTAATATCTACTAATATAATCTCACTAGTGGAAAAAACATCAAGTGCTCCGGTTAGAAATCGTACAAGTGCTCCATATTTGACCCGTAGCAGACGTCATACGAGCACTTGAGCATTTATCAAGTGCTCCGATTTTCAACCGGAGCACTTAAATTGACAAGTGCTCCGGTTGTGTGAAAAATCGGAGCACTTGTGAATTTTATATGCTCGAAATAAGTCAAGTGCTCCGGTTAATAAGAAAACACCGGAGCACTTGTGAATCAAGTGCTCCGGTTTTTTCTTATCAATCGGAGCACTTGACGATTTTTTTTATAAAAAAAAATCTTTGTTGTTGCTGTACAACAAGCATACATCAACAACAAGCTTGGCACGACTATTCAAGCCACTGCATTCCAATCTATGATTAATGTAGACTCAATGATAATAAAACCTGCAACTCTACTAGTGGAACAAATCAAAAGAAATTTAAATAGAACAAATCAAAAGAGATTTAAATAGAACAAACCAAAACCTGCAAGTACTACATTTTTTTAAACCTGATCCAATTTGGCACTTTGTATTTTCTATTGCTGTATAAGGTGCTGCAAATTTCTAGATCTATGTAGTGTTCTAAACAAATGACACCTAATCCTAGTAATGTAAGATTACTAAAATTATGGAGACAAGTGACAACCTTTTAGATTGCTCTAAAATGTTACTAGCAAACATATGGTTTGTCAGATTAAAATCGTACAGTGGCAGCAAGCTTCAATGCATCAGATCTTATCATTAGCTCTCACCCCTGTAATTCACCAAAAATACAACTATAGATGAATGGTTTACTAAACATGGTGCAACATAGTGGAAGACTCAAAGTCAAAGAAATGCAACTTACCTAGAAGCTAAACATGAATTGTCTTGCCTTTTTGCTAGCTTCTCGTACACAACTTGCGCTTCTTCAGGCCTGCAGAGCAAGCCCAAAACAACAAGAATAAAAAAATTTAATAGTTCTGATGTATATGAAGTTTGCCACCTAATCAACACATACCTAGCAGATTCATAACAATGAAACTTGCATCCATATTCACAAACTATAAACAGAATTTTTCCTTCACTTTTGCATTACAGGCCATAAATCCTTTTTTACTCTAACTTTGCCTATGCTTCCTTGTTTTTAAGGATATGAATTCTACGTGTATTCCATACATCTCCAATTTTATATCTTTGTATAGATCTAGTGGAAATGGCATGAAGAAGGTCACAAGTCTATTATAATCAAAGTGGAATAGTCTACAACAGAAAAGCAAGAAATCTAAACAAAGAACAACACGAGTACGTTCATTAAATTTTTGTGCAAACAGGAACAAAAAAATGGAGAAAAAAAGAGCTTGGTCGTTAAACCAGATTAAGAGTCTATTTTCCGGATGATATTTTGAACTATACTTCTCAAAACGCCAATAAAAAAGTGCATTTTACTAGGCAAGCCAGCGGAATAATTGATAAACATGCTACCGAATGATCATGAAAATGGTGGACTATTAGGTGGCAGCCTAGAGATGTCTTTCAGCTATCCACGTACAAATGCTCGCACTAACACAACAATAGCATTCTAGAGATAAACTGCCTACATGGCTCATCAAAACATCAGGCTTTCAAAAATGATTTGATTGAGGATACTCTTGAGCTTATAGTCTTCACTAGTAAGAAGAAAGTTCATCAACAGATTCATCTGTGGCTAACCATGATCTTCAAGCTATAGCTCATATAGTCCTGGAATCTTAATATATTCAAAACAGTCGTTCATTCGCTTCTCACTCCCAAAAGAGCATCGATTATTGTACTGATGGGTTATTTTAACAAAACTTCGTAGCAAATACGTTTCGTACCGGTTCCATGTATCAGAATATACAACGTTCCAATTAACACTGTCTAAAACAAAAAGGAGCAAAAAAATATTGAGTTTTGAGATTATAATCTATTGGGAGATATGCCTAATTGGGAGCTAAATTTACTCCAATGATTCTGTATTTTGTATGTCTTAAGTTTTTCTTTTGCTACCAATAAGAAAAACATAAATTGTTGAGGCATTTATACCATAAGACAACCTATAATCAGCCAATGTCTAAAGAAGCCCCACCCAGGCTAAGATAGCCAAAAAAAAAAGCAACCTTACCTGTGAAGGAAATGCTATTTATAAGCTCACTTAGGCATTCTTATATGAGATATATATAATTCTAAGTTTCATCTCGAGAAGTCTCTATGAAAGAGGAGGACAGGATGTTTTAAGGATGATTTTCTGTGGGTTCAAAGCATATTAAGACAAGACACCTCGCTATTCCCCAGTGGTTAATCTGTCACTTCTTTAAATCCTTCACCTAAATAAAAGTTTATTGCAATTTTTTTTATTTAACGTTAGCTCCACAGGAAAGGCGGAAGGAGTTTTATATTCTAGACTCCCAAACATATAATTAACCAAACCATGTACCAAAGAAACTGAAAGTTTTAAGTTTTTGGAGTTAAAGATGATTCTCAAATTATAATCTTATTTTTGTTCACAACTTCTAATAAATCATGGTCACAAGGATCCAATGTCTCTAGAGAAAATCGAAGAGTGAGTTGTTGATGTCATAGCTTCCATTCTTACTAATGTACTTATAACTCAAAGGACCCAAGAGAAAATGCTTAGGTGACCACTGAGAAGCTATCACTTGTAGATATGGCCTGAAGCTTGGCGATGAGAAATCAATCAAGTATTTTTTAGGATTTTTAGTGAGATTGATAGAACCCAAAACTAACAGGAACCCCAAAACCTCATATAAAACTTAAAACTAACAAGAACCCGATAATCTCTGATGACAATGAACAATTCTAAATCAAGATTTCAACCAAAAATTTCCAGACAATTAAAAAAACAAAGAATATGTCACAAAGTCCCAATCAATTAACTTATTATACATTCAGTCCAAACTTTCAAACCAAAATCTTCAAGATACAGAAAAATAAGCAAAAATGAAATAATGTAGCCTAAACTTCGACAATTAAGAAGCGATGAAAAGAGGAATTATACCTCAGTTGCTGATTCGTGAAGGAGTATTATATTGAGCATTTTGAGGATAAGGGAACCCTAGATTATGGGGAAAATCGTCAAATTGAGCATAAAAGCCATAAAAATTTTAAAACAATAAAAAAACAATAATAACAATATGTAAAAATGTGAATAGAGTAAAAATTTGTGATTCATTTGAACAATTTAGCCTATAATTATGAATTTGAAGTTAAAAAAAAAAGAGAAAGTGAGAAAGCAACGAATTTACTTATTGTAGTTTGGGAGATTGGAGTCAAGGAGTGTTGTCGTCAACGGAGTAACAAGGGAGGCCGGAGATGAGACCGCAAGAAGCAGATCAGGACGCGATGGTGGTTGTGTGACGGCCGGAAGTGGAATCCGACGAGGGTAGAAGCCTTGCAAGTCACGAACAATAATTGCTGTTATGCTTTTCTTCTGGCGGAGTCGTTAGCAGTGGTTGTAGAAAAAACGCCACCATCGACAACCTTTGAGTTCTCATCCATGGTGGTGGTGCGATTCACGAACAAGAAATAGGGTTAGGGTTTCGATTTTTTGATGAAATCTGTGAGAGAAAGAAGGAACGAAGAGTTAGAGAGAGATGTGGGGAAATAGTGTACTACGTACGTGGGTGAAAATTAAAACGAAATGTTGGAGTTTTATGAATTCCAATTCTCAAGGGCTTCGGTTAATAACATCCACCGGAGCACTTGTAATAGATTTTTTCTTTTTTTAAAAAAAATAGGGACCAAGTGCTCCGTTTTTTAATCAACCGAATCACTTGGTAAGTAGCACAAGCATTTTTTCCACTAGTGTCCTAAATAGTAATATAATGAGTTTTTTTTTTTTTTAACTAATTAAACTAATCTGAAATATAAAATAACTAGATAAACTTGGCAATAACAAGTTAAGCTGGAAAATAGACAATAATACGGAATCTAGGATCGTCGAATCCACCACTAATAATATGACTAATAGATTAATTGGAATGAGAATTAATAGGTTTTGTAAGTATCCTAAACTACAAGCCAGAATTACTTAGAACAAAATAATATTGCGATTAATTAGGTGACATAACTTATCTAACTAAAGCATAAATTAATCAACTTTTCAACCACAATCATGAAATACCATTACATAACATCACACCTTGAACTATAAGAACTAACTGTGTAGATTTGATAACAATATAAACCAATAATTAATTCTACAAGAACAATCATCAATCTATATTGCAAACAATAATCAACCCAACAATTCTTAATAGTTATGCAATCATAAACCAAAAATCAATACTCAAACACAATAAAACTATCAATTCATAATATTAAGGTTTCATCTAAGTCCAAAAATTAGGAAGTTAGCTACTCATAATATGGAGAAGCGTCACAATAGTAGAAGAATTCATGGCCAAAAATCTACTTAAAGGCTTCGAATTCTGCGTTGTCGTTGCTTCGTACGACTCTGTCTCGTCTCCTCTATGTTGTGTTCTCGCTTCTTTCTTTCGTGTACTTCTGTCCCCTTTTCCTCCTCCGTCTGGTGATTCCTCTAGTTGTATCCTTTTATTTGTGCCCTTCTCTTTTGTCAACACTCAAAGCCCACCTTTTTCTAAATAACCCATGAAAATTATTAAAATCCACAACTTATAGTTTACAAAGTTAAATAAGAAGCTAGCAAGAGGAAATAAGAAAGTTATAATATATAATAACACACACTTATCAAGTGGTATAATTATAGTTCACAGGGGGATTCAAGGGCAGTATGATTATTCTGGGTATTATAATGCAAATGTTAATGTATTTGATGCATCATATGATTGTCAAAATTCATAAAATATGTGCTTGAATTCCTATATATAAAATATTCTTATTACCCTAGTGGACCTTATGTGTCTAATTTTACCCCTTGTTACTAACCTAAAGTCAATGATTATTCTCAACCCAAATTATCTGAGCGTCAGGAACTGTATAATATGATGCAAGACTATACTGTTAAACAACATGAAGCATTAAATGAATTGGCACATGATTACCAAAACATGGCGAAATCTATTGAATTAATTGCTGTGCAGCAAAGTGATACTTGATGATACTAATATTGGTGTTGATAATTATACTTCAAAGGAGGAAGGCCTTGATTTAACTCATGATAATTCAGTGGAATGTGAGGGTGTAGGTGGTGAAGTTGATAGGTAGTGTGTTTATATTGATAAATCCATAGTTGAGAGTGAAGTGTCTAACACTTCTTTGATCAATTTTTCTACTACATATGAGCCTACCAACATTTCACTTCTCTTACATCCCCCATCATGCTTTTCTGACCACCTTTTGAATGAAAGTACAATAGAGAAAAATATCTTTTCATCATCACTTTACGATTTCGTTGTTGAAGATTTTTGGAACGATGTTATAAATGTAGTAGAGAGACAGAACCATTAGGTGTGGAGTCTGTGATCAAGGAATCATCGGTCTTAGAACTGTTGGTTGAAGACTCTTGTGTTGAAAAGTTCATTAGTGAGGGTGAAGTTGTAGGTAAAAGTATTATTGTTGAGCCTACCCCACCTTTCCCCTATGTCCATTTTCGCGGAGGCTTAATCTTTATCGTTCATTACCTATGTTAAAGCCTACGTACTTTCTAAAGACATCTCCACTACATGATACATTATGCTAAGTCGACCTTGATGCTCAGTTTGAAAGGTTTGCATTGCCTCAGGCGTAATTAGAGGGAAGTTGTAACAAAATCCTTTTTAATTCTTTTTATTTTTCTTCTTCTAATTATATTTCTTTTGATTTTATTAACTCTTCTAATTCATCTTATGCCCTATTTTTGAATATTTATGTGCTTGTTTTCAAGCCAATATGTAGTGCTTAATGACATGTTTGTATGGGCATTTGACAAGTTACTCAAGGCGTTGGATTCTTCCGATTAATGATGACTTCAGTAGGGTCATGCGTGACCTTAAAAATCAGTGCTTATGGGGAGGCAACCTGACTTTGTTCATTTTTTTGGTTTGACTAACTTTGCTAATGTGTGATGAATTCATTTGTTAGGTACAAGCATAACCAACTTTTTGTTTGGCTAAATTGACTTCCTAATTACAGCTATCAATTGGTGGTGGAGGTGTCGATGCCTTTTGACACTCCCTTTCATTACCCACCCCTTTTGTAAGTTATACCTCTCCCTTATTTAATTCCTCTTTGTTCACATTGAAGATAATGTGTCATTCAGCTTGAGGGAGGATAATTGTCATCATTACTTAGCGCATGTTAGTTGCATTTAGAGTAGTTTTTTATTGCTTTCATAGGATATTGCATGGTTTGTATGCTCACTAGAAGTGGGATTTTACGTTAACAAAATAATCATATTGCTTTCTTAGTTGCATTTGCATATTTCATCTCATATTAGTTTCATCTATGGGACTATTGCTAGCACTCTTTGAAAACCCTGTTAATATTTTACTGCATTTACTAAGCGTCATTCATCTTGTTCATGATTCTTCATATCACGATTGTTTTGCGACTGATTGCTTGTGGTAAGATTGATTGATCTCTCTCTACTGGCTCGATTTAATATTATTGTGCAAACACCTTAACCCAAGTGAGCTTTTATGCCTGAAAATTGACGAATTTGTGTCATATATGTTCTTTCATGTGTGATTAGTTCCTCATTTGTTGCATTGATCTTGACTTTGACTTGATACTCCTTGATATTCGATAGTGCATACATTTGGATATGATTGAGGCGTTTTATTTCATGATATTAGCTCCAGAGTTATTTTGTTTTCGTATTATCCTTTCTCTTGCCACATCGAGCCTTTACTGATTTTGTTGAAATTAATTTATACCTACATTAAAGCCTTTGGTCTCATTTGATTATTGTCCCAAGCATATCTTGGGGGAGCAAGTATTAGTTTTGATTTGGTTTGTATCAAATTGAAGTGATCTATGTGTGGTTTAGATGGATGGAAAAGTATATTAGTGAGCTTAGAAATTGAATTGAAAGTTCGAGAAAAAAAAAAGAAAAGAAAGAAAAATGAAAAAAAAAATGAAAAATGAAATGAAGAAAATTAAGAAGATTTGTCAATTGAGCAAATGATTTTTGGTTATATTTTTGGAGATTGTTAGTTGTTGAGTGGAGTTGTTGTGACCTTTCTTGGTCTTGTTTCATCAGTTATATGATGCTCCTCCTTCTTGGTTTTTCCACTACAATTCCCAATTTTTTTCCATACCCTTAACCTTAGTCCTATTGCAACCCTTAAAAGTCCTCTTGATCATTGTATATTGTATTTTTAAATAAAAAGTGAGTCAAAAAGGCAAAGTTAAAAAGTATATGTTTCTCTAGGTCAACTTGATTTAAGTTGAGCGTCATTGTTTAACCCTTAAAAAACATGATAGATTTGAGTGTACAGAACGATAGTAAAGTTTGTGAGGTTTGGTTAAGTCTAGCTTGGTGGAGATTGTTTGTGGTATGATTGGAGAGTCGATTGTGTTACATGACATGCTATGCGACTGTGTTCGAGATTGTTTCGATGCTTGGTTTATGTAGTGATTATATCTCTCGTGCTTTCAATTGAGTGTTTGGCCCTATTATAGTCCTATTTTGTAGGTTGTCTGTATTTTCCAATGTCTCTATCTTATTGATTGGGGACAATGGTTTAGCTTGGAGGAATTTGATAAATCTTCTTTATATAGAGCTTTTAGGCACATTTAGGTTGGATTGTTAGAGCTTTTTAGTCCATATAGTTGCATTTTTGGTATCATTATTATTATTTATCTATTTTGTATTCTATTAAGCTCTTTTTGTGGTTTTCTTAATGTTTCAAGTAGTTTCAAAGCTATTTAATAACTTTCGAAGTAATTTTGAATGAATTGATAATTCTTGCAATTGAAGTTGATGAATTATTGTTTTTTATCAATGAATTTTTGCTCGTGGATATATTTCTTGATCCTTATAATTGTGTGAAGTGAAGTAGCTTTCATGAGTATCGCGACATATCTCCCAAGAGTGAATTTGAGCTGAAAACGAAGAAATACGTTAGTTGCAAAGTGATATGAACCGACACATGTTCACTCTTTTCATTATAACTTGAGTTCTACAGATCGTATTACAGTGAATCAAGTTGCGTTGGAAACTAGACTTCAAGAGCTTTGTGACGAGAGGTCACATGCCTATAGAAAATGCCTAAAAATCAAGTTATGGCTTTCAGAAAGTGACCTAGCGAAACTGTCACTGCCCAGCAGACACCCATCGCCAAATGGGTTGCTTTCTTCGAGCTTGTTGCTTGCTATCCAGCCTACTGGCATGGTCAGCTGACCTGGGCTTTTGTCGCGGATAAGGGACTCGTGGCCATTTTTGGGCGCTATATATCATCTACTATCATCGACCAATCATCTAGCTTTCTTGTATTAGTTTATTTTCTTATTTTTTTCTTTTACTTATTTTTTTTTGGGTTAGATGATAGGAATATATAAATACTCAAAGGGATTAATTATTTTCCTTTATGCTTTATTTTCCTTTAGAATAGTTTTACGTTCTCCTCTCTTTTCCTCCATGAACCCTAATTCGCGTCTCTCCATTAATGAAATCCTTAGAGGTGTTTTATTCTTTTCTCTCTTTTATTTATTTATTGCTTTGAATTTTGTTTTTGTTCTTTTATTTAGTTTTTATAATTTTATTATTCATGTTTGAGTAGTTATTTTATAGGGTTTTAGGAATCTATGTTTATACTATGAATCATTAATAATATTTGTTGATAATTTAATTAGTCATTCATATCTCTAATCATTTCACTAGTGGAGAGAAACGCAAGGGCTGTGGTCAAAACAGCCCTAAGGGCTGCGTTTTTTGCCAGCAGCCCTTTCCGTAGCACTAAAAGTGAAGGGCTGTGGTTTTAAACCGGAACCCTTCTCTATACAAAGGGTTGCGGTTTTGGCCATAACCACGGCCCTTGTGACCCAAAAAAAATAATTTTTTTTTTGCATTTTTTTACTCCTAAATATATATAAAAAAAAAACCGCGAACATCACAAATCACTAGTACAGAATTGACGATTTGCGTCGGATGCGAGGCGGCCATTTGCGTCGGACATGGGTCCGACGGCACAGCTCTCGACGCAAATCAGGATACATGATCTGCGTCGGACAAGCATGCGACGCAGTATATGCTCACTATTTGCGTCGGACCCCGACCACCACGCTACGCAAATAACTCTTTGGCTGCAACCTGCTGTGGGTGCAGGGGTGTACCATTTGCGTCGCATTTTGCCACATATGAGACGCAAATGACCTACCATCTGCGTCGCACATTGGGCAGCATGCGACGCAGATGGTAGGGCCCTGCACCCACAACGCCAGCAGCCCAACTACCATCTGCGGTGTCGCATGTTGCTCAATGTGCGACGCAGATGTAGGTCATTTGCGTCGCATATGGAGCAACATGCGACACAAATGATGACTTTTGGGAGTTTTTTTTTCTTTTTTTTTTTCATATACAAAACCTTAAACTTCAAAACTAAACGAACAATATATTAATAATTATGAGCAGAAAATTCGGCAGAGTCTCCGTTGTAATTTGGACAACCCAAGAAATCGTTGGGAGAATTTTGCATATATACCAAAACCTGTTCCAGTACATCTCAAAGCAACCAATATTGCAATCAATTGCAATCAGGCAATCAACAAAATATTGTTCAACCTATAAATACATATACTAACTAGTTAGTTTGCAGCTTTGACGACCGCTACAAAGTATTTTGCAAAAAGTTCTCTAAGTTTGTCGATTTCAGTTGCGGAGTATGGCTGAGGACTTGGTGGAAAATCCTAGAAATATATTAAATTAGTTAATATACTTGAAAATTCTATAAGTATAAATAACGAATTTATGACATACATATACCTCCTGTAAATTATCTGAATCATAGTGCATGCGGACGATTTCAAGCATGTTTTTCATCACGAAATAGCCACATTCTGCTCCTGCCGATTGTTGAGCACACTACAACAAATTTAATATATATATTAGAATTGGAAATAAAATCCTAAATAGAATTATAAAATTTGTATGAAATACAAAACATAAGAGTTTTACCGGGATCATTATCCAAGACAATTTAGTTCATTTATAGGATCCTTCAAGGCGCGTGAAACTTGTATATGCACTAAGTATAGAAATTTTGTAACAATTAATTACTATAAACATTTGTAAATTATTTAAAATATTATAAAATGCATGTAAATTAATTAACATGTATAACAACTATGAACTTATGTATTCAGCGGCATCTTGATAGCTAATTTTCTTTCTCTCTGTAGCGAATCAAATATATATACCGCTTTCTTAGATAGACAAATGACAAGAAGAATCCAATGTTCCCTAAGGCATGAAACAAAATGTGATGCTCATATAACCACAAGTTCATATAGATAAAACAAAGAAAAGATTAGTTGAACTAACATACTTTTGAATATACGGACATAGGATGAAACGCATATCTTGATTCGCTTTCATTGTACTTGCCATGTAGTTGATCACGACATCTGGTTCATTGCGTATCATGGTCGCCGAAATCATACTTGGACACATGAAACCAATAGTACCCTCTTGTTCATACTCCTCTTCCAAATACCTACACTCCAAATACTTATACTTAGAAGAAACAATAAAAATAAATATCAATGTTAATGTTAATTAGTTTAGAGTTTGAGAATTCTCACATCATAAATATTTGCAAAATGGATACATTAAGCCATGCTCCCGTGAGAAATTGAAAAACATCTTGTCGTGAGAGAATGATCATCTGATCACTATCATAGTTGAAGACGGTACCCTTAGTAACTTGCATACTAAAAGGCTCAACTGAGGGTCGGTTGCAAAATAATCGGTGCATATCCTTGACAAGATCATCCATATCCTCCAGTGATATGTCAATAAAAGGATCTATGTACCTATGTGCAGACTCATCGGTGCAAAGATCACTACCGACAAATTTTTTTTTCTTCTTCTTCATCGCACCTCCCTCAGGCAAATGTTCTTAATTCAATTCGACTTCTTTTTAATTCATAATATATATGTATATAGATTATTTCATATATCAATCAAGCTTACGTAGTATACAAATCAAGATATTAAACATACGTTACCTAATTATCTGAGACTATGAATACCAACTCTTTCGACCATTCCATGAATGAACCCTCAGCTTGACTGAGTTTCACGATGTATGGAGTAGGTAGTGGAACTGGAGCATTTGCGTAGTCCGGAAAGAAATTATCAACACTCACTTTCACGGCCGTAGGATGTGATGATGACCCCAGTTGTAGATGAACGGTACCCTCAGCTACAATGATCGGCTCCGAGACATCCGCTAATGCCAAACGACATGGAACTTGACTCTTAACATCCAAGGAGAACACAATGTCATTAATTAAGTGTTTTAGAAGTATAATATCATAATCTTAGAAGATATAAAATAAACTTATACCTGCAAGTTCACAAATGGATCATTGACCGGTGCATCTTCCCTTGTTTGATTTGGTGCTTGAAGACCTAATTGCGCCGCAAAAGCCATCAACCTTTCTTGAACTATTGCATCTATCTTCGAGTTCATCTCTTGCATCGTCTGTTCTCTAACTCTTTGGCTCACTCTAGTCTCCAACTCCTGCATCTCCTCATCATCCATTCCCCTACCCTTTCGAGCAGTACTACTCCGATCAGGATCTCCCCAAATAGATGTAATCCCAATGCTACGCCCAGTTGTTAACACACGCCCAGGATGGTCTTTCCTCTGTAAAGCACGTGATAGAGCATCATCCATCAGACCTGGAACAAACTCTCCTTCCTTTTCTTTCCTTTTCCAATCATCCTGCGTCCAATTAAAAAAAAATTCATATGATTAGTAGAATACGAGTAATTAGACAAGAAAATATCATAAAATTTGAAAATTGCTTACAATGGACACTTTTATCTTTTGTGTTTCTTCATTAAGGAAGAAAAGATTTCCTTCCTTATCTTTTTTCGATCTCGCGAGAAGCCATGGCAAAGTTTGATCCGGCAAGGAGGAAAAAACTGAAGATGTGGATGAGTCAACAGATGATGTTGTAGATGATGAAGGGATATAACCATTTCTTTTCCAAACAGGAAGCATCTCTGCATATGACTTTTGACCCAGAAAATGAGGATGAATGTTGGCAGCCTGAGACTTTCTTGCTTTTTCACTTTTAGCCTCATATAAAAACAAGTAAATAGTCAATATTCACAACATGAAAAATTGATTATAACATATTATGTGATTGTAACGTACATATAATATACCTTAAACTCATCAGAGCTACACTTTGTCACAAATTGCTTCCAAATCTCTTCTGTAATGAAAGGATAGAGCACATACGGTTGCTTATCATTGTTAGGCCCCTTCCTCGTTTTTGTGATCCATCGACTCACAAATTTTGACTTGAAATCCCTCCACCGCTTATCACAAGTAGTCAACACATCTCGTTTCTTCCTCTCATCCTCAACTATTCCAAACTCTCTCTTTAATTTAAAAATTAATACACGATTAGTAACTAATAAACAAGATCTCAATTTAAAAAAAAATGACTTTTAAAATACATGGGTTACCTACTTTAGCATCTTCCCATAAACTATTTTTAAGGCCTAGTGGAACATCATCCCAACTATCGTACAAGATAGACACTTTGCTTCTACTGATTTCACCGTAATGTGTCTTGTACGCACCAACATGCTCCCCAATCGGACGCATCAACTCATCCCACTGAAGTACTCTTTGAACCCCGGGTATGGAACGAATCCCTTTTGTAGGACCTCTAGCCTTACTCTTTTCTTCCCACTACCTCCATCAGTAATCTCGATGCATCATGCATTATCTCATCTTCCATCACTACACCTGAAACCAAATACAAATACCAATCAAAGACATGTTAGATTCATAAATGAAGTACTACAAAATTATGTTAACAATGCATAAAGTATATAAAATTGAAGATTATAAACAATTGTAGTTGCAATAATATTACATAAATTACCTATTAATTAGTTTTTTCTTTGACAACGTAAAATCCCTCATTATGGTCGAATGTAATTTGGGTCCAAATCTTCCCCTAATGTACTTGGAATGACTACCAACGAAGTAATAACTTGATTAAATTGTGCATCGTATTCTTCTTCATCGTGTACATCATCAATTCCAAGTATTCTCCTTTTTCCTTCAATGACAACAAACCATTTCAAATCGACAGGGTCAACCATGTAGAAAACTTGTTTTGCTTGTGATGCCAGTGTGAAACTATCTTCATCATGCCCTAACCGACTGAAATTGACTAATGTAAAAAAGCCATGTTCATCCTTCTTTAAACCACGACGAATATCAACCCACTTGCATCGGAAAAGCGGAATTTTGAAGTCAACGTAGTCAAGTTCTAATATCTCTTCAATGAACCTGTAGTAAGACTTCATTGTCTCAACAATTGTTCTATCCCTTCTACTTGTATACTCTGATGACAAAGCCCCCAACGTAACACCACTGTTTTGCATCGTGGATTTGTCATCTATTTCATCAGCTTGCAAGTTATCTAGAGTGTTAGGATCAATCACCTTGCTAGAAATAGTTCTGAAGAAGAAACACAGTTTGTTATCGTATATCTTACTTGGGAAGGCAAAATTCCTCGTATTGCAACATGTAATAAATGCTGCATCAAGACATGACAATCATAAGATTTCAAACCAACGAGTTTCAAGTCCTTCAGTGAGACAAGGTTTCGAAAATTTGACGAGTATCCAGCACGGACCTTTAACCTATGCAGAGACTCACAAAAACTCGTTTTCTCCTTCTTAGACAAAGTGTAGCAAGCTGATGGAAGATAATAACGTTGTCCTCGCTCCTGAGGTGCTAGTTCTGGTCTGCCCATTTCAGCCATGTCTTTCCTAGCTTTAACTCCATCCTTTGTCTTCCCGGGCATATTCAACAATGTGCCGACAATGGCATCACAAACATTTTTCTCAATGTGCTTTAGATCAAGACAATGTCTGACTTCTAAACATTCCCAATATGGGAGGTCCCAGAACTTAGACCTTCTCTTGTATAAGTTCTTTGAGGCACTTTTAAAGGGCTTGCCAAACACTATTTCAATATCCTTTACCCGCCTAGAAACCTGTTTTCCACTTAAAGGTACAGAGGCTTCTCCCATCTCGACTTTTCCGTTGAACAACTTTTTCTTTTTACGAAATGGATGATCTAAAGGAAGCCATGTACGATAATGCAGGTATACATTCTTCCCACAATGATGTAACCGCTCATCAATCATATCCTCATCACAAATAGGGCATGCCTTTGCTCCTTTAACTATATACCCGGACAAATTCCCATAAGCCGGGAAATCATTAATCGTGCAAAATATCATGGCACGTAATGTGAATTCAGTTTTCGCATGTGCATCGAACATCAAAACACCTTCATCCCACAACAATTTCAGATCTTGAATGAGTGGGTCAAGATACACATCTATGTCGTTTTCGGGTTGCTTAGGACCCGAGATAAGAAGCGATAGCAGAATAAACTTACGCTTCATACATAACCAGGGGGGCAGATTATAAATGGTCAGTAGAACCGGCCAAGTGCTATGCTGGGTACCTAGGGTACCAAATGGGTTCATCCCATCTGTACAAAGTCCAGGCCTAAGATTTCGAGGTTCTTTACCAAAATTGGAAAACTTTCGGTAGATATTTCTCCATTGCGGAGAATCGGCCGGATGTCTAAGCATCCCATCTTTCTTCCTCTCATCCGCATGCCACCTTAATAATTTAGCATTATTTTCATCCGAAAATAAACGCCTAAATCTCGGAATGATTGGAAGATACCAAAGAACCTTCGCCGGAGTTTCTTTCTTTCTCACCCCTTCATCATCCTCCTTTGTCTTGTACCGAGACTCTCCACACCTTGGACACTCACCCAAATCCTTGTACTCATTTCGATACAGCTCACAATCATTTTGACATGCATGTATCTTCTCATATTCCATACCTAATGGACAGAACAATTTATTTGCCTCATAGGTAGAGTTGGGAATTTCATTCCCATCAAGGAGCAATTCTTGTAAAAAAGTGAACAACTCACTTAGACTTTTATCTGTCCAACTATGCTTCGATTTCATATTAAACAATGTAAGGATGCCAGAAAGTTTAGTGAAATTCTTACACCCCAGATACATAGGTTTGTCCGATGCACTTAAAATATTATCATACATATTCGGACGATCGGTTCCTTCATCCTCCAAATTGTGCAACATCTCATCTACCCTATCATTCTCATCATCCACCTTATCACTCTCATCATCTACCCTATCATTATCATTATTATCCTCTCATTTTTCGATATCAACCTCAACCTCATCATCAACGTGATTAACATTCAAATCATCACAAAAACTAGTGGAGCTCATACCCTGGTCATAAAACTCTCCATGCCATGTCCACCTAGTATAGTTGCTCTTAAACCCACGACGAATCAAATGATCCTTAATTTGATCCACATCACGATACCCCCTAGAGTTATTGCAATCACAACAAGGACACAAGACTAACTTTGACCCATTCTGCGATTGATGTTCTAACGCAACCCTGATACATTCATCAACCACTTGTAGAAATGTCGCCGAAATCCGATTACCATACATCCAGGTTCGATCCATATTCATACACTAGAGACACCAAACAAGAACACAATATATCGATCACATCATTCAAAGTGTCTTATCGAATGCAGTCATGAACATATGGGTCCTTATCACTCCAACCTAACCCATCCTTGAGTTTCTCATCTCACTAGTGAATGAATGTTAGCTTTTCAATTCTAAGAAAAATCCGGCAGCACTTCGCTACAGTTCTCCAAGTACACGATGAACATAGTAGGTAAACGATCAACATATGTACCCAGAGAACGCTTAGGGAAATGAGCTAGATCTTTCTTAGAATCGAAAACCAAACATTCATTCACATCCTAAGTGAGATAAGAAACTCAAAGACAGTCCCAAACCTGGGACTATTCAAGACTTACTCCTAATGAGTAAGCCTCGAACGGGTATCTAGGCCAATGATGCACATTGCAATTAAATAGCACAAACCAATCCATTCCATAGATTTCCCTCCCCACCCCATTAAGGTATGTCCATCTAGTATAGGTTTGGTCATAATTCAACATATACTTTTCCAATCACATAACCAAACAATTCACATATACTTTCCCAATCACATAACCAAACCATTCCTTAGATTTCCCGAACCTCCCATATAGGTTTGGTCATAATTAAACATTATAGGGACAAATAAAACAAATAAACATAAAGCAAAAGGTATAATATATACCTGTTCTCTCAAGGAGCAGTGAAGACAAGCACAACGAGGTGAGCTAGGAGCACCGGCAAGCCGACAAGTAGAAGATGGAATGTGGCAACTGCATTAGGGAATAAACCAACCCACAAATTAGTGATCAAAATTCATAACTCATAAACATCAACTATCTAATATAAAGGCATTAACAAATTAGAGATTAAGAAACAACATTAAGATTAAATTAGAATTATTAAGATCAATGGTAAAAAATTCATAAGCACTACAAACTACAAACTACGAACATCCTAAATTCAATCTCAAAATTCACTCCACCATATTTATCATGAGTTGAATTCTAATTTCAACCCCTTAACAAAAATCAGAACTAAAATCAATCAAAGCAACTCCTAAAAAAATTAAGGAAACTTGAAATACATGATTAATGTAAATTAATACCAAAAAAAAAAAAACAATGACATACATTGCCGGCAGCAGCGGCGGCGGCGAGTCGGACTAGGATAGAGTGTGTGTGAGACGACACCGGTGTGCAGCGGCGGCTCGCAGATTCGCCAGGAGTGGGCGGCGACCGGGACTGGGCGGCGGCCGAACGAAAAGAGAGAGCGCGAACGAACGAAAAGAGAGAGCGCGAATGAACGAGAGAGAGGGGATTTGCCGGTCACCGGCGCGGGTGAGGGATGCCGGAAAGGGTGAGCGACCGCCGGCGCGGGTGAGGGAGCCAGCGAATGTCAGGGAGTCGGCGAGTGTGAGTGCATGCGAGGTTTAAAAATCGCATGAGAGAGAGAGTGGTTTGTTTTGGGCGATAAAAAAAATGCCGTTGGGAGTAATTAAAACAAGTTATTTGCGTCGCACCTACCTCATGGTCCGACGCAGATAGTGCTTTCACTATTTGCGTCGCACCTACCTCATGGTCCGACGCAGATGAGATAGTTTTGAGCAGATGAGATGTGTGAGCGAGCGCCAACGCCAAAGTTTTGGGTACATGAGTATTTGCGTTGCATTGAAGCAAAGTGCGACGCAGATGACTAGGTCATCTGCGTCGGATGCGCTTCACATGCGACGCACGCTGTGCTGCATACGGGAAGTGTGGGTATCTGCGTCGGACTGGAGGCTCGTCCGACGCATATAGCTTCAATGATTTGCGTCGGATGGTCCTTGGGTCCGACGCACATCATATCTTTTGCGTCGTTTGGGCCGCTGATCCGACGCACATAATTGTTCCTATTGCTATCCTTAGGTTATTTGTGTCGGATATTTAATGCTACCCGAGGCAAATTGTACATTTGCGTCATTTCTTCGAGGGTGCGACGCAAATCGTCGATTTTGTACTAGTGAATTCTACGAACGCAATTTCTTTAGCGTAGCAAAAATAGTATACACAAACTTTCACAACATAATTAATTAGGTATATAGTGGTGAAATCCCTGTATTCCACACATAAAACAGAGAACATACAAAAAACACAGCACTAGATTAATCCCACAACAAAACGAAATTAAAAATTTTGTTCATACGTTTAATCAAAATGAATCGAAGAAGATCTGAGCGACGTTGATGTTGACAAATTTGCCTAAAATTAACCTAAACACAGCCCTAGATTAATCGAAGAAGATCTGGGCGACATTAACCTAAAATTCGAAAACAATGACAAAGTAAACCTCACAAAATAAAATAAAATAAAATAAAAAACCTAAAATTCCGGATCTGAATCAACAAGATCTGGGCAGCGACGGCGACACTAGTGGAAAAAATGCAAGGTCAGAAAAACGCAGCCCGTCATATATGAAGGGTTGCGGTTTCTGTACTGATCGCAACACTTTAAGTGAAGGGCTGTAGTAAGCCCCAAAACCGCAGCCCTTCATATAAAAGAAGGGCTGCGGTTTTTGGGCTAACCGCACCCCTTTAAGGGAAGGGCTGCAGATAGCCCAAAACCGCAACCCTTAATGATGAGGTGGGCTAGGCTTTTAATTTAAAAGAAGCGCGCACAATATTGAGAGGGGATTTAGGGTTCCCTTTCCTCTACTCTCATTCTCTCACTCAACCTGTCCCTCTCTCTCTTACTCATCCTCTCCTCCCCCTCCCTCTCTCTCTCACTCATCTTCTTTTCTCTCTCCCGTGGTTCTCTCAAAACCCCAAACCCTTCAAAGCACTCCCCCCGGTGATATCTCTCTCCCCTCCTTCGTTGCCGCCTTGCTCGCCGGAGGCCCGACACTGCTGTCGCCACTCAACTCCTTACTCTCGCGATTGTTGTCGTCGTTGCTGTTGTTTGTTTTGGTGGTGTTGCTGCACCAACACGTCGCACAAAGAGCGCAGAAAGCTTTGTTTCGCTCTCGTCGCGCGCACCAACGTCGCCGGAATCTTCTTCGACATGCCTTCGCCGTCGCTGCCCATATCTTGTTGATTCAGATTCGGAATTTTAGGTTTTTTATTTTATTTTATTCTATTTTGTGAGGTTTACTTTGTCATTGTTTTGGAATTTTACGTTAATGTCGCCCAGATCTTCTTCGATTAATCTAGGGCTGTGTTTAGGTTAATTTTAGGCTAATTTATCAGTATCAACGTCGCCCAGATCTTCTTCGATTCATTTTGATTAATCATATGAACTAAATTTTTAATTTCGTTTTGTTGTGGGATTAATCTAGTGCTGTGTTTTTTTGATGTTCTCTGTTTTATATGTGGAATACTGGGATTTCACCACTATATACCTTATTAATTATGTTATGAAAGTTTGTGTATACTATTTTTGCTACGCTAAAGAAATTGGGTTCGTAGAATTTGTGATGTTTGCGGCTTTTTTGATATATTTAGGAGTAAAAAATCACAAGGGCTGCGGTTATGGCCAAAACCACAACCCTTTGTGCTAGATAGAAGAGCTGCGGTTTAGGGCCTAAACCGCAACCCTTCACTTTTAGTAAAGGGCTGCTACGGAAAGGGCTGCTGGCCAAAAACGCAGCCCTTAGGGCTGTTTTGACCGCAGCCCTTGCGTTTCTCTCCACTAGTGCGAAGGCATGTCGAAGAAGATTCCGACGACGTTGGTGCGCGCGACGAGAGCGAAACGAAGCTTTGTGCGCTCTTTGTACGACGTGTTGGTGTAGCAGCACCGCCAAAACAAACAACAGCAACGACAACAACAACCACGAGAGTAAGGAGTAGAGTGGCGACAGCGGTGTCGAGCCTCCGGCGAGCAAGGCGGCAACGAAGGAAGGGAGAGAGATATCACCGGGGGGAGTGCTTTGAAGGGCTTGGGGTTTTGAGAGAACCACGAGAGAGAGAAAAGAAGATGAGTGAGAGAGAGGGGGAGGGGGAGGAGAGGATGAGTAAGAGAGAGAGGGACGGGTTGAGTGAGAGAATGAGAGTAGAGGAAAGGGAACCCTAAATCCCCTCTCAATATTGTGCGCGCTTCTTTTAAATAAAAAGCCCAGCCCACCTCATCATTAAGGGCTGCGGTTTTGGGCTAACCGCGACCCTTCACTTAAAGGGCTGCGGTTAGTACCAAAACCACAGCCCTTCATATACGAAGGTCTGCGGTTTCCGTACTGACCGCAGCCCTTGCGTTTTCTTCACCTAGTGTTTAGAGTTTTATTGTTAATCTTGTAACCTGATCAATTGTTTGATTATATATTGCTAATGAGGGTTAGAATCGAAAGATCCCCTTTTTAGAGGCTTACCTACAATTAGGAATTCTAATTTTGTTAGCGATCGTACAACATATGTTGAATTGGGAGCATTAAAACCTGAATGTAGGATTAACAATTGCTAGATATATGAGTAATTAAATTTTTGATGGTATTTTGTTAGATTGTAAACTATAAAGCTGGTGAACCATTGCCTTAGATCTTTTTTTATTTGATTATTATTATTTCCATTTGTTTAATTCCTACAATCCCAAATCCGTGACTTTGTTTAGTTTTTCCAAACTTGAAAGCCGAATTAAAATAACCATCTCCATGTGGATTTGATCCTACTTACCCTACTATATTGTTAGAAGGTTTGTAAGGATTTATCATTGACAGGTGTACGACAACCTCTATATTGTGCTAGGTAAGTTTGAGTCTTTTAGGATATAAAATAATGGGGAAAAGTGAAAAAATAGTACTTCTTGGTGGAAAAAGAGAAAAACAAAAATAATAATATTACTTTTTGGTGGGCCAAGTACCCCCAAATAAGGAAAGTTTAAATAATGTAGCAATTAAAAAGAAATAACCATTTAAGGAAAATGTAGCAATTAAAAAAAACGGAGATAGTAGCAATTAATACCAACAAATATTAGAAATAAATATTACTTTTGTCATGTTTCATTTGCAATGTAGATATTGTTAGTGTCACAATATGACATTTGTACTTTATCCATTTATATTGTTAACTGAATTGATTGTTTTTCTTTGTTAGTGTAGAAAAACGCCCCAACATATCCAAACCTCTACATAGGCAAGCCCCTTATAAGTAGGGAGGAGGGAAAGTGTAAGAGGAATCCTCACCACCAAAAAAGTATCCTTTTCGTACTTTGATTCCTTGAAAAAGTTGCGTTGTGGTACAAACCTTTGCCGCTAAATCAAGTTTATTTACATTTACAGTATGTGAGCCACAGTAGTAGTAGCTTTTGCAAAACTACCATTACTTCTAGTTTAAAACGACAATAATAAGAAATTCTAACTTAACCAAATCATACTAAATTAAAACGAAAAATAACTCAGTTAAGGTCATTACATAGCCTAAGGTTCATGATGATAGTAAAGTAAGACGAGGGAAAACTACTAATTTATCATTTTGATATTCAAATAGTGTATATCACATGAATATTTTTTATAATAATAAATTAGGTAAAAAGAAAGAGTCAAACTTTTCAAAACACTCTTACTTATTATAAAATGTTCAATATATCTACAACTCTCCCCAAAAAAAAAAAAAAAAAAAAAAAAAAAATCGTGATGCATTACGGTTCCAATTTCCAATCCATCCGTGATAATTTAGGACCAGCCCCGGCCCAAACAATATTGAGGCCATGTGACACATTAACAAAGAATGCAATGGTGAAAGGTAGAATTTTGATTCATTCATCATTGAACTAGCTAGCCGTATTGCTTAATAAAAGAATAGCAAGACCTCTTCAACTATTGATAAAATCAAATAGTATTAGTATTTATGGCTCTAACCATGAAAGTATTCGTTGCCTTAGTGGTTTAAATTATACCATTATAAGTACTTGTTCATCTATAGCCAATGATTCCAGTAGTAGGTTTCTCAATGATTCCAGTTGCATGTTTCTCAATGAGATAGAAATCACTAAACCCAGATTAAGACGAACCCACTTTCTTCAAACACACAAAATCCATATAGAAATCACTAAGAATCTTCAATGAGAATATCCAAATTAAGACAAAATCCAGATTCACATAGAGAAAACCCACATAAGAATTCACTAAAAATTCCACATCCAACTTCATTCCTTTTATAATATAATGAAATTTAACAGTTAGATTGAAGAGCTTACAACAGGGTAGACCAATAGATACGAAATCAGATTCAAGTCCATCAAACCCGGATTCACACGTTTTCGTTATCGTCGCCGAAAATTGGTGTTCGTCGAAATTGGTGTGCATCGCCGTAATTCATCCTCTCTTGCACTGCTTCTCTCTATAAAAACAATAATAATTCTATTTTCACCGAAATAGGTGATGTGATTTTTAATAGCTTCATAAAAGTAGTTCATAATATAGCTTGTAAGGAGAGAGAGAGAGAGAAAGAGGTAAGGAGAGAGATAGAACGTTCAGAGGTTTAGGGGGAAAAAGTAAGAAGAGATAGTACAGTAAGCGTGATTCAACAAGGAGAAAGAGAAGTAAAAAAAAATTTCAAAATTTGGGGCCCATCTATATGTCAGGCCCTATGCTGGGTCCCATTTTAGACCGGCATAGGGTTGGGCCTATTTAGGACAAGCTCTAAAACTTAGTGTTTGATAAACTATAGAGTCTAGAGCACTCTCCACTCCTAGAGGTGTCAGAAACAGACCTGACCGCTGGATCAACCTGATACTGACCTGACTTGAACCTGGTTCGACCTGTGAGGGTTAGTCCCCAGACCTGACCGAAACCTGACCTGGGATTACCCAGACCTGACCGGCATCCGGCTAGATTATATCCTGACTTGACCAGACAGACCTACATTCAAACCCGAACCCGACCGTACTCAACCAGATATTACTAAAATTCAATTATTATTTTTATATCTACAAAATCATTTAAATATGTTAATTTATAAAATTGCATACATTTAATAATTAATTAAATAAAAAATTAAATTACATTCAATTTAAGGGTTAGAACTTTGAATATCATGTACTTGTTTATATTTTTATTTTCATTTATTTTTGAATTATTTGTGTACATTGCTCTCTTGTTTTGATTTAAAATCTATTGATGTATATATCATAGAGGCTAGGTCACAAG
The DNA here is from genome assembly GCA_947646795.1 of Beta lomatogona. Taxonomy (NCBI): domain Eukaryota; kingdom Viridiplantae; phylum Streptophyta; class Magnoliopsida; order Caryophyllales; family Amaranthaceae; genus Beta; species Beta lomatogona. The sequence continues at coordinate 637,136 of CANSNZ010001120.1, forward strand.
TCATAACATGTATGTATATTATACGTAGTATATTAACAATTTTCTAGCTTAGCCTTATCTAAATTTTTGATGTAATTTTAGTACATGTCATAGTGTTTTAACTGTTGATGAGATTATTTGGTCACTTTTTAGCTGTTAGTTTCTTAGTGCTTAATATTAAATGTCGTCTTATTAATTTCCTGTTGCTTTGCATAATGTAAATGCTTCCATAAAATACTATAGTTTAATTTTTGCACAACATATAATTAAGAACTTAGCTTGTTTGACTAAAGAACAAAATTAGGTAATTGGGTCGAGTTAATATAATATCATAAATTAATTCAAAATACAACATCCGTGTCAATGTCAAACGAATTTACAAAAATCAAATTGCTGAATTTATAAGCAAAGAAGCCAAAGAACAAAGAATAACCACAAATAGCAAGCCAAAGAATAAAGAATAATCACAAGCTGCAAGCCAAAGAACAACAAACAAAGATCCAACAAGCTCAACAGCAGGCCATAAGCAGCAGCAGCATCCAACAAGCTCAGCAGCAGGCCATAAGCAACAACAGCATCAAAACCCAAATCTTTTGCACGAAGAACAACAAATTAGTGAGAAATTACATAGATCACAACTTTGGCATCAAAAACAACGATTCACAGAACATATTAAATGACAAAAAACCTATATCTTTTGCAGAAAAAGTACAAGTATAACAGAAAACATGACGAAAAACCTCTAACAAGAAACATGAAAACAGAAAACAGAAAATTAAATGCACGAAGAACAACAAATTAGTGAGAAATTACATAGATCACAACTTTGGCATCAAAAACAACGATCCGCAAAACAAATTAAATGACGAAAAACCCAGATCTTTTGCAGAAAAACCCAGATCTAACAGAAATGCACGAAGAACAAATCAAAAATTAAAAAAAGTACAGAACAAAGCAAAGTTGCGATGAACCGAAAAAAGGGAAAAATTAGAGAATACCTGCGTAAATACTTGTTCCGGCGACTGAAAAGATGAGAATCAATTTTCAGCGAGAGAGACAGATTAGAGAATTGATTTCCAACGAGAAAGACAGATTAGATAATCGATTTCCTGCGAGAGAGACTAACGGTCTGGATATGAGGAATCGGCGCCACAGAGAGGAGAGAGATGAGAGTATGAGAGATTCAAGTATGTCTGTATGTGTTTGAGAGGTAGATTTAGGGTTTCATTTAAGGGTTTGCTTTTATAGAGGGGGGTTTGTGGGGTTATTTCAGCCGTTGGATTAAATCTAACGGTCTGGATAAAAGGAGAGGAGAGATGAGGGTTTCTGAAAATAAGGGGAGATTATATTCATTTTGGGCCGTTGGATCTTTGCTCTTTTACAAATCAAAGGCTAAAATTGAGGATCCATGTGTTTGTTTTTTGGCCAATGAGATTTGAGTGATGATAACCAATTAAAATTTATTATTATTATTATTATTGTTGTTGTTATTGTTATTATGTTATTTTATTATTATTATTATTTCGAATCATAATGCTTACCATATTCGAGTCGTTTATGTAAATCCAGTAATTGATCGTATATTCGTAGTTAATATATAATACTCATTATTATTATCGTTAGTTATACTATTATTGCATATTAAGAGTATATGCTCATTAATAATCAATCGTGTATTAGCTAGAATGATTACCCCCCCTACATTGGCTTCCGTCACATTATACTCATATTAGCTTGTGTTGATCGACTTTAATCATCATCATCACCACCAATTATAATCACATTATACTCATATTGTTTTTTGGTCAATGAGATTTGAGAAATGATTATGCTTATGGAATATGGACAAGGGAGTAACCGAGTAACTGACTAAGTGCTAAGTACTATATGGTTGTTAACAAGTTACTATCTAGTAACTAGTAAGTACTTGTTAACTAATTTACTTATGGTTGTTACTTGTTAACAGTTAACTTATTGATTTTACTTTTTAATGAGTTATGGTTAGCTTTTATAGGGGATAATGATTAGGGGGTATAATTTATTATTATCATTATCATTATTGTGCAACATATGAACCCTCGTTATAATCACTTAGGCCTCATATGAACCGTCGTTGTTAACATATGAATGTATGATTGTCATTTCTTATAGTATTATAACATATTAAGAGTCGTTATACTAATTTATAATCAATAGAGTATTAGATTGGTTTTACAATTATTTTGATATCAATCTTATATTAAAATGATTCAACATATTAGTATTTATATTGTTATTGTTATTGTTAGTATTCCTGTTCTTATTTGTATTACTATTGCTATTGGTAGCCTTGTTACTATTACTGTTATTATTTGTATTTTTATCTATTATCATTGTCGCTTTATGTTTATTTGTATTATTATTCTCATTACCATCATAGCTATTTACAAACTTATATATCAATCATAATGCTTATAATAATAAATCATTTATATAAAGTTTGGAATTGATAATCAACTCGTTATTATTGTCGTTGGTTATAATATATAATATTAAAACATATGAAGAGTCGTTCTACTCCTTTATTCATTAGAGTGGTTTTACGCAGTTGATTATTCGAAATAAGAGTTGACTAAGAGAATACACTAAACATCACGGTAATCAATATAGTGTTTGTATTGGTTTTACGTTGTCATCCATATATTTATAGCACACACGCATATGTATATATATGTCGATCTTAATACTTTTATTAATATGATTCGTTTACAAAATCCATAACAAAATCAAGATGGCCCGATCAAGAGTTACCCGAAGTTGAATTGACGTTCAATAGCGAATGGACCCGATGTTTCACAATGATTGAACTAAGGTCATTACTAATTCAACCCGAGTACATTTGACTTAACTCAACCGTACATGAAACCTAAATACGACATGCGCAAACCCGGCAAAAAAATGTCAACGGGCGATCATACCCGGGGATGGATCGACTTGTAAATGGAACGCTCAGACCTGTCCGGCACCCAGCAATCCAATGATTCAAATGTGTTCGACCCAGTTGAACAAAACCTGACCAATCATGACCTGGGACACTGACAATCAGAATCGTGACCTATCCGCGTCTGACCTGGTTTGCCGTGGGTATACCCATAACCTGTTTTGACACCACTATCCACTCCCCCATCTCTCTCCACATCAGAGTCACAAGTCACAACTCACAAGTGACAACTCTTAAATCTTATGTCTCTCTCTCTCCAAGACCAAATTCACCAATACAACAATACCATGAGCCTCCTCAGCTAATAGAACGAGAGCTCCATCCCCAATTCCCCACTCAACCACCCCTCATTTCATGTCTCCACCCAACAACAACAAGCGCCCAGCCCCTTCTCCCACCAGCGCCCACACTAACCTCACCTCCTCTTCCTTCTCTTCGTCGATGAAGAAGCCAAAGTCTCAGTCTCAGTCTCTCGACACCAAAAATGCCCTTCACTCCGCCTTTAACTCCTCTTCCGCCGTTGACGACGACGACCCTGCTTCCGTGATCGTCGACAACGACGATGATCTCAAATCTAACGCTGTAATCTCATCTTCAGCTAACTCTCGTGCCGCTCCGATTACGGGCGGTGTTACTGCTAATTTGTCCCGTAAGAAGGCCACACCTCCTAATCCCTCCACCAAGAAGCTTGTCATCAAGCTTGTTAAAGGTAATTTTTTTTTGTGTTAGGGTTTTTGAAATTTGCAAATTCAGCTTCGTTTGTTTTATATTATCTGTCTGAATCATGTGATTGTGATTTGATTTTATGCGGTATAGTTAGGAACTGAACTGAGAGATTACAGTAGATTTTTGTAATTGTGGGCCAATTTTTCAATTGAGGTAGAGTTGGCGGTTCATGTATTGAGTTGTACTTAAAGTTTACAAGGTTTATATTAGATAAGTTGTTAAAATGGTAAGTTTAGTAAAGAAGATGGCTGTGTTTCTATTGAATTTTTGTCGAGTTTGATTTAATAAAACCGGTGAGTGTGATCAGGCTCGAATTTGGTTTGTGTTGTCGAATTTGTGAGTTGTGTGTATTGCTACAATTTGCAAGAAAGGATTACGGTTAAGAGGTCAATTGGTGATGAGGGTTGAATTTGGGGTTTATGTGGAGGTTTTAGAATTTTGGTTGTTGGCACATGCTATGGGATGTGGTAAGTGATTTCGTTGTAATGGCTATTGTTGTTTCCACATGAGGCTTTTTGTAATTTTTGCTTATGGAACTGGAGATGTTGAATTGAGGAAATGCTGATCCTTGTCGACATAGTTTCCAAGTTTGTGAATTGGGTGTGTTATTGGTACATATACACTGAAGGATTATGGTTAAGAGGTCCATGGGCTCAAGGTTTTGTATTTCATGAAGTTAGAAGGATAATGTGGTATCTAGGAATGGGTTGAGTTGATCAGTTAAGCCATATAGTTGTTTGGAATTTTAAATAATTGTAAGGTTTGTGGTTGCTCAAGTCTCAATGTAAGCAAACATGCCCAGAGCAGGATCTTTATCAAGTGTTACTGAATTTTCATGTTTATTTGAAGGTTCAATAAGGAGGGGTCAGTTTTAATACATAGTTCCTATACACGTCATTAGTGGCATCCAGTATGATCATTGCTGTCGCGATTCTGTGGATGTTATACTTCTAGGTTTTGGCAGCACTCCCCCTTGCTGCACTAAGAAAGGATAAAAAAAAGAATCGTATAAGAGCCTTCAGGGTGCCAAACTACACCTTTGGGGTTAAACTTAGTCTGGTGTTGAATATTTTTATTGACTCTTTCCTTGTCGTCAAGCTTTTGGGTATGTTTATGTCACTCTATATTGATGACAGTGTATAGTAGTTTCGCAGTTCCTGCTCATGATTCATTGCCTATGGGATCAACTTTATCGTGTGCTATGGCTTATCTGTCCATGACCAACCTCTTGGTAGTGTTAAGGTATAGCACACAGCTGATGGAAAACATAGTGTGTACTGTGAATATTGTTAGTCAAGACTCAAGAGTGTTCAACTGATATTAGCCATTCATTCAGAGCAAAACACATGTTGGTTAGAGTGGTTAATTCAACAATTTGTATGGTAGTATGTTAACTATCTTTTTTGGTGCTAGTATCAGTTTGGTCATGTCTAACTATTAGCCTTATGCCTGCAGTATACACATATGTTTAACCTGGAACATATTTTGCATTGATAGTAACAGCTGAACGCTGCTTCCCAGTTGATATAGGATATTTTGGAACTGCCTGCTGATCAATGAACATGCTCTATGTTTGTTGATAATTTGGTCTCCTTGAAAGTGACTAGGGTGAGTGGTAATGGAATTTACTTAATGCTTGAGCCCCATGTTCTAGGAGGAAATTGGTTAAGATGGAATCAAGTATTCCTTATCTCTCTTGTTCTTGGAGCCTGGAGGTGCAGAAATCATTTTTTTGTGGGGGTTTTATTTCATGACCAACTTGTTTCTTCATTTCTCTCTCTTTTCAATTAGGCTTACGCATCAGTTGTAGAATAAGTACAAAATCCTGTAACTTGCCGTTACTGGGCAAATTTACCTTTTTAACATCCTCTACTAGCTGATATAAATGACAATGTTGTTCTGTCAAAATCTATCTGCATGTGAATGTATTATGGTTGGATTGTAATTGTATATGGAAGCTCCATAGCTGGGTACACCATGTTGTCAACAGGGTGTTTTTCTTCTAATTGGTGTTTATAAAATGGAAATGCAGAGTTTTATTTGTTCATAAAATATGCATCTATCCTAGATGCTAATTTGCCTTTCTTCTGCTTTGCTATTTGTGAAACAGCTAAGCCGACACTACCTCCTAATTTTGAGGAAGTTACTTGGGCAACCTTGAAGTCAGCCATAAATGCTATATTTTTGAAGCAGCCTGACTCATGTGATCTGGAGAAACTTTATCAGGTAAATTCATCCATAACATCTTAGTTCTTCCAGGAGGAAGAAACACAAACTATCTTGCCCTTTGTGCTGGAATACTATTCACACTTGTGAAATTTCAAAATTTTAGGCTGTTAATGATCTTTGCCTGCACAAGATGGGGGGAAGTCTTTATCAACGGATTGAGAAGGAGAGTGAAGCTCATGTGTCTACAGTACTGCATTCATTGGTTGGCCAAAGTCCGGATCTAGTGGTTTTTCTGTCACTTGTTGAAAAATGCTGGCAGGATCTCTGTGACCAAATGCTAATGATCCGTGGCATAGCTTTGTATCTTGATAGGACTTATGTGAAACAGACCCCGAATGTGAAGTCATTGTGGGACATGGGATTGCAGCTTTTTCGTAAGCACCTTTCTTTGTGTCGTGAAGTTGAACACAAAACTGTTACTGGCCTTTTGAGAATGATCGAGAGAGAAAGGTAACTTTGTGTTTTTCTCCACTTTAACATTTGTTCTAAACATGGTTATATGACCTTCTATGAATTATGCAACACCATCTTTGTGAATTTATTGTTCTTTTTCACTTCTTATTCCATCATACAGGAGCTTGGTTTGACACTTAGAATGCATCCTTTTCACACCTTTTACCCGTGGTTTTGTCTTGGAGTATTTGAGGACTAAGCCTTTGTTCACATCAATTTATTTGTGCATAACTCAACGTATTCTGCTGATTTAGAACTTTTTTTTTTTGCCCTGGTATCAAGTTCATTTGTATAGTTGAAACTAATTAAACTTGTTGCTTGTTATAGAGGTAATAATATAAATTTTACTATTATTAATTTTTTTTTTGTAATATCATTATCTCTAATGATTATTTTTGATATACCTATCATTAGTATCATGTTAGGGACAACTATCGTTGGTAATATTATTATCATCAATATTATTCTATGAAAAATAGTAAAATGTTAACTATAAGATACAAAAGTAAAATGTAACAAGTGTTGCAATGAAGAGAGAGAAGAAAAAAGTATATGTTGGGGAGATAAAGTGAATTCAACACTTAAGTTAAAACAAAAATCAAATTATTTTTTTGGGTACATCAAATTGAAAAAGCGAATTATATAGTGAATCATATAGCGAATTTCCTACAATGGAAGGAGGAGAATAAATAAATAAGTTATTAAATGTGATATAGAGACTAAATTGGGAATTGGAAAATGTAAAGTTATCGTTGAACTTACATATGTGGAAGTTAATATATGTTTGCTGAACTTAAACTTCCTATTACGAAAACTTAACTTGAATTTGAGGAACTTCACTTACTTTTGCCCAACTTCAATTATATTTGGTGAAACTTTTTTGATAGGTCGAGAAGATTAACCTAACTTTTGTTTTCCATTTTCTTCTTGGTTCAATTGGGTCTCTTTTATGTGAGAATTCTATCTGATGATGAATAATATTAATGCCTTTAATATGATATTTTTGGGTGATGAATTTGTAGGAACTCTTCGTTTATTTATTGCATTTGGAAATTGAGCATTTGTTTAGCTAAATTGTTGAGCTACTTTTTGATATTAGTTTGTACAAACGATATGCCTCTGAACTAGTTTTCCAGTTCAATACAAGGCTGTGTACTTCTAACCTATGAAAACTTTCTGTCATATTGGCCTTCAATAAATTAACAACATGTTCATACTCATGTTGGAGTGTCGAGGATCCGATTTGGGTACTTATAGTAAAATGTAGAGTCCGAGTAACATAATGTTCTTGTTATAGGATCATTATTTGCTTGTTGGATTTTCAAAAGTACATATATGTCTAGTTATCCATTTCATTTTATCTGCTTTATGGGACTTTTAGTTCTTTATTTCCTTGTCTTGCCATGTCAGAAAGAAAGAACAGGGACTAAATTTTGTTCTTGATTTACCCATAAATTATTGGAATATAAACTTGTGTTATTACATTATTGCTAATCCATTCCTAAGTTGAGGCAAGGAGTTCTTACCACTATAAGATTTTCATTTTCTCCATCTTTATTACTGATTTCCAGATTAGGTGAAGCTGTTGATAGGACTCTTCTCAACCATCTTTTAAAAATGTTTACTGCTCTGGGCATTTACCAAGAGAGCTTTGAAAAACCGTTCCTTGCTTGTACAGAGGAATTTTATGCTGCTGAAGGTGCAAAATACATGCAGCAGTCTGATGTTCCTGATTACTTGAAGCATGTTGAAGTATGTGTTTGCTTTAGTATATCTTCCTAATTTCATGCCTTACCTTTCTCTTGCTTTATTTGTACTATGACACTGGAAATGCGCATTCTAAGAGCTGTCTTTATCACTTGATAGGTTGCTTAGAAAATTACTGTTTCAATTTAGCTTTCTTTCCATGCGGAAGATTTAATAGTGATGCTTCCTTGCAGATAAGATTGCATGAAGAACAAGAAAGATGCCTTCTTTACTTGGATGCAAGTACTAGAAAGCCACTCATCTCAACGGCCGAAAAGCAGCTTCTTGAACGTCATATTTCTGCAATACTTGATAAGGTATGGTTTCTGGAATACCCATGGCATATTTTTTACTTTCATGTCTCTCATTTTGCTTTATTAGTACTGAAATGATGTCATCCTGAGCAGGGCTTCATGATGCTTATGGATGGAAGTCGTGTTGATGACCTCCAGAGGATGTACAATTTGTTTCTCAGGGTCAATGCCCTTGAGTCTCTGAGGCAGGCACTAAGTTTATACATCAGGAAAGCTGGTCAGGCTACAGCTATGGATGAAGAGAAAGATAAGGATATGGTGTCTTGTCTCTTGGAGTTCAAGGCAGCTCTTGATAAAATATGGGAAGAAAGTTTTTCAAAGAATGAATCTTTCGGCAATACAATTAAAGATTCATTTGAATACCTCATTAATCTTCGTCAGGTAAGCATTTCAAATAATGGTTCTCCAGTTTCTAACTTGTAAGTCATGTTTGCCATTAAGGAAAGGAGGTTGGATCGGGATGTCTGAGATTAGTGGACTTTCCCAAGAATTACTAGCTCATTGCGGTAATTTTATTAGATTTTGAAAGAGCAAAGGCTTAGACTGAAAATTAGTTTTGTAGAAATCAAAAATTTAAGAGCCAAAGTTCGCGAAGCTCGGCAATGTGATTATGTGAAGATCTGTCATGCGTGAAGGAGAAAAAAATGTATTATGCAATATGTAATATTAAACTGGATCCAGTTGTCCAGATATGTTACATCAATCACTTATTTGCATACATCTTAAATCCTGGCAACCTTCTAACAAAGTTCAGGAAAGTAATGTGGGATATGCATGGGAATTAATTTTTCAGTTCTAATGTTCTTTCTGTGCTTGTATAAATTTGCTTCGCTTATGCATGATGCATCTACATTCTAAATGCTGACTGTATACTCAAATTAATAGAACCGTCCTGCCGAGCTGATTGCAAAGTTTCTGGATGAGAAGCTTCGAGCTGGAAATAAGGGAACATCTGAGGAGGAATTGGAGGGCACCCTTGATAAAGTTTTGGTCTTGTTCCGATTTATACAGGTATTTGCTCACCGGGACTGCATTGATAAAGACCATCCATTGATTATTTCTGTATAGTCCTGTTAACATCTCAATCCATGCTAAACTTGACCACTATCTCTTTTTTTCTATCTAATCTAGGGCAAGGATGTCTTTGAAGCATTCTACAAGAAGGATCTTGCAAAGAGGCTTTTGTTGGGAAAGAGTGCTTCAATTGATGCCGAGAAGTCTATGATCTCAAAGGTGACCACATCAACATAAACAAACCTAATTGGTTGAAGTCTGTAAATTTTTTCTGATCATTTCATATTGGCATTGCAGCTCAAAACCGAGTGTGGTAGTCAATTTACAAATAAACTCGAAGGAATGTTCAAGGTATGGGTCTTTGCCTAAACAATTGTTTCCTGAACCTAGCAGCATTTTTTTAGTTCTATTTAATTTTATATGATTTGGTTATTTGTTGTACCACATGAGTAGAACATAAATATTTTGGAAAAATTGATTTAATCACTCCCAACTATGGGCGTCCTGACAAAAACAGTTCCAATTATCGTTTTTTATTGTATAGTCCCAACTTTAAAGGGTGTTTTACAATAGTAGTCCCAGCAGGTAATTTGCCATTTTTTTTTCTATCTTCTTCCTCCCTCCTTCATTCACTACTCCCTCCTCCTCTCCTCTACCACCCATGACCCAACCCTCTCCCCTTCCACCCACTACCCCCACCCCACCTCCCCTAACCCCACCCCACCCCCCGCCTCGCCCCCGGCCCCCCCTCCCCCCCCCCCCGCCCCATACTATCACCCAGCACAAAGAAGACACAGTATCAACTCGCCTGCAACAATGGCAGCCCTAGAGTTCAACATAACACTAGGTGGGTTATTGCCATCATCATCCTCAAAACTTTCAACAACCCCCATTGTAGCTAGAAGTGAATCAATCACCAAAAAGGGACACACCTGAACACTCACCATTACCAAGTCCATTGTCCTCCACCAACATAAACACCTCCTACTCCATTCAAATCTAAGTCCTCCCCAGATATATCGATGTGGTTGACTTCCTCTTCTTCCATTATATAACTTTCTTTAACTTAGCAATCACTCATACTATATTTGCACATTGCAACCTAAAATCGAACCTAAAATTAGCAGTCACTTATTCTTTTTGAAGATCAAACACCCTTAATCTAATTCTAGGATTTATCATTCAACTTTTTTGAAGAACCAAACCCTTGATTTTGTGACTGAAAGAACCAAAATGCCATCATTTCTTTCGAAATCCAGAAAATTTGAAGATGAAATAAAGATTAGGTGCAGCGAGAGTTTTTGTGACTGAAAGAAAGAAAATAGAGTAGAGGAAGTTCACAATCATCAGTAGAGGGTGGCAGGGGAGGGGAGAAGGGAGGGGGTGCGAGGGGGGAGAGGAGGCAGAAGGGTGGCAATGGAGGCAGGAGATAGAGAGAGGCGTCGTTTGGGTGGAAGGGAGGGGGAAGAGGAGGGGTGGCAGGGGAAGGGGAGGGAGGAGAGAGAAAGACTGAAGGACGAGGTAGAAGAAATAGATGGAAAAAAGAGTAAAAGGAAAAATAGGGGTTTTTTGACCGGTTTAGCAAGTCACCAGTCTACTCGGACCACCAGTATAAAGGAGGGGTCAAAGTTGGGACTGAAGAATAAAAAACGATAGTTGGGACTATTTTTGTCAGGACGCCCATAATTGGGACTGATTAAATCAATTTTTCCAAATATTTTTTCCCCTAGTTTTGGCAAGATGTCTTGTTTTCTTTTGATTTATGTCTATCTGATACTTTTGTTTTTAATAAAATACTCAACACTCAAAATATATAATTAGAAGCAAATTTCAAAATGATGATGAATTACTGGCATCTTTTGTAGTCGAGGGTGATCTTTTACTATATTAAAGCCTCTAAAATATTTCTAATACAGGGAAAAAAAGATAATTCTATAGTTGCATGGATCAAGAAATGGACATGAGAGTCTGTGAGTGTTAGGGACTTATAGTTGAATATAATCCAATTTTTAACCATAACCAAATCCACAATACCAAAGCTGCCAGTACCAATTGTTATTTTCTAAGCTGTCTTGTTTTGCACCTTTAGCTTGCATCCTTCTTTTTCATATCTTGGGAGATGAAGGCTCATACCTTTTGTTGTATATTCGATCTGTTTACAAATTATCTCCTTTTGGTACATAAATCAGATGTTAAATAGCTTTGCAGCATGAATATTAATAGTATGTTGAAGAAGCTGGTCTTTTGGAGAACAGAAGGTTCAAACACTTGACACGAGCACTTTTTTTTTTTTTTTTTTTTTTTTTTGGGGGGGGGGGGGGGAGTTTCTCGTTGTTGTTCCATTGACATAGAGAAATAACAGAGGCTGATCTGGAAGTGTTTATTGCCAAAAGAAAGGCCTAAAGAGACGAAGAAAATAAGTTTAAGTGAGTGTTTTGGGTCAATTAAAGATTAATCTAATGATTAAATTAACAGAATCCCTCATTAATATCACGTTGTCAAATAAACAAAAGTAAAGGGTCAATGAGTATTAATAAAATAAAAAATAAACTCTGGTTACCAATGGGACATTTCTAAAATTAAGGATTACCAATGAGAATTTTCCTACATATATACATGTGTGTATATATTATATATATGTATAGGGACAGGTTCCGGTAAGAGCAATTCTTATATGAGTATGTGAGAACACTATAGTAATCCCCTTTAAGTAATAAGCAATCCATTTTAGCTAAAATGTAACCATTTTTCCTTTGGAGGGTCAATTTTTTAAAAGGATTACATTTTCAGAGAAAAGGATTAATATGAAATGGATTACTATTCCACTCTCCTCACATTCTCATAAAAGAATATATATAAATCTTAATGAAATACTACAATGTTACTAAAATGGATTACTATTCCACAATTCTCACAACACTCTATATGAGAACAATAGAATAGTAATTCTTATTAGTAAAATTGTAATATGTTATTAAGATATTTCATGATAATATTTTGTCTTGAGAATGTAATCATTTTGGAAGATTTCCGACAAGGGAAAAAAATGGTTACTTTTTAATTAAAATGAATTACTTATTGGTTAAAAAGAATTACTGCTTAGTGTTTGTACGTTTTCATATATATATGTATGTGTGTGTGTGTGTGTGTGTGTGTGTCTGTGTGTGTGTGTGTCTCCATAACCATATCCCTTTCACGTTTTCCATACTTATATCATCTCTGTCTCCATGTCTTTGCTGGTGTGAATCTTATATTATGTTCTACAGAATAATGGAAAAAGATTATCATCAACATAAAAGATTATTCTATGGACAATATAATAAACATAATATCTGTTAGAATTTATTTTCTCCGTGTTATTTACTTGCAACGCTCTCTATTTTAGGAAGTTGCATATTATTTACAATATTCCTAAATTGGCAATATGTTTTCTCTACCTCTCTCCTAGCATAGGGAGTCCCTTTTTTTTTTATCTCTATCTATCTATCTCTATTCTCTACAGTCTACTCCTATATTCTTGTGCCATGTTTGAATGTTGCAAGTTAAAAATCAGAGCAATATTATCCTTTCCTTTTTTAGCATTTTCCCATACCTGTGACTGTATCATCCATCTCCATGTCTATGCTCATCTTTTTGCAACCTAGTCTTTTTGCTGTGGTAGACACTAGACTCTACCCTTCCTATTATATTGGGCGTGTATGTCTCCTTCCCTCAACCTCTCTTGCTCCCCTTCCTCTTTTTTCTGTCTTGGCGAAATTTATTATGACATGGCGGTAAAAGTAGGAATATGGTCTCTTGATGCTGTCCAATTGTGCCGTTAGCTAAACAATTAGTCCATTTCACTGAGTTCAGATCTCAATTTTGTTGGGCCTTTCCCCCCCTTACCAATGCAAGGGAGTTGTAGTGATTTTTGATTCGACAGATCCTACACCTCACCAATAACATATTTCTGGATTTGTTTCATTGCTTTTCTGCTGTTATTATATGGATCTTTTCCGTCTTGATGTGTTATATGATCTTTATGACTTAAGTCCACACCTGCAGTTTCCTGATGTAGCTGTACTAAGTTTCTTGACTGTTATCCACGCTATATAAAGATATGCATGCTGGTTTACTTCCATGTTTCGGAACACTCCAAGTTTAGCTGAACCCTTGGGAGAATTCTTAACCCGTGTTTTTAAAAGGTACTGTACTGTTGTACACAAATTTCAGTGTCGGTGCAAGTGCTCAAACATCTATATTGTGAGTGGTAGGCGTGAGATGACTGTATGCTTGTTCGTATATGTCTGAGCTTTGTTGGTCTATCATCTCATGTCAGATGTGTTTTTGCAGGATATAGAATTGTCGAAAGAAATTAACGAGTCTTTTAAACAATCATCTCAAGCTAGGACAAAACTTCCATCAGGAATTGAGATGAGTGTCCATGTCTTGACTACTGGGTACATTGTTCCTACTGGTTCTTTTTAGCCAAAGTTTTGTTGTTCAGTATTTTTGCTCTTGCCTACTCGGTGCATGGTCCCGTGGTAAATCATCACTTTGTCTTGCTGCAGGTACTGGCCCACGTACCCTCCTATGGATGTTCGGCTCCCACATGAGTTAAATGTATACCAGGTAAGGCACAGTTTATGAACCAGCAATGTGTGTAAAGCCCTTGCAATACTTGTATTTTGATTCTGAATTGATACGCAGGACATATTTAAAGAATTTTACCTTAGCAAATACAGTGGTAGACGGCTAATGTGGCAGAACTCCTTAGGTCACTGTGTTCTGAAAGCAGATTTCCCCAAAGGTAAAAAGGAGCTTGCAGTTTCCCTCTTTCAGGTTGGTCTCCTTTTATCACTTGTCCACATGATATAGGATCAATCTTTTGGCTTGGTTTTTTGTATACTCAAGCCCTTTGGTAATTAATCTGATTCAAGTTGATGGGTTGTCTTTAGGCTGTTGTTTTGATGCTATTCAATGATGCTGAGAAGCTAAGCTTTCAAGATATTAAGGATGCCACTGGAATTGAAGATAAAGAGCTCCGGAGAACCCTCCAGTCCCTTGCGTGTGGCAAAGTTCGTGTCCTTCAGAAGGTACTGACCAACATTTAGTTTCGTAACACTTTTCTTCGGCTTTTATGCTTGAGATAATGTGTTAACTCTTGTCATTAAAAATTGCAGATTCCTAAAGGCAGAGAAGTGGAGGATGATGACTCTTTTGTGTTCAATGATGCATTTTCTGCCCCGCTTTATCGTATAAAGGTACACAAGGACTTCTATTAATTGGTAAATACTTGCACAACCATATAATGCAGTGTGAAGAAGCTGTTTGACACTTTGCCTAGTTGCTTCATTAAAATATTACATTTGTTGATTGAAGTATCTTTTTTCTCCAAAAATGTTAGTTTGCATGTACTTTAGAGTTACTTTCATGTTCCAAGATTGTACCTTGCAGTAGTTCGGGCTTTTCCTTTTTCAGTCTTTTTTGGATTGGGAGAGGCTGACAGGTTTAGTGCTTTTTAGCGTAACTGGGATGGGAAGAGGAGCACTTGTTTTCAGAGACTATGAATTGTGCTAATTTTGGGCTGAAGGAGAAATATATACATACATAATCCACACATACACAAAGTCGCAAACACTAAAACATATGAGAAGTTTAGAAGCTCTAATGTGTCTATGTGACCTTGATGGTAAATGAACAGCTGAGATTAACATGCTGTGTGTGAGTAGAGAGAGGGGGAGAGTGTGTTTGGACATGTAACCAGTGTTACATAATTCGCTCACCTCCCCTGCGAATTACGTTTCAGTTCGGCCGTACCAAAATGCGGTTCGATTGCGTGCCCAATCGCCTTGGTGCGCGAACCGAAACTGCTAAATTGGCGTACCAAACCTCTAATCGTCAAATGGTAAATTAATTGCAAGGAAACAACTTTAATTGAAAGAAACATTAAGATCTAGGGTTTTTAGAAATAAACCTAGATTTATAAATTGAATTTGATATATACCAAATACAATGATGAAATGTTAGGGCTTTCTTGAGGGATGTTGTTTCGAATAGATTGGTGTGGGTTTTGTTGTCATTGGTTCAGGCGGCCAGTATAGTTTTCTTCTCCGATGCGTCGTGAATATGACGCCTGAGAACTTGGGTTTCTAAAAATCAATATTTATTTTTATTATTTTTGGGGAGGAGAAGAGGCTTTGTGTATTAGGGTATGAGGGTGACAGTAACTCAGTAGCTTTAAAGTTGGTGGGCCTAAGTTTTTATTAGTATTTTAGAAACCCAAGTTATCTTGTTTACCTTTTAAGGAATTTTAAAGGTCTGACCAATTACCATACACGTGGAGTAGGTACTGCTGGAGTAGTTGTATATTATCCTTTTCAATTTTTATTTTTTTAAACTATATTCCTTTTCATTTCTCAACAAGCTATACAGTACATCTACAGCTGTTTATTTCTCTTCACTATTGTACTTTTCCATACATATGGAATTGAACATGAATATATGTTTGTTGACTTCCCTCCAAAAATATGAAGAAAAAAATGCATTAGCGAACCGAAAAAAAAATCCCGAAGCGAACCATGACCTCAAAAATCGTACCAAAAAAAACCCCAACGATCCGAAATTCGGCCAACTAGCGAACTGCGTTCCCGTACCCGTTCTGCGATCGAAGCGATCCGTGAACTATATGACACAGCATGTAACTAGAGAGAAAGGTGAAAATGGAGAGAGAATTGGAGGCTAAAGTTAAATCCAGGATAGGCGCCTCTCGAATTTTGTGGAAAGATACCAGCAATTTGTTGGTGTCAGATTTTGTCGACAGTAAATGCTATGTATTGACACAGCTCGCCGTAATTAAGGGAAGAAGATTGATGAATTTGATTTATGAACTGAGGTCTATTAAAACATAGAAAATAAAGGTAAACTTTCGAGAGGCGTGTTCTTGCCCAAATTCTTAATAAACCTATAGGAAACACTCACAATATCCTGCATGATTTCTCTCTCTAATCTCCTTTGATTATAGGGACTCTGATTCTCTATTTCCCTCTCCCTCCTCTAACTATCTCACTTGCTTCCTCTTCGAGCTAATTCTAATTCTAACCTCCTGCTAATGGAGCAATGCTTACAATACTACTCCCAATTAGGCGAGCATTACCGGCCGCCAAAACTTCTACCTTGTCTGCAAGGAGGATAGTAAGTAATTCAACAGCGTTGGCGCAATGGTCAGTATCTTCCTCAAACCTCTGTTTCAACTATGGCGTTCATGCTTTTCATGGATGAGTTGGTATGACATTTGTGGGCTTAGCCATGGCAGAACAATTCATCAACTGGTCATGGAAGATTACCGGATATTGGGTGGAAATGGTGGTGTCCGGATTGGTATGGTCAGTGTGCAGGTTCGAAGGAATTGAAACAGGGTTTAGAGTGAAAGCTTGGATGGGATTAGAAATGTTAGAATGGGTGTAGTTTTGAGTTAAAGGGTCGGAAAACGGGAATTGAATACGCCCATGATAGAGCGCTGTGAGTTTGGGGAGGAGATACTCGGGCCTTTCCTTGTTTTTCTAAACGGAGGGTTATGCTTCAAATTTTCAATGGATGGAGTTGTTTGAAAATGGGTAAATGGTCCTGGAGTTGGTAAACCTAATTAAAAGCCTTTCCTCGAATAACAAAGCGGACGCCCAATCACGTGCTGTATCTCATTAAACTTAAATGTGTCGGTGTCAGTTTCCCTCCTATGTTGATTTGCCAAATCTTTGCTCTTCTATTGTGTGTAGCTCAAGAAACTCAATATACGCCTTTCTCTTCTTTCAATGCTAATCCTATGATAAAGCTAGCAACATCGTCTGGATTTTTCGCAAGGCAGTGAAGATGGTGAAGCTGTTCCAAACCTCCACTTCTCTGGAAGGCTCCACCACCATTAAAATTTCTGCTTAAAAACAAGTCTGATGCAAAGCCACCTCTAGATCCACTGCCTCCGGTACCTCCTTGAGTAACCAAACCTCCTCCATTTGGTCCATGGTGGAACCTACGTAGGGACTGTTCTTTAGTTTATGTATTTATATCATAAAACTTTAAGTGGAGAGAACAAATAAACAGACGCTGGTCCGGACTCGGGACGGAGTCAGTTGGATCTTGGGCAGGTTCTGAATCCGACCCGGCTCCTACTCGGATTCGGACCTGTTTTATCGGACTCGGACTCGGATTTTCTTTTATCATACTTGGGACAGACCTTTTTTTCACCGGATCGGATCGGACTTGGATCGGATTCAGACTTAATTGCCATCCCTAGACCTACCACCAGCAAAGCTGAGTTGCCCTCCGTCTGTTGCACTACCAGATCCACCTTGGGTTAAGAAGCCTTAACCATCAACAGATCCACAGCCTCTTCCACCGTTCACCTGTGAAATCGTCAGGCCTACCATCTGATAAACATGCCTTGCAACCTGTTCTCGATCTGTTCTTCCTAATTCACTGACGAACCTATGTGTCCCAATAATTGCCTCACACCAAAATTGCCGCATCATGAACAACCTCCCGATACGAAATTTCCTCCATCGAGGAAACCTCTATTGCCATTTCCACTGTCCATGGGAATGGTCTTGATTTTAGCAGAAATTATTTGAATTTTGTAGCACCTTGGTGCTCCTGAGGCTGCTGTAGTCTCATACCTATTTCTTGCTTAAACTTGGAAAATTCTTGTTGGTGTTTCATTCTATCTTGCAAAGCTTCTCTTTACTATCTCCGCTAATGTTTGTTCACGTGTTAAGCAGAGCTGATAGACGCTGCTGCTTGACTTCCAGTGGTGCTTAGACCACCATAAGCCGGTCTGCTGTGACAGAGCAAAGGGACGAAAATTATAATAGATTTAAATAATAAATTGAGTTTTACAGAAATATTAAGGATAACATGCAAGCTTTTGGGAGGCTTACTCTCTCCCAAATTCTAAATGAACCTAAAGGAATCTCTCACAATATTCAATATGATTTTTCTCTAGCTCGGATCTCCTCTATATGTGGAGTATCTGATTCTTTTTCCCTTTCTCTCCTCTAATCAACTTACTTGCTTTCTCTTTAAGCTAACCGTAACCAACTAATCGTGTAGGCAACTACACTACCTCTCCTCATTAGGATAGTTGCTAGAAGCTTGGTAATCTTGGTACTGCAAAGCTTTGTTTTTTTCACTTGAATAATAGTATAAGGGATGTTAAGTTTTTATAAGGTTCAGATTAGGGCCAATAAATCAACTATAGGGCCACTAAATTCATGCTAGGGCTACTTCAAATCACCACCTATAAAGGATAAGAAGTTTAGATCAAGGTTAAGAAGTTATACTCATGTGAAGGAAAGAAGCCTAAGTATTCAGTCTAAAAATTGTTGGTATATAATGCGTCGTGGGCGTTTTACAATTTTGGGACCTTATCTTTTGGAGGAACATAAATTAATGGATCAGAAGAGTTGATATTTGGAAAATCACTAAGATCGTCTAGTAAGATATATTCAAGGGAAGTAAAATGGGAAATGGAGTGGAGAATTTGATGTTTGGTTCTGAATTATGATATCCATGGCCCAAAAGAATGGGATTGAGTGATAAGATGGGAGCTTGTTACCTTTTTTTGCTCTCTCTCTCTCTTTTTTTCTTTTCCAAATATGTTACAACTGTAGGTTTAATATCTCATTGTCATTATTCCTTAGATCAATCCCTTTTTAAAAAAAAAAAACTCATCTTAATATCGTATTTTTATACCAAAATCCTACTCGAACGTTTTGAATATAATTATTTTTTAACGCGAATAAAGAACCTCAAGCCGGTCCTTGGAAATTGGAAATATTCTTTGAAGATACAAAGATCAATTCAGTGCAAATTTGGTTTAAGAGATTTCTATATGCTAATATCAAAAATGATCTTTTAATGTTGTACCCATGTGTGTTTTAGATTTCTACATTATACCCCAACTTTTAAAAAGTTTCAAGTAGTACCCCTAAACTTTAAAATGCAAATTACAAATAAACACACAATCACCCCACTAAAAAATTAACATCCCTCTAGGCCTCTGGCTAGGTAAGGTTGCTTCATCTTCTGAAGCAACAAGCCCCTGGAACTCACAAGGGAATTCTACGCTATTATGTTAGTTTGGCAGCATGTAACCCATGAATTTCAACTAGTAAGAGTTCATGGATATTCCCTCCGTATTTTTTTTATCTTTCGTTCTTCGAATATTCTAGTGAAAGTTAGAAAACTTTGACTATGTGTAGTGATTATTATATATGGAAAAACATGTTTATGTGGGATCTCATTAGATTTGTTTCAAAGTCTAGTCTAATAATATCAACTTTTCATACTCCCATTCTTTGGGAACCAGATAATAGTCTGAATACTTTCTTTTATGTTTGTCCCAAATTAGTTTAAACACTTCCATTTTTGGCGTGGTCCCACCACTATTATATCATTTCTTTGCGCTTCTTTGGCCCACACTCTACGTTTATCAATAAAAAGTTATCAAACTCGCTCTCCTCCAATAAAAAGTACCCCCACCAACTCCTGTCACATCTACTTTTTTATGAAATAACATTTAATAACCACACTATAACTTATCACCTCAAACTACGTGTCCCAACAAGTGTTCTGATCTTTCTAGGATAAAGGGAATAATTTGTTATTAATACCTATTTAGAGATATTAATGGTCAAAGATGTGCATCGGAGACCATGCAAAAGTAGGAAATATAGCAAAACATAGAGGGAGTACTACTTTTGGTGGGATAATTTCGCACTAGTTGTTAATCATATATTCATTGCAATTAGATAAACAAATAATAGTTCAAAATACTACTCCCTTCGTCCCATAATAGTCTAAACATTTTTATTCTTTGTTTGTTCTAAATTAGTTTGAACACTTCCATTTTTGGCATAGTTCCACTATTATTATATTAGTTTTCTTACACCTCTTTGGCCCACTCTATCCTTATCAATAAAAAAGACCCAACTTTCTCTCTTGCAATAAAAAATACCTCTTCAACTCCTATCACATTTGCTTTTTAATATATAACAATATAACACTTGATAATCACACTACAAGTTATCAATTAGACTATCAGAGATGGAAGGAGTATTACATAACCAATTAAAATACAAACTTAAGGTTAACAGCGAGGGTACAATTAGGACACATTTTAAAGAAAAGTTAGGGGTGGTATTTTGAACTTTTTGAAAGGTTGATACAACTTGGAATTCAACAGATCACAGGGGTTCATCATAATAGAAAAAGATTTCTGGAAATTACATTGGGAGCTCTTGGGTGTGGCACCTAGGAATGTTATGTGATTATGTGCTCCTTCGGTTGTGACTTGTGAGGACCTAACATTATATTTGCAATGGATTGCTGCTATGGCATGATTGATCATGAATGTTGAATGATGTATCAATTTTGAATGATGTAGGTCAATGCTATCCAAATGAAAGAAACGGTCGAGGAGAACACAAGCACCACCGAGAGAGTATTTCAGGATCGTCAATATCAGGTTGGCTAGCTCCCAATATGCTCCAGCTCTTTTTCAATACTTGCAAAGTAGGTTACAGGTGAGAACCTTTTGTAGGATTACTAATACATTTCCCTTATTATAGGTTGATGCTGCTATAGTTCGTATCATGAAAACGAGGAAGGTGCTTAGTCATACTCTCCTGATAACTGAACTCTTCCAGCAGGTAAAATCTCTTTCTTCTTGCTCCTGTCATTTATTGGATACTTGTGTGATGTGGAATGTATATTTCTGGGTTGCTTATATTCTAGCGGCATCAGACACAATGTCCGTGTCTGCTGTTTCAGTGTTCATGAGA
This sequence comes from Beta lomatogona, assembly GCA_947646795.1. Lineage (NCBI taxonomy): Eukaryota > Viridiplantae > Streptophyta > Magnoliopsida > Caryophyllales > Amaranthaceae > Beta > Beta lomatogona. The sequence goes on from CANSNZ010001120.1 coordinate 658,390, forward strand.
AACTAAATGTTTTCAACACATTTGACATTTACTTGATTATTGCATTTTTGTATCTGCCATTTGAATTGCGTGTTCTTCGATGAAACAGCTCAAGTTTCCCATAAAACCAGCTGATCTGAAGAAGAGGATTGAGAGCCTTATAGACAGAGAATACTTGGAGAGAGACAAGAATAATCCTCAAATCTATAATTACTTGGCGTAAACACATCATTTAAAGTAGAACCTTCTAGATGACTTGGGGAAACCCTGGTACTGTCAACTGAAGGTTGGTTGTCTGATAATGTACAGTAACTTGCATCCTTCATTTTCTTTTTCATTTCCAACCATGTAGATGTAACTTTCCCCCCATATCTTGATATTTATGCTTTACAATCTTTCAGAAAATTCTTCATATCAAGAGCAAAAATATTTTGTAAAATATCAGCGATGTGGTAATTAGTACTAAGTTTACCTCTTCGTCGCTCGAATCTCTTATTTTGCCATGTATCCTCTCACTCAGTGTGATACTTCCCCCCTCCCTTTCTATCATGTGAGCCTTCCCATGAGAGATGACAAAATTGACCCAGCTCGAATGTGATTTGAATTTTCACATCTCAATTTTAGAACTTGTAGTAATCCCATGCGAAGGCTCAATTAACTAAAATTAGAATTCGTTTCAGTATAAAAAACTAAATGAAAAATGTAACCCATGTATTGCTAGAAATCTGGCCCAACTCAAAGGATGCAACTCAAGTTGAATTGGTACTGAAAGAACTTGATCTGAACGATCTGGTTGTATGAACGGTCTGTCATCTATGCTTTTCAGGTGATAGGATGGCTTAATTGTATATCATCAAACGCAAGAAAATTCATTGAATTGTTTTGAGCCTTTTTTTGGATTAACTTGTTTTGTCTTTTTCGCAGTAAAATATGTTTTACTTCTGAGTTTTTTTTTTTTGAGAAACCCTTAAAGGTTGTTATGTGAGTTGTCTACAAAAACTATGTGATAGCTAACTAAGGAAAAATTGATATTAACAGTCTTAACTATTGGCAATCTTTCAAAGACAACTTTAAATTTTGTTTATTTTTAGTTGGTCCCAACTATTATGTTAATTTGACAAAAACAGTTCCATTCACCTTGTAACTAGCTAGAGCAGGTTAGCTAAGGGTCACGTGTGTGCTACGTGATTTTTAATGAGACGAATTGTTTTGTTTTACTCTTTTTTGGTTTGACTTTTTAAATTTTGTTAACCTTTTTTTTCATTTGTTTCTTCAACCCTTCTTTTTTCTTTTCCTTAGGTTAGTTTTTTTTTCTTCTTTATTTCATTTTTTTCTTCTTCCATTTTATCCCCTTTTCTCTCTTTCTTCTCTTTTTTCCCATGTTCCTCCTTTTTTTTTCTCCTCCATGAGCTAACAAAACTTTCATTCTCAGTTCATTTTTTTCGAAGCAAAAATAGCTGCCATTTCTTTAGCTTTCCCGATAACATTTTATCTTAAAACTACAATATCTCAATCACAATATGAAAACCCCAAATTCCATCACCCCAAATTCCGAATTCTCTGTCCTCAAAACTCTCACTTAATTCATCATCAATTTGCTCTTCTCACGCAACCACCGGACCTCCACATCTCTCCCACCACAATGTGCTGCTCAAATGTAGTTTGAAAATTGTATCCCCTTTGATTTGAATTGTTATTTCATGAATCAAATTCGAATATTAAAATTTTATTAACTCTATTTTGTCCCAATTTGATTATTTTCGATGCGAACTACGATTTCACATGCCAACTATTAATTAAAGTTCAATTTAGGTAAGATTGAACACTTTGTGCTTGTTTTTTTCCCGGAATTCGAGCTTTGATTTGCTCGAAAAATTCTGATTTTGAACGTTTCAGACAAAATTGAGCAATTGAGCCCTTTAAAAAAACAAAGCAATAGGGTGGTTTATTTGACTATTCCGACGTAACACAAAATTAATTAAAGGGAAAACCAAGGAAATAAAGGAAAAACAAAATTAAATTAAGTGGGAAGAAAATAAAAAAAAACTAGTCAAACAAAAAAAAGGGAGAAAGCTAATTAAATCATTAAAGATCATGGGGTCATGACCCCTGGTTCACCTGCTACAACGGGTTATCAAGTAGAAGGGAATATTTTTGTCAACTTGACATAATACTTGAGACCAATGAAAAATAAACTAAACTTGGAACTGTTTTTGGAAGATCGTCAATTGTTCGGACTATTGGCATCACTTTTTCCGCTAACTAAATGTATGTATCACTACTAATTAAATTTAACTATTCGTACTCTTTTTAGTAAAATAATTTAGCTGTTAGTGCTTTATACCACTTCTATTTTTGTAATTGATAATTTTCAAACAAAAAGGCACCTTTAATAGGAGATTTATTCCCACGACGACATCTAATCATAGAATTTCTTTTTCTTTTGATTATAAATCATCCTCAATTCATATTAATTTTTTACGTCTTTCATGACTATTACAACACGAAAAGGGAACACATAAGTTATTTCAATTCTTCATTAGCAGCTTAAAAAATAAGAATCTATCTCTCCACCGCATTTACAGGTTAAATAAGATACGACATATTTTGATTTAAAGAATGAAAGCTGTTAGACTTTTCTTTATAATTTCTCCTCTCTTTTTTATCATCTAATTCCTTTGGTTTTGCCAATGGACCTTGGTGATTAACATAGAAAGGTGAATCTCTAGTTGTAGACACATAATCGTGTCTCCCCATTTAATGATCCGATGATGAAACATACCGTGGTCTTAATTGGTTCGACCCAACGGAAGAGCAATCTAAAGAACCAATCTAAAATGTGTTTTGAAATAATATTCTAAAGCCCAATTAATTGATCATGATGATTAATTGTATTTTAAGCCCATAAAATGTTTTAAGTCTATTTTAGAAGCCCAATCAAATATTTATTATTTTAATAGATATTTTTCATAAGTATTTTTATTATCTTTGATAAGCAAATCAGATTTTTAATCCGTAAAATTCAATCTTCAGAATTTTAGGGATAGAAAGGTATCTTCGAAAGACGCGCAATGAAATATGCTCGAATATTCCAGAATATGCACCGGACACGGGGGCTGCGCTCAGCGCGCCACGTGCGTCCAGCACATTGGCCATATCGCGTCAGGCGTGCCAATGAACGCCTGACACGTAGATTTTGTGACTCACACAGAGTTCTGCGTCTGACGCAAGTCTTGTGTGAGACGCAACTTTCTTTTTTATCCTTTCAAAACGCGTTTACACGTGCCTAAACCTGATTGGGGTTGGCTGCATCAGGCACACCAATGTGCGTCTGACGCGTGGACTGCGCCTGCCATGTAGGCTTGCGCCTAGCGCAAGGCTTGCGTGCAGCGCACATCTTCTTTTTTCTATAAATACTCCGTGATTCCCCGAATCAAGGAGGGCTTTTCAGATTATTATTTACGCACACAAAATTCTCTCGAATACTCCGAAACATACTTCGAACATTCAAAACTCAAATACTGTCAAAACACTCAAATACTTTCAATCAATTCTTCATACTGCGTTCTTGGTTTCACGATTGCTCCGCCTAAAGATCGTTGTGCTCCTCAATCTAAGCCGCATAGGTATAATCCTAAGCATCCTTGAATCAGTTCTTTATTTTTATTACTTTGAAGTTACTAACTATTTCTCTCATGATGTAGATCTTTAAGTAATAATCGCTCTGCTGTATATTCTAACCTCTTTTCTCTTTCTTTTTATTTATTTTTCATTACTATTATACTTGTCTGATCATTATATGTATATTATATGATTGTCCTGTTTTAATGCTTATCACCCACATGCTATTTTTGCTAGACAAGACCTAAAGAATTGTTCTAGCATTAATCAGATTAATTTGGACAACCTGCTAGGTTCCTTGTAATATTGATTGCATAATAACATGTCACTAAAAATTAGTCTTTTTATGTGTTTCCTGAACAAATTTAGACTATATATTTTAAGGGCGTATAAAACATTATTTGATTATTCTTTGGCATAAAATATGTAATGAATCGATATTTAGTAGAGGCCAGCAATGGGCAATGTGGTTCATTATGACCATATTTGTACCCTCACCCCCGAACTCAATCATTGGTTCATTTTGACCATGTATGGAGTCATGACGGGGAAATCTACATTGGATAATTTGTCCCTACGGTTTTCCCATATCCAATTAGGTTTATGATTCTTCCTAAAAGTGGCGACTTCTTTCCAAAACAATTTTCAATAAAACCTTTACAGTGGGATAGTCAAATCTAACACGCGCTCACACCGCGTAGGCGAAATAAAAACACGCCTACAATTTGGCGACTTCATTGGGGATGATTTTAAAAAATTAATTTTTTAAATGAGTGGGTGAAACTTGAAAAATACGATTCATTCTTATTTTTATGCCTCAGAATAATATACAGTTTTGCATATGCATGGCTACTATTCAGCCACCATAAGGACAATCTACCTTGCCTCATTAGCACATGTTCTATGTGTGAGGTCACCCCGAGGGGTTTGCGCTTTGTCCTTCCAAAAAGCTTCCTGAGCGATAGTGTTGGATCTTATATTAAGCAAACCTACCCAACCACGACATTGTTCTCTTGTTCTTGACTTGAGACTGGAGTGCGTCTTACACGTGGTCATCTCTTTAAGCAGGGGTGCGAAGCATAGGATCAATCTCTTAGTCATGGACCCTTTCAACCTTAGCCTAAACCTAACCAATAGTTGAATGTAGAACTGGACTTTAGGTTGAGAACTTTTGCATCCATGTTACCTGACATTTATGTGTGATTGCAATTTTTGCCTGCTAATATGCTTTCCGTCCCAAATTATTGCAAATCATATCTAAAACAAATTGCCATTTTCGCCCGAACTTTCGTCAATTAACCAATACACGTGCCGCAGAGCATTGCGCCAGACGCATTTAGTTGCGCCTGGCGCAACGTTCCTGCGCCAGACGCATAGATTGCGCGCCGCGCGCACTAGTTGTGTGGCACGCAGTCTATTCGTCCCTTGCTTATTTGTCTTTTGACCTTTGTTCAAGTCTAAGATAACAAGTTTGCATCAGTATCATAGTCATATAAAAATCAATCTTTTCATGCAAGCTCGAGTCTGTCCTAAAAGGTGCATCTAGAAAACTGGTCATAGTAGAACTAGAGTCATCACGCATGTCTACCTCTTCCCATCTTCTCCCTGCTGTTCAACTAATCTTCCCTATCAATTCTATCATACCATATTCAATCAATATCAAAAATTACATTTTTCAAAATCAATCCTGCACCTCCTTCTATTCTACTTTTTGTCAAAAAACATTTACTAATCATTATCATGCCACGACATTTCAATAAAAAAAAAATTTTCAAATCAATCCACCATCTTTTCCTAACAAAAGATAAAACAAGGGGTTCCTGTCAAAAATGAATTTCAAAAACTCTAAGCCCATTCCAAATACCTTCGCCAATCCAATCCAATTCAATCCAATTCATTTGCATTCATTCTAGGCCCATATGCATTAGAATCCATTTTGCATTCATTTAGGCCCATGTGCATTTCAGTCCATGCATTCTCTAGCATTGAGTCGATCTTAGGCCCATATAAGTCTAGTTCAAATCAAAGCTAGGCCCATTTGCATCTTTATTCAGTCCAGTCTAATAAGTGCGTTTCAAACGTACTTTATGAGCTCTTTTCGGTTTAGTTTGATCCTCTTTATACCCTTCTCTTCCCTCTTTCTTCCTCATTTCTCTCTCTATTTCCTTCACTTGATCATTGTTGATCATTGTGACATTTCGCTAGATTTTCGGTCAATTTTGACTGGATTTCTAGTACATCTACTTTTACCGTGTTTTCCCGTGCTTTGATTGCAGGTATGATATTTTATAAGGTCAAGAGTTGGGAGATACGGTAATAGGCGGGAGTTTCGAGGAGTTTGCACGCGCGAAAGTGGAATAAAAGGAAGCTTGAGTTGAGCTCCATGGTGTGCCCGCACCCTCTTAGCACTGCCCGCACACATTGGTGCGCCCGCACCTGGAACCGGTGTGCCCGCACCGCCCCACAGATTGGGCATCCTTATTATCAGTCAGTTAGGTGCGCCCGCACCAATCAGGTGCGCCCGCACTATTTCCATGGTGCGCCCGCACCTTCCCAGCGATGATTGGCCATCTGAATCAGTGGCCTTGGTAGGCCCGCACCACCTGTTTCCGCGAGAAAATTGTAATTCTCGTGGGCATTAAAAACAATAGGTGTTATGTTTTTTCGACTTATGCTTTATTCTATGTTTTAGAGAATATTATTAGGGCTTACATTAGAGAGTAAAACACTTAGTTTTTGATCAAGGTTTGAGATTATAGATCATAGTTTGTAATTTTTGGTACAACATTGAAGGTATATTAATTCAATTAGTTTCAAAGTTTCAGTTTTTATTATCTCTTTTCATTGCTATTATTTGTTCTTCCCTTTTATTAGATCTACTTTATTAGATTAATTATCTCTAAGTCATGTTTAGCCCTAGATTAGTTGTAGATTTCATGTTTTATTGCTTAGAATCCATAATTAGTGAGTAGTTCCCTATCTAGTGTTAGGGTGAAAGTATGGATTAGAGTTTAAATGTATTGTTAATGTGATTGTGATGATTTAAAGACGTTTATGCACTGATCTTGGTGTTTTGAGGCCTTAGGATAGATATTGATCACATTTGTGCTTTGGTTTTTCATTTCAAATGTTCTTAATTGAATTATGAATTCTTTTATCATCCCCATGAATCAACTTAGTTTATAGGCCAAGATATTGGGTAGAAATTAAGGGGATCCTATATTAGGGGTTTTCCAAATTCATTGGATCTCTTAATCAATTGACTAAAGACCATTCGAGAGAGGATTTAGTTGATTGATTAAGCGATCATTCTCGAGGACCAAGGACTCGGGTATTTTAGAGGAAAACTAAACCTTGCCTAATCGTCACATTTGATTCACAATTGCATTAATAAACGTTGTCCACTTTGGTCCATACTAGTAACCTTAACTCTAGTGTCTTCCTTATTCATATTTTCATCTCATTTTACTTGCTAGTACTTTAATAGTAGTTAGTCATTAGTTGATGCTAAATCATTTTAAAACCCCCAAAAACCCTTCAATTAAGTAATTTAGACTTGATAGACTTTAATTAATCCCTTTTTCCCTGTGGATCGACCCTTGACTTGCCTTCACTACGTTCTTAGTAATTGCTTGTTAGGAGTTATAAATATAGTTTGAAAAGCGATTTTTGGTGCCTTAACGACACACTAAAAACCTCTTATCAAAATGGCGCCGTTGTCGGGGAACTTGTGCTATTAATTGATGTTTATTTTAGTTTAGCTTTGCTTAGTTGATTTTTCTTTTCTTTTTGACTGTGGTTGTTATTTGCTAATCCTCTACTTAGCTTTGTTGTTGTTACATGAGAAGAAGAGCTCACGGTTCACCCACCTTTCCTCTAGATCCAGAAATTGACCGTACCTTGCGAAAGCTTAGGAAAAATTTGGAAGATTTGTCTTTGGGTTCCGAACCATCTTCACCAGCCTCAGGTACAACAAGTGAAGTTCAGTCAGAAATGGGTGAAGCAAATCCACAACTCTTTAGGGATTTCGGAAATCCGGGTTCCTATGTTCTTCAAGGTGGTATTCGACTCCCCACCACTACTACAAATTTCAGCATTCACCCTCAGTTCACTCGGATGGTGAAGGCAGAACAATTCTGTGGAGGGTCGGATGACGATCCTCTGGACCATCTTGATAGGTTTCTTGAGATCTGTGCCATGATAACCACAAATGACGTCTCTCCAGACTACATCAAAATGCATTTGTTCCGGTCTTCTCTTACCGGAAAAGCAAAATCATGGCTCAAGAGTTTACCTGCTAACTCCCTCACTACATGGGAGGAAGTCACAATGACTTTTTTGAAGAAGTACTTCTCGGAGTGGAAGACGGCAGACATAAGGAGGAAGATCTCCTCATTTGAGCAAGAGAACGATGAAACACTTGCGGAAGCTTGGGAGCGGTTCAAGGAGATGATCCGTTCATGCCCTCACCATGAGTTCACGAAGAATCTACTCATGCAATTCTTCTATGATGGCCTTGATCCTATATCACGTGCCAACCTTGATGCTGGAGCGGGAGGTCAACTTTCTAAGATCCCGCAAGATCAACTTGAGTCCACCATTGAAGAAGTAATTAAGAACTATTCATGGGGTGGACGTCGAAGAGGTGCCCAACCTAAGAAAAGTGGAAAGTTTGAATTAGATCCCATGGATCAAATTCAAGCTGAGATGAATCAACTTGACAAGAAGCTCTCCAAGATCAACCTCGCATCATCTAATCCATCACACGTAAATTCTTTTTCTTGTGATATTTGTGGAGGTACTAATCATGATACATCTTATTGTGGAGGTATAAATTCGGAGCATGTGGCGGCAATCAACTCTAGAGGAGATGGTTACCAAGGAAACCAAGGGTATAGAAGCAATCAACAAGGAGGTTGGAAACAACCCCAACAAAACATAATCAAGGCTTCAACCAACCTCAACAAGGATGGAATCAACCTCAACAAGGGTACAACCAAGGTCAACACCAAGGGTATAACCCAAACTATAATCAAGGTGGTTCATCATCACAAGGGTCTCATGTCTACCAAGCTCCACATCAAAGAGCCAATACCTTAAAACCTCCCTCTAACCCTCCGTTCCCCAAACAAAATCCCGAACCCACTCCATCGCCCGATCTAACCTCTCTCCAAATTCTCCAACAACTCCAATCCATGAACCAAATTCTCCAAAACCATGAGCAAAGTTTCAAGAGCTACAAGCCCATGAAAAAAAGCTTGAAACCCAAATTGCCCAAGTAGCCGAGAAAAACCCTTCTACTCCCACAAATCAACTTCCGGGCCAACCTATTCCTAACCCCAACCTCCACCAAGGCAAAGCCATTCATTTGAGGTCGGGAACAAGTTATGAGGGTCCCAAGATGCCAACCGAGGAGGTAGAGAAGGATGAAGAAGTTGAGGTTGTTGAGAAAGAAGTTGACGTTGAGACAGATGAGAGAGAAGAGAATGTGGAAAGAGATGAGACACAAGTCCAAGTTGGTGATAAAGCGCGACTGCCATCATCTCCACCAACTAAGACCTATGTGCCTCCGGTTCCCTATCCTCAGCGGTTGGTCGAGAGAAAATTAAGTGACAAGTTCACCAAATTTCTCAATGTGATGAAGAGCCTTCAGATCAACATACCATTCCTTGAGGCTATGTCTCAAATGCCGGCATATGCTAAATTTTTGAAGGAGATCCTCTCCAACAAACGGAAGCTTGAAGATGAGCTTATCACTTTGCCCTACCAAGTGAGTGCTCTTGTGCAACGTACTATGCCTAAGAAGCAAAGAGACCCCGGGAGTTTCACCTTGCCGGTGAAAATAGGTGATCTAGAGCCTAAGGATGCATTGGCCGATTTAGGAACTAGTGTGAGTTTGATGCCACTATCTATTGCTAAGCACCTTAATTTTCCTCTTCATCCGACACGGAAAACTATTCAATTGGCGGACCGCACTATGAGAGTCCCCCATGGTGAGTTGGAGGATGTACCAATTCAAGTTGGGCATGTATTTGTGCCTTGTGGTTTTGTGGTGATGGATATGGAGAAAGACCCGGAGACTCCTCTTATTCTTGGAAGAGAGGCTCTAAAGACGTTGGGATCCGTGATCAATTGCAAAAATGATACTATCACGGTTGAGGTAGCCGATGAACGGGTTGTATTTGAGTTCTCTAAGACTTTGAAGAGGCCCATGATAGAGAGAATTTGCCGGGTCAACCTAGTGGAGAATGAGATAGAGGATGCTGCGAGTGTGGTTCACACCGGGGATGAGTTGTATGCATCTCTTACCGAAGCCCCGAGCTTGGACATGGAGAGGTGAAAGAATTCTCATTGTTTCTTGACACTACTATTGAGGAGACAAAAGATGAAGCATTTGAGGTTCTCGCGACATCCATTGACAAAGAGGAGTGTTCTAAGCCTCCTCCCAAGGTAGAGTTCAAACCCCTTCCCTCTTCTCTTAAATATGTTTTTCTTGATGATGCATGTACCTATCCAGTTATTGTCAATTCGAGTCTTGATGACATCTTTATATCAAAATTGATTGAGATATTACAAAAATATAAAGATGTCATTGGGTACTCGATAGATGACCTTAAGGGGATAAGCCCTTCTCTTGCTATGCATCGTATCCATCTCATCGATAGTAATGCCTCATCCATAGAGCATCAGAGAACGCTCAATCCTAACCTCAAAGAGGTTGTAAAAAAGGAGATTATGAAATTGCGTGACGCGGGAATCATCTACGCTATCTCCGATAGCAAGTGGGTGAGCCCGATTCACGTGGTTCCAAAAAAAGGAGGCATGACTATTGTTGAGAATGAGATAGGAGAAACTATCTCAACTAGTACTGTCACCGGGTGGAGGGTTTGTATTGATTATAGGAATTTAAACAAATCCACCCACAAGGACCATTTCCCTCTCCCCTTCATTGACCAAATGTTGGAGAGGCTTGCTCGTCATTCGCACTTTTGTTTTCTCAATGGTTATTCCGGATTCTTTCAAATCCCTATTCATTCGGATGACCAAGAGAAAACCACTTTTACTTGTCCGTATGGGACATTCGCATATCGAAGGATGCCCTTTGGTTTGTGTAATGCCCCATCTACTTTCCAAAGGTGTATGACAGCAATCTTCTCTGACATGCTAGAAGATTCTATTGAGGTGTTCATGGACGATTTTAGTGTGTGTGGTTCGTCTTTTGACACATGCCTGGTTAATCTTGAGTGTGTATTGAAAAGATGTCAAGAGACGAACCTCGTCCTGAATTGGGAGAATGTCACTTTATGGTCGAGGAAGGCATTGTCCTTGGGCATAAAGTGTCAAAGAAGGGCATTTAAGTGGATCCGGCAAAGGTTTCGGTTATTGAGAAGCTTCCGCCACCGAACTCGGTGACGGGAGTTCATGCTTTCCTTGGACATGCGGGTTTTTACCGGCGCTTCATCAAGGATTTTTCTCAGATAGCCAAACCATTGACGAATCTACTTCAAAAGGATGTAGATTTTGAGTTTGATGAGTCTTGTATTAAGGCTTTTGAAACTTTGAAAAAGGCCCTCACTTCTGCCCCCACTGTGCAAGCTCCGAATTGGAGCTTGCCTTTTGAACTGATGTGCGATGCTAGTAACTTTGTCATAGCATATGCAAGTAGGACCTTGGATGATGCTCAACAGAATTACACAACTACGGAGAAGGAAATGTTGGTCGTAGTTTTTGCATTTGACAAATTTGGGTCTTACTTGACCTTCAATAAGGCTATTGTGTATACGGATCATTCTGCGGTCCGTTATTTGATGAGTAAGAAAGACGCAAAGCCTCGCCTCATTAGGTGGGTGCTACTTCTTCAAGAGTTTGATTTTGAGATGTAGGAGAAAAAGGGGACGGAGAATGTGGTAGCTGATCACCTTTCTCGTCTCCCTCTTGATGAGAAGGTCTCAGATCCTGACGAGACCCCTATTGAAGAAGATTTGAGAGAAGAAGCACCATTCGCCATTCTGAATAATGAGATTCCATGGTTCGCAGACTATGCGAACTATTTGGCTTGTGGGATTGAACCTCATGGTTTCAACTCTTAACAACGGAAGCGATTTTTCAAGGAGGCTTCGAGGTTCTATTGGGATGACCCTCTCTTGTTTAAAAAGTGCGCCGATGGTGTTTTTAGAAGGTGTGTGCCTAATCACGAGATCAATTCGGTGTTGAATCATTGCCATACTTTGGCATGTGGAGGGCATGGTGGAGCAAGCAAAACTGTTGCTAAGGTGCTCAAATGTGGTATGTTTTGGCCATCATTGCAAAAAGATGCTCGTGAGTTTATTTTGAGCTGTGATAGATGTCAAAGGAGTGGCGACATCACGAAGAGACATGAGATGCCTCAACAAAACATTCTAGAGGTTGAGCCATTTGACGTGTGGGGAGTTGACTTTATGGGCCCTTTTGTCCCTTCTTTGGGTAACATGTACATCCTTGTTGCGGTTGACTATGTAACTAAGTGGGTAGAAGCCATTGCCTCCCCCACCAATGACCACAAGGTTGTGACTAAATTCCTTAAGAAGATCATCTTCCCAAGGTTTGGGGTACCCCGAGTATTGATAAGTGATGGCGGTTCACACTTCGCCAAGAAGCAACTGGAGGCCCTCTTGAAGAAGTACGGGGTGAATCACAAAGTTGGACTTCCTTATCATCCCCAAACTCAAGGCCAAGTTGAAGTTTCTAACCAGGAAGTGAAGAACGTCCTTGAGAGAGTGGTAAATAAAACAAGGAAGGATTGGTCTTTGAAGCTAGATGATGCTCTTTGGGATCTTTGCATGGCTTTCAAGACGCCTATAGGAACCACTCCATACCGCCTCGTGTATGGCAAGGCTTGTCATTTGCCGGTGCAACTCGAGCACAAAGCTTGGTGGGCAATCAAAGAGCTCAATATGGATCTTCACTTGGCGGGAGATGCTCGGAAAGAGAAGCTAGTTGAGCTTGAAGAACTCCGCTTCGATGCATAGGAGAGCTCGAGACTGTACAAGGAGCGAGACAAAGAAATGGCACGATGACCGAATTCAACAAAGAGACTTTCGGGTTGGAGACAAAGTCTTGTTGTTTAACTCAAGGCTAAAGCTCTTCCCCCGGAAAATTAAAGTCCAAGTGGTCGGGACCCTTCCAAGTGTTGAAGACTACTCCTTATGAAGCCTATGAGATTTTGGGCGACAATGGTTCGTTTTTGGTGAACGGTCAAAGATTGAAGATCTACCATGATAATCAAGCCATCGGTTCTGTTGGTTGCTTGATCCTTCGCTCGCCCGATCGCTCCTCTTGAAGAACATATCCTTTCAGTCAAGCTAATGACTTAAAACAAGCGCTACACGGGAGGCAACCCGTTTCTCTTTTTCTTTTCCTTTTTCTATTTTTTTTACTCTAGATTTTCGTTTTACCGGTTAACCATGAGCATTGGATTGAGCTTAAGAGGATTTGATTCATTTGAGAAGTCGAAATTTAACACAATTAAGTTGCTGGGCAGTCTGTTTGGTGCGCCCGCACCACATAGAGGTGCGTCCGCACCAAACATTATGAAAGATGTTGGCAGATGAATAGAGGTGCGCCTGCACCATTCTGTCTGCACTGAAGGAAACAACAGAAACATTGGTGCGCCCGCACCGCTCAAAAAAAAATTTCGGAAATTTTGAACGGTGCGCCCGCACCAAAATTTTGGAGGTGCGCCCGCACCAAACCCCGACAGCACTATAACCACGATTTCCTTTCTTTTTTTCGGCACACAATACTTTTCATCCACTAAATTTCGAACTCTCACTCTCACTCTCTCACTTTCTCTCACTTCCACAACTATATATCCGGCGAAACACGCGACTTTCCGGCGACCTCCGGCCACTTTTTCACTGGAATGCTCATCTTTTTCCTCTATACAACACTCAAGTGCATCAAATTTGGGGCTTTTGCAAGATTTGGATTTCTAGGGTTTCAAAATTGGGGAATTTGCATCTCCAAGTTGGTAAACTCCTTCCAACCTCTTGTTTCTCATTAATAATCTTGTTATTTGGACTACAGGTTTGTTTTCTTTTTGATTACATGCTTGTTTTTCTTCTAGCTTTGGTTTGTTCATGAATTTTGCCCAAATTTGTGATTGATGTTGTGATGAACTAGTTTAATGGTTTGTTCTTTGTGGAAATTTCGTAGTCTATGAAATTTTTGTGAACTACGTTGAACTATTTGAAGTGATTTGTTGAGCAAGTATTGATAAACATGTTGTTGGATTGTGATTGTGTGAGTTTGGGAATTTTGTGAGTTTGATTGAGTTTTCAGATTAGAATCAAATTCTTGCTTGTTAGCAACTTCGTTGCTATTGATTGTGGGATTTATGTGCTGGTAGTTTTCTTTTTTAGGTTTTTGTGTGTTATTAGTGTGGTGATTTGTTTGACCAAAGGTTTTGAAGAGTCCCTCTATTACGGCCACGCCCTTTGTTTTTCCCCGTTTCAACGAAAATCTTTTTCACATTGTTTTTTAAACAACACCATGGGAAAAAAAGTGGCGAAGGATCCTCCTCCAGGGCTAAGAGAGCTAAAACAGGGTCCTCCTCGCAAGGACCCTCTTCTAGCTCTAATCCCCCTCATATCTACCCTCTCAAGTTCTCAAATGCTGTACACCGTCAAATTTTTACTCAACTTTCGAACCGAACTCTGCGATCCACGAAGTTCTATGACTCTGGTACCGCCAAAGACCTTAAAATCGAGACGATAGTAAGGCGGATGGCAGGTAATCCGGGGGTTGTCGAACTTCCTTCAAGTTTGGGAACCTACTTATGACCAACTAACTCTTGAGTTCTTGACTTCGTTGAACATAAGTAGGGAGCAAGAATCCGGTGCTCTGACTATTCAAGCTCGTCTATTTAATCAAGTCAGAACACTGTCTTTTGACGAGTTATGTGAAGCATTTGGGACGGACTCTACTGCCCCATGTGAAGCCCCCTATTCAATAATTTGGGAGGGTTACAATGAACAAGAGTGGTGGGCCAAGATCACTGATGGCACCACCCGATTTCGGACGAACTCGTCCAAGGCTTCTGAGATTATCCATCCTGCTCTCCGCTACTTCCATAGGATGTTGGTTTACACCTTCTTTCCTAAGCAAGAAGTCGGGCAATTGAGAAAAGAAGAGTTGTTGGTTTTATGGTTGGCCACTGATGGGGGCCACCATAACGCCCGAATCAACTTTGCAGCTATCTTCCTTAATCGATTGCAAGAGATTAGGGGGGGGGGTACTACGCTAGCTGGGGAGATCATTTGTGGTGGAATGATCACCCGGCTAGCGTGTTACCTCTCGTTGGACGATGACCTGGCCCGCTTAGAAGAAAGCGTGCCAACTGTTGGTCAGTCCAACTTATTGGATGGTGCGGCCCTTCAACAGATGAAATTTCTGCGTGGTTATTTGAAAATCAGTTGCATTTGGCTAGTGGGAGGGAGACCCTACTATTATATGAACACTGAGTTCATTTGGAACCCCCCGCCTGAATGTAACCGATGGCGGGTTCCCCCTTCCCCTATTGACCCAGATCATTGCGCTGATATGACCTACCTTCAGTCCACCACAGTGGAGAGGGTACTGAGGGTTCCCAGGGTTCCGAGGTCCGAGCACCGCATTCCCGTGAGTGATGCGGCCGAGAACTCTTGGGCGGGCGCGGATGTGTCGTTGTGCACCGCACCCGGCCAAAGATAAAATTTCTCCTACTCTCTTTTACACTAAGGTAGTATAGTGGAAGTAGGGGTCGTATCCACAGGGAAACAGGGACGAGTTTAGTACTTAGCGTGATTCGAAACCTAGATTAAGCTAAGGGCCGAGAAACCTAATTACAAAGGGGGGTTTCAAGTAGATTTACGAACAAACTAAACTACAACTAACATATAAACAAAATGAGAAATCAATATGGAAAGATCTTGAATCCGATTAACATCCACTTCAATTCATTATCGATCCTTGAACATCCACTCTAATTATTTCCATAATTATCTATTGTCGAGAATTAATCTCGTGCTCTCCTTATTCTTAGTTGAATAGCACGATCAGCGTGACTATAAAACCCTAACTAAAGGATAACCTAGTCCGATCTGCGTCTAAGTTCAATCCAATAGCAAGCAATAAACACGAGAGAACCAATAGACTCGCTAATGTCATACACGCGATAAACATTCAACAGCTTTATTCAATTTCCCTAAGAAATAACCAAGATGATCAGCATCTAAATTACTCCCTAGTTTGCTACCAAATGATAAAAGAATAAAACAATCCGGTTCTATTCTTAAATCTAGCATTAGATTAATTACACAATCAAACTAGTAACGTTCCTAGCATAATTATGCAATAATCATAAATCACAAGCATAGAAATTGAATCATAATCAAGGAAAAGAGAAAGAGAGGAGAGATCTCACAATAACGGTTGAAGCTTCATGTTAATTGATCCAAGAACAGTTCAAGCTACAATCCGATAGCAAAAACCAAATCCATAGTTGAAATCCCTAAAAACTAAACTAAGAAATGAGAACTAAAACTAGGAAATGAAAAACAAAGAAATGGAAATGAAGAACAAAGAGGAACGAAGAAGGAAAGATGAAAAGAGAATCATGAAGAAGGAAGGATGAGGAGAGGAGCTCTCCCCTCAAGCTAGCCACTCCAAGGTCTACATTTCAGCTCTCCTCTTCGCACTTCTCTTCCTCTCCCCCCTTTACATTAGGTTTTAGGAGGCTTTTATACTTCGCGCAAAACGTGGCCGCTGAACCGACTAAAGTGTCGCGAGTCGCGATACTGATCGCGAGTCGCGAAGGGGACTCTGCCATCACGCACACATTGGCTGGGCTTTGGCAAGACAAGAAGGTCGCGGGTCGCGACAGACCTCGCGAGTCGCGAGGGCAGGGCTCGCGAGTCGCGAGCTCCATCGCGGGTCGCGAGCTGCTGTGCGCTGTTGCTTCGCTGGGCTTGCGGCAGGATGGACGATGCTGCCGAGCTTGCGGTGATGCTTGGGCTTGCTGGGCATGACGTTGCTGCTGTGCTTGGCTTATTAGGCATGATGTTGAGTTTGGTTGTTGGTGATGAGATGGCAATGGCACAATGTTGTTGAGCCTCTCAAATACTTCCAAGTATATCGCTCAAACCCATTTTATCATAAAAGCTCGGAACATAAGACGTTAATACCATTTTAATTCACAAAACTCCGAACTTCCGCTAAGGATATTATATATGCAAACATTAACAAGTATAAACGAACTCCTTAGCAAAGTGCACCCAAAATACCACAAAAACATCGTATAACTTTGGCGTATCAAATACCCCCACACTTGAACTTTACTCGACCTCGAGTAAACTCAAAAGTGAGAATCACTAAATAAATCATCACCCAAGTTATCGACACCAAACTATACTCTCCATCAACTACATCATCATCATCACATCTTAACAACATCTGCTCAAAAACCTAAATGTAAGGGACGATGATTCCCCCACACTTAGATTCGAGCTCACCTGAAAAATACAAAGACGCGACAACAATAATCACCAAACGACAACCAAAATGTGAGCTCAAATCCTGAAGGATCTCAAAGGAATTGAACTCACTCCACGCCACAATCAAAATGACAACTCGCCTAAAACCTCAAAAGATAAACTACTACTACTATTACAACCAACCTATATAAGCAAGCCATGGAACAAAGACAAAAAGGGATAAATTCCATGCTTACTCCCAAAAACAATCAACCAAAAGAAAGTGAAAGCCAAAACAAATCTCCGGTAAATGAGTCTTCAAAATACATAATTCTCTCTTAATCTCTCATTTTGCCTAGGAGCCCTTTCGGGTTTTCATCCTAGCTTCACACATTTTTTTTTTTTTTTCATCTCACCATCTTACCCGCTCAATATAAGCCACTTTTTTTGCATAGGTTGCCCTTTCGGGTTTTCAACCTATCCGGGCCCCCAATTTTTGCCTGAGTCGCCCACCCTTGTGGGTTTTCAACTCAGCGGGTTTCATTTCATCATCATTTTTTTTTTTATTTTTTATTTTTTTCATTTTTTTTTTTTTCATTTTCATTTTTTTTTTTTTTTTTTTCAAATTGAAAGTACTATACACAACATAGATACATGAGAATGACACAACATAGATACATGAGAATGAGAATACCCTCCCCCCTACTTAAACTACACATTGTCCTCAATGTGTCGACAATTAGAAGAAAAAGTAAACTGAAAATGGGGGGAGAAAATCGAAAATCGGGTAAATCGAAGATCGAATGCTCAAAACTCATGACAAAACAATCCGTCAAACTCAAATTTCTTAACAACACCAACTCAAATCTCATAAATCAACTCACAACCCTCTCCCTCGAATCACTCAAACAAATGACAAGCTCAAAAGTTTTGAATTTGTGAGATTTGCACCTAGCTTAAGAGATCGAAAAGATACATTAACAATCTCAATCCTCTAGTGCACCAACTCCTAGCTATTGAAGTCCTCCCAACGGATTTTCTTTTGTGGATTTTGGTTATAAGTGAATTAAGATTGGTTGTGGATCTTTTTAGTGGGTGGGTGGTGGGTGAAAGAAAATTTGTTGTGGTGGTGGAAATTTGATGAAAAATAAAGGAAAAGAAAGAAAATAAAGAGGTCTCGGGTTGCCTCCCGAGAAGCGCTGTTGTTTAAAGTCGTTAGCTCGACTTAGTACCTTAAGCTTAATCATTGGGTTTGTGCTCCTTGTGTGACAATGGTAGTTCCATGTCAATCTCCACTTCAAGTACCTGCAAAACTGATTGAGAAGAACTCTTGCAATGCATCGTTAGTACCTAGCTTACTACATCATGGTTGAGCATATAACATCAGATTATATCCAAAACCTAGCATTAAGTCAACAACAAACATCAACTAGTAGTACTCCTAGCTAATCCAAGTCATGACCATTAATATAAATGTTTAAAGCTAGACAATAACCAAGATATAGAGTATGAGTCAATCAACCATTCCCAAGAGAGTTTAAGCAACAAGTTCCATGCTTCTTGTCCAAAATACAAAAGTGAAATACATAGAGCTCAATGGAAGATGAAAACTAGAAACTAAAACAAAAAGGGAATTCTTTATATGAGTGGCCAACCAAAAACAAAGAGCACAAGCAATACCATCCAAAAATCACGCTAAATACAAACAAGTAACACCGTTTCCCCGGCAACGGCGCCAAAATTTGGGCGGGCGCGGATGTGTCGTTGTGCACCGCACCCGGCCAAAGATAAAATTTCTCCTACTCTCTTTTACACTAAGGTAGTATAGTGGAAGTAGGGGTCGTATCCACAGGGAAACAGGGACGAGTTTAGTACTTAGCGTGATTCGAAACCTAGATTAAGCTAAGGGCCGAGAAACCTAATTACAAAGGGGGGTTTCAAGTAGATTTACGAACAAACTAAACTACAACTAACATATAAACAAAATGAGAAATCAATATGGAAAGATCTTGAATCCGATTAACATCCACTTCAATTCATTATCGATCCTTGAACACCCACTCTAATTATTTCCATAATTATCTATTGTCGAGAATTAATCTCGTGCTCTCCTTATTCTTAGTTGAATAGCACGATCAGCGTGACTATAAAACCCTAACTAAAGGATAACCTAGTCCGATCTGCGTCTAAGTTCAATCCAATAGCAGCAATAAACACAGAGAACCAATAGACCTGCTAATGTCATACACGCGATAAACATTCAACAGTTTATTCAATTTCCCTAAGAAATAACCAAGATGATCAGCATCTAAATTACTCCCTAGTTTGCTACCAAATGATAAAAGAATAAAACAATCCGGTTCTATTCTTAAATCTAGCATTAGATTAATTACACAATCAAACTAGTAACGTTCCTAGCATAATTATGCAATAATCATAAATCACAAGCATAGAAATTGAATCATAATCAAGGAAAAGAGAAAGAGAGGAGAGATCTCACAATAACGGTTGAAGCTTCATGTTAATTGATCCAAGAACAGTTCAAGCTACAATCCGATAGCAAAAACCAAATCCATAGTTGAAATCCCTAAAAACTAAACTAAGAAATGAGAACTAAAACTAGGAAATGAAAAACAAAGAAATGGAAATGAAGAACAAAGAGGAACGAAGAAGGAAAGATGAAAAGAGAATCATGAAGAAGGAAGGATGAGGAGAGGAGCTCTCCCCTCAAGCTAGCCACTCCAAGGTCTACATTTCAGCTCTCCTCTTCGCACTTCTCTTCCTCTCCCCCCTTTACATTAGGTTTTAGGAGGCTTTTATACTTCGCGCAAAACGTGGCCGCTGAACCGACTAAAGTGTCGCGAGTCGCGATACTGATCGCGAGTCGCGAAGGGGACTCTGCCATCACGCACACATTGGCTGGGCTTTGGCAAGACAAGAAGGTCGCGGGTCGCGACAGACCTCGCGAGTCGCGAGGGCAGGGCTCGCGAGTCGCGAGCTCCATCGCGGGTCGCGAGCCGCCGTGCTTGTTGCTTCGCTGGGCTTGCGGCAGGATGGACGATGCTGCCGAGCTTGCGGTGATGCTTGGGCTTGCTGGGCATGACGTTGCTGCTGTGCTTGGCTTATTAGGCATGATGTTGAGTTTGGTTGTTGGTCATGAGATGGCAATGGCACAATGTTGTTGAGCCTCTCAAACACTTCCAAGTATATCGCTCAAACCCATTTTATCATAAAAGCTCGGAACATAAGACGTTAATACCATTTTAATTCACAAAACTCCGAACTTCCGCTAAGGATATTATATATGCAAACATTAACAAGTATAAACGAACTCCTTAGCAAAGTGCACCCAAAATACCACAAAAACATCGTATAACTTTGGCGTATCAACTCTTCCTCCCAGTCCTTTGATATGGCCTCCGTCATGGCTGCCATAACCTAGATGCAGGCCACTCAAGCGGCCAACCACCGTGCGGTCACTACTACCCTTGATGGTATCCGCACCGACCATGACCATGTGTCTCGAGTGGCTTGGCGAACTCATCTTGCCAATGTTCACTCCGGACATGAGGCTCCCTTCTCTAACCACCCCTACTACCCTCCTGCTTTTGACCCTCGTGATGGGCCATTCGAGGAGGTACCTTTTTGCCCCTTCCCCCACTACCCATCTGACTATCCAGACGGGTATCCAGGAGTGTTTTTCCATTCTAACCCCCCACCTGATGGGGGCAATGATGGGAACTCTTAGGTGCTCTTGTTGACCCCCCTCCCCCTCCCACCGTTTGCAACTCCGAGCGCGAAGTTTTGCTTAAGCGTGGGGGCCCTTGCATGCATGCCTATGTTTTTGGGAGTTTGGGGTCTTAGGTGGTTATTTAATCGGGGTTCTATTGGTTGTGGGTTTGACTTGGTGATTGGTTATTCTTCTTGGTCTTTTTCCCCCACCCCTGTTTCATCCAAATCACCCTTGTATAACTTGTTTTTGATAGTTTATTATTAGCTTGTTTTTAGAAGTTTGTTTTTAGCTTAGTTTTGGTAGTTTGTTTTTGGTATTTTTGCTTTGCATAAAAAAAAAAAATTATTGGAAAAAAAAAATATATTGCATTTAGGGAAGCTTAGTTGCATGTATGATTTGTGGCTAAGAGTGTTCATAACTTGATTGGAAGACCTTCTTTGCATTTGACTTGATGATTTTGGAAGCCTCGTTGTGACATTAGATGATCTTTGAGATCGGTGACTTTTGGTAGAATCTCTTTGAAACTAGGCGAGTTGGTTGATTGGATTGCCTTGTCCCTTGTGCGGTCAACCCCGAAGGAGGGCCAAGAACCTCGTAAGACTCATCTACGACCCTCACCATTGATCGCCTAACTTGTGACTTGCATTTTAGCTCCCCAAGATTGCATAAGACCGAGCCTTTAGAAGAATGATTTACGGCGTTTCTTTTTGCTAGAAATAGGATCTCAAAAGCCAAAAAGCTTTTATAGCTACATAATTGTCCGCTTCTTAACCCATTTGAGCTTTTTTATCCTATTTTTGCTTAACCCTCATAATAAGTCATGGCCAAACTTTCCCCAAAGTGGAGTACATGTCTAGTTTGTTTGGAGTTGAGTTATTTTGATACTAAGTCTTTGGTTGAAAGTGAATTAATGTGCGTGTATAATTGCAAAAGTTGAGGAAAATTGCGAGAAAGGAAAGACAAAGGAAATAAAAGAAAGAAAGAATGCTCTTAGTGCTTCATTTGGATTTCGATTGAAAAGAAAGAAAGAGCAAGTTATTGAGAAAAAAAAATAGAAAAAATGTGTTCCAAAAAGTAAAAATCAAAGTGATAATCAAAGATGTGTGAGATTTCGATTTGAGTTGGTGTTTGGACTAGCTTGGGGGAGTTTTTACCTCCTAGTGTGTACTCCACTTTACCCTTTTTGTACCACATTCCTAAGTTGTTATCCACACCTTTAACCTAGCCCCGTTACAACCTCAATGAAGTCCCTTTTGACTTCTAGATTGAACTTGGTCAATTAGTAGTGGCGGGTGAGATTTTGTGCAAGTCATGAGGAGAGTCATCAAAATGTGGTAGAGGCGAGCTATTATGGTTGAGCATCCCTAGGGGAGAGTCAAACTCGGGACTTGGAAGTGGAGAAGAGTGAGAAATCACTTTTAGAAAGCCTATTTTCAAGGGGACTCGGTTGATCGGTGGATTAGATCCCTCAAGTCACTCTTGTGCTTCCTAATCATCTTCCCTCTTGTGTTTGGTTGGTCTCCTAAATCTTGTTATGAACTCATTTAGCTTGCATGTCATATTTGTAGCATTGCTTTTAGAGCATCTAGATTAGTTGTTGCATGATTTTTCTTTTTCGTCTTTTTCACCTCCTCTTTCCTTTCTTTCTCATTCTTGGTTTATTTGAGGACAAGCAAAATGCTCAGCTTGGGGGAGTTTGATAAGTGCGTTTCTAACGTAATTTATGAGCTCTTTCGGTTTAGTTTGATCCTCTTTATACCCTTCTCTTCCCTCTTTCTTCCTCATTTCTCTCTCTATTTCCTTCACTTGATCATTGTTGATCATTGTGACATTTTGCTAGATTTTTGGTCAATTTTGACTGGATTTCTAGTACATCTGCTTTCACCGTGTTTTCCCGTGCTTTGATTACCAGTATGATCTTTTATAAGGTCAAGAGTTGGGAGATACGGTAATAGGCGGGAGTTTCGAGGAGTTTGCACGCGCGAAAGTGGAATAAAGGAAGCTTGAGTTGAGCTCCATGTTGTGCCCGCACCCTCTTAGCACTGCCCGCACACATTGGTGCGCCCGCACCGCCCCACAGATTGGGCATCCTTATTATCAGTCAGTTAGGTGCGCCCGCACCAGCTCAGAGGTGCGCCCGCACCTTCCCAGCGATGATTGGCCATCTGAATCAGTGGCCTTGGTGCTCCAGCAACACCTGTTTCCGCGAGAAAATTGTAATTCTCATGGGCATTAAAAACAATAGGTGTTATGTTTTTTTCGAATTATGCTTTATTCTATGTAAAACACTTAGTTTTTGATCAAGGTTTGAGATTATAGATCATAGTTTTTGATTTTTGGTACAACATTTAAGGTATATTAATTCAATTAGTTTCAAAGTTTCAGTTTTTATTATCTCTTTTCATTGCTATTATTTGTTCTTCCCTTTTATTAGATCTACTTTATTATAGTTTCATAATTGTTATTTTAATTAGATTAATTATCTCTAAATCATGTTTAGCCCTAGATTAGTTGTAGATTTCATGTTTTATTGTTTAGAATCCATGATTAGTGAGTAGTTCCCTATCTAGGGTTAGGGTGAAAGTATGGATTAGAGTTTAAATGTATTGTTAATGTGATTGTGATGATTTGAAGACGTTTATGCATTGATCTTGTGTTTTAAGGCCTTAGGATAGATATTGATCACATTTGTGCTTTGGTATTTTGATTTCAAATGTTCTTAATTGAATTATGAATTCTTTTATCATCCCCATGAATCAACTTAATTTCTAGGCCAAGATATTGGGTAGAAATTAAGGGGATCCTATATTAGGGGCTTTCCAAATTCATTGGATCTCTTAATCAATTGACTAAAGACCATTCGAGAGCGGATTTAGTTGATTGATTAAGCGATCATTCTCGAGGACCATTCGAGAGAGGACTCGGGTATTTTAGAGGAAAACTAAACCTTGCCTAATCGTCACATTTGATTCACAATTGCATTAATAAACGTTGTCCACTTTGGTCCATACTAGTAACCTTAACTCTAGTGTTTTCCTTATTCATATTTTCATCTCATTTTACTTGCTAGTACTTTGATAGTAGTTAGTCATTAGTTGATGCTAAATCATTCTAAAACCCCTAAAAACCCTTCAATTAAGTAATTTAGACTTGATAGACTTTAATTAATCCCTTTTTCCCTGTGGATCGACCCTTGACTTGCCTTTACTACGTTCTTAGTAATTGCTTGTTAGGAGTTATAAATATAGTTTTAAAAGCGATTTTTGGTGCCTTAACGACACACTAAAAACCTCTTATCACAGTCCAAGTCACTAGTGGAGAAAACGCCAAATGTGACAAGACAACTGCTGCGGTCCTTAAGAATACCGCAATGGTAAATTGTCGAAAAATTTGGAGGGAAAAGTGGGAACATAAACCGCTGCGGTCTACAGAAAACCGCAACGGTTAAAAAAAACTGCTGCTGTTGTCAGTTAACCGTTGCGGTTTTCTGAACCGCAGCGGTTTATTTTATTTTTTTCTTAAATCCCGCGTGAAATTGGTCGAGTTCATTCCATTTTTTGTGCGAGCACTCCCTGCACTCCCTCCTTCCTTAGCTTCGAACTCCCTCCTTCCTTCTCAATAACTCACCGTTGACGCCACTATCCGCACCACCGCCGCACCTCCATGCTTCATCAACAACAAACCCTAGAAGCTCCCTCCTTTCTTTTCATCAACAACAGGAATAGCGGCCGTCCTCCTCCGCGGCTACACCGTGTGTCCTCCTTTACGGCTGCACCGTGCCCTTAACACCTACATTCCTCCTCCTCTTCTTAGGTACCTAAAATTTCTCAACTTTTATTGAATCTCATATTTGAAGCTTCAAGTTTTATAATTAATTGTAGTTTTATGAATAATTGTCAGTGAAATTAGGTTGTATCATAGTTAAAGGGTGTAAATTTGATTGATTTGAGTTTATATGATTTTATTTAAAGTAGTTAGTTTGATTTTTAGGTTACAAAACTAGGGCTTTGTTGTGGTTGTTGTTGTAGTTGTAGTTGTAGTTGTTGTAGTAGTAGTAGTAGTAGTAGTTGTTGTTGTTGTTGTTGTTGTTGTTGTTGTTGTTGTTGTTGTTGTTGTTGTTGTTGTTGTTGTTGTTGTTGTTGTTGTTGTTGTTGTTGTTGTTGTTGTTGTTGTTGTTGTTGTTGTTGTTGTTGTTGTTGTTGTTGTTGTTGTTGTTGTTGTTGTTGTTGTTGTTGTACATACTAACTAGTTAGGTTTGAACTTTAAACATTGAATATGATTATTGGTTTAGCTATTTAATTAGTTTAGTTTAGCTTAGTTTAGTTTAGTGTTGTTTGATTTGCTAATTTATACCAATCTTAACTTTATACTTTGTTGTTGATTATTGAAGCTAGCTAGTGACGGAGTGTTGAGCTCGATTTCTCTATTGACAACCTTGATATTGGTATGTTATCACTCATATTTAACTTTCTTTCATAGTAAATTGGTTTATATGTGCAAATGTGTATATATTTATCGTCGAATTGAGATTAGATGTAAAATGTTTTGTTGTTTTTAAAAACCTATGTTCACATCATCATATCATATGCCTAGATACCCGTTCGAGACTTACTCATTAGGAGTAAGTCTTGAATAGTCCCTGGTTTGGGGATTGTTCTTAGATGTTTAATCTCACTTTAGGTCGTGAATGTATGTCTTTAGTTCGATTCTAGATGAAAATCTTGGCTCGTCGTTTCCCTACTTTTTGTTCTCTGGGTACATACGTAGATATAAATAACTATATATCTACATCGTGTACTTGGAGAACTCAGAGAAAAATGCTGCCGGATTTTCCGTAGATTCGAACGGAAGGCAATACATTCACTAGTGAGATTAGACATCTATGGATGGGTTAGGTTGGAGTGATAAGGACCCTTGGAAAGCATGCCTAATTTCATTAAATATATATCGTGTATAAACTCTAATAATGTAGTGAAGTTCGTCATTGAAACGGGGTACTTGTTGCTTGTGTTTAATTAGAGCTAGGTTTGGTTGAAATGAATCGTGCATGGATGTATGGTAGTCGTGACACGTGTGAATTCGTGGATGGGGTCTTTGAATTTTGTGATGCTGCATTAAGTCATCAGGCTGCGAAGGGAACCGAGGGGTTTTATTGTCCTTGTGTTGATTGTGGTAATGTGAGCATCGTTAGTAGCATTGAGTCGCTTAGGGAGCATATCTTTCGTCGCGGGTTTAGACAAGGCTACTATGTATGGGTTTGGCACGGTGAGGAGGGTATATATGATGGTCGAAATGCCATTGTTAACGATGTGCATGAAGAAGGTGAGTTTGATGTCATTGAGAATGACAACATCGAGGATGAATATGAGGATATTGAAGTAGAGGATGATGATGATGAAGGGGATCATATCGAGGAGATGATGGCGGGGGTAGATCATTATGGCAAACGGCCTCGTATTTTTGAGTGCATGGACAAGGCATCTCGGAAACAGTTGTATCCCGGTTGTACGAGGTACACCAAGCTGACGGCCGTGATAACACTCTTTAATATCAAGACGAAAGCCGGTATAAGTGACCCTTGTTTCACTTCCTTATTGCAAGCATTTAGTGATATGTTGCCGGACGACCATGAACTACCCAAGTCAAACTACTATGCTAAGAAACTGATGTGTCCGTTCGGTTTAGAGTACCAGAGGATACATGCTTATCCAAACGATTGTGTGCTATATCGAAATGAATATGAAAATATGGATGAGTGTCCTCGATGTGGAAAGTCGCATTACTGGCGCGCAGGGGTTGGTGATAAGTAATGTCCTCCAGCAAAGGTGATGTGGTGTCTTCTGATTATACCACGATTCAAGCGCATGTTTTCAATCAAAAAAGATGCTAAGAACTTGAGGTGGCATGCAGAACAAAGGAAAAAGGACGGTTTTCTCAAACATCCGACTGATTCTCCTGAGTGGAAAGGTATCAATCATTTTCATAAGACCTTTGGTGCCGAGGACAGAAATTTGAGGCTTGGCCTATGCACGGATGAAATGAACCCATTTGGCACTCTTGGTTCTCAACATAGTACGTGGTCGGTTCTTCTAGTTATATACAACTTGCCTCTTTGGTTGGGCATGAAACGCAAATACATCATGTTGTCGATTCTTACTTCAAGGCTAAAACAGTCTGGAAATGACATAGATGTCTACCTCCAGCCACTTGTTGATGATTTGAGAAAAATGTGGGATGAAGGAGTTTTTGTGTATGACGCACATGTTGATGAGGTATTCACATTGCGTGCCATGCTTTTATGGACTCTTAATGACTATCCTTCTTATTGGAACTTATCCGGGTACAAGAACAAAGGGAAGAAAGCATGCCCAATTTGCATGGACGACACGACATCTAAATACATTACTACTTGTCACAAAGAAGTTTATATGCGGACCCGAAGGTTCCTTCGACGCGACCATCCTTATCGTAATAAGAAGAAGGCATTCGATGGAACAGTTGAGGAAGTGGTTGCTCGTAGGCCATTGACTAGTATTGAGGTTTTTGATCAGGTCAAGGGTATTGCAACGATATTCGGCATAGGAGCGAGTGATGGTGCTAAGGGACTTTGGAAAAAGGAGTCTATTATGTGGAAACTTCCATATTGGATAGATTTAGAGGTTAGACATTGTCTCGACGTCATGCACATAGAGAAATGTATACGCCATTCTAGGGACACTTATGCATATTCCACATAAGACAAAGGATAGCAAAGATGTGCGACTGTATCTGGAAAGTGAGGGGCTTTGACCTGAACTATGGGCTCAAAAGAGGGACACTAAGAAAAGAAAGAAAAAAGAGAAAGTGTCTGGAAAAGGAAAAGGATAGGGAAAAGAAAAGGAACATGAAGAAGGGTCGCCTGTAGGAATTGAAAGAAAAGGAAAGAAAACGGTGAAGGATGATAATAGGAACTATTTACCTCCGGCTTGCTACACTCTATCTAGAGCTGAAAAGCGTCTTTTTTGCGAGTGTTTGTACAACATTAAGGTTCCATCAGGGTACTCATCGAACATGAAAATATTTGTTACCTTAGACGGTGAGTTGAAATTATTGAGCATTAAGTCTCATGATTGTCATGTAATGATGCAAGTATTCTTACCGATTGCAATTCGAGGGTGTTGCCGAAACACGTGAGACATACCATAACAGAGCTGTGTTCTTTTTTCAATACTATATGTAGCAAAACGTTACAACCCTCGAAGCTTGATGCTCTGCAGGCTAGCGTGATACAGACTTTGTGCAAGTTTGAGATGTACTTCCCACCTGCTTTCTTCGACATTATGGTCCATTTGGTCGTACATCTAGTTCGAGAAATTAAGCTATGTGGTCCGGTGTTTTTGAGGTGGTGCTATCCGTTTGAGAGACATATGGGCTCTCGGAAAGATAAAGTAAGGAATCCAGCGCAACCAGAAGGAAGTATAATTCAAGGGATTGTGAGTGAAGAGGTCGGTAATTTTGTGGCTGAGTTCTTAACTAATGTTGATCCTATTGGGCTTCCTATATCTCGACACGAGGGCAAACTCGCAGGTAAAGATACACTTGGCTCCAAAATGATCGTACCTCCTGTTGAAAGGCGCATACAAGCACACTTATTTGTATTGCAGCATATGGTACAGGTGCATCTTTACTTGGATGAGCATTTGGAGGAGTTGCGTGACCAGAATCCAGGTAAAGGGACTAGAGCATTGATGCAGTTGCATAATAAGACGTTTATTGATTGGTTCCATAACCGAATAATGCCTGAAGTAGATTCCAATGTTTCTGAAACTCTGAAGTGGCTAGCATTTGGCCCTCGAGAAGTTGTGCACTCCTATGATGGTTATGATGTTAACGAATATACGTATTGGACAGATCGTCAAGATCAAAAGTCGAGATCTCTCTAGATAAGTGGTGTTTCAGTAGAGGCATCATCTACACAGTATGCAAGTGCCAAAGACAAGTCTCCTATTGATGCTAGATTGTTATACTATGGGCGAACTCAAGATATATGGGAGCTTGACTACTCTGGTTTCACGATCTGCTTATTTCGATGCAAGTGGGTTGAGTATAACCGGAGTTACATAAGAAAAGATGACCCTTGTGGATTTACTCTTGTAGACTTGGGTCGGTTGCGTGATAGTGAAGAGCCATTCGTGCTTGCATCACACGTTAAGCAAGTATTCTACGTAACTGACCCTTCTGATAACAAGTGGTCAATTGTTGTCCCAGGAAAAAGAAGTATACTTGGAGTTGGTGATGTTGAGGATGAGGAGGAGTATGATGCGTTTGAAGACACCCCGCCTTTCACCATTCCCAACTCCGATGTCACTGATGCGGAGTTAGCGGCAAGTTACATGCGTGCAGATCACGGGGAAGGGATAATGGTTCAAACTTCAAATGAAGGTGGCAAAAGTAAACAATAGGCTCGACTTCTTTGGTTCCAATTCCAGCTTTCGGCTTTGCAAGGTCATTTTACTTTATTTTTCACTTTTAACCGCCTGTAGTGTCATGTATAGTTCTTATTACTGTATATATATGTATTTCAATCAACTAAACTCGCTTCACATGTATTGAAACCCATTTTGGGTAAGTGAATGTCATTTCGGGCCAATTTCGGCTTTTCAAGCTCAATTAACTTAATTTCTCGCTTTTAGCCGCATGTAGTGTCATGTATAGTTCTTATTAGTATATATATGTATTACAATCAACTAAACTCGCTTCACATGTATTGAAACCCATTTTGGGTAAGTGAATGTCATTTCGGGCCTATTTCGGCTTTTCAACCTCAATTAACTTAATTTCTCGCTTTTTGCCGCATGTAGTGTCATGTATAGTTCTTATTAGTATATATATATATATATATATATATATATATATATATATATATATATATATATATATATATATATATGTATTACAATCAACTAAACTCGCTTCACATGTATTGAAACCCATTTTGGGTAAATGAATGTCATTTCGGGCCTATTTCGGCTTTTCAACCTCAATTAACTTAATATCTCGCTTTTAGTCTCATTATAGGTTACATATAGTTCTTATTAGTATATGTATCACCACTAGAGTCACTTAAAGTCAGGTCACATGATTTGAAAACCGAATTGGGTAGATGAATGTCGTTTAGGGCGTAATTATGGGTTGTTTTGGGGGAAGGGGAGGGGACTGTGCAAGGGGGTGGGACAGCAAGGGGGGCTATGCAGGGGGGTGGGACAGCAGGGGGTCTGCATTGGGGGGCAATGAAGAGGGGGAGTGCAGGGGGCACGCGGTGCGGGTGGGGGAAGAAGGGGGGTTGTGCGGGAGGGGGAGGAGTGTGCAGGGGGAGTCTGCAGGGGTGGGGGCTGTGTGTAGGGGGAGTGTGCGGGGGGGGTGTGCGGGGGGGGGGCTGTGTGTCGGGGGTCCGTGCGGGGTGGGGGGCAGTGAAGGGGGGTTGTGCAGGGGGGTAGTGAAGGGGGAGATGTGCGGGGGGCACAGGGGGGCTGTGCAAGGGGGCAAGTGAAGGGGGGAGTGCGGGGAGTGCGGTGAAGGGGGGGGGAGTGCGGGGGTGGGCAGTGAAGGGGGGAGTGTAGGGGGGCGCGTTTCTCATTTCTTTCATATTTTTGTTTAATCTTGCGCGTTTCTAATATCGTTTTTTAAATTTCTCGGAGTTTCAAACATGGTCCGAGATGATATGATTGTGGAGGAAGAAACCGATGATGATTATGATAAGTCATTGGATGATGATGATGAGTATGATGCGGAGAAGGAGGACGATAAAGGCGAACTGGAAGACATGGCGCATGATGAGGAGAAGCGCTTGCGTGATAGGGAACTTCGCTTGGCTGAAATAAATGAGGAGCTGGCCGATAAGGCTCCCCCCATTGACAACAATGCTAGGGAAGATTATCCTTATATTTCATCCGTCATTGTGCCACAAAAAAATGCGGGGAAAGAGGTTCTTAGTACCAAAGAAACACCAAGCAAAGTTGCAACAAAGAAGCGGAAAGGAAGGGGTGCGACCAAGGGATTGAATTATAAGACTCCTATGACCCTCGAGTATGATGATATGGGTCAACCTTGTGGTCAATGGCGTAAAAAGTATGGGAAGCATTTAGGGTTATGTGTGCGCAAACTGAGCATTTTGGTGGGGTGGAAAGATGTGCCCGATGGAATGAAGAAATCATTATGGGAAGACACTTGTGTAAGTTTATTTTTTAACTGAATTACTTTTATTTCCCGCATTTAGGGGCATGTTAGGTCATATATTGTTCCAATAGGTACATATATAACTATAAGAGTCAATTAAACTCAACCTATATGCTTTGAAACACATTTTGGGTAAATGAAGGCCATTTCGGGCCGATTTTGGCCTTTAAAGTTCAATTCACTTAGTTTTTCGCATTTAGCAGCATGGTAGGTCATATATAGTTCCAATAGGTACATATATAACTATAAGAGTCAATGAAACTCCACGTATATACTTTGGAACACATTTTGGGTAAATGAAGGCCATTTCGGGCCAATTTTGGCCTTTAAAGTTCAATTCACTTAGTTTTTTGCATTTAGCCGCATGTTAGGTCATATATAGTTCCAATAGGTACATATATAACTATAAGAGTCAATTCAACTCCACGTATATACTTTGATACACATTTTGGGTAAGTGAAGGCCATTTCGGGCCGATTTTGGCCTTTAAAGTTCAATTCACTTAGTTTTTTGCATTTAGCTGCATGTTAGGTCATATATAGTTCCAATAGGTACATATATAACTATAAGAGTCAATTAAACTCCACGTATATACTTTGAAACACATTTTGGGTAAATGAAGGCCATTTCCGGTCTATTTTGGCCTTTAAAGTTCAATTCACTTAGTTTTTTGCGTTTAGCCGCATGTTAGGTCATATACAGTTCCAATAGGTACATATATAACTATAAGAGTCAATTCAACTCCACTTATATGCTTTGAAACACATTTTGGGTAAATGAAGGCCATTTCGGGCCGATTTTGGCCTTTAAAGTTCAATTCACTTAGTTTTTTGCATTTAGCCACATGTTAGGTCATATATAGTTCTTATTAGGTACATATATAACTATAAGAGTCAATTCAACTCCACTTATATGCTTTGAAACACATTTTGGGTAAATGAAGGCCATTTCGAGCCGATTTTGGCCTTTAAAGTTCAATTCACTTAGTTTTTTTCATTTCGTCGCATGTTAGGTCATATATAATTCCAATAGGTACATATATCACTATAAGAGTCAATTAAACTCCACTTATATGCTTTGAGACACATTTTGGGTAAATGAAGGCGATTTCGGGCCGATTTTGGCCTTTAAAGTTCAATTCACTTAGGTTTTTGCAATTAGCCGCATGTTAGGCCAAATATAGTTCCAATAGGTACATATATAACTATAAGAGTCAATTAAACTCCACTTATATGCTTTGAAACACATTTTGGGTAAATGAAGGCCATTTCGGGCCGATTGTGGCCTTTAAAGTTCAATTCACTTATTTTTTTGCATTTAGCTGCATGTTAGGTCATATATAGTTCCAATAGGTACATATATAACTATAAGAGTCAATTAAACTCCACGTATATACTTTGAAACACATTTTGGGTAAGTGAAGGCCATTTCGGGCCGATTTTGGCCTTTAAAGTTCAATTCACTTAGTTTTTCGCATTTAGCTGCATGTTAGGTCATATATAGTTCCAATAGGTACATATATAACTACAAGAGGTCAATTAAACTCCACGTATATACTTTGAAACACATTTTGGGTAAATGAAGGCCATTTCTGGTCTATTTTGGCCTTTAAAGTTCAATTCACTTAGTTTTTTGCGTTTAGCCGCATGTTAGGTCATATATAGTTCCAATAGGTACATATATAACTATAAGAGTCAATTCAACTCCACTTGTATGCTTTGAAACACATTTTGGGTAAATCAAGGCCATTTCGGGCCGATTTTGGCCTTTAAAGTTCAATTCACTTAGTTTTTTGCATTTAGCCACATGTTAGGTCATATATAGTTCCAATAGGTACATATATAACTATAAGAGTCAATTAAACTGCACTTATAAGCTTTGAAACACATTTTGGGTAAATGAAGGCCATTTCGGGCCGATTTTGGCCTTTAAAGTTCAATTCACTTAGTTTTTTGCATTTAGCCGCTTGTTAGGTCATATATAGTTCTAATAGGTACATATATAACTATAAGAGTCAATCAAACTCCACTTATATGCTTTGAAACACATTTTGGGTAAATGAAGGCCATTTCGGGCCGATTTTGGCCTTTAAAGTTCAATTAACTTAGTTTTTTACATTTAGCCACATGTTAGGTCATATATAGTTCGAATAGGTACATATATAACTATAAAAGTTAATTAAACTCCACTTATATGCTTTGAAACATATTTTGGGTAAATGAAGGCCATTTCGGGCCGATTTTGGCCTTTAAAGTTCAATTCACTTAGTTTTTTGCATTTAGCCGCATGTTAGGTCATATATAGTTCTTATTAGGTACATATATAACTATAAGAGTCAATTCAACTCCACTTATATGCTTTGAAACACATTTTGGGTAAATGAAGGTAATTTCGAGCCGATTTTGGCCTTTAAAGTTCAATTCACTTAGTTTTTTGCATTTAGTCGCATGTTAGGTCATATATAATTCCAATAGGTACATATATAACTATAAGAGTCAATTAAACTCCACGTATATACTTTGAAACACATTTTGGGTAAATGAAGGCGATTTCGGGCCGATTTTGGCCTTTAAAGTTCAATTCACTTAGGTTTTTGCAATTAGCCGCATGTTAGGCCAAATATAGTTCCAATAGGTACATATATAACTATAAGATTCAATTAAACTCCACTTATATGCTTTGAAATGCATTTTGGGTAAATGAAGGCCATTTCGGGCCGATTGTGGCCTTTAAAGTTCAATTCACTTAGTTTTTTGCATTTAGCTGCATGTTAGGTCATATATAGTTCCAATAGGTACATATATAACTACAAGAGTCAATTAAACTCCACTTATATGCTTTGAAACACATTTTGGGTAAATGAGTGCCATTTCGGGTCGATTTTGGCCTTTAAACCTAAATTTACTTAATATTCTTTCCATTCTGCATTTAGCCACATGTTTTCATTGATATATATGTATATGGAAATAACTATTTGTTTGTTTCTTGTTTTTATAGAATACGTTCCATATTACTCCTAATGAGGAAAAAAGGCGGCGTTTCTATCCGCGGTGGCCGAAAGATTTAGAGCTTTCAAAAGAAAACTAGTGAGTGGGTGGATCACGAAACCAAGAAAGAGGACTATAAAGAGGAGGAAAATTCAAAAATCAAAGCAAAATGAGGGTGAGATGGACAAGGAGGCCGAAAAAGAAACTAGAAAAGGAAGGGGGAGAGGAAGAGACATTTCAATCGGATTCTTTGCTTCATCAGATTTGGGGACATATAAAACTAGAAGATTGGGAGGCATTTGTTGCCCAAAATACCACGCCGAAGATGGTGGTAGGTATTGCACTTTAAACTATATATATTCGACTTTGCATGTTCACTTTCAATACAATTAGATGTGTTTTCTAATTACCCATGTGAATTTATAGGCTAAGTGTGAGAAACATTCACACAGTGCAAGACAGAGGAAGCACTACCATCATATGGGTTCCCAAACTTATGCGAGTGCGAGAAAGTTATGGATTGACGAGAAATTTTACCCTTCTACCGATACAACTACAACGTCGTCTTCTAGCTCTAAGGCCGCGTCGTCTGTCAAAGTTGATCGTGTCTCTGATTGGTGGTGCTCCTTGCATAGGCGTGACATCAACAATCAAATGACCATTTCAGATCTGAGAACCTTGAAGATAGCCAATGCCGTTGTAAGTACATGCACTACCAATCTAGCTTCTATTACATGGAATACCAATCCACCACTGCACAACCCCCCGCCCTCTTTGCCCCCGCCACGCTTGCCCCCTCACCCCCTCGCACACTCCCCCCCACCCCCACACCGCCCACACCCCTAACAATCCCCCCCCCCCCCGCACACTCCCCCCACCCCCTTGCTCCCTCGGTACACCTTGTCCCCCACCGCACACGTACCCCCCGCACACTCCCTCCACCCCTTGCTCCCCCCACCCCTTGCTCCCCCCCCGCACAATCCCCCCCCCCCGCACACTGCGCCCCTACACACCTGGCCCCCCGCACACTCCCCCTACCCACAACCCCCACCCCCCGCACACTGACCCCCTACACACCTAACCCCCCCCCGCACACTGCCGACCCCCTGCACACGCCCCCTACACACTCCCCCCCTACACACTCCCCTTTGCACACAACCCCCCACCTCCTCCACAATGCCCCCTCGCACACTCCCCCCGCACACCCCCTCGCACACTCCCCGCACCCGCCCGCCCGCCCACACCTGCTCCCCTGACACCGCACACCGCACACTTTGCCTCCACCCTTGCTCCCCCCGCACCTGTCCCCCTTACGGCCTCACTCCCCTGCACACTGCCCCCCCCCGCACACTCCCCCCACCCCGCTCGGCCATGCACGTATTGCCCCACCCCTGCCGCCGCTTATGATGTTGAATTTTTTTTTAACTTACCGTTGTTAATATCTCTATAGATGGGGCTCAAGCAAAAAGAGGTTAGCGGCGAGTTCACTCTCGAAGGCAACAAAGATGCCCTTTATGAGACTTTGGGAAAGGACCACGGTGGACGTTTGAGGGGTTTTGTTGGTATTCGTCTAGGTGTGACAAAAGCGTATTCTAAAGATTACTCCGTGGGTACAAAATCACGCTCTCAACCACGTGATATGGAAGCTATGACACAAGCTATTCGGGAGAAGATTACGGAGGAAATTATGGAGAATGTGACGGAGAAAGTCACGGAGAAACTCACGGAAAGTTTCAACGCGGTCCTCTCACATTTTGGTTTACCGGCGATACATCAACCTAAACTGGATCGTCTTTTGGAGGACAAAGCTAGCCATCCTAACACACAAAAATCCCCACCATCTATACTTGAGTTAGAGGTAACTATTATCCTTATAATTTTTAAAACTAAGTAACATGTTATATTCTGTAATTGCATGTTCGTAACCTCAATTTCATTTACATTTTGAAGGAAGAAATGCCTTGCCAGCTTTTGCAAGATGTAAAAGATGAAGGTTTGATTGTGGTGGTTGTAGGAAATGCACAACCACGAAGTGAACGAGCAATAGTCCATCATGAGCCTATGGACAATGAGCACTTGACGGTTAGTGTAGTCACCATTTCTCCTGGTTACGAAGACTTTGCTCTTCCGCTGCCTAAACCGTCAATTGATATTAATGTCTTGACCGACGCTCGTGGTGGTAATGTGTTGTGGCCATCAGCATGGGTGAGGTTTTCAGACGAGGTAAATTGAAGCAACTTAAATCCATATTCATAATGATTTGTTTCAGACCTATTAACTAACTAAGTTGAATGTTTTTACCGTTGAATTATTAGGTTTTGGAGAGAATAAACAAGCCCAAGAAAAGCAAGGCGGACTCACCTCCTCTAGAGAAGGCAAAGAAGGGTTCAAGCGGGCCAAAGAACGCTATTTTGGGTAAAGGAATGCAAGATTCAAGTCACCAAGAAAAAACCAACTACATATACTTGGATCGAGAAACCAAAGATCGAGTGTCTCACTAAGGCATGCATATGGCTACATGCAAATGCGCGTGATATGTCGGATGATGCACCTCTCGAGGTGAATTTGGGTACCACGCAATTCAACTACTTTGAGGATACATCGACATGGGTGTCTAAGGGTGATTTGAAAGAGTTCTTTTGCGGAGAGATGTTGAATGTTTCCTTGATTCAAGTCTTCATGAGGTAAAACATTTGTACTTTTGAAGTAAATAAAAATGCTTTGCAATATACAATAATATATTTATGTTACGAAGTTGGTTGTGCTTTACAGATTACTCCAAGATGATCGTTGTGGACGCAAGAGCATACAAGAGCAATTTGGGTGGTTATGTCCAAATTTCACCCGAGCCGACAATTGTTTGCAAAACACAAATGAGGTGAAGGAGTATATTTGGCTATGTATCAAAACATCTCTACGTGCACAACATAAGTTCATACTTGCCCCTTGTTTTGAAGAGTATAGTTCTTAACCTTGTATCTATTTTTACCACTTTAATTATCATTATATATACAATAGAAGTACTCACATGATTGCTTCCTAACTTTTTTGGCATTTTAGTCTCCATTGGTCGCTCGTTGTGATTTGTCCTTCAAACAACACAGTATATCATTTTGATTCTATAGCTCAAGATCCACCACAACACTTATTCCTCAAATCATGCATAAATAGGTATATTTGTTACTTAAAATGCTTAGCATTACACTTTTTACTGATTTCATTCTTTGGCCACTTCTCACATGAAATTAACTTAACTACAGTTCTTTGAAGAAATTTAAGAGCACGGGAAAAATACCTGAATGGAAAGCAATGAAGGTAATACATATTAGTTAAGCTACTTCTTTCTTTTAGCAAAAAACAACCATGTATGTTTCTTAATTACATGATTTTTTTATGTAATTCTATGATTAGTGTGCTCAGCAACCGAGTGGAACCGAGTGTGGCTACTATGTGTTGAGGTTCATGTTCGATATAGCCTCAAGTTGCAAGGAAGTTGGGGATATTGAGAAGGTATATACCTATATAACTAATATATGTAGCTTAATTTAAAGTCGATTTTGGCCTCTTAAGCTCAATTTCTTTAATTTCCCACATTTAACAACATGTTAGGTCATCTACAATTCTAACAAGTACATACATAACTATTAGAATCAATTAAACTCCACTCATATGCGTTGAAACCCATTTTGGGTAAATGTATGTCATTTAAGGCCGATTTTAGCCTTTAAAGCTCAATTCACTTAGTTTTGTTTTCTTTCCGCATTTAGCCGCACGTTAAGTCATATATAGTTCCAATAGGTACATATATACTATAAGAGTCAATTAAACTACACTCATATGCTTTGAAACCCATTTTGGGTAAATGAAGGCCATTTCGAGTCGATTTTGGCCTTCGAAGCTCATTTCACTTAGTTTCCAGCATTTAGCCACATGTTAGGTCATATTTAGTTCCAATAGGTACATATATAACTATAAGAGTCAATTAAAGTTCACTCATATGCTTTGAAACCTATTTTGGGTAAATGAAGGTCGTTTCGGGCCCATTTTGGCCTTCGAAGCTCATTTCACTTAGTTTCCCGCATTTAGCCACATGTTAGGTCATATAAAGTTCCAATAGGTACATATATAACTATAAGAGTCAATTAAAGTTCACTCATATGCTTTGAAACCCATTTTGGGTAAATTAAGACCATTTCGGGCCGATTTCGGCCTTCGCAGCTCATTTTGGCTTAGTATCCCATATTTAGCCACATGTTAGGTCATATATAGTTCTAATAATAGGTACATATATAACTATAAGAGTCACTTAAAGTTCACTAATATGATTTGAAACCTATTTTGGCTAAATGAAGGCCATTTCGGGCTGATTGTGGCCTTCGATGCTTATTTCACTTAGTTTCCCGCATTTAGCCACATATTAGGTCATATATAGTTCCAATAGGTACATATATAACTATAATAGTCAATTAAAGTTCACTCATATGCTTTGAAACCCATTTTGGGTAAATGAAGGCCTTTTCGGGCTGATTTTGGCCTTCGAAGCTCATTTGACTTAGTTTCCTGTATTTAGCCACATGTTAGGTCATATATAGTTCTAATAGGTACATATATAACTATAAGAGTCAATTAAAGTTTACTCATATGCTTCGAAACCCATTTTGGGTAAATGAATGCCATTTAGCTCATTTCACTTAGTTTCCTGTATTTAGCCACATGTTAGGTCATATATAGTTCTAATAGGTACATATATAACTATAAGAGTCAACTAAAGTCCACTCACATGCTATGAAACCCATTTTGGGTAAATGATTGTCGTTTTTAATCGATTTTGGCTTTTGAAGCTCGATTTCTGTAATCTCTTTAATCTCTTCAAACATAAAATGATATTATGTGTGTTTCCTTATGTTTAAGGTATTCAACCAAAGGGAGAGTTCTTTCACCACAACCGAGATAAACGAGGTTCGGGATTTGCTAGCACACTACCTTACCGAAGTTTGCATGTGAAGATGGTGCTGCGACTTTGAGTTTATATGTTCTTATTGTGCTACTTGCTAGTTATTTAGGTACAATAATATAATTGATGTTTATTTTGGATTTTAGTACTTAGTACAACTTCATTTGTAGTACATTCTCCAAATTTTATATTTATATATATATATATATATATATATTAATTTGACTTGTATACGACGCGCTTGTGGGATTTATACCAACTATAGCGGAGTTAGATATAATAAAATATTATATATATACAAATATAATATATATATATACAATTATAATATATATACAAATATATATATATATATATATATATATATATATATATATATATATATATACAAATATATATATATATATATACAAATATATATATATATATACAAATATATATATATATACAAATATATATATATATATACAAATATATATATATATATACAAATATATATATATATATATATATAACATTAACAGATGTGGTTTTCCCTTGAAACCACATCAGTTTGTGCTTAACTGATGCGGTTCACAACCGCAGCAGTTTTTTAATGGATACTGCTGCGCCTCCAACCGTTGCGGGCCAAAACCGCAGCGGTAAGCCCGGGTTTGACCGCAACGGTTGGATCTTATTCCACTAGTGAGTCTATCAATTCCAATCTAAGTCAAGTTCGAGTCCAATCCAAATCTTAGGTCCATTTAGGCCCAATTCATATCCTAGGTCCAGTTTGCATCTCCATGTAGGCCCTAGTCAGTCTCCATACTATAAAAATCTAGTCTTAGGACTACAAAAGTTTATCCCTTAAAGTCTAGCCTGCTTGCTCACCCGTAAGTTCAAGGTATAGCATTCCTTAAGTCTATAGGCATTGTTGTGTCTAGCCTGATTGCTCACCCGTAAGTTCAAGGTATAGCATTCCTTAAGTCTATTGGCATTGTTGTGTTTAGCTTGCTTGCTCACCCGTAAGTTGAAGGTCTAGCATTCCTTAAGTCCATAGGCAATTTTTGAATCTAGCCTGCTTAGTTTAATGTAAGTTCCGAAGTCTAGTTGTCTAGCTTGCTTGCTCACCCGTAAGTTCAAAGTTTAGTTACCTAGCTTGCTTGCCTTAAGTTAAGAGTTTGGCCTTCCTAGTTTTGTAGCTTGCTTGCTCACCGGTAAGTTCAAAGTCTAGCATCCCATAAATTCATAGGCAATTTTTGAGTCTAGCCCGCTTAGTCTAATCTAAGTTTCGAGGTCTAGTTGTCTAGCCTGCTTGCTCACCCGTAAGTTCAAAGTCTAGGTGCCTAGTCTGCTTGCCTTAAGTTAAGAGTTTAGTCTCCCTTATTGTCAAACCTTCCCTAAAGTCTAGCCTGCTTGCTCACCCATAAGTTCAAAGTCTAGTCTCTCCTAAACCCAATCGTAGAGCCCAGTCTGCTTGCACAGTCCAGTCCAGTCCATGTCTGCATTTGCATATAGTTAGGCCCATGTCTCCATCATGGTCAAGTCTATACCAGTCCAAAATCCATAACCATTCTCATTTCAAAATCACTTTCCATTTTCATTTTCATTTCCATTTCCACTTCCATCTCCCATTTCTCATCTCCGTTTTTCATTTCGAAAGCGTCATTTCTAAAAATTCACGAGGTCCATTCGATTTTTGTTCAGGACGGATCGTGAGATTATAACCTGGGAACGTCCGAAAGAGAGGCAACAAGGTCAACCTACTCCTAGACTCCTCAAACGCATCCTCACAATTTTTCAAACGAATCCTCCGACTCTTCTGAATCATCATCCGAAATGGGGGGACACTAATGAATAGTTCAGTGCCATTATGGCCCAACTTCAACTGATGAACTCACGTCTTGAGGACCAAGACAAAGAGATTAAACACTGAGGAGAAGCTAACTAAAGAGGACGAGCAAGGCGACACTCCA
Organism: Beta lomatogona; assembly: GCA_947646795.1. Taxonomy (NCBI): domain Eukaryota; kingdom Viridiplantae; phylum Streptophyta; class Magnoliopsida; order Caryophyllales; family Amaranthaceae; genus Beta; species Beta lomatogona. The sequence goes on from CANSNZ010001120.1 coordinate 699,324, forward strand.
TCACCAATCAAGACCAACACAGATTTGAGGTTTGAAAAACTCGAGCAATTGATCCAGTCAATTCCTGCGCTCGAGGGTCAGGCTCATGCATGACATCATTGATCCTGAACTAAGGGAGAAACTCCCTAAAAATGTAACATTGGGTGACCTCCCAAAATTCAAGGGGGTTGAAGACCCAGATGACCACTTGAGAGCGTTTTCCATCTCTATGGCTCTCATGGGCATGAGCAAGGACCTGTTTGCTTATGTCTTTCCTTTAACCTTGGATGCACATCCATCCAAGAGGTTCGGGTCCTTCGAACAAGGCCAAGCTGAATGACTGGGACTACATCAGAGAAGAGTTCCATAAACAATACATCTACAATACTTAGCTTCCCATTGGCCTTCGTCAGTTGGAGTTAACTAAACAAAACTCCAACGAAGACTTCGTCACCTTCCTTAACAGATGGAGGGATAAAGCTGCACAAATGATTAACGAGACCATCTCGGGAGGATCAAGTTCGACCGGTGATCCGTAACCCGGCAGCCGAAGTATGGGAATCATATCAAGTTCCAACCTATAGAGTCTTTCACGAAGCTCTATAAGGTAGGCCTGCTGATTGAAGAAGAAATACATGCCAACAAGAACAAGGGTTCCAACAACAACAACAACTCTTTCAAGAAGAGTAACAATACCCCTTCTAGCTCCAAAAGCAATGAGGTCAATGCCATAGTCGCTGAAAAGAGAGGTTATCAAAAACCTCAAAGAAAATTTGCACCTTTAGGCATGTCCTTAGGGATTGTCCCTCCTCTACGGTTCATCAAAATAGTTGGCAAATTGTCTTTGTGGTGAGTCTTGCATCTTTGGAGTTACAAGAATAATGAAGTTTTTAATGGTATCCAATCAATGTTCAATAGGTTTCTTGTTGATCTTAATGCCACTAACAATATGCTACGGAGGCTTTGTCGTTATCAACATTTATCCGAATCGTTATATTCCCTCCCGGAGCTCCCCTGCATAGAGGATTCGTAAACCGAACACAAATGGTTGCTGGAAAGGTATTTCCAACACCGGAGGAGGTGGTGTTCTTATAAAAGAAGATGGTTCTTGGTATTTGGGATTCTCTCTTAAATTCATGACTGTTTCTCTAGCGACTGCAGAATTGTTAACAATTAGGGAGGGTCTTATCTTGCTTAAGATTTCGGTATCACACACGTGGAATTGGAAACTGATGCCTTGGCTCTCAAAACCATGCTTCAAATTGTTGAGAATTATCCAAATCATAAACTTGCAGTGGTCTTAAGAAGGACTGAATTGTTGTTCTTTTCTTCATGCTAGACTTTAAGCTAATGCTATTGCCCACAGACTTGCAAAATTTGGAGAAAGACAGTAGAATGATCCACTTTGTTACCCCTAAATATGCTGCAGGATCCTTTGAAGATGATAAGAACAATATGCGTTAAAGCTTTTGGTCTTTATTAATAGCTATGCTTTCCCATCTTGATTACTTAAAACTCTTGGATAATGCCTATGGCATTCTTGATCTTGTAATAGTTAAGCTTTCTGGGACTAGCCTTGATGCGACTTTTTCCATGAACTCGTGTGTAATATCTGGGCATTAGCCCTTTAATGTTATTCTCCCTTCTCTTAAAAAAAAAGTGTCAGCAACTCAAGAAATCTTTTCTTGGGTTTTTGTATATTGAATAATTCCTTAATGCAACAATTTAGAAACTTTTTCTTAATGAGTTTCATGTGCATAAAAGAAATGAGAAGTCTTTGAGGAATGGAGGAAGCAATACATAAGGATTTTATTTTTTGACCAAAAACACATAAGGATTGCCAAGTTCTTCATAATACTAATCACAATTAGGTTTATTGGGACCTTACATAGTTTTGGGACTTTCCAAATATAATACTAATGATTTGCTTTGGTGCTCCTTTAATTGAAAATTGCACAACTCACGACTTTCTTCTCTAAAGGAAAAAAAAAAAATAAAGTTGCTAACCTCTCGTACACAATGAGGTTAGGTCACCATTTATGGCAGTATAGTTTATTGAGACCTTGCATGAGCTTCAAACCTGATGTGAATAAAGTTGTAAATAAATAAAAAAAAGATAAATACAAGTAAGCCTCCTTTCCCTCCCTCCTTTTTCCTTAGAAAAAATCGTTGTCAACTTTGAGCTAGTTTGATGTTGCTATCATCCTTTTCGATATTGATAAGCCCCAACTTTATTTACTAGCTTTTTGTTGTTTTCAGTTATTGATATTCCTCATTTCTCTCTTTTGACAATTTTGTGCCAAATTATTAGTTTTTTGTCTCGTTGTAGTGGGGGTTTGGAGTTGATATTCTTTCTTGCACCTTGTGGGAGTTTAGGGCTTGAAATTAATAATTTTACAAAAGATACAATTAACATATTATTGTTATATCCATTTGCAATCGGCATTTAGTTGTTTGTTGTCTAGACGGTCGAATAAAGTAATTTCTCAAAATTATATTAGAACGATAAACGCTCTCATCAAAGGCTACCGAGTAGTGGAAAAAAAAAGTGTGAGTATGTTGTATTGTCAAATATGATTCATCATCATCATAGTTACAACAAAGAAGAATTTTGTTCGATTCAGTTAAATTAAATCTCGTTTTTCAGTAATACTTATTTAATTTTAGATTTTGTATGACGTCCAATTAATGAATTTATTCCACTTAAAAAACTTAAAAATAAGATCAAACACTTGAAGGAAAGTTGTAAGCCGAAAATGATTAATTGTATTACTAAAATCAAAGAAGTGTAGTATCGAGTGAAATGTTTGGGAAGTTTCGCTTATTATTGAAAATTATTAGATACTACCTCCGCTTTTTTTATATACACAATTTTAATCTAGGCTATTTCTTTTTAATCTATACACTTTTACTATAACTAAAAATGGTAACATTTTTATCATCTTTTCTCACCTTTTCAACCCATCTCACTCATATACTCTATCTCCTCCAATATTTTAATGTGTTTTTTTTACTCTTTCTAACTTACAATAAGCTTTTAGACGCTTTTTTCTCCTACTTATGAAGGCAATTTTCTTTGGTTCTACCTCAAAGATAACTGTGTAAGTCTTTTGGAAATGGAGGTAGTATAAGTTACAACTTTTTTTTGCTTGTCAATTTCCTTTAAATGAAAAAATTGACAAAAACGGTCACATGTGATTGAGGCATACATTTTTAATGTGTTTTAACCCAGTACTCTTTGAAATGTGATGTGCATACATGATTGAGGCGTTCTTTTCACAATTTCTAGCTCTAGAGTTTTGATTGATTACATTATTCCATCTCTAAGCCCTGCTGAAGCCTTTTTGACCATTTATGATTACTAACCTTCATTACAAGCCCATAGCCTTATTTGATTCTTGTCCTAAGCCTATCTTGGGGGAGCATTTGTAGAGTGATTGGTTTGTTTTGATAGTTATGTATGCATGCTTTGATGTGTGCTAGTTGGAGTTGGATTATGATGAGACTATGATTGACTTGACACTTCATATAGGAAAACAAAAGAAGAGAAGTTCAACAAAAACAAATCAAGAAATGAAAAAAAAAAAAGAAGAGGGAGAAACAAAATAAACACAAAAAATTGAAAAGTGAATAAAGTGATGTTTAAAAAGAAAAACAAGTTCAAAGAAAGTGAAAATGGTGCTTGATTTGAGAAAAATGTGAGTTATATTTTGGAGATGTTGGTGTTTGGAGTTGTGAGGGCCTCATTGGCCTATTTTGGAGGCATTGCTGTGTCTAGCCTGCTTGCTCACCCGTAAGTTCAAGGCATAGCATTCCTTAAGTCTATAGGCATTGTTGTGTTTAGCTTGCTTGCTCACCCGTAAGTTGAAGGTCTAGCATTCCTTAAGTCCATAGGCAATTTTTGAATCTAGCCTGCTTAGTTTAATTTAAGTTCCGAAGTCTAGTTGTCTAGCTTGCTTGCTCACCCGTAACTTCAAAGTTTAGTTACCTAGCTTGCTTGCCTTAAGTTAAGAGTTTAGCCTTCCTAGTTGTTTAGCTTGCTTGCTCACCCGTAAGTTCAAAGTCTAGCATCCCATAGATCCATAGGCAATTTTTGAGTCTGGCCCGCTTAGTCTAATGTAAGTTTCGAAGTCCGGTTGTCTAGCCTGCTTGCTCACCCGTAAGTTCAAAGTCTAGGTGCCTAGTCTGCTTGCCTTAAGTTAAGAGTTTAGTCTCCCTTATTGTCAAACCTTCCCTAAAGTCTAGCCTGCTTGCTCACCCGTAAGTTCAAAGTCTAGTCTCTCCTAAACCCAATCGTAGAGCCCAGTCTGCTTGCACAGTCCAGTCCAGTCCATATATGCATTTGCATATAGTTAGGCCCATGTCTCCATCATGGTCAAGTCTAGGCCATTTCTTTTTAATCTATACACTTTTACTATAACTAAAAATGGTAACATTTTTATCATCTTTTCTCACCTTTTCAACCCATCTCACTCATATACTCTATCTCCTCCAATATTTTAATGTGTTTTTTTTTTACTCTTTCTAACTTACAATAAGCTTTTAGACGCTTTTTCTCCTACTTATGAAGGCAATTTTCTTTGGTTCTACCTCAAAGATAACTGTGTAAGTCTTTTGGAAATGGAGGTAGTATAAGTTACAACTTTTTTTTATTCTTGTCAATTTCCTTTAAATGAAAAAATTGACAAAAACGGTCACATGTGATTGAGGCATACATTTTTAATGTGGTTTTGATCCAGTACTCTTTGAAATGTGATGTGCATACATTTTTGACATGATTGAGGCGTTCTTTTCACAATTTCTAGCTCTAGAGTTCTGATTGATTACATTATTCCATCTCTAAGCCCTACTGAAGCCTTTTTTGACCATTTATGATTACTAACCTTCATTACAAGCCCATAGCCTTATTTGATTCTTGTCCTAATCCTATCTTGGGGGAGCATTTGTAGAGTGATTGGTTTGTTTTGATAGTTATGTATGCATGCTTTGATGTGTGCTAGTTGGAGTTGGATTATGATGAGACTATGATTGACTTGACACTTCATATAGGAAAACAAAAGAAGAGAAGTTCAACAAAAACAAATCAAGAAATGAAAAAAAAAGAGAAGAGGGAGAAACAAAATAAACACAAAAAATTGAAAAGTGAATAAAGTGATGTTTAAAAAGAAAACACAAGTTCAAAGAAAGTGAAAATGGTGCTTGATTTGAGAAAAATGTGAGTTATATTTTGGAGATGTTGGTGTTTGGAGTTGTGAGGTCCTCATTGGACTAGTTTTGCTAGTTATGCTCCTCCATGCTTGGTTTATCCACCACATTCCCAAATTATTTCCATACCTTTAACCTCAACCCCATTACAACCTTTAAAAGTCCTCATGATCTTTATGTGTTGCATTGTTGGACTGAAAGTGAGTCAAGGGATCAAAGTTAAATAGTAAGTGTCATTTCTGAGTCGACTAAACTAGGTTGAGTGTCATATATTACCTTCCAAACAAACAAGAGTAGTGAGTTGAGAAGGGACATATGGTGGGAATGGAGAGCAATCGGGCACATCATTTGCCTGCCACAAAAATGAGAGGCGTGTCCCCTTGATGAGTACCATCTTAGAATCTGCGTGACATGTGTATTGGCCTTGCTTGATTGTCTTTCTCGGCGATTGGTTGTTGGATTGATGATGATGCATGCCTTCTTGATTGATTTTGAGTCCATTGATACTTTTGAGTTGGATTTTCTATGGGGAGAAATAATTTCATGATGTAACTCATTTGTGTTGTTTTGCTTAGGCACAAGCAAAAGGTTATCTTGGGGGATTTTGATGTGTCTATTTTATATATAGTTTTTAGGCCCATTCCCTTAGCATTGAGTACCATTTTGAGGTCTTTTGAGCTCATTTGTGTGTGATTTGATATGTTTAGACTTGTTTCTATTTGTTAATTGTTATTCTGCAGGTTAGGCATCTACGGCCTTAATCTGAGCCATGGAAGGAAAGTTCAGTGATCACATGTGACCTATAGCAGATCCGGGAAGTCCACAAGAACCTTGGATGAAGAATTTACTGAAAAAGCACGAGAAAAGGTCTCGCCCGGTCGATCGGGCGAGCTGAGTTTCCTTATGTTCGTTTGGCCCGGCTGACTGGACGAAAAAGGCCTCAAAAATGCTTGCGCGCCCAACCAGGCGGATGTCCAGCTGATGTCGTTAGAGAAGAATCACCGTCGCCCGACCGTGTGGTTTCTCAGGAACCATATTTTTATTGTTTTTTAGCCGGTCATGCAAAGACTATATATAGGGTTTTACAAATTGCGATGACACAATCTTTATTCCTTGTTTTATTAGGTTAAACACTTACTTTTTCTCTATAAGCTTTGTATGCACTCTTTACTTTTGATTCCGCATCCGTTGTTCCTCAATTATTCGGTGTTGTTTCCCTACTTAGTTTAATCTAATGAAATTCTTTACTTTGATTTTGTTTATTGTGTTCTTTACTATCATGAGTGAGTAGTCTATTTCTTGGGCTAAGTGAAGGAAGCCATGTTTATGCTTATTCGATTATGATTTAGAGTTCTTCGATGTTTGGATTGAATTAGAGTAATTCCTATTGATTTATTACCAATGTTTAATTCATGTAATTGCGCAATATCATGAGTTATCATCAAGCTAATAGGACATCTAGCTAATAGGACTTAGAATTGAAATATCGTACTCATTAGAGTCTTATTACAATTGGTGGATTTGATTATTTTAAGCGATTGTACTGCATATGTTGATCTATTAGTGTCAAGACCCGACTGTAGGATTAACAAAAGACTTTAATTACTCGTCCCTCAATCCAAGTATTGTTGAATTGTATTGTATTGATTGAATTGGTATAAGCATGGTGGACTGAACAAATGCCCTAGGTTTTAATTATTTGATTTACATTTGTTTTATCCACTTGTCTAACAAGTAAGCTGTAGGCTTAGCTTCCTTGTCGAGCAAGTAAATTAATATCTTGAGTGTTCTTCAGCTGGAGACTTGTGTAACGATGTCTGAATCCGCTTAGTCCTTGGCCTTGTCTTCGCTCCCGAACCTGCAAAAAGGGACCCACCCTGGAGGTTTGGGTGGTGGTTCCCCCTCCGATGCTTAAGTCAGGTATCAGGAGTAGTGAGAGAAAGTAGAGATAGAGAGAGAAAGTGAGAGAGTATTTTATCAGAGTAACTTTGCACTATTTGCATTGAATGCCTTTTCTCCTGATTTCTGGAGTATTTATAGTGATAGCAAGTTGACAGCTAACCTTAAAAACTAACCTACAATAGTGGCATCTGATTGGTTGAGGAATCAGATCATGACACGTGGCAGACCAGGACTGGTGGATGTCTATTAACCACTCTCCTTCAGCCATCTTGCACTGCTGGGCTCTGACTGTTGGGCCAGAACTTAAACCTTTTAACTCAGCTGAGTGTAGCCCAGAGATTCAAGGCTTTTCTCCTTTTTAACTAGGGTGACACATGTACGGCTCTGAAGAGCCCAAGTGTCTTCAAGGGAACCATAGATGTTGAACTACAACATTTGCCCCTAAAAGGGCTTTTACTGTCGGCCCATCTGACGGTTAAGGCCCTTTTACCCTCAAGGTAGTTCAATTTGAAATGAAGTGACGCGCCTTCTTCTGGGTTCTACTGGTCATATTCGACCGTTGTATTCTCTTTTCGGTCATTCTTGACCGGCTCCGCAGGTTTCTTATTCCTCTATAAATAACCTTGGTGTGAAGACATTTAATCATTTAACACTTCGAACGAATTTTTCTAGAGAGAGAAGCTCTGCGAATTTCCTAGAGAGAGAGAGAGAGTGATCGTCCAGCTTCAACACTCTTCACCGAATCGCCCAGACGTTCTTAGCAGGTATCGTTTCCTTGATCTTTTCATTCTTCCTTATTCTTTATTTTTTTCTTAGAAAATCAATAAAATGGAATCATCTTCGTCAAATAATCCTAGCCGACCAAGAGCTTGTCTTGACCCTAGAACCGATACTTCTTCTTCGGCGCATTCTAGAGTTGGGCCTCTTCTGGCCGAGTACATATATTTTCATAGTTTTGGCCGAGAAAGTCAGACGACCCAGTCTTTACCTGTGCAGGGTAATCTGGCACGCGTCAAGCAAACGGCCCGTCTAAGACGAAAAGCAATAATCCCATCAAATAGCTCGGATATGGAGGAATCCACTGGACGGGTGCCAGATGAGGCAAGAGAGGTCCAAAGTGCTCAGCCTTTGGACAGGCCTCCTTTTGACAATGATGCAGAAGACTCCGAAATAAAACCTGAGACCAGTACTTCTGGCAGGGACGCCGATATGGCGGAGATCGGTGAAGGTAATAATGGTAGCGATTCTGAGGCTGTCGAAGAATCAGACGAGGCCTCTACTACCTCATCGGAGATTAGAAGACGTTTAGGTCCCCTTTCTGATCCTGGCTTCATTTTGGTCAACCGTAAGGGGTTAGAGAAACTAGGACCAGACCCTAATTACTTATCGTTTTTCATGCCCATGCCGGGCTTTTCCTTTGTCCTTCCTAATAAAGACGCGACGATCCTGAGCGCTCCCAGGAAGCATTTCGCCGTCTATAAACTGGCCTTAGATGCAGGATTGAGGTTTCCCCTCCATGACTTCATAGAACAAGTGCTGCAGCACTACCATATCGGCCATAATTAGTTGGCTCCCAACGCTTGGCACAACGTCCTGACGTTTATTGCCGTCTCCGAGCTACGCGGCCTAGCCCTTTCTCTTCAGGCCTTTACCCACATCCATTATGCGGCCAAGGTACCTGGGGCCGTGGACGGGGCATGGGACAGCATCTGCAACCGCCCTGGCTTCCTAACGGCTTGGGGGAAGCCTTCGAAGATGCATGAATGGAAAGCCGATTTCATATTTTTAAAGGCGGCCAATGATTGGGCTACTGAGAGCTATAGATTCTATAATCGGTCCGTCACAAATACGGGACGGAAGCAGTCCTGGCTGGACCTGGAGGACAATTTCGATGAAGAAGTTGTGGAGTACTTCAGAACAAAAGAGTACTCCAGGCCCGGCCAACGATCTTTTAAAGGGCCATCCAACTGGATACCCTTTAAGGAAATGTTTTACCAAGACGACTTCTTGGTTGCTGCCGGCTTGCGGTTGGCCGATGATAAAGGTATATATTTGAAATCATCCAAGTAAAACTTTTCGTCTATAATTCATTTGACGAACATGTTTTTATTCTTTGCAGACTCGGCCAGACAACGCCTCTAAGCATCTTGGACGGGGGAAATCAGCATGTCCAAATTTACAGACAACCTGTGGAAGGAGTATGCAAAGAGTAGTGCCGAGAAGAGGGTCGAAACATTGGTACTACAAATTTTTTTTTTTTTTTTTTTTTTTGCCGAGTATCATTTCAGCTCGTCTGGAATTGGCATCCAATCTTTGGACGAGGGTCACACAAAGAAGGAGAACGTCCAGACTTGGACGGTCACCTTCTTGGGGCCATACTCGTCTGGAATTGGCATCCAATTTTTGGACGAGGGTCACCCAAAGAAGGAGAACGTCCAGACATGGACGGTCACCTTATTGGGGCCATACTCGTCTAGAATTGGCATCCAATTTCTGGACGAGAGTCACCCAAAGAAGGAGAACGTCCAGACATGGACGGTCACCTTCTTGGGGCCATACTCGTCTGGAATTGGCATCCAATTTTTGGACGAGGGTCACCCAAAGAAGGAGAACGTCCAGACATGGACGGTCACCTTCTCGGGGCCATACTCGTCTGGAATTGGCATCCAATTTTTGGACGAGGGTCACCCAAAGAAGGAGAACGTCCAGTCATGGACGGTCACCTTCTTGGGGCCATACTCGTCCGGAATTGGCATCCAATTTTTGGACGAAGGTCATCCATAGAAGGACGTCCTTACTTGGACGGTCACCTTCTAGGGGCCGTACTCGTCTGGATTTTTGCATCCAATTTTTGGACGAGGATCATCCATAGAAGAACGTCCATTCTTGGACGGTCACCTTCTTGGGGCCATACTCGTCTGGATGTTTGTAAAACATCTTTCTTTTCTTTTTCCGACGAAGATTGCATGAAGTAGGAAAACGTCCACGTTTGGACGGCTACCTTCTTCGGGCCACCCTCGTCCGAAGTCTTGTAATAGCAGTTATTTTTGTTCCTTGGACGATTGATCTGATGTCTTCACTTTTTGCAGAAAAATGCTCCTACAAACAAACTTCCACCTGGGAAGTCGTCCTCGTCCAAAAAGAGGCCAACTACCGCAGCTGACCAGCCTTCAGCAAAGAAGCCTAAGGGCTTTACAAGGAAGAAGGCGGATAAGACGGCTCCTGCTGGCGAGGGTGGGGAGAGAAGCATGCCTCCCCCACAAGCCAAGGCTCTTAAAAGGGAGCCTTCGATTGTTGGCCCGGCCGAGGAGGGAAAGGGTGCACATGTAGCTGTTCCGCTCAGCGTTTTGCCGGCCGACTCTACTGAGGTCAGCCCAGAGTCCGCCTTGGCTTTGGTTGCACCGGAATCTGGAACTGCTGCCGAGAACTATCCAGGGTTCAGCGGCTCGGTGGCTAAGCTGGTGCCACAGATGCCTCTAGCTGTTAGGACGGCATCACTATCGTCTGGTGAGTCGTATTACCCCAGCATAGTTAGGACGACGCGGGTCGGTGGACGGTCCATGAGTCCGTCCAATAGACAAGCCATCGTCTTTCCTATCAAGATAACTCGACTCTCCCACTCTTTTCGTATAAGGGCAAAGGCCCTGCTATTCCCCCAACTCCTCCCCTCGTTGATTCGGACGAGGAGTCTTCTCCTGCATTCGCCAAAATGTCAAGGCTGGAGAAAGAGCGGCTTAAGCAGGAGCTCTTCAAGTGTTACCCTGAATCTTACATTAAAGGATTAAGGGGGAGCGTCTCGCCGGGCATGTGGGCTACATGTCTCGACTCTGCCGCGAGGTATTGTTTAATGCCGGCTTTGTTTTATACTTGTACAAATTTTGACTCTTTAACTCGTCTAATAACTTGATTTGTTTTCATTGTTCCAGCTTTTCCTCGGCTCGCAAAGATGCTAACCGAAGAATGGGCGAGGAGCCGAGAAAAGAGAATAAGCACCTCGTCCATCTTGCTACAACGGCAGGCGACAAGGCCATCCATGACATTGAGATGGCTAATACCCTCCATCGTCAGTCACTGGACGCCTTGGAGAAGAGATCCGCAGACCTGGAATCCAAGAACAAGAAGTATCTTGTTACCATCAACGATCAGATCAAGGAGCGGGACCGTCTGAAGATGATCATAGATACTCTCTCTACTGATCTAAAGGGTGAGAGGGATGTGGCTCTTATTGCTGCCGCTGAGCTGAGAAAGGAGAACATTCTCCTAAGGGTGAAGAATGCCCGTCTAGAAAGGTCGGCGGCCAAGGCCTTCGATGATGCCAAGGAGGGGTTGGCTCACGTCGTCGAAATCTCTAAGGACTGGGCCGTCAAGGCCTTCGAGATGCTGGCCGAAGCTAAGGAGGTCCCGAGCTTTGTACGTCGTCTGGAATATCAGCAGAGTGTCCATCGGGCTATGGTGTGCGCCGAGGAACCTCCGGAATTTCTTGATTCCGACGACGATGCTGCAACTGCGGATGGGAACCCTGAAGACGAAGTCGAGGATGGGAAGCCTGAGGACGACCAAGAAACTCGCGCTGCAGATGAAGCCTAGTTTTAGGCTTATTTTTCCCAGTTTCTTGGCTTGTCTGCCATTATATTCTTAGCCCTTCAGTAGTCTTAAATTGTAAATCCTTGCTTATTGATATATATATGAACAACTTTTTGCCAATTGCCGGTCTTCTTTTTTTTTTTTTTTTTAACAATTGCAATTTGACTAAGTATAACTTTAACTTCGTCATGATCGTTGAACATCCTGCTCAGATTTTTAATCTTTAAAACTTGTCTCCGAGTACCAGAAGGGACTCGTTTGAGACGGTTTGCAAAATGCTCATACGAGAAGATTGTCCTCCTTGCCCTTGGACAATTACCTGTTATTTTATGAAATATTCAAGTATTTGTTGATAATCGTCCTTGATTTTTGGATGATCTACTTGATTAGACGAGTCTTACCCAAAGGGGGAAGACGACCAATGCACGTTTGAGTTGTGGACGAACCACTTTCAAGCCGTTTTGCTCGAGCTACCAACATTCGTCCTGCACTATCAAACCATCACAGATGCATCTATTGGCTAGGTCCTGGTTTTTGGACGACCTGCACTCTTTAGCTCGTCCTATAGGCTTCTATCATCCCCCCTTCTTGGGCTTAGCTCAACCGTTCATGGGGGGAGAGCCAAAGTCCAAGAAGGAGAGCGACCATCCTTGGCTGAGCCTGCTGAAGTTGATGGACGAGCTTGAGATACATGTTCAATAGCATGTTTTAGCCGGCTTCCTTGAGGGAGCAACACTCGTCATTAAGTAGCGATCCCTTACTAGGGTCTGGACTACTTAGCTGTCCGTGCTTTTGAAAGTAAGTATCCTTTACTAAGGTCTTATTTCAGGCCAGCTTTCTCTCAGAGACTTTGACGTTACTCTTACTAGAGGTTTTGTCAAATTGACGGCCATATATCCGGTATATTTTTGGCCGGTCTCCTTGAGGGAGTGATGTTCGGCGTAAAAGTGAGCAAATTTGACGTTCTGCTATTGTATGTATTTTTGTCCAAGTTATTGTCACTTTTAGACGAGTAACTGATTTAATGCCCCAAAGTGAAGTAACTTGGTGAAAATAAACAAAGAGATAAGAAAGTAGGAATTGTATTATATGGATTTTTCTTGGCTGAATGCCAAGATGCATGTATACAATTCTTTTCTTACTAACATGTGTCGTGGCACTTTGGAGTAACTACAAATTATTCTACAGGTATCTGACGAAGATCTGAGTTAGACGTGGTACTTCTTTAAGTTGTCTGAATTCCAAGTACGCTGAATAGGTCGTCCATCTAGATCTTGTAGACGAAAAGTCCCACTGCGTAACTCCTGGACAATCAGATAGGGTCCTTCCCAATTTGGTGTTAGCTTCCCTAACTCGTTAGCTCGTCCAACCGCTTCCATCTTTCTAAGAACAAGATCCCCCACTATGAGTGGTCGTCTAACAACTCTTTTGTTAAACTCCCGAGCCATACGCAGTTTGTACAATTGCATTCTTAGCAAGGCATTGCCCCTGACTTCTGGCACTTGGTCCAAAGTCGTGCGTAATGCAGCCCTGTTGGCATCTTCTGTGTACAACATGACTCGCAGGGTGGGTTCCTCAATCTCAATGGGCAATACAGCTTCTGTGCCATAGACTAACATGAAGGGTGTCTCCCCTGTAGAGTTCTTGGCGGTTGTTCTGATGGACCATAACACCAACTGCAGCTCTTCAACCTATTGTCCCTTGGCGTTCTCTAGCTTCCTTTTGATTCCATTTGATAGAATCTTGTTGAAGGACTCTACTTGCCCATTGGCTTGTGGGTGGGCAACGGCAGCGAAGTGTGCTTTTATTTCTCTTTCGCCCAACCACTCCTTCGTTTAGGCGTTTCAAATTGTGGGCCATTATCAAGACGATGGATCGTGGCATACCAAAACAAAGTTATAATGCTTTTCCGGATGAAGCCCTCGACGTCGTTTGTTGTTATTCCTCGCATGGCCTCTGCCTCTATCCATTTAGTGAAGTAGTCAACTGCCACTATCACAAACTTCTTTTGCCCAACGGCCATAGGGAAAGGTCCTAGGATATCCATGCCCCATTTGGCAAAAGGTAGAGGGAACAAGATGGGGGTTGAGTAGTTGGACGGCTTCGATGCACATTTCCATGCTTCGACAACCGTCACACTTCTTTGCATAGACTAAAGCATCCTCCTTTAAGGTAGGCCGGTAGTACCCCGTCCTTAAAGCCTTCTCCCCTAAAGCTCTTCCCCCAATGTGAGAAGCACAAGCTCCTTCATGGAGTTCTTTCGTAACCTCCGGACCATCTTCTCTCGGTGACGCACTTGAGCGAGAGGCCGGTTGAATGACTTCTTGTAAAATGTCTCGTCCCATAGCTCAAACCACTTGTCTCTAGCCTTCACATACTTAGCCTCTACAGGATCTAAAGGCAATCGTCCCGTCTTCTTGTATTCTATGATTGGCTCCATCCAGACAGTCCCTCGGCTGAGAAACATAATCTGCTCTTGGTCGATGCTCTTTTTAGGTTTGACTTCCTAAAAAACTGTCCTTGGCACATCACCTTCAGCCGAGCTGGCCAATTTCGAGAGAGCATCTGCTTGATGATTTTCCGACCTTGGCACTTGGTCGAGGACAAATCGTTTTAGTGGCTCTATCTCATCTTTGATCAATCGCATGTATTTGCTCATTGATGCTTCTTTGCATTCAAAATCTCCATTAACCTGGCTGACGACTAAGAGGGAGTCCGATTTGGCCTCGATCTCAACAGCTCCAGCCGCCTTGCACATTTTGATTCCAGCTAAGAGTGCCTCATATTCAGCTTCGTTATTGGACGCTCTGAACTGGAATCTTAATGCATATTCAAACTTGTCCCCTTCGGGAGATTGACAAATGATTCCTGCTCCACATCCACTGACTGTGGACGATCCATCAACCATGAGCGTCCAATGCTTCCTTCCTCTAGCTGGATCAGATATTGGCTCTATGGTTGGCCGAGTAAGCTCAACTATAAAATCTGCCAAGGCTTGCCCCTTAATGGCTTTCCTTGGTTCAAATGATATGTCAAACATGTTAAGCTCAACCGCCCATTTTAGCATCCGCCCAGCGGCTTCCATCTTCTTTAGAACTTGCTTCAAAGGTTGATCAGTGTAGACGATTATACTGTGTGCCAAGAAATAAGGCCTCAACTTTCTGCTGGCCATGACTAGGGCCAATCCAAACTTCTCGACTGGAGTATACCTATTTTCCGCATCTTTGAGCACATGACTCACAAAGTATATGGGAACTTGGACGGTCTCTCTTTCGCCCAGGAAGGACGGCACTCGGAGCTTGAGTGGACACCGCCAAGTATACAAACAATTTTTCCCCTTCAGTTTGGATCGACCAACCTAGGAAGGCCGAAGGTGATCTTTGACGCGCACAAGGGCTTGCTCTTGCCTCGCTCGTCCATTCAAACTTGGCCTTTTTCTTGATCGTGGCAAAGAAGTGATGGCACTTGTCACCCGACTTAGACAAGAAACGTCCAAGGGCGGCCAAGCAACCCCGTCGTCCTCTGCACTTCCTTTGTCTTTGAAGGAGACTTCATATCTAGAATAGCTTGAATCTTTTCGGGATTAGCCTCTATACCCCTCTGGTCCACCAAAAAACCTAAAAACTTCCCTGACAAGACCCCAAAGACATATTTGCTGGGGTTCAGCTTTAACTTGTATTTCCTGAGAGTTTCAAAAGTTTCTCTCAAATCACCAACATGGCTTTCTTCTTGACGGCTCTTGACTATCATATCGTCAATATATGCCTCCATGTTTTGCCCCAACTGCGGCTGAAAAACATTATTGATCAATCTTTGAAAAGTGGCCGAAGCATTACGCAGGCCGAATGGCATCCTCACCCAGCCATACAGTCCTTTTTCAGTAATGAAGGACGTTTTGTCCTGATCCTCTGGCCACATTGGGATTTGATGAAAACCTAAATAAGCATCCATGAAGCTCAGCAAAGCATGGCCAGCTGTGGAGTCTACCAGACGATCCAACTTAGGCAAAGGGAAACTGTCCTTAGGACAAGCCTTATTGAGGTCAGTGTAGTCCACACACATTCTCCAGGTGCCATTGGGCTTTGGCACCATAACCACATTTGCTATCCAATCTGGATAATAGGCTTTTTTGATGAACTTGAATTCCAACAACTTCTGAACTTCTTGGTCGACCGCCTGGTTTCTAGCCGGTCCCAAATGCCTCTTTTTCTGACGAATAGGTTTCAAATTTGGACCAACATTCAACCGATGGACGGCTACTTCCGGATCAATTCCGGGCATCTCTTCAACGCAATAGGCAAACACATCTTGAAACTCTTTCAGCAAGTTGACAAGATGACCCTTCAGATCAGGGCTGAGCGAAGATCCAATTTTGAGAGTCCTCTCTGGACGAGCTTCATCCAGACGGACCTCTTCAGGAGCTTCCACTGGCTCTGGACTATCGACTGCTAGTCCCATGATGGCCATGACCTCTTCAGACGAGGAGGGTTTTTCCTTGATGATTTCATATTTTCTCTTCTTGCTGGGGAGATGTTCAGACGCCTTCCTTGAGGGGGCAAGAGGCGTCTGAGGGCTCTCAATGGTCAGCTTTAACGAGGCGACTTGATCTTTGACAAATCCAGACGTTTTCCTTTCGTCAACAACCTTCGTCTGATCCTTCTCTATTTTAGACGTTTTCCTTTCGCCAACAACCTTCGTCTGATCCTCGCTGCCTATTTTCCATGATGACGGCTTGAGGGTAGTCAAATAACACTCCCTAGCCACCTGCTGGTCTCCATATAAAGAGCCAATCTGGCCATCATCACACTCATACTTCATCAACATCAGGTGAGTTACTATGACTAATTTGACATGATTCAGAGTTGGTCGTCCAAGAATGACATTGTAGGCTGTCAGGTCTCGGACCACCAAGAACTTGATAAACAAGGTTCTAGCTGCATCCTTTTCTCCCATTCGAACGGGCAAAGTAACAGTTCCCATTGGATGGATGACTCCTCCCCCAAACCCTATGATGGGATGGTGAACGGGAACTAAGTTCTTCTCCTCAAACTTTAGTCTAGACAAGCAATCAGCACTAATGATGTCCGTCGAACTTCCGGTGTCGATCAGGATCCTTAGTACTCTCAAGTTTGCTATTTTCATTTCTACAACCAAGGGATCATCATGGGGAGTCCTCAACCTACCCCGATCTTGCTCACTAACTACCACCCTTGGGAAGGGCTCAGCCTTTGTCTGATCTGCTAACAAAACTTGGCCGAGCTCCCTAAGGTAGTTTTTGTGCCCTCTATTGGTTGGTCCCCAAGAACAAACCCACCGGAGATTACGAGAACAACATCTTCGTCGGTGCTTGTACTCTCCTTCTTCTTGCTATGCCAATTATCTTTCCTCGGAAACTTCCTTCCCCCTTGAGGCATATAGGAGTTCATCTTTCCTTTTCGGGCTAACTCTTCCAAAGCTCTCTTGAGGTGCTTACATTCATTGGTCTCATGACCACAATCTTTGTGGAAGTGGCAATACTTGCTCTGATCCCTATTTCTATAAGGGGTTTTCATCTCAGTAGGGGCCTTCAACTCATACTGATCCTTAATCTCCATGAGGATGGAGTATTGGTCTTTGTTAAACTCAACAGGATTGGATGAGGATGGGTCAGCCTCCTTTCTCTTGCTCTTTCTAGACGAAGTGGTGTTGGAGGTTATCGCCCAAGTCTCGGCCTTCTTGGGGTTGCTCTTCTTTGGCTGAGTAACCTCTTCAGGCTTCTTAGACTCGGGATGCTTTGCCTCAGCACATACTTCGGTGGCATGAATAAATGCTTCCGCTTCTCTTAAAGCCTCAGCAAGAGTGGAGATTTTCTTCTTAACAAGATCAAACTTGAAACTTCCTGGCCTTAGACCCCTGATGAAGGCGTCAAAGGCTACTCCAGCATTAAGATCTTGGATCTGAAGTGCTTCTAGGTTAAATCTCTTAACGAAACTTCTAAGAGCCTCCTTAGGTCCCTGGACGACCTTGCCTAGGTGCATGCTTGTCTTTTGCTCTTGCTTGTTGGCAACAAAGTGACTAGTGAATAAGAAACTGAGTTCAGTAAAATTGTTGACGGAATTGGGGGGAAGATTATTGAACCACGTCTGAGCTACTCCCTTCAAGGTAGCTGGGAAATTCTTACACCAAGTAGCATCGTCCACTCCTTGGACGTACATCTGATGTTTGTAAGCAGACAGGTGATCATCAGGATCAGTTGTTCCATCAAAAGGCTCAATGGTTGGGAGTTTTACCTTTGGGAAGGGGAGCGCCTCCATGATCCTGGCCGAGAATGGGGTACGCCCGGTTGATCCGAGGGCTCCTACTGTCCCTTAATGGGTATGAACTCCTTGCGATTTTCTTTCATTACAGGATTGGATGAAGTGTTTGGAGTGCACCGGACGCCTATAGACCATGGGCCGAGCCACGTTGTCTTCTCTGTCGCGGATGAACAAGAGAATGACTTAAACTTCGTCCCTCCCTCGGACGACAACCTCAAAGGAGGGTCTCTCAAATATGGTGTAGATCCTGTCGCCGATCATTGTAATGCAGCAGCTTTCTTTGCTTCTAGATACTCTCCGGCATCTGTTTCCATGCGGTGCCCGGCTTGGACGAACATGGTCTTGAGTCCTCACCACCAGGTTCCAGGTCCATCTTTCTTCGTTGATCATTATCCTCCTCGGCTGCTTCCTCTTGCCGTCTTCCTAGAGGGCTCCGGCGAACATGTCAACTAGGACTTGGACGATCTACTTGAGAACGTCCTCTAGGACGAGGTGGATTGTTAGCAACCGGCTCGGGTTGTGATGAAAAACAAAGATATTGCTTTTAATCTGCTCTCTGGACGACCGCCGCCATCTTAGTCTCGAAAGTCATTCAAGACATTCTCCGGGTGGGCGGCGATAGCCACCGGACGATCCAGATTTACTTGGATGGCCGGTTGCTGGCTTGGTCCAGAACATTGACAATGGACGGGTCTATCTCTTCCTCTAGGTGGTCTTTCATGCTCCACCGTATCTTCGACATTAACTTGAAGGCTTCGATTCCTCGGTAATGTTGGACGATTGACAATCAGTCATCGTTGCGTCTCCCCCACAGACGGCGCCAAATGTTTTATCCACTTGTCCAACAAGCCTTAGGCTTAGCTTCCTTGTCGAGCAAGTAAATTAGTATCTTGAGTGTTCTTCACTGGAGACTCGGGCAACGATGTCTGAATCCGCTTAGTCCTTGGCCTTGGCTTCGCTCCCGAACTCCGCAAAAAGGGATCCACCCTGGAGGTTTGGGTGGTGGTTCCCCTCCGATGCTTAAGTCAGGTATCAGGAGTAGTGAGAGAAAGTAGAGATAGAGAGAGAAAGTGAGAGAGTATTTTATCAGAGTAACTTTGCACTGTTTGCATTGAATGCCTTTTCTCCCCGATTTCGGAGTATTTATAGTGATAGCAAGTTGACAAACCTAACCTTAAAAACCGACCTACAATAGTGGCCTCCGATTGGTTGAGGAATCGATCATGACACGTGGCAGACCAGGACTGGTGGATGTCTATTAATCGCTCTCCTTCAGCCATCTTGCACTGCTGGGCTCTGACTGTTGGGCCAGAACTTAAACCTTTTAACTCAGCTGAGTGTAGCCTAGAGATTCAAGGCTTTTCTCCTTCTTAACTAGGGTGACACGTGTACGGCTCTGATAAGCCCAAGTGTCTTCAAGGGAACCGTAGATGTTAGACTACAACAACATTCATATCTGATTTAGTTTACCTTAGTTCTAGTATTATTCATTTTATCATCTTTCTTCGGAATAGTTAATTTAATTGAACATTAACCCATAGAAATCCTCTCCTTGTGGATCGACCCGTATTTGCTAAGTCTCTGCTAACAACAGACATTGTGCACTTACTATATTACTTTTAAAACTCATCAATAATTTCCCGTGCTTGTACCATGCTCATGGTATATCAAGGTGTACCATGTATGTACTCTTACTAGCACAAAACTCCAAATAAAGTGATTTTTGAGTCTAAATTCATTATGTTTAGATCTACAACTTCCATGAAATAATAATGTTGTAAAAACCATCCTCAAAATAAATATAGGAGTTAGGAGTTAAGAATTTCTCTAGACACGACTCAATGACAAGTTTAATTCAAACATGATTGCATTGAGAGATATAAGAAAAATTAAATTAGTTACTGCAAAGTGCTACACTTTTTTTTTATATTGATTTTCATATCTTTTTGTTTTTGATTCATTTTGTTGGTGTGTTAATCTATGGTAATTACTTATAACTATTTGCAAAGTTCAAAGATGATCACGAGAAGCATGGATGGAAAAGTGAAATACTACAAATACATAAAAGAGTGCATAAGCGCAAAAAAAAAAAAAAAAAAAATAAGAGGAGCTTTTTTAGATGGAATGGTGGAAAATTTACATTAAAACGGTCTATAAAATAATGTAAATCAAAACTAAAGAAATAAATTCCTTTCAAAAGGATAAAATAAAATTAATGGAACAAAATTTACAATTATGATAATTAAGGTAATGAAAAAGAAGAGCAAATATGAAAAAATAAAATAATTTTGCTAGTTGACAGATTTTAATATCTTGTTGCTAAACTTAGCAATGGATCTGATCTCCAAATTCCGTTTCTCAATGACTTAGGTACCTGCTGCAGCAGGTAAATAACCTGCAGGGACCACTCACGTGGAGTGCACCTTAAAGTTCGGCCATTGTGGAATAATCAAGAGTTTAGACTTTTTATGGAAGGATAATGACCATAGTTGGATATGTTTTTGTTATTTTTTCCTAAATTTTATGCGATAATTATATCTAATTTTAGTAAAAAGATTGTGCCTCATATAGTCATATGTAAAATGTTCTTTAGCAGAAAACAATTTTAATGAATCGGATTAGAGTCTCTCCATTTTGAATTGGGTCACATTTAAGTTTATTCTATTCTCTTCAAGTTTAGTTTGGATTGGGTTTAACATCATATTACACATTCTGGGGATTACCGAATGGGGTTTATGAGGTCATGTCAACTTACAGAACTTTTGTGTTGTCAGATTCAAATTTATTCGAGTTAATTAGGATTAGCCTGGCGTGCTTTTAGATCTTCGATATTTCGGGGTTCGGCTTTTGATTGCGTCATTTGGAGTAAGACGAGATCATTCCATTCATAGATTTTAGCCTTATACGCATGCGATGAGTGCAAAAAGATATAAAGTTATACATAGAAATACAATACATAACAGTTATCAGAAGGGAAAAGATGAAGAAGATCATTGACGAGGGAGGAGGAAAAACCAATAATTTGTTTAGGGTAAACTGTAATGTTGTGTGTAACAACAAACAATCACGGAGACGAAGTTGCGCCATTAAATTAGGGATTTTGTTTTGAAAGTTAATGTTGCCATGTAAAGTAGTCAGTTTGTTAGTAGTTTTGTGTTTTCCCTTATAGAATGGAGATGTAATTAATACTAAGAACTTTCATTTTTATTGGTTACACAATATTGTATATGTTTCTTCTTCTTTTTTTTTTTACATGAGCCACTATTATGTTAAGAAAAACTTGTTAGAAACCACCCTTTATAAGCAACTTTTTTGTGGGAAACTCCCTTTGAAAAGCAACGTTTTTGTGGGGGAAACCATCTTTCAAAAATAAATTGTTACTAAACTACATTTTATCAACTTTTTTTGTTTGCAGCAACCCATTGCCGAAGTTTTGCCATTGACCTAGAATCTCCATGGTTGACTTAGGCATGCCTTGTACGTGACCCACTAAGGGCCTGTTCTCCCCGACTTATTTTCAGTTCAATTCCTAAATTATTATCATAACTATTAATTAGTTATAATTTAATTTAGTTTAGTTCGGCTTTAGTTCCGTTCAATCCGGTCCCGGTTGTTTTATGCCGACGTAAAATGGGCCCTAAGCCATTTTTTTCCCCTTTTTACCCCCACTTCGATTCCTCCCATTTTCATCCCGCACATGTTTTTTTTTTTCATCTTTGTTTGTTTTCTAAATTGATTTAGGTGTTAAATTACAAATTAATTATATCAAACTAGATGTTGATTGCTAATCAATGAAAAATGGAGGTCATGTGAATAGATTAATAAAATAAATGAGAATTTTCTAAAAGTTCTTATTTTAGAATGGTTAGAGAATAGACGCTTCACTAGAGAGCTTGTCCAATTTCTGTCTGGTAAGAACATAAATTATCCATACTATTGCCAAACTTAAACAATTTTTTGTACAAGATTAATAAATTCTTATACAACATTTTTTATGCAACATTAATAGTTTAAATACAATATATGTTAATTTATAGGATTTTTTTATGGGAATAATCCCACCTTTGAGCGATCCCTCCCCCAAAACAATCCCACCTTTCATAATTTTTGGGAATAATCCCACCTTTAGGGTGTGTGCGCTCACCAAATGGACCCCCACCTGGTTAAGTAACTCCGCAAATGTAGGTTTTCTCTTTTTCTTCCTCCTCTACTTCTTCTCCTCCACAACTACCACCACCTAGCCACCCCACCCCTCGGCAGTCCCACACCCCTACTCCTACCCCCCACCCCCACACGAAACCCCGGTCCCCCCACCCCTGCCCGATCTCACCACCCCACCCCTGCGGCCCCCACCTTGCGGCCCCACCCCAACCCAGCCCCCCACCCCACCCGGTCCCAACCCCCTCCGCCGCAAATCCCCACTAAGAGAATTTTTTGCTTATTGTTATGCGGTGGTATTGGTGCCATTTTACCCATACGCAGCAATAAACCATGTCAAAAGAAAAGATAAAATATAAATAATAGATTCCAACGAGACACATTTTCCAACTTAAGTTGACTTTTTGACCAAATCGTTGCTGCGGTTTTCGTGAGAAACACGAAGAATATATTAAAATATTATTTTTTAAATTATATTTTAATCTATTGCTGCAGTTTCTTAAAGGAACCGCAAGAATATCCCTATTACAACTTTAGGCGCTCATCCTCACGCCTCATTCATAAACGGCTCCATTAGGGTTTTAGCTCTCATCGTCCTCCACACCTCTCTCCTCTTCCAGAACTCTCCTCGTCCTGTCTTCTACTTTTCGGTCTGGTACTCTCTCTCTCTCCTCTTTCGCCCACCCTCTCATCCTTCATCCTTCGATCTCTCTCGATCCTTCATCCTTCGGGACTGCCATCTCTTTCGTCCCAATTCCCAAATAACGAATTGCGCCTCCGACGAAGTTTCCTTCTCGTTGTTCATCCCCCTTTCTTGGGGCGGTCACCTACCAAGACGAAGACGATAAACCATCACCGGACGAAGCACCCAAGACTGCTTGAATCGCCGCTCTTTTTCTTTTTTTTTATCTCGGCGTGACAAATTCTGAAGATATGCCTTTGTTCACCGCCTCCACTAGCTTGGGTTGGTGGTCGCGGTACAAAAAAGATGAGTTTGTTAACTGGACGACTATCCTCGTATTTCCTCGTGACTTGGCTGACGAGTTTCAAGATCGAAGGTTTTTTTTGTACTTTTGTGTTTTGTTTCAAGAT